>JANKKI010000170.1:2239106-2985475 GCA_025175665.1 Cinchona pubescens
GGGGTAGGTCAAACTATCTCATTTATTTTCTTGATGAAGTCATTTTTACTTCCCTAACCAGGTAACATAACTATGAATAGAGTAAACGGAGGAATAAGATTCATGTAGAAGTTCTCTAGTAGCACGGAGGACAGCAGTTGTGCTCTAAAGGTTGGCAATAAAGCATTGTCCTTTTCCAATGCCAGGCTAAATCTGATTCACATTATACAAATAGTAGCTAGAAGATATCAGGAAGTGATGTGGGCTACTTAATTACTAGTTCTCTTACACTGATTTATCCAGGGGTATCAGGTACGGACTACTGATGGAAGTGTAAGGTTCAATCCCTATCCAAATACAAAGATCTGAAGACACAGTATACAATTTACAATCTTTTACGTCAAGATAAAGAACTTGTAGTCAAATTGATTAAATTGCTATCCAAGATCAGTATTCCATCCATCATGAGGCAAAAATAACTTGAGGAGGATGTATTAAGAGCACTAATTGAATCTGTCATAAGAAGATGAACTTGAACTATGAGGTAGTCTTTCCTAGTTATAGCAGATAGAGGCATTTCAGCCATACCACATACCCCTAATCTGGATGTGGAAGTCAAGTGTCTCTCATGAGTACTGGATACACTCAGGAAAAGTGCATAGAACATATCATTTGAGACACACCATAGTGTTCCAGGCACAGATATTATTAATGACAGAATTTAGCTAATGCAATTTAACAAGCACTTGAATTCTAGACATTCGACGACATCTAAGTATATACCTTATTCTACTAGAAATTTACTAACTACTGAGAACTCAGTATTAGCTACGTAGCGAACTGCAGATTCTAACTGGATAAATTTTTGACATACATGGTAAAAAGAATGAAGGTGATTTTGGATAACACTTAGTGCCATGAATGAAGATAAGGTACCTTTTTGTCTCGGCAATCATGATCTCTATCTCTGCTGTTTGGGTGTCATCTAGATCATTCATGTATAAATTAACATATTTTCACCGACCATTGCTGAGAGAAAAAAATAAAGAAAGCATTACATCACAAATGCCAAAGGCAGCTGGTAGACAAGAAAAGATATTCAAAGTAATTGCACCAATTTTTTGGAATTATCCTACAAAAATTAACAACAGTTAAAAGCGTGAGAGAATATGCTCGACACATATATAAACTTTAGTGTTTATGAAAAATTTTTATTTAGTGCTAGATCTTTAATCTTGCGAATTCAGAGTGTGGGAAATGAGGAAATGGCTTACTACAAAAACAGAAAAAAAAAAAAAAAAACAAATTACCACAATAAAGAATATTCTAGTTGAAGTTAGATGATTTATACTTATAATGTAACTGACAACTTTTTTTCTTAACTATTGCCGAAATCTTGATACGATAGGCTAACAATGTACAAAGTTCAGGAGATGAAAACTAGAGAAAGTTTGGACTCAAGCTCGCCAAGATTAGAGCCTATTAGTGGTGTTATGATCAAATTAGATTAGATTGTCCTCAATCATCATTAGTACATAAAGTCCAATTTTTCAAAGTAAAGCACAAGTGGCCAGATAAAGTCCAAGTCCAAGAGTTTTCAAGCCCAAGAATTGAAGAGCTCTAAGAAGGATTCGAGAAAACGAAGGGTTCGAGAAAAACCCTAATTTGGACCAGGCCCTATTCGGCCATCCATTTCTGATTAAATTAGGATTTATTTTTTAGCATTTGTTTATAGGATTTTTGTTTTATTTGGGGCGAAAATATCAACCTATATCAATGTCAGTTTAGCCGATTTTATGTCTAGTATTCCAATCCTAAGCCTGCTAGGATTTGGTAAGATTATTTCCTATTAGTATTAGGCCAATTTTGTACGGTTTGGCCAGCCCTTGTTACGTTAAAAAACCCCCAGCTGATTATTCATTCATCAATATTCAGAAAAAACTTTTTGAGAAAATTCTTCAACTTGTCTTCCAAAGACTTGGGTATTTTGCAAGATCGATTCTTAAGACTACCTATCTTGAATACTATCGGTTCTCTTATCTCGTTATAGACAACAGATCGATATCTCGTACAGTCGAGAACAGATACATCAAATTCTTGATTACTTAATCAACGGGTTTGGACCCGTCAAGTCGGATTTGTTGGGCATTCTTGGGTTCCGCATCGATTCCAGGTCTCGTTAGTTTATCTGCGGGGTTCGCATCAGAGTGGTAACAGAGCTTTGGCTCCTAAACACGTTTGTTTCCTTGTTTCCTACATCTTTAAATTGTTTTCTTGATGTTTTATCAGTTTCTTCAAAAAAAAGTACTGTTCATTATTAGTGTTCATCCGAAAAAATTTAGATTATTTGTATATTGTTCATTCTTGTTGTGTTCTTTTGACCCAAAAAAAAAAAAAGAACAATTCGAATCAAAAAAAATAAAAAAAGCCTAAACCGTTTTCTTAGGGTTTCGCTAGTTAACGCTTTGTTCTTGATTCTTCCCATCCATACTTTTATGCAAATTTTGCTGGGATTGGCTTCTGATTTAGTGCATATTTCTTTGTGTAGATAATCCCAAAAAAAAAAAACCAAAAAATCCAAAAAACAAAAAAGTCGCTCAACCCTAATTATCGGGTTTCCTAGTTTGAGATTTTCTTGTGCTTCAAATTTTGTGACTGTTTTGTGCCAACTTTTGATATCTTGTTGCTGGAAATTCGTGCCTAAGGCTGTTAAAAAAACAAACAGCCGAAAAAAAAAAAACAAGGAGAAAAGAAGCCGAATTCCAAACCTAGTCGAATTAGGGTCTCCAAGTCCTTCTTGCATTAGAAATTTTGTGCTAATTCCTTGTTCCATATTCTTGCATATTTTCAATCCTTGTCTTGGTTGGAATACATCATTCACTTGAATCCTTGTTCAACTTGGATTACACTAATTCCTATTTCCAACTAGGACTAGTTCTAGTCCTTTTCCTATTGGGATTTGAAGTCAAGTGTTGCAATTTTCCTAGTTTCCAAAGGCATAATTCTCCACTGATATTTGTTTATATTCTTTTCAATTTTTGTTTATATTTTGCTCATGATTGATCTCAAGTTACACCCAAAAAAAAAAAAAAATGGTGAAATACCAAAAATACCCTTGTTCCCTCGGGTTAATTCTTTCTAGCCTGAAACCTTAGTTTGTTTGACCTTCTTATTATTTGACTTTCTAAAGTGGGTAGTGTGGATTCTTTGTCAAATCGATCCGCCAGTACTTTGTTATTTCTTTGCTTCATTAGTCTATAACTACTGATTGAGTTCTAAGTGTTGGTAATTGTTTGTGTCATTCTTGCTTTGTGCTTTCAAGTCTCCGAAAGACTTTGAGGAGAATTAAACGAGAGAAAAAAAGCAAGAGTGTTGAGTTCATTATAGGGTAAAAGCCTTGAATTTGAATGAAACACAAGTGAAATTGTGTGACATCTTCAAATTTGACCGTAAACACTCAGGTAGTGCCGTGAGGTCCTTCTTCAGTTTACTAACCCTAACTATCAAAAATCTTTTGTTCCTTCTTGATTTTTTTTTTGGTAGGTTTAAAATGTCTCAAGAAGGAGAAAGCCTTTTAAGGCTTAATGCCTTAGAATCTCGTTTTGCCAAAATGGCAAGGTCCATTGAAAGCATTCATCGCTCTCTCACGACATTAACTAAGGGACGGAATGAATCTAGTCAGCAATCTGGCCGAGTTGAGCATTATGCTCACACAATGAGACAAGCTCGTCAAGGTATGTGTCTTAATTACGATTCCAATGACTATGAGTCTAATGACAATTTGTATGACATAGGTACAAGGTCAAGGAATCTCCAACATGCTCGAAATGATGAGCAAGAGGTAGATTTTTCTGAGAAACCCGCCTTGGTGATTTACGAGCACTTTATGCTCAACCTAACGACGACCAAAATGAGGTACAACATTCTAATATTTTCTTCACTAAGTGTGTGGTTCAAAATCGTGCATGTAGTTTGATTATTGATCGTGATAGTGGCATGAATGTAGCTAGCCAACTCAGGGTAGATAAATTGAATTTGCCAACCACTAAACATCCACATCCATTCAAAGAAGCAATTTCGAAGTGGAGACAATGAATTTGTACCTGCCACGTGCAAAGCTCTAGTGACTTCTGTACATTATTCGAACTTAAGTGCCAATGGTTTTTTGAAGGGAGTGCTAAGAAATTTTGATTTGTCAAATTCTTATAATTTTAGTTTTTTAAGTGCTCATAGTGTGTCCCTTTCCTTACTCGTTAATGTTTTTAATTCTTCTTGTGCATTTGTTTTTCTTGAGCTAATTTGTAAGCCTAATGATCGCCATTCTTTTTGTGTTAAGTTAATTAACGTTTTGGGTAACAATTGTGTGCTTCTACATGACATCAATTTTCTTTTCGTGTTAAGTTAATTAACGTTTTGGGTAACAATTGTGTGCTTCTACATGACATCAATTTTCTTTTTGTGTTAAGTTAATTAACGTTTTGGGTAACAATTGTGTGCTTCTACATGACATCAATTTTTTATGTGGCGTGACAATCTTTTTGAGCATGATTTGTTCAATCTTTCAAAAATATTTTATGGTTTACAGATGTTTATTTGCTAGCCGAAGCAAAATGATCCATGATTTAGGGTTTGTGTGCTCCATGATGTCTTTATTTCACAAGCCATTTTCCCAACATCCATTTTCAACATTGATGTTTGATGCTTTTGCATTTGAGCCGCATATATTGCATTTGTTCTCACTTTGGCGAGATCATTTGTTTAAATTTTTGTCTACTTTGTTTAATATTTGTCCTTTCCATCCAGGTTCAGATTCAAGGACGAATCCTTTCGAGGACGGAGGGAATGATACGAGTATGGATAGGCTAATAATGTACAAAGTTCAGGAGATGAAAACTAGAGTAAGTTTAGACTCAAGCTCGCCAAGATTAGAGCATATTCGTGGTGTTATGAACAAATTTGATTGGATTCTCCTCAATTCATTAGTACATAAAGTCCAATTTTTCAAAGTAAAGCACAAATGGGCAGATAAAGTCCAAGTCCAAGAGTTTTCGAGCCCATGAATTGAAGAGCTCTAACAAGGGTTCGAGAACAGACAGTATAACGAAGGGTTCTAGAAAAACCCTAATTTGGACCAAGGCCCTATTGGGCCATCCATTTTTGATTAAATTAGGATTAATTTTTTAGCATTTGTTTATAGGATTTTCGTTTTATTTGGGGCGAAAATATCCGCCTATATCAGTGTCAGTTTAGCCGATTTTATGTCTAGTATTCCAATCCTCAGCCTGCTAGGATTTGGTAAGGTTATTTCCTATTAGTATTAGGCCAATTTTGTAGGGTTTGACCAGCCCTTGTTACGTTAAAAACACCCCCAGCTGATTATTCATTCATCAATCTTTAGAAAAAACTTTGTGATAAAATTCTTAAACTTGTCTTCCAAAGACTTGGATATTTTGCAAGATTGATTCTTGCATCTACCTATCTTGAACACTATCGGTTCTTGTCTCGTTATAGATAACGGGTCGATATCTCGTACAGTCAAGAACAGATACTTCAGATTCTTGATTTCTTAATCAACGGGTTTGAATCCGTCAAGTCTGATTTATTTAGAATGGCGTTCTTGGGTTCCGCATCAATTCCGGGTCTCATCAGTTTATCTGCGGGTTCGCATCAAATACTTTTCTTATTGACAGAAAGGGAGGGAACAAAAGTTTTATTCCTTTCAATTCTTGAATTCATGGCTCTTTGAAGTGCATGTGGGAATTTCCCCCCTCAATTTCGAGAGTCATTCAATCAAGGACCATAAATTGGCCAACTTTAGGAGGTCAGAGGTTAAACATAAGAAATTGAAAGGCTTGCAAAACTAAACCGGGACAAACCCGAAAGAAAGGGGACTGAAGCAGCAACTAGCCTCATATTCCATATACGTTCATTGAAAACTTAATACAATGGTTAGGGATAGTTAAATTGTGCCCCCCGAAAATTTATATACTAGCTGAAGCGAGAATATATGCCTTCAACTTGTTTAATGAATGTCCAGATTTCATAAGCTTAGGAATACAAACAGGACTATTTATGTTAGTATTATTAATGAGCAGAATTCATAACTAAAAGTTCTATCTACTGAATAGAAAACGTATCAAGAATTATGATACGTTGAAAATGCAAAAGAAAACATAACTGAACTGAAACATCAGAAAAATTCAGTGCAAATCAAAATCAGGACAATGAACTTGAGAACAAAAGGAATCAAGTAAAAAATTAAAAAAAAAATGCTGAATAACCTTCAATATGAGGATCTCCATGAACGAACTCCCCGACAACCAATGCCTTATCCAAAACTATAAAAGTTTGCTCTGCAAAGAAAGAACAGGAATCCCAGTTTCAAGAACATAACCATATCAAATCGAAGGCGCACACAGAAAAGGAAGAAAGAAAGGAGTACTGAAGGGGTCTTGAGTCCAAGAGAGCTGCATATCATATTCCTGATCAAGAGTGAGAGGCTCCGAAGCAGTGGCCTGGAGGAGGGCTTGGTCCTGCATCCATTCATGATACTTCGCAACGTGCTCTCTCATGTATGGTACTAATATCAGCTTCTCCCCTTCTAGGCTCACCTTCATTTTCACTCACACACACCCTCTCACTTGCACGCTTCTTCTCTCTGAATTTAAGAGGATTGTTTAGCAAAAGAAGAAGAGCAGGTTGTTAAACGGCGCCGGTTATTCGCTTTTCTTTGCCCTGGCCTTTTTTAACCTATTTGCTTTTTTGATTGAAAGAATAGTGTATGTATGAAGGAATTTGTATAGATTTGATTTAAAATTGTAATTTATAATAAATTATTTATATAAGGTAATTAATTTAGTTGTGAATTTAAAATTTGATAATAAATAAAAAATTTGATAATAAATAAGAATATGATTTTAATTATTAAATGAGTGAATTTAAATTTTACAAAAATTTCATTTAATTTCAAATCTATCAAATTCAAATTCATGTATTTCAAATCTTTTTTTTAAATCAAATTCACCCATCCAAACACAATAGAACTAAAATACTAAAAATACAATCTTTATACTTACAAACTAAGGGGGAATACGTCGAAGGGTATGGGATATGAGAATGAAACTTACACTTTGGCTTGTTTATTGGGTATGAGAATTGAAATTTTAGAATCATATCCAAAGAATTAGTCACTTTTCATACCCCAAGTAAATTGGAGAGTTTTGTGTTGATTTTCATCTGTGGAAAAACAATTAGACTCCTTCCATCTTATTTTATTTGACATGATCAATCTGGCATACAATTTAAGAAAACTTGATGTTTAACCAACTAATAAAATAATTTTTCATTATTGTCCCTTTATCTAAATTCAAAATTTTTTTTGTCAGTGTTGGAGTTTTAAAATTTGAAATAAATTGTGAAAGTAATTAATACTCAAATATGACTTTAATACTATTTTTAAGAGCATGAAGGGTCAAATAAGTAAATTAATATTTATTTAATTGTTTTTTTAAATAGTGACAAATAATTTGAGACAAATTGAAATATAAAGAATAACAAATAAAATAAAATAGAGGGATAGAGAGTTTTTTTTTATTATTTATTTATTTATTTTATCCCTCTTTTCTTATTCCCTTCTTACAGCCAAACTTTTTCTCCCCCATCCCCACAGCCCTTTTCCCATCTTGTTCCTCCTCCTTTCCTTTTCATCCTCTTCCCTCCTGTAAACCTCTTCCTTGCTCCTTTCCTGCAGCCCTCCACCCTTCTTCCTCCCGCTGCCCCTTTTCTCCATTCCTCCCGATCCCTTCCATAATTCAAATCTAATGGTAGTAGAGTTTTATGGGTGTAGTAGTGCCATTGTAGTCACAAATGAAAGAAAGACGTGAAAAAAAAGGTTTAAATAAATAACTATTAATAACGATAATCATATTTTAATATGATATTCTTACCCAAAAATATTTACCAATTATCAATTATATAAATGATTTCAGTGTATAAAATTCATACATATTTTTTAAATATATATATCTGATTATGATCCTAATTTCTAATGACGAACTAAGCACCCTTTAATTCTCTTTAACTTAATTATGAAATAGATGGAATCATCAATCGGGACATTTCAATATAAGTAGTAGGGAAAATCGCCGAAATTAGTCCTTCAACTTTTTTACTTTAGTTGAAATAGTTCCTCAACTTTTTTTGTAGCCAAAATGGTCCTTCAACTTTTATTTTTTAGCCAAAATAGTCCTTTTGTGGTAGAGCCACCACAAAAATCTCTTTCTTTTTTGATAAATTCTACATACACCCCCTGTGGTTTAGTTATTTTTCACATTGGACTAATTTAAAATTTTACAAAACTTTATGGCCAACTTTTTAATAGAAAAGGCCTTGTGGTTGATTGAGGAGATTTGGCAGTAGCGTTAGTGGGTGGCAGTTGGTATCTCGTGGGTGGGGGGAGGCGCTTGGGTGGCTGAAAGGGTGGTTCTAGAGTTGGGTGAGTGATAGTTTCGGCTGGGAAAAGGAGAAAAGGGAAGAATTAGGATTTTAAGATTTTTTGGTAAAAAATAAAGTTTAATTTTTTTAAAAATTGTTTTGAACTTTTTTTTTTCACCCCTTAAAATTAATTTCTTTCTTATTTTTCCCATTTTAAACTATATAGGGGTTATGTAGCTAAAATAAGTAAACTTTAGGGGGTGTATGTGAAATTTATCAAAAAGAAAAAGAAAAAGAAAAAGAAAAAGGTTTTTATGGTGACTCACCATAAAAGGACTTTCTTGGTTAAAAAATAAAAGTTGAAGGACTATTCTGGCTAAAAAAAAAAAAGATTGAGGGACTATTTTGGCTAAAGTAAAAAAGTCGAGGGACTATTTTGGCGATTTTCCCTAAGTACTATATCTAATATGCTTTCACGTTAATTCATATTGTGAAATTTTTTTTTTATAACAAAGAGAATAAATAAAAATTGTTTTCAGTAGCAGTTACAAAATGCGAGAGGCTTAAACCGTCTCGAATCATCTAAGCAAACATTCTTTGCAAAGTCTAGAATTACATAAAATAAAGAGAGCTCTTGTTACTGCTTAGCTCCTTCCTTGGCGAGAACATTAGCCACGTGATTTTCTTCTTCGAAGATATGCCTTAACTCCACTTCCTGCAACTGCCTCATAAGAGTTTCACAATCAGAAAGTAAAGGTTAGAAAGTGAGTGACAAGGTATGGAAAGATTCCTTAGGAGGTCAATAAGCAGTTGTGAATACGTTTCAATGATGAGGAAATAGCAGGCATTGAGTAAGGCCAACTTTAGTCCCTCCCTTCTAGCCCAGGCTTCAGCAATATTGTTTGAAGCTAGGCCAATATTTTTATTGAAGCTCACAATCCAGTCAACATTATGCTTACGAATCACTTTTCCAACTCCAGCCATACCCGGATTTCCTTGGGAGGAACCATCAGTGTTCAATTTAGAAAAAGGAGGCTTAGATGTTTTCCAATTGATGAGGACTTCATAGAACCTCTTCTAGTTGTTTTTCTGGGGGCTTATGTAAAAATGTTCAGATGCAACACCAAGACTGAAGTTTTTGACCGATTGGAGTTTCTTATTAGGCTCAAAAGTTCTCGTTCTGTGATGCCAAAGACTCCAACAGACATAAAGAAATAAGGTGCTCTAACGTACCTCAATGTTTTGAGAACCGGACCAGGTATTGAACAGGTGGTGGCCTGTCCGGTTCAGGTTCAACCGGTCTGATCGGTTGAGGTTCAACCGATCTGATCAGTTGAGGTTCAACCGGTCTGATCGGTTGAACCGATCGGTTCACTAATTTAGGTTTTTTGTTTTTTACTAAGGTGTGATATAATTTAAATAAGCTAAAATATATTTATATAAAATAGAAGAGAAACTCTATTTCTGGAAAATTATAGTCCTAATACCTTAAAATACTGATCAAATTTCTAATAAGAAAAATAAAATTTGTACAAAAATAAGTATAAAAAAGATTAAAAATAATAATAACTTAATAGTTTAGGCTTTGATGTTTTCAATGTTTTCCGATTTTGGAGTTTATTTCACGATTTTTTAATTTTTTTCTTTTTTTAAATTATTTTTTATTCTGAAATTTAAAAAATCACCAAAATCGATTGAACCAATTTTGATTGGTTCACGATTTTTTACCGGTTCTATCCTATTTTTTATATGGACTAGACCGGTGGCTCTTCCGATTCGCGATCAACGAGTGATTGAACTGGCCAGTCTAGTCTGATTTTTAAAATATTGATGTACATCAAAAGAATTTTCATTGGGGAGGTTTAAACTACCCCACTTGATCTAGTACACAAAGTCCAAATCCTACAAGTCTGTCCTATGAATAGGGAAATTAAGACTGGTCCAAGTTGCAACGGCAATATGGCAGTTTCTAAGGATATTCGCACAAGGGTGACAAAGAGGGTCAGAAATAATTTTCCTTTAGAAAGAAGTCTTGGTGGAGAGTTTTTTTTTTTTTTTGAGCCAACACCCGAGAGGGTGGATTATTTTATTGAATAAGCATTAAACTATACAATATCGAATGTAAGGGCATCTCCTAGTATCCAAGATCAACAATTGTTTAATAGATGAAGGAATTGTGACTTCATTATACTCTACATAGGAAGAATTCCTAATGCCTTCATTTGCACAAAAAAAAAAAAAAATCTACTATTTGGTTAGTCTCTCTAAATACGTGCACAAAAGAGAATTTTCTGCCTATCTCAAGAAACTAGCAATGAATTGAAATTGCAAGTCGATGCTCCAAGGTAATGTAGCTCGCCATTCAAGATGTTGACAAGGGTCAATGAATCAAACTCCACTTCCACTGGTGATAGCTGTAATTTTTAACAGAGTTTTATACCATCAACAAATGCCATTGCCTCGGCTTGAAGATTAGACTGGTGATGGAAGAAGTTGCAAAATGCTCTTAAGAGTTGACCATTGTGATCTCATATGATCCCTCCCCAAACTGCTATTCCTGGATTACCTTTGGATGTTCCATCAATATTAAGTTTGACAAAACCATAAGGGGATGGCATCCATTGTACAACCATTTCAATTCTCGGCTTGATGGAGATCAATTGTTGACAAAGACCTTGAGAGAGCAATAAGTCATCAGCCACTCCAAGTCTTGAAAAGGATGAATAGAAGAGTTGTTCTTTAAGTAGGAACATATCTCTATCATGATGCATTGTGGTCTAATAATCTGATTTTCAAATAACGACCAAGTTTCTCGCCTTCCATAAAAACCAACCAATTAAGCATGAAATGATTTTATGGATAGCCCTAATTGTAGCTGAAGAGGCATCATGCCACCAACATGTATTAAGTTTCTCCAGAATGCACATTAAAGAAGGAAACACCAACTCTAGCTACGATTCAAAGAAAGATACACTTGCTTTGAAATTGCACATTCTACAAAACGATGATCCAATGATTCTTGATTATCATAGAAGCAGCATTTGGAAGCCAATGCAAAGCCAAATCTGGAAAGGATATTATCCGTTAGGAGCCTCCCATTCAATAATCTCCACATGAAAATGGAGATTTTGAGCTATAATCTATCACCCCATATCATGTTCCTTGAAAATGATGTTTAATATGAGTTGAAGGTGGAAGAAATTGAAAATTTACCTTTTGCCATGAGAGTCCATACCAATTTGTCCGGTTTGGGTGTAATGGTGACAACTCTCCCGTCCATAATTTCTTCAGGTCTTCCAATTCTCCGAGAAGAATATCTATCATCTAAGACAATAAGGTCCCATCCATTAGAGTGCCACACTTGTGCCACTGTGAGGTCTTTGTCAAAAACCTATTCCACCTCTTGAGCTAATGGACCCTTCTCAGTCCAAGGATCGAACCAGAAGGAAGAGTTAGCATTTCTTATTAATGAAAAAAGATTTTTTTCAACATCATTACGACTTCTTACCATTCTTTTTCATGTGAAAGAATCTCCAGGTAATTCGTTTACTAAACAAGGATGAATCTAGCCCTTTAGGTATATCTTCCATGAAGAAACTTGCACCAAAGTGAGGTTCCTCTTCAAAATTTCAACCACAATTTGATGCCAAAGCCCTTCATCCATTTTGAAAGGAAGGGGATACCTCAACCATTTGAGGCAGTTGGTTTGCATATTGTTTGCCAAGAAATCCAATGATGTTTGTTACCACCTTCCGAGACTACCAAAAACAAGTTCGTGAACTGCCTTTCTAACTCTTTTGACACCGATTTTGGAGGACAAAGTACTACCAACGTGTTTTATGAAGACTAATCTTCTACTAGGAGAAAGGAATTTAGATTGCCAACCATGGATTTTTGATGCAATCTTCTCTATCATGGGTTGGAATAGGGCTTTCCTCTTCTTGGGCTTTTGAATTAGACATCCTAGGTATGTGAATGGAAGAGCTTTCTTTACAAATCCTGTATTATGTTGAATCATATTAGTTCGAGACAAAGGAGCCTTTTAGATAGATAAAAGGAACTCTTTGACTTGTTGATGAGCTATTCTGAAGATGCTTCAAAGTGGGAGAGAAAAGCTATGAGTTTATTGATGGATCATGCTTTTCCTCTTGTGAAAATCACAATATCATGAGCAAAAACGAGGACAATGTCTAACAAGGCCAAAATCCAAGACTTTGCTTGATTGGAAAAGCTTCTTGAGTCCTCTTGAGAAAGTCTCCAACATAATGATAAAGAGGAGTAGTGATAAAGGGTCACCTTGACGAACCCCTCTGGTTAGATTTGAAAAAACCCTCTGTGACTCCATTAATAAGGATAGAAAACCAGTAATCCTTCTAGACGTTCCTCAATAATGAGATCCGGTCTTCATGAAATCCAAGTTTTCTTATAGTAGCATAGAGAAAAGGCAATGAAAGCATATCCAACACCTTTGTAAGGTCTAGCTTGAAAATCACGTTGCCTCTCCTTGTTTTCCTGTCAATAAAGTCGATAATCTCCTAAATAAGCAATATGTTATTTGTGATTTATCTTCACTTCACATAAGCATCCTGTTCATTTGAAATTATTTTTGGAAACATAAAAGACTAGCTATTTGCCAAAATGTTTGTGCAAATTTTATTGAAAAATGTACATAGGCTAATGCAGCTCAAATAATTAAATGAGGAGGGATTAGCTGACTTTGGTATCAATGAGGGTACTTATTAAGATTCTTGAGAGCCTTATTCCTTTGAGAAAATCCTTTACTGCATTCAGAAGGGCATGTTGAATAACATTCCAGCAAACATAAATGGTGAAGAACACACCATTATATCCACCAATTCCTGTAGCACCCGTCAGGTTTAGGAAAAAAGTGGCCTCCTTCAATTCTCCCTGTAGACATTAAAAATGAATAAATAAATAAATAATTAATTAAGATTTTGAATGCTTAATCTTAATTATTTCTTGGTCCATTGAAATCAAGATCTTAAACGTGATGTCTCAAAATGTCTCAAATCTAACCCAATAAAAATGACCGGTCAAACCCATGTACTTGGACCAAACATGCAAATAAAACCCATTAAGCACTCTAAACCCAACTGGTTATTTTAGAATCAATTAAAACATATAAAATCTCCTTAATTGATTAAATTAAGGAAAATCAATTAGAGCTAATTAAGGAATTAACTTGCCCTCAATTAAGCCAATAATTGAACCTTTCTAAATTAAACCACTCATTGTTGGCCTATAAATACAAGGCCATTCTCATTGGAAGAAACAACAGGGAAGCACTTCAACCACACGAAGAGTAAGTCACTCCAGTAGTATAGGGGACCAACAAGAATGAGACACAAAGTGACGCATCTTCTACAACAATTAAGAGTCATGTTCTTCACCAAATTCGGATCAAGCTTGAAGCCCTCGGTACACACTGTTCGATTGATTTCTCCTAGGAGAAATCGAACGAGTTCAACGGTTTGAGATCAAGCATGTTGTGGCTCTCAGATTGTTTGTCAACACCTTGACACTTCAAAATCAAGCTGATCACGGCCCTTGGATTGTCGTCACCAAATCAAGGAACAAATTAGAGGTCTTCAGCATTGCAATCGACGATCGAAATACTACAGAGTTGTAACGCAATTTCACCTAATCTAATAAAATTTTGAAGTTGTGAATTTTATTTCTTGTCTTATTTTCAGGCACGAAATTTGCGTTTACAAATTTCTGGCATGCCTGTGGGACATCTCTACCACTCATCTCGTTTATCAAGTTTTCGAAGATCCATGGCTTCCAAAAATGTCTCAAGCCTGGTGGGACATCTTATGCTACCTCTCATCTTCTATTACAAGGAGTGACGATGCTTCTTTGGTTGGTCATGGACTTGTAGTAAGTTCAAAGCAGCGGCAACAATAGTGGATCGCATATGCGATGACCAGACAAGGAAACAAACTGTCATCATCCTGGGGGCAAGGAAGGATGAAAGTTCTGAATCCAAGAAGCTAGCCTCGATTTCGGAGGATTCTGTGTCCAATGAAATCTCGCATGACAAGTCCCAGTATGTTTTTGATGCCGATTCAAGCACGGGATCCCTTTCAAAGTCTCCTGCAAAAGAGCAGAAGAAGTTGGATTTTGCATTGTTCGAAGCATCGTACGCTTCTCCGTTGTATATGCAAGCTATGATGACGGGTACATCATCAGTAGAAGAACAATTGCCATCCATGGCTCGCGCTGTTGAAAATTTATCTAAAACCATCGAAAAAAAAGGATCTGGAAATTGCCGCTTTAGTGAGCAAGTTAGAGTCTCAAAACATTGGGGAGACTAGTCAAGTCAATAACAACAATGTCATATCAGAATTCGCAAATGGATAAAAGTGCTAAAGTCTACTTTGGGTCATCCTCCAGACGTCTAGTGGATGACAGCATGAACCTTCTGGCAACAGGTGTTATATTAATGCAGTAGATACAAGGAATGATCACTAACGCAGTTTGCGCACAATATGGGGCTCCGTCACAAACTACTGTGATGTACTCGAAACCTTACAGCAAGCGAATTGATCACTTTAAGTTGCCCGTTGCCCTTCAACTTCCCAAGTTTCATGAATTCGACAGCAAAGCGAACGCCGAACAACATGTCGCTCATTTCATTAAGACTTGCAATAATGTTGGTACAGAAGAAAATGTATTGGTGAAGAAGTTTGTCCGCTTCCTAAAAGGTAATTCATTTGACTGGTATATTAATCTGGAGCCAGAATCAATTGAAAGTTGGGAACATATGGAGAGAGAGTTCTTGGGACAATTTTACAGTACCTATCGTGCAGTGAGTCTGTTAGAGCTCAGCAATGCTAATCGCAATGGAAAGACGAACTACCCATAGATTAAATTGAACGTTGGAGTACAATTTAGACTGCAAAGAAAGGCTCTCAGAGATTTTTGCGGTTGAGATATGCATGCAAGGGATGCATTGGGAACTACTTTATATCCTCAAATGGGTAATGCCGCGCATCTTTGACAAGCTGGCAACACGTGCTCATGGCATAGAAATGAATATTGCTAATCATGCAAATGTAAGAGCCCCTATTCCCGAACCTAAAAGGAATAGACAGAGGTGAGAAGAAATGACAAGAAACCAAAAGGGAGTAAAGAGTCAACAATGGCTGTAAGTGTTGCTCCTCTAAAAATTCCCAGAAATAACAAAAAGAAGTACGAAATGGTCAAGGAGCAATCCCGGGAAAGACAATGGCCTACACTTAAAGAATTAGAGGAAAAAGTATATCCATTCCCTGACTCAAATGTACAAGATATTCTAGATTTTCTTCTTTAAAAGAAAGTCATAGAACTTTCAAAGTCTAAACGTCCCTGAAAAAATGGGGCGTGTTGATGATCCAAGATATTACAGGTATCATAGGCTTGTCAGCCACCCTACTGAGAAGTGCTTTGTGTTGAAAGAGTTCATCGTGAAACTTGCCAAAAAAGGAAGAATTTTACTAGATATCTAAGAAGTGGCAGAATCCAATCACACAAATATAGCGTTTGACTCTCTTCCTACTATAAATTGATAGGGAGAGAGTTACAAAATCATTTAGTTTGGAACAATGGAACCAGTTTGAGTTTATGTCCTTCGCACTAAGAGCCTCGACATGAGCTTGCATAAAGATGACAAAGGATAGAAGCTTGTGACTAGAATGAAAAACGTCATGGGAAAGGATTCTTGGAGAGCCCATGAAAGAGCTACAAAAATTCTTGATGGCAAGCAGGGGGCAATGAATCAAGTAAAGAGCCTCTCAAAGAAGACGTAAGTCACGGCCATCACCGACCACGCTTGACATCCTTGTTCGAGTCTTTCCCAAAGGAATACTTTGATGCCAACTAAACAAGCTTAAGTCAAGTTTCATGGTGACATCCCATCAAGAAATTGCAACAAGGGAAATATTTGCCTAAGAGGAAACTGTCCTAGTTGTGCATACGATAAAAGGGTTACCAACATGGCTCAATTTAAGTGAAGCCATGTAATTACTGGAAGAAGATCAAAAGGCTTTAGTAAAAGTGCTGGAGGACCCGTCAAAGTACAAAACCATTTTGGTGGAGATAGCTGCAGAAGCCACTCCATGCACGTCATGTTGTTCAGCCATCGCTTTCACCAATTAAGATTTGCACTTAGGGTCTAAGTCTAACAACTGGCCATTTTTTTGTTTTCGGTATATAAAAGTGCAGAAGATCAATAGGATATTGGTGGATCCCCTATAAACGTCATGCCAAATTTCACAATGAGGTAGCTAGGCATTCTTACTGAAGAATTGGCTAAGAACCACCTAGTCATTCAAGAGTTTGACTAGGCAGGTCAATGAGCCGTTGAGATGATTTGTCTGAAACTCCCTAAGCATTGGAGAACTGCAGACAGATACATTGTTCCATGTGATCGAGGCAAAAACCTCCTACAACCTCTTATTAGGACGACCATGGTTACATAATAAGTAATGCCTTCCACATTGCATCAATGCCTCAAAATTTACAAGAATGGTGTGAAAACGGTGTTCGTCGATAACAAACCCTTCACTGAAGTAGAGTCGCATTTTGAGGTTGCGAAATTTTACATAGAAGGTGACACAGTTTTGCCCGTGAAAATCCCACTTAATGGAAAATCTAAGAAACAGGTAGACAACAAATGTGAATCATTATATGTGAGAGAAGATGTGAAGCAAATACAACAAATGAGCATGATAAAAGAAAGGCCTATAAGTAAAGATTCAATGGCCCTGCAAGTCTTCAAGTATGTTCCCAAGGCACTAAGAAGGAAAGGCGAGTTACCTTTTGTTGAAGTTTTGACATCTAAAACATCAAAACCAGCAAACAAGAGGGCCTTGGATGCCATGGATCATGGATATGTTAGAAAAACATTAACTGTGCCGTTGACAAACAACAGACCGCAGGAAAGCCACCATTAGAGGATTTTGTCAAATCGGTTCGAGATGAATCCTTACCTCAAAAATGAACCACAAAAGAATTTGATCCGAAGGCATATAAATTGATGGCAAATGCTGGGTATGACTATGGAAGTCCTCTATCCCTAGGAGAGCTAAATCTTGAAGTCACGGGTGAAAAAAATGCACGGTTTAAATGAAACACAAAAGATGCTGAGGAAAGAAGGGCATTGAATAAGCCCTCCAAGATTGGGACTAGACTTTATGCCTCCAAAACCAGTATGAGTCACCCTCAAAGAAAGAAAACAGAAAAAGACCACTCAACGGTTGAAGAGACGAGTGAAGAACAAAGCAAGCAACTGTCGCCTCGAAGATCAGTTTGGAACTTATTTAATCACTTGGTGCACGAGCTTCTGTGTTTGATAGGATAGATACCTCAACATAGGAAAACGATGGCTTGTCTTGTCAAGATCCTCCATTTTCCAAAGAATACAAAGGGATGGCACCCCAATTAGGAGCACTCTTTTGTCTATGGTCGTCTAAGTTCACCAAAATTGCAAGATGATCAATTTGACTTAGGCCTTCGTCCTTCAGTATTTTATCGGTTGAGAGAATCTAAAGATTATGAAACTAAACTTGAGGGGTCATCACAAAAGTCTATGTTTGAAAGGATTGGGGGTAGGGATGTTAAAGTAGATGGCAAAGGGCTTAATAGACTAAGAAAAGAAGCAGATGACAACAATGAATTTTTTTAGCACAGTGCCTTCTTATATGATGGGTAAGACTCGTTGGGAAATCAAAACTGAGAGAATGCTCAAAATTAGGAGGCGTACAATTATCCATACAAAACCAGCTCTGCAAGCCATATTGGATAACATTGATGATGATGATGAGCAGTTGGTCTACGTTACCACATGCCATATTATAGTAGAAGAAGATCCTTCAACGGATGTTGCAGAAGAAGATGTGTTCTCTTGAAAGCTCCACCACAGTTAGAAGATGGGGGCAATCCACGGTGGATGACCTTAAGGAGCACAAATTGGGGACCTCTGATGATCAAAAGCCAATTTTTATGAGTGCTCAGTTAAGTCCTTTTGAAGAGAAGCACTATCTTGAGTTATTGGCTGAATTCAGGGATGTGTTTGCTTGGAGCAACAAAGAAATGCCAGGACTAATCCTAAAGTTGTAGTTCATCATTTATCAGTCAAACACGGCACTCGTCTAATCAAACAAGCTCAGCGTGTTATTCATCCAGATCTTATACCTAAAGTGAATGAGAAAATAGATAAGATGCTTGAAGCTGGCTTCGTAAAGGAAGTGAAATATCCACAGTGGGACTTCTAGCATAGTAGTTGTCAAGAAACGAAATGGAAAATCCACATTTGTGTAGACTTCTGTGATTTAAATAAGGCTTGTCTAAAGGATGATTTTCTTTTACCAATCATTGAGATTATTATGGATGCGATAGCAGTGCATGAAAATTCTAAGTTTTATGGATGGATGTGCTAGTTATAATCAGATACGCAATGCACTAGAAGATGAGGAGCTCACGACTTTTTGCACACCAAAAGGTATATTCTACTACAAAATGATGCCCTTCGCCCTGAAGAATTCGGAGCCACCTATTAATGTGCAATGCAAAAGATTTTTGATGATATGCTCCACATAAGGGTGGAATGCTACGTAGACGACCTGATGGTTAAGATGAGAAGAAGAGAGACCACCTGGAGGATCTTCGAGCAGTGTTCACCCGACTAAGGCAATTCTAGTTGAAATGAATCCACTTAAGTGTGCTTTTGGGGTTTCATCAGGAAAATTCTTAGGGTTCATTTTTCGACACCCAAGCATTGACGTGGATCAATCCAAGATCGATGTCATACAAAAAATGCCTTTACCAAGGAATCTCTGCAAGCTTTGGAGTCTTTAAGGGACTCAGTCATATATTCATCGCTTCATATCCAATTTAGTAGGTCGATGCCAACCATTTAATGTCGATTAGGGAAGAAAGATGCACCATTTGAATGGGACCAATCATGCCAAAATTTCTCTTGATAGCATTAAGAAATATTTGGTCAACCTTCTGATTTTAGGACCACCAACGCCAAGAAAGCTACTTATCCTCTACAGTGCTGCGCAAGAAGAGTCTATGGGAATTATGTTAGCACAAAACAATGACGAAGGTGAAGAAAAGGCATTTTATTACCTATGCCAAAGACTAACAGATCTTGAGGTAAGGCACATTCCATTGAAAAAATTTGTTTGGCTTTGGCATTTTCCTCACAAAAGCTAAGGCATGACTTCTTGGCCTACACGATCCATCTAGTTGCAAAGGTCGATCCCCTTAAATATGTGATGTCAAGACCAGTACTCTTAGGACGTATTGCTAGATGGTTGGTCTTATTCAATGAATTCGGGATCATTTATGTCCGTCGAAAGGTGATCAAAGGACAAGCCCTTGCTGATTTCTTTGCAGACCACCATGGTCGATCCCCTTAAACAGACTTATGTGATTTCAAGACCAGTACTCTTAGGACGTATCTCTAGATGGTCGGTCTTATTTAATAAATTCGAGATCATTTATGTCCCTCGAAAGGCGATTAAAGGACAAGCCCTTGCTGACTTCTTGGCAGACCACCCTATTCTCCCAGATTGGGAGGTTTTTGAGGATTTTTCTAATGAAAAAGTGATGTTTATTGAAACATTACCACCATGGATGATGTATTTTGATGGAGCTGGAAGATCTAAAGGAGCAGGTGTTGGGGTAATGTTCGTTTCACCACAAAGGCATGTCTTACCATTTGCCGTTGTCTTGGGACAAAAATGTTTGAACAATGTAGCTGAATATCAAGCTTTGATCATTGGGCTACAGATGACCATTGAAATGAATATCTTGGATCTTGAAGTTTATGGAGATTCAAAACTTATCATCAACCAGTTGTTGCATGAGTATGAAGTCAAAAAAGATGATTTGATTCTATACTTCAATTATGCCTCTCATTTGATGGGATTTAAGTTCAATAGCATTCAGATAGAACATATTCCAAGGAAGGAAAATAGTCAAGTAGATGGGAAAGTTCAATAGCATTCAGATAGAACATATTCCAAGGAAGCAAAATCGTCTAGTAGATGCTCTTGCCAACTTAACGATGACACTAACTCTGGCCAAAGGTAAGACAACAGAAGTCCATGTGTGTTGTAAGTGGGTAATACCCGAGCATTTAGAGTATCACGTTGAGGAAAGCAACACTCTCTCAGTATGGGTAGTTGAGGAAGAAGATTGGAGACATCCTTTGATCGAATATTTAAAATATGGTAAGTTACCAGAAGAGCCCTAAAGGAGGACTGATATTCGAAGACAAGCCCCAAGATTTGTCTACTACAAAAGTACCTTCTTTCGTCAGTCATTCAAAGGTGTTTGGCTCCACTACTTGGGGAGGGATGAAGCAAACCAAGCTATGGAAGAAGCACAGTCAAGAATTTGTGGAGCTCACCAATCAGGATCCAAGCTCTATTTTCGTACTATAAAAAGAATGGGGTATTACTGGCCTACGATGGTCAAAGACTGTATGGAGTATGCTCAAAAATGTCAGGCCTGCCAGTACCTCGCAAACTTTATCCATCAACCACCAGAACCTTTGCACCCAACAGTGGCAGTTGGGCCATTTGATGGTTGGGGATTAGATGCTATTGGCTCTCTTCCTAAATCCTCACGAGGGCACATTTTTATCTTGGCTGCTATGGACTACTTCTCCAAATGGGTGGAAGCAGCCCCGTTTAGTAAAATCATGAAAGAAACAGTTGCAGACTTCTTCAAGTCAAACATTATTTTCAGGTATGGAGTGCCTTGATACATCATCATCGATAATGGGAAGCCATTCATCAACAGTTTGGTGGATCAGTTATGCGAGAAGTTTGAATTCAAACAGCACAAGTCTTCCATGTATAATGCACCAGCAAATGGTCTCGTTGAAGCCGTCAACAAAACCTTAGGCAATTTGCTTAAGAAGGTGGTGGCAAAGTCCAAACATTGCATATGACTGGCATGAAAGAATAGGTAAGGCACTTTTGGCATATTGAACAACTTATAGAACACCTACTTAAGCAACTCCTTACTTTTTGGTCAATGGGGTCAAAGTTGTTTTACCACTTGAGAAGCAAATACCATCACTCAGGATTCCTATCCAAGAAGGGTTGGCTAGTGATGATAATGCACAACTCGGGCTACAAGAGTTGGATGCACTAGATGAAAAGAGGCTTGATGTGCAACAATATTTGGAATGTTACCAGGCTCGATTGTTTAGGGCTTTCAACAAAAAGGTACGACCAAGGTCATTTCAAGTTGGAGATTCTGTACTAGATGGTCGAAGGCCAATCTCTATCACACTGTGGATGAAAAACAAGTTTCTTCCAAGTGGGATGGTCCTTATATGGTATAGCTGGCATACACCAATGGGGCCTTGCTATTGATTGATCAAGATGGTGTGAAGGTTGTACCAATCAATGGCAAATTTTTGAAGCAGTACTTCTCTTAAACTTGCCGGATTTCACAAAACACTTTTTGCCCTTAAAAAAATAGCTAGGTTGAAAATCCTTAAAAGGACGGCCTAGCCAAAAAAAAAGCTAGGATGAAAATCCTAAAAAAAGACGGCCTAGGCAAAAAAAAGAAAAAAAATAACTAGGTTGAAAATCCTGAAAAGAACAGCCTTGGAAAAAAAATCATTGTATTGAACTACATTTTTGACTTAATCCCTTTTGGGGTACGTAGGCAGTTTTGGTATGCCCAAGTTTAGTCAATTGTTTAATCCTCTTAGTTTTCTTAATAAAAAAATCAACAATGATGTAAATAAATTACTTCTGACCCGCATAAATATAAACTGTGAATAGCCAAAACAATTCAAAAAAAAAAAGTGTTTCAAATTCCTTCTTGAAGTTCATTCAATCTCAAGTTTTGATTGAAATTGAAATAACGAGAAAGTACATATTTATTGAGGATATGAGATTATTGAAAAAAATGATGATAAAGAAAAAAATAATAATAGCAATTAGACTTATTATAATCCATTCACATTAATTGTGCAACTTTAGCTCGTTCTTCCTTTAGAGAAATATGAAATGCTTTCAAATCTTCAGAATCCTTATAAGATACAATTGGAGTGTTCGTAAGTTTAGCTTGCTCAATTGCAAGATGAGCCATCAAATGGTGATCGCGAGACATCTCGTCATTAACCTTGTGTATCTCAGCATCAGGCTCTTGCATCTCGACTTCGAATTGCTCTAGTTCCTTCACCAATTCAACTTTCCTATCCTCGAGACTTAGTCGTTTAGCTTGGATGGACTCAAGATGCTTCAACTTTTGCTCACTTGCCAAAGAAGTTTTCTCGACATGCCTTTGAATGGTAGCAAGACGCGTAGAGAGTGCAGTTTCAGTAAGCTTCTCAGAAAAGTTCTTGTGCAATTCCTGATACTTGTTGATATGGGTCATAAAGTTCTCCACTCTAGTGCACAACGGAGAAGGGTTGAATCCATTGAGTTTAATCACTCGAAATAACTTAGCAAACCTGTCCCCAGACAGAGTATTCCAAGAGTCGCTCAAATAAAGTTCCCAAGATTTGTTGTTGAATTCTTTCTCCAATACCTAAAACTGCTTTGCGATGCTGTTCAGACACGATGCAGTAACACTAAATATGGAAGGTGCAATTGGTACACACAGGATAGGCTGAGCAAGGACAGGAATGGTGGGCATTGCAGGAAGCCTCTTGTCCACGATTGAAAGTAGGGTAAGATCTGAAGGTTTTCCCAGGTTGCACGCAACCAATTCAAATTGGCTGGGTCCTGAGATGGTATTATCACTACTTTCTGGCCCATCCAATTTGTGCCTTCTGCGATAAAATAAATTCTTCCAAGCTTCAAAGTAAGTTAAGAGCATTTAACAAGAGAGGTGTTTTACATGTTAGAGAAGTGAAGAAAAAAGTTAATGCAATAAACTTAAAGAAAAATGTAATACTTGATCCGCCATGGCATTCAGAGTTTGATTAGAACTATGGACACTAGTAAAAAGATTTGTCCTTTTTAGCACCAAGTTCCGCAGGATTATTGGCAACGTCTCATGGAGACCTGTCAATCGGGATATGTTTCCAATATTTGTTTCTATCATGGTCTCCAGTTGAAGTTGATAGTTCATCACTGGCAAATTTCTTCTTTAAGCGTTGTGATCTTTGAATCAAAAGAGTCTCATCACTCATTTTATTCAATTGCGGCTACTGAGAATGATGTCCCCTAGGATGATCATCAGGAGGTGGAGTTTCATCTTGAACATCTTGAAGGGTGCCTGTCTTTTGAGAGCTAGTCTTTCATCCATCGCGATAGCCTCCACATCCAATTTTTTTTTACCCTGGAATAGAACCGCTGGTTGGATCATTCACGAGTTAAGAAATAACTCTATTAATGTCTTTGGACCATTTCTGAAATAATCACCATAAGCCCACCAAGTATTATAACATCGAGTAAAGCGATCCTCAAAGTTACGTGATAGGCCGGTAATTAATACCTTAGACTTTGTTCCAGTACGAGTGCAAGAGCGATAGCGAGCTGATAAACCTCTCCAAGACTGATGTCGGAAGCTCTTCATGGTGCTAACCCAGAAGGTCTTGACAAAAGCCAAATTGGCGAGCAAATCTGTGGGGACTATAAATCTCCACTACATACACGTCTTCGCATCGCAAAGACAAGTAACTTGTTCGCAAGTTCATGAAATAATTAAACTTGAATGATGAAAGGTTGTGATCGTTGGTGAAGATGTGTTGCCTTTCTAAAGCGAGGAAGTGAAATGTCATGCAAAGTTAGTCCCCCCGCACGATATGCTTTCTTGCACCTATCTCATTAAATGAGATAAATGAAGAACTCTCAGAGAATTTAGCCATTGTTGAATCAAGTTGGTGAGGTGGATTATACTGATGTGTGTTGAAGTACTATGCCAACCAGACATGAACATAATGTGCTAGAAAAGCATGGCAACTCTTGCCAGGTTGGGAGGAGTTTTCTATCCCATTCAAGCCGCGGTAAATACTAGCTAATACGGGCACAGCTAGACATGGAGTTTTAAGACCCTTATTCCTTCGGTGATCAAACTTGCTGTCATAAAAGTCCCTGGTCGAATAAGGCCTACTTCGCAAATAGGAAGGGCAAAGACACAAATCCAGTAAGAGATCAGGGTGGCCAAGTAGGTTTTCTCCCGGTAGATATTTTCAACTCCAAGCTCGACGAATGCACCATGCTTTTCTTCTGACCAGTCTGAAGGATTAGGGATGGCACCTGAAGGAAAAACCATCAGTTGAGTGTCATTCTTTCTTCCACCTCATTTTTGCAGAAACTTGATACTTAGGAGTTCCTCTATACCAAAAGCTAATCCATTTAGATACACTTACTTCTGAGGTTTTCTTGGTACCCTCATATAGATGATGAAAAGCGAAAAATAAGTATTGGCAACTGGGAGGGATGACTTTCTTCCCTTGCTTGTCAACTATAGAAAATAGACTCTTTGCAAGGACAACCTCGTCATAAAATAAGCTGTTACAAGGCAATCTGCCAAGTGTAAATAAGTCCCAAAGAGATCAAAAGAAATCTCTCATTGGGAAATGTGAGCTGTATTCATCTCAGGACACCAACACTCACAGAAAGCCCTGAAAATGTTGGCGTTGTGGTCATATGTGAACAAGGATGCATAAATAGCGTCATAAAGGCGTGCCTTCATGAGTGTTTTTCGGCTTCGACCAAGGACATCTTCTAGCCATTCCCAGTAAAGAGGTGTGTATGAACTCACCATTGACCTTAAAGGAAGTTCCCCAACTCGCTTTGCCAGCAATAATGAGACATCCTAAAGTAAGATAAGGAGTTTGCAGTGAGACACTGTAATGGTTAGAAGAAAGCAAAAATAAAGAGCAGTTGTCTTTTCTATGAGACTCCTTTGACCACCCTAACAAATCCTTGCGGTCATACTTGTTTTCCAACTTCTTGGGAAGCTTATCAAATGCTTAAGAACGTGCAAGGAGAGTGGTTCCATTTTTAATATCATCATTCTTGTCTTCCACAATCACAAGATATTGCCTCTTGGAAATAATTGTGTCTCTTTAAAATAAACCATGTCACCTGCTTTAAAAAATATAAAAAAGAACATAAAAATAAAAATAGTGTGAGGGAGTAGGTTCGATAGCTCAATTCATTGATAAACAAGATCTAGGTTGTTATTGGGTGAGCCACATCCAAATTAGTTATTAACAAGATTCGAAGGTTAATCACGAACCATGCGAGTACACCGAGGATCATCCAACATGGTCCCGGGTGTGCGGCATTCCAGTTGACGATTCAGGTACTGGCCACTATAGGGGTGCGTCAATGACACAACTGTAAGAAGGATGGTACTGGAGTTGTAGTATTCTGGTTGATGATCCATGTATGAGTCACTCTAGGGGTACGTCAATGACGTAACCATTAGAAGACATGGTATCGGAGTTGTAGTATTCCAGTTGATGATCCGGGTATGAGCCACTCTAGGGGTACTTCAATGATGCAACCGTAAGAAGGCATGGTACCAGAGTTGTAGTATTCTTGTTGATGATCCGGGTATGAACCATATAAGATTTAAGGGTGAGTTAACAACGCAATCGTAAGAAGGCATGGTACCGAAATTGTACTATTCCAATTGATGATCTGGGTATGAGCCACTCTAAGGGTACGTTAACAATGCAATCGTATGAAGGCATGGTACCGGAGTTGTAGTGTTCTAGTTGATGATCCGGATATGAGCCAATATAGAGGTATGTCAACGACACAACCGTAAGAAGGCATGGTATTGGAATTGTGGTGATTCACTTGACGATTCAGGCACAGGCCGTTTTAGGGGTACATAAAAGATATAATGATTTTGTGCGCAATAATGATTTCATCATGGAGTTTTTAGATGATTCGGGCATAGGCCGTTTTAGGGGTACATCAAAGACATAATGATTTTGTGCACAATAATGATTTCATCATGGAGTTTTTAGAAAAAATTAATAATAATAATTTTAAAAAATCTTGCATTTCTCAAGCCGAAGAAGTAATATTGCATTCGAGATGGAAGAACAATTCACAGAATGTGGGATCAAGCAAAAGCAGTGGTAGTCCCTGAGTCCAAATAAGATTATCCAGATTGAAACTTCTCTTGAAGTGGATTTCAATGTTATTTTGTGAGAAACTTTGATTTAAAAAAATAAAATAAAAAAAGGAATTCTGCCACAAAAAAATCATTTTTTTATGCATTGGCTAATGTTGTTGTGCTCAAAGGCTACTACCAAGAATATTGAAGTCCTGTCGAACATGGAGATTAATTACATGCTCAAAGAAACAAGATTTTGTCTCGAAATGGCATGAGCCAGAAACTAGTAAGAGCTATATTAAAGTTTAGCACCAAGTGATTTGATTTATATAAGGCCAAATGAACAATCTCCATGCAAATTTTGAACTCCAAAGCATGAATATGGCATCAAAGGCGTACGGATGAGTTGAGTTAAATATTATATTTTGCCTAGAACATTCAAGAGCAGTAGCAAGTGATCACTGAACATGAAGTTTTGATTAAAGAAAAAAAATTCACTTAATGTTTAGTGTTGTATTAATAAAATTCAATGCTACATAATATGACTACAGGATACGAAGGTCTTACTTGAGTGTCACGTATTGTTCACGAGTTCTGGGATGAAGCTTTCCAAGATGCCGATTAGCAGCTTCAAGATTTTTTTTTTTTTTTGTCGACTAAAGCCTTCTTGGTGATATTGCACTATTGACTATTGCTATATGAATCACTACTGAATACCCCTTTTATGTGTATACAAGACATAACAGTTAAGGTAGATCTTTATATTGGAGTCTAATAGGTTTACAGGGGCTGAATATGGAAGGGTAAATGATTGAATATGATTGATAGGGTCTTTTGGTGTCCTTGATTATTGCTTCTCTTTACACCCGAAGACTCCTAGAGGCAAATGGTGAAACAATCTCTCAATTATGAGATTTTGTTGCCATCTTAATATTGATCGGGGTAATGGGAATTAAATCTCTAGGCACTAGTCACATTTTTTCCAAAAAAATCCTTCCACTAATTAATAGGGTGTAGCAAGCAACTCATTTGTGGATTTCTAGTTATACATTTGATATGCAGGTAATATCAATTGTGGGACTTTGAGATAAGGAAATCAATTACCAAATGATGTAATTATTTCATTCTATGAGAAAAGAATGGCTTGAGTGTGGTCATGGCTACTGGAATATATTAGCCAACATCATTGCCTTAAGTCAAGGTTTAATTGTCCCTAGTCACTACATTAAGGATAAATTTGCCACCAATGAAAATCAGCAATCCCGTGGCCTGAAATAGAGTCTTACATTGAAGTGAATATTTTATTGCCTCAATTCATTAGTTGATTTGATCTTCTCCAAAAAGTAAAGGGTTGAACGATAAGGAAATACAAGATTTTGTCATATTTCAATCAACTATCATGGAAATTATCTTGCTTATAATGCTTTGGCTAGATAACTACTAGCTTGAAATGTTAAGAGATTCCTGGTAGATCAACTTGGCCATAAACGAGCAGGTACATGTTGGTGGATGGATTGTTTGATGCTAGTGGAGGTAGGCTTAACAAAATAATAATAATAAAACAAAATAATAAGGGGTTCTAAAAGGGTTTCAAGCTTGCATTCTCGTGCAAGTCAAGCATGCATCAAATGCAAGACTTGAAGGGGGTATTTATAGACATTAAGAATAAATAAATAAATAAATAAGATTACGAATGTTAATCTTAATTATTTCTTGGTCCATTGAAATCAAGATCTTAAACGTGATGTCTCAAAATGACTCAAATCTAACCCAATAAAAATGACTGGTCAAGCCCACGCACTTCGGCCAAACATGCAAATAAAACCCATTAAGCACTCTAAGCCCAACCGGTTATTTTGGAATCAATTAAAAGATATAAAATTTCCCTAATTGATTAAATTAAGGAAAATTAATTAGAGCTAATTAAGGAATTAATTTGCCCTTAATTAAGCCAATAATTGAACCTTTTAAAATTAAACTCCTCACTGTTGGCCTATAAATACAAGGCCATTCTCATTGGAAGAAACAACATTCTTGGGGAAGCACTTTGACCACACAAAGAGTAAGACTCTAGTAGTATAGGGGACCAACAAGAATGAGAAACAAAGTGCCGCATCTTCTACAACAATTAAGAGACATGTTGTTCACCAAATTGGGATCAAGCTCAAAGCCCTCGGTACACACTGTTCGATTGATTTCTCCTAGGAAGTACAAACATCCATTTGTATTAATGGCCTGAAAGTCCAAGAAAGACAATATTGCAAAATTGAATCTTGATAGTCACAAATTTCAAGAATATAAAACTGCTAGCCAGACCAACAATAAATAATCAAATGTATATCAATTTGAGAGAAATGACCCGAATTGCAGGAGTTTCTAGGAAATTTAAAGAAGCAACCTATTTCTAAATAGAGACCAATTTCTTAAGTGAATGATTAAACATAAACTTACATCTTCCATGGAGTTATTTAATAGTGACCACATGACATGAAGTATCATGAAAATTATTGTTTAAAAGATAAAAACATACTCATGTAAAATATTGTCAGTCTTGGTGACCAATTGCCTCTAGCTTTGCTTTTTATTTTCATTTAGGAGCTAGATTATTAGATAAAATTCTTTATTTTAACATAAATAAGAGAATAGGCAAAGAACTACTCTGTTACATCTAATTAAGAAATGAAACTTGAGTTCATCAAAGAAAAAATGAAAACATACCATGATATTGGCAGTTCTTGAGCAAACCTTCTAACAACTTTAGACAAATTGTTTCATCATCAATTGCAAGAACTCTCATACATAGGGAAAACATCTCTTCCCATTAACTAAAAATATAGTTTTGTAAATGAAGAAAAAGTAAAAGCGAATATTTTGAAGGTTGAGACGCATTCTTTTTTCTCTCTTTCATTCCTCTCTCTTGGTTTTCTAGGGTTTTCATCCTTAAATGGCTGTCCTTCAGTTGTTGGCTGAAAGGAAACCCCTATCTCCATCTAAGATATTCTTTGCTGTAGTAGTTTCAAATTCTACTCCTTCAATCTCTTTCACAAAGAAGGTTCTCTCTATAAGGGTGAGCCAGCCGTGTTTTTTACCCCCCAAGAAATCAAGATTCTTTCTGCCCCATTCAAACATACTCTTATTGGTAAGTTCTCAAAAGGTAGGCCTTGAATGGAGGCTTTACGTAAGGATTTCTTGACTGCCAGATTCAAACGTTCATACATTATTGGTCTTATGGCTTACCTCTATCGGACTCCTATTATAGTAATCATGTTTTGATGATGACCAAATCGTACTAACGGCTTGAAAACAAGTGTGTAGAAAAACAAGAAGGCTCAGACGATTATGATCATCAGAGCACAATCAAGAAAAACAACCAAAAGTTGAACAACACCTTACGGACAACGAAGAGCGTCCAAAAGAAATGAGTTTGGATACAAGGGAGTGTCCGAAACATGACCAGACAACACCAAAGATGAACACATCTTTCAAACGCAGATGACTGTCTGAAGGATAGTGTTTTGGACGCAAAAGACCGTCCGAGACAAGGAATCCAAATAAGAGCTGAAAGAATCGGATGTTGAAGCTCGTCCGAAGAAAGGAGCTCATAATGAATAAATTTTCTATCAAAGCTATAGGACGCATATGACTGTCTGAGAAACTATTCATATAGCTGTAGTAGGCATATGACTATCCGAGAAACTATTCATGAAGTTCTAGGACGCATGATCGGACGTCCGAACCATAATCCCAACCCCTAACGGCTAGTGTTTAGCAATTAGTTTTCTGACCGTTAGAACTCAAATTTCAGCATATCTTTGATCTATAAATAACCTAAGGACATCCAAATGGTGCGTGGAACTACTACATTCAATAAAAACACTTGTAAGAGCTATTTGGGGAGAAATAGACTAAAATATTGTGGGTTGTATTGGTTTGGATAGTATAGTTATCTTGTCTCAACTAGAGGGAATTCGTATGAGCAAGAGTAGACTAGCGAGTGATTTTCAAGTTTAAAAGTGAAGGGATAACAAGTGTACAAAAGTGAGGTTGTAATGTAAATTTATATCTATAACTCTTTGGCTTAACTAGAGGGACTTGGTTGGTGCAAGGGTGAGCCTATTTTGTATACAAGATGGTTATTGTCTCACATTCTTTGAAGATGCACTACTAGTGGATGTACTCCAAACTTCAATAGCTTAGGAGTTTGGTTTGATGTTTTTTATCTCAATCTCTTTATTTGTTCGTTAAACTTCAATTACTAAATATTTATCTTTGATCATTTGTGCTAAAGTGTTCATTTGTTGCACAAAGTTTGCATTCTCATTAAGCACTTCAAAAGGTTTGTTTTTTGAGACAACCTATTTTACCCCTCCTCTTAGGTTGCTTTTGGGCCAAAAACCTCCATGTATTAATTTTTTTTGATCTAGAATAAGATTATTTAAGACTATGGTGTCATGGATTCTAGGCTTTCTAAGGATTTGGGATAAGAATTATTAAACAGACTCCAAGCTTCAAGTTTTCTTTGGAATCTCCATTGGCGCCGGTTTGGGTGACATTAGATGATCTACCATCACTTTTTATTTGACAAATCTACATTGTTTTCTATAGCTAAATTGATTGGTGAACCGCTTAATATTGATGCTTCCACAATTTTAATTGTGAGACCTAGTCTTTCTAGGGTTTGCATCGTTGTCTACCTGACATGCAAACTTTCACGTAGGGGTTGATGCATGTTTTCTAAGTGTTTTAAATTACTAATTCACATCCCAACCAATAAAAACCTCCTAACACACTTAGACTACAATTTGCACACCCTTAAGTATACGAGGAACATATGTAGTTAGTGGTAAGGGGATCGTTCTTGCAAGGATTGCAACAACAATACCAGGATTCGATGAACAATTGTACTAGCTAGATGACTAGTTCAAAGTGCATGATAAATTAAGGTAATAAAAACAAGTAAACACACAACACAAGTAATTAACTAGATTATCAGCAAGAAACAAAGGGGGATTGGCCTTGGGACATGTTCCTTCTACTAGGTGAATTCTTTTAGTGGATGATCAATCAATTGTTTCTAGAAAAATGAGGATTCCTCCCAAAAGTGAACTAATCCCTCTACCTGGCTCATGGTTCTAATCTAATATTCAATTTGGAGTTCTAAGAATCAACTAAGAAAGCTAATATCTTGGCCGTACTATTAACCTTCCTAACCAAGTAGTAAATTATTCTAGAAATTAACACTCAACAATTATTTTTTGTCTTATGTCCACAAAAATAGTTCAAGGAATGATCCTTTCCCTCTCACCAAACTTACTAACCATTTACTACATACTACTCAAAATTCCACCACTTTCAAATCATCCACTTGGAATCACCCACACACAGGTAGAAGTTACATATCCCTAGCCCAATTCCTTGATGATTTAGTTAAAGCAAACACAGGTAAAACTACAAGAAGAACTAAGAATAACATGAACTTAACGATACTAGTGATTAAGTAAACAAGCATGAACATATGGAAATTGCATATCTAAAGAAAGCTAGTAAAATGGGCAATAATATTTTCTAAGCGAAAATTAAGCTTGTAATAATTAAAGAGAGCAATTTTAGAGAATTCAAATGATGAAAATTTAAAATCTAAGAATTGGAAGTGTACTTGGATAAAATAGAAAGTCTATCCTAGCTCTCACATACACGATGTGTTTCTAGGTGTACATTTTAGAGTTTTCTTACAAAAATAGTACCATTTTCAAAATTGGCTAATAATCCCTTTATTTGGAATCTCTTTTTGGACCACGGTCCCGAATTTAGTATAGGAAATTTCAGGACTGCAGTCCGAGCCTTCATCAAACCAAGGGATTTGGCTTTTGGACCTTGGTGTGAAAATTACAGCCTTGGAATTTGGAACCACAGTCTGAAGTACTTAGAGCCTTGGACTTGTCTTGAACATCTTTTTATATATAGCTTGGTCCTTGGCTTCTTAATCCTTTCAACCGCTACCTAATTGTAAATGCACACTACAATAGAACGCGAAATCCTAATAAGTACCATTATAATTCTAAAATCAACGTAAAAATACTACAAAATGCATTGTGCACCTGATATTACTCTAATGTCATTACTAACACTACTAAGCATAAAATCAAAACGAATACACATGAAAACACTTGAATATGGAATAATACTATCAAAACACTACAGTTTTAGAGACAAAATAACTCCAGTTTCCTAGAGTTATCACACCTCGAAACCTACCATTTTGCTAATCCCTAGAAAAACAAGAAAAAGAAAGACGAAGAACAATCGTGCAACAAACAGCACCAATAACAGATAAGAATGATTGACGAATTGAATGTACTTTGGGTCAATTAGCATCCTCTCAAAGTCATCGATAGCATATAATCTAGAAGCATTCCAAGTAGTCGTTCCTACTGGTCATTTTGCCCAAAAGATAGTTCAATTATCAACAAAAAGTTTCAAACTACTACTAGCCACTGTCTGCAATCAAAAAGATTTTTAAAATTAGCCCAATTTATGCAAAAACACATTTTATTCTACTCAAAAGAATCACAGGTCAATCAAGCAATCTCGAATAACCTACTTGGAAGTCAAAGGATCGTTAGGACTCTATCTAGAATGCAAATGACACACAAGAAGCATTAATCTGATTAGGAGTATGCGGTTCAACATTGATGATAGATATAGTACACAACATCTCTTCCCCAACTTGTTGGTATACTAAAAGCAAAAAGGATCATTTTGAAGGTTTTCCTTCTACTTGCATCATTTAAAAGTAATCCTAGTGGCCATTTTAAAGGCATGACATTTGTGATGCCGATTCTTCCACTAGCCTTATTTTCTACAATAATGGCATATTTCTAAAGCATGACGTAATTTTTCTAATTTTTTTTATTCTAACATGACTTAACCCAAAACCATGCTCATGAAGAGGATTCACTTGGACTTGAAGTTTATCATGCAATCCTTTTGGCTTCCAAGGAAACAAACACATTATCATCATAGGCATTGTCATCAATATGCTTTTGTTTCTTTCCGATTAGAATGATTTGAATATATCAACAATCCAAGCACAAATCAACAATATAAATATTAACCCCAATACAAATCAAGCACCAGCAATAGTAAAACACATTACCAAATCAACCTAATTTACAAAGTAATTGAAGAACAACCAAATATCCTATGAAAATATCAATCACTCCACACAAATTCAGTCAACTATGAGACATAAATAAAACTCCAATCTCCAAAGAATTTACCTAAAATTTAATGAAAAAAATCTTACTCAATTCTGAAAATTGATCAAAGAACATTCTTCTTGTAGAAAACTTCAAACAAGCTTGCCAACACCCCAATTGAAATTGTCCTTGCTTCATCAAATCGAAAGAATGGCCAGGTCGACACACCTAGTTAGAATTGTGCTGAGTTGCCCTTGTTTGATTGGTGGAAATTAGGAAGAAAGTTGATATAGAGAAGGATGGATGGAAGTATTTGGAAAAGAAAGGAAAGAAGAAGAAGAAGAAGAAGAAGAATGATGAGGATGAAGAAAAGAGGAGAGGGTTTATGGTCATGAGGATTTGAGAAAATACGAGAGACGAAAGGAGTTTGTGTTTTAAAAACAAAAAATGAGGTGTTTTAAACCCTCGTTGGTTCGTTTGAACCAGTCAAAGTTTGTGACTAGTTCCTTTGTTTAACTTGCAGTTTGGGACTTTGTTTTGATGGATCCGTAGTCTATGACTGATTGCCTTTGGATCACTTGCAGTCTATGAGACTCATTTTGTTGGGGTCATACTATGTGAGTAACTGTTCTTCGTTCTCTCGAAGTCTGTGATAAATTCACAATTGTGCCATATTTTATGTGTCATTTATCACATTTTTATGTGTTGTAAGCAAGATTTGAGTTATTATTGAGCTTAATTTGGTTATTCTTAGTTTTTGTAGGTTTAAAGTGAAAAAGAGCGGAAAAAGACATAAAATATGAAAGGAAATCCTAAGGTGCAGAACATGCACGAGTATGACGCTATTCTGGACATTGTTTAGTATTTTAAGCGTAACTTTTGAGTCCAAGTTTTGATTGAGGTAATTCAAGATCAATGTTGGAAAGCTAAGAAGTAGAGCTACAAGTTTCATGTTTTACATATTTCCAAATTCCAAAATCATCAAGGTCAAAATAAAAGCTGAATGTGAAGATTAGTGTAAAGCCCAGGGCACATGCGCACAAATCCGGCAGCGCATGTTCGCTGAGTCCAAAAGGGAAAGTTTCAACACTGCCTAGGGTGCACATGTGCACAAAAAGGCAGTGCATGCGAGCCTGAAAGAGCAAGATTACGTGATTTTTTTATTTTCGGCCAATTTCAACGCTTGTTTAGACTTTTTTTCACACGATTTCACGTTCTTATCCTTAGACAACTATTGTAACCCTAGTACTCAATATAAATACCCCATTATATAATCTATTTGTACTGAAATAGGGATGACACTTTATTTTCTTTTTTTAGCTCGGGTTTTCAGCAGAGAAATTTTTTGGTTATTCTTTCATGGCACTTAGTGCCTAAACCCTTTTTCTTGGTCGAGAGAATTGAAGCCGTGGTCAATTCTATTACGTTGTCCAGAGACTTTTTGTTCTTGAACATATTCAATTATATATCAACTATTGAGTATTTTTTTGTAATTAATTTTTATGATTTTTCTTTTTAACTTGTTATTGCTACAGAATAATTAAGTTATTGGAATTAATTTATAGCTACATTATTTTAACTGCGTGTGTTTAATTCAATCTGTGAAGCAACTAAATTTGATAATTGCTCGATTAGTGTTATTGAATTTAGGAAAAATAATCAACTAATTAGCATAACCACGTGTGTTTTGTTTAATTAGCCTAATTGTTCTTGTTGATTTTAACACTTCTATTAAGTAATCTTTGGCTTGTGTCTGGATTAAATTAATAGTTAGGGTTAATTGGATTGCGTGTTGCAAATTAGCCAATTTTAGAAAGCAACGAGAATCAACTTTAAATTGGAAGTCGGGTTAATTCTTCAATTAGTGCATGGTATAGAATTTGAATTATCTTTGGTGTCAATGATCGACTAGTAAAATTTCCATGGTGGATATGACCAAAACAAAACCAGGATTCTTCTTAAATTGAGTTGTCTTTAATTTACTTTATTGTTTTAGTTTTTAGTTTAAAAAACATTCAAAAACCCCCTTTTCGTTTAGCACAAGAATAAACTCCTTTCTCTGTGGGATGACCTGTACTCACCATTACTACATTATTATTGAGAATTGTTAATTTTGGGTGCCTACGGGAGCATTTTACCAAAAGTTTTGGCGCCTTTGCCGAGGAATGGTTTGATTTATTTTTGTGTTTTAAATTTTTGTATTTAACTGTGTATATTTGTTACTTTTATTTCTTTTTGATCTCCATCATGGTTACCAATTCGCATGAAGTTTATTGTTTCGATTTCATTATCGAACAATTACTACCACAACCTTGGTATGACCCCTGCACGTATAAGTACAATCGAGAATGGATAGATTATCCTGTGTTGGGGTATCCGTCACAAGATCTTCTGTGTATACATCCAGTTTTGCCACAATAACCTTATACCCAAACTGGTAAATCTTACCTCATGGAAGAATTAATTCATTCTTTAGCTGCTAATGCTTTGCAATTTCAACAGAAAACAATAGCCAGTTTGCAAAGTTTGGAACATCAACTAGGTTAACCAAATTCTTCCATAAGTAAACTAGAATCTCAAGTGATTGAGGGTGGAGAAGATGAAGAAAAAGAGCAAGAACTGGAGATGGGATTAGTAGACGACAAGCCTATTGAGTGTGACTCTAGTTCATTGCCTCCGATGTCAATGCCTCAAGACCTTCCAGAGCAAGAGCCAATCAAGGTTTTAGACTTAGCTATGGAGGAAACACAAGAGATTCTAACCACTGTGAAGGATCATCACTTGGCTGTTAATAGGGATTGTACTGTGGTTCTAGTATACTCCACATTCTTTTATGGATCGACCTTAAGAGTTGAAGATCAAAAAATGCCTCGTAAAGAGTTATATCATCATATCTCTTAAGGGTCATGAGGAAAGGATTAAGCTAGTTTACATAGATGACAATGGGGTCAGAGTTGAGTTTCTCACTGATGGAGCCAAGAAGTTGGTTGAGGATAAGTATATAGCGAGCAATTACAACAAAAGTGCCTATGCACGATTACTAACAACTATTGAGCTCTCTTTCCTCTGGTATAGATATGGTTATTCTGACCATCTTGTTCAAACTCGAGCCAACGACAGTAAACAAAAGTGCAGCATGGGAGGCAACCCATGTTCATTTACATTTTATTCCGTTTATTTATTCTTGAAGTTTTACTTTTGTTTATTTTATTTTAGGGTTAGCTTAGTTTTATTGTGCTGTTAATGCAGGAAATTGACTTCATTGATAAGTTAAACTGATAAAATGATCTTTTGAAAGGGAGTGGGGAGTGGACCCGTTGACATTTCCACCCTTCCTTCCTTTCCCGCAAGATTTGGATCTTATGATCCTTGAGCTTTTCGTGCCCTATGTTTTAGGCTATTTTCTTTATCTTTTACTTTTAGCAGTTGATTTCCCAAACAATTGTAGTTGCTATTTAATCCTATTTTACCAGACATTTTAGTCAGTTAATTTCCTTTTAGTTAAGTTTTATTTTCGTCATGGTGCTTTCGTTTATTTCTGTTGTGTATTCCCTTAAGGGAGTAAGTTTTTTCTTGATTATTGTAGGATTCTTTTCTACAATTTTCTTGTTTTTCTTATTGTCTCAAGGGAATTATTTGTTTTGTTCTATTTTTTTGAGCGTAACTCCGGCTTTCATTCGCGACAAGGGGATATTTATAGCGAATACTGCTCCAAACACGAATTAAATCCAGAGAAGCTTTTCTTTTTCCCATTTTATGTTTTTATTTTTGCATTGAGGACAATGCTTATTTTAAGTGTGGGAAGGGGGAGTTATTTGGATTTTTAAGTTGTTTGGTGTATTTTGCTTGATTTTGTTGCAATATTTTGACTTTTCTTTTGATCTGAGAGCTTGTAGAATTTTTTGAAATTTTTTGTGGATTAATTGACCAATTTTTAAAAAAATTTTGAAATTTTTTGCTTAACGTATTTCCCCATGATTTTTTCTGCATAATAAATCTTTTGTTGAACCATGCACGAATGAGTAGTCGGTGTTAATATTTTCTATTCACGATTTTCAAGACTTTTGAGCACTAAGCCATTAATTTTTTATTTGGAATATTTATAGAAATTTATGTAGACTCAATTATGTTGCATCCCAAAAACTTGCTTTATTATATTTTTTATACTGATTCTTAGACAACCTGATTTAGGTTGAAAATGAGGGTAATGCCTTTTTCGTTTGTTGAGCCTTTCTAGCCAACCATTTTAACAATTTATTTCTAAGTACCTCGTTTGATCCTTATTCTTGTGAAGAGAAACATCATTCTCCTTCTTTCATTTAAACTCAATTTACATACCTTTATTGAGCTTAATATTTCTTTTAATTGTTTTATCCAAAGATTTTTCCTTTAAGAGTTTTATGGTGCACATTATATGTTAAGGGGATATAAGGGTGGAAGTTTTTGAAAAATGGGTGGTGTACATTTATGGAGCCAAATGGGGTATTGGAAAACAATTGTTGAAAAAAAACAAATATGGAAGTTTTGATATTTATAAGTAGTGCCTATCACTGGTACCTGTATTTGCTGGTAGTGTCGATCACTGGTACCTGCATGTTTATTTGTTGCGGGTAGTGCCTACCACTGGTACCCGTATTGTAAGCAAACACAAAAAAATTATATAATGATGTGATGCATATATGTCCGGAAGAATGTTGGCATGTTTGGCTATACTTTTTAGTCGTTCGGAATTTTTCATGGGTGTTTGTTACTCAAGTGTGGGGCTGCAGATGTATGATATTTCTCATATGAAGAGAAGTTTTATTTTAATGCGTGGTCACCATTACTATAAAACTCTTGTTCTTATTTGTTATATCCTCTCCCTTCTTTGGCTAACTAATATCCTAACCAATTGTTAAAGTTAAAAGTCCTACCTATTTTAAATAGAATCAGTTGTCTAGATTAGTAGAGGGGTGTAAGAAGAGTGAACTGTGGGGTGTTTAAAAAAAAATAACTTTATTAGAGGGTCTTCATGATTTAATCTAAATATTTTCAAATCTAAGTTTTTGAATGGCTATACACACATACACACGAATTTCTTGTTTTGGTTTTTATTAGCATTTGAGCTCTTTGGGTTCTAGACTACTTTGATTGGTGGATTGATTATTGATTATTTATGTAGATATGTGAGGGAATATGTTGAGTGGAATTTTGTTATGCTTAATTGTTTTAATTTTATATTTTCCCGAGGATGATCAAGGGTTAAAGTGTGAGGTAATTTGATAAGTTCACAATTGTACTATATTTTATGTGTCATTTACCATGTTTTTATGTGTTGTAAGTAAGATTTGAGTTATTATTGAGATTAATTTGGTTATTCTTAGTTTTTGTAGGGTTAAACTGAAAAAGAGTTGAAAAAGATGGAAAAGATGAAAGGAACTGCTAAGGTGCAGAACATGCACAAGTATGACGCTATTCTGGACACTATTTCGTATTTTAAGCTTAACTTTTGAGTCCAAGAAACTCTCTGATTGAGATGATTCAGAGGCATTGGAAAGCTAAGAAATAGTGTTACAACTTTCTTGTTTCACACTTTTCCAAACACCAAAAGAATCAAGGTCAAAATTGAAGTCGGAGGTAAAGTTCAATGTAAAGCCAGCGCACATGCGCCCAAATCCGACAATACATGTGCGTCGAGTCCGGAAGGGAAAGTTTCAGCACTTCCTAGGGTACAATGTGCGCAAACTATAGGGTTACATGATTTTTTGATTTTTGGCTGATTTCTATGCCCTGTTAGACTATTTTTTCACACAATTTCACGTTCTTATTCTTAGACAACTGTTGTAACCCTAGTACTCAATATAAATACCCCATGTAGGGTGAGAAAAAGGGACGACATTTTATTTTCTTGTTTTAGCTAGGGTTTTCAGTAGAGAAAATTTTTGGTTATTCTTTCATGGCACTTAGTGCCTAAACCATTTTTCTTGGTCTAGGAAATTGAAGCTGTGATCAATTCTATTACGTTGTGATATAGAGACTTTTTGTTCTTGAACATATTCAATTATATATCAACTATTGATTATTTTTTGCAATTAATTTTTATGATTGTTCTTTTTAACTTGTTATTGATGCACAATAATTAAATTATTGGAATTAATCTATAGCTAGATTGTTTTAACCATGTGTGCTTAATTCAATCTGTGAAGCAATTAAATTTGATAATTGCTCGATTAGTGTATTGAATTTAGGGAAAATAATCAACTAATTGACATAATCGCGTATGTTTATGTTTAATTAGCCTAACTGTTCTTGTTAATTTTATTGCTGCTATTGAGTAATCTTTGGCACGTGTTCGGATTAAATTAATAGTTAGGGTTAATTGGATCGCGTGTTGAAAATTAGCCAATTTTAGAAAGAAACAAGAATCAAATTTGAATTAGAATTCAGGTTAATTCTTCAATTAGTGTTTGGTATAGAATTTGAATTATCTTTGGTGTCAATGATCGACTTGTAAAATTTCCATGGCGGATATGACCAGGCTTGAATAAACCAAGATTCTTCTTAAATTGAGTTGTCTTTAATTTACTTTATTGTTTTAGTTTTTAGTTTAAAAACATTCAAAAATCCCCTTTTTTGTTTAGCACAAGAATAAACTCTGTTATCTGTGGGACGACCTATACTCACCACTACAGAATTGTTAATTTTGGGTGCCTACGACAACATTTTACTAGTCTGCGAGAGACCTTTTCCTGTATGACCATAATCCAAAGCCCTTTTTGTTAAACTCCATTCCTTTCCATGTCAATACTTGCAAAACAATAAGAAAAACAATTAATTACTAATTTTTAGCTTTTAATTCACTGAAGAAAAAATTTAAAATTAAACTAAGAAACAAGAAAATTTATGAAACTAAAAATACTTGGGTTGCTTCCCAAGAAGTGCTCTTTTAAAGTCATTATGTTGACTTTATTAATCTGTGACCATTAATCGTGGTAGATCTTCAATCTATTGCCATTCACTTGATATGATGACTTTTGACCTTGTAATTCTAAACCATCGCATATGGAAAAACTCTGAAAAAATTTAATAGACCACTGCAACTTGACTTCAACTAGCCCGGACACAATCGAAGCCTATAATTGTACAATAGCATGTTATCAACGACTCGGAACTCCTTGTGAAAGATATGCTTGTCATCTTATAATCTTTAAATTGTCCTTTCTTTGTAAATCCCTCTATTCTCATAAGCCGCACCCTAAAATTCTTCTAATTCTCACAATTGCAGCAATTGCTTTTCACTAGTAGTTTTATCATCAACGTTTAATGCCTTAATTGCCCAAAAAGCTTTGTGCTCCAGTTCTACTGGTAGATGGTACACTTTCCCAAAAACCAACCTATACGGGAACATCCTAATTGGTGTCTTGAATGTAATCTAATATGCCTATAGTGCATCATCAAGCTTCCGAGCCCAATCCTTGGATCAAGAATTCCTAGTTTTTTTCAAGATCTGCTTCAATTCTCTGTTTGAGACCTCAACTCGACTCAAAGTTTGGGCATCTCCCATAGCATGGACAATAAAGTGTCAAATTGAGAATTCTTAATTAGTGAACCCCTATCACTTATTATTGCCTAAGGTGCTCCAAACCGTAAACAGATGTTGTGGGGGATAAACTTGGTAACAACTCTAGCATTATTATTAGGCAAATCTACTGCCTCAATCCACTTAGGAACGTAGTCCTCTGCTAGTAGAATATATGGTTGGAGTAAGAGCTCGAAAATGGCCTCATGAAATCTATCCCCTATATATCAAATAGTTCAATCACTAAGATATTTTTTGTGCGCATCTTATCTCTACAGGATATGTTTCCCGCTCTTTGGCAGTCATTATAATACTCAATGAATTTCTTAGCATTTCGGAACAATGTAAGCCAATACAACCCTCTTTGAAAGACTTGCTAGTAGTGTGTTGATTGCCATGATGGCCCCCAACTGGTGATGAATGACACATTCTTTATTTCCTCATCAGTCACACATTGTCAGATTACTTGGTCACTACATCTTTTATTAAAAAGGAGGAAATGGCTCATCCTAATAGTAGAGCTTCACGTCTGAGAAGAATTTCTTTTTCTGGTTGTAGTCCTTAGGGTAGAACAACTTTTGCTACCAAATAAGTTACTATATTCGTGCACCACGGGTTAGTTCCAACCATCATCAAATGTTCCTTCGGGAATTCTTCTTTGATAGGTGATAATTCAAGACTTCTCCCTCTATTCAATTCTATCCTTAACAAGTGATTAGACACCAGATTGTTGCTTTCTTTCTTATTAATAACCTCCCAGTCAAACTCTTGCAACAATAAAATCCAACGGATTAGTCTAGATTTTGCATCAGTTTTGAAGAACAAATATTTTAATGTTGTATGATCAGTATGAACATGATCAGTATGAACAATGACTTTTGAGCCAATTAGATAAGAGCTAAACTTGTCAAAAGCAAGAGCAACAGCTAGCAACTCTTTTTCTATTGTAATGTAATTAATTTGAGCTTCATTAAAGTTCTACTAGCATAATAGATCACATCCAATAAGTATAAGAGACATTATCCTTTCTTTGACAAAGGACAACACCCACAACAAAGTTACTAGCATTACACATGATTTCAGAAGGTAATGACCAATCGGGTTCTATGACTATAGGTACAGAAACTAAAACCTTTTTGAACAGATTAATTGCACGTAAGAAATTCTCATCAAAGTTAAAGGTCACATCCTTGTGCAATAATTCACATAAGGGTTTAGAAATCAAAGGGAAATCTTTGATGAACTGCCAATTTGTGACCAACTTAGAAGGAATTATTTCATTGTGTTCATTAATAATCATAGTCATCCTTCCCTTCTTAGGTAGCACTTGAGTAGGACTAACCAAATTACTAGGACTAATAATCATAGTCATCCCTCTCTTCTTAGGTACCACTTGAGTAGGACTAACCTACTCACTGTCACTAATTGCATAAATGATACTGGCATCTAGCAGTTTCATGAATTATTTTCTTACTATCTCCTTTAACGTGGGATTTACCCGACGTTGAGGTTGTCTACAATCTGCCCTATACTTATCTGTCATCAAAATTTTGTGCATGCACATTGTAGGGCTAATACTTTTTATATCATTAATACTCCATGCAAATGCAAGTTTATGCTTTCTTAAAACAAGTAACTCAAATAACCGCTCATCAGATAAATTAGCACTAACTATGACTGGAAAAATATCATTTTCATCAAGCAAAGAACATTTCAAATGATTTAGAAGGGAGGTTCGTTGGTTGGAGACCCCTACTTACCTTGTTCCTTGATTAGAACTTCATCCTTTACTGTCAAATGTGCTTCCAGCATCTTCAAGCAGGCCATTGTTGCTTTGCCATGCCGCTTTACCTCTTTTTCACAAATCAATACATTTTCCAATGAAAGCTATGGAGTTTCATACCTACAAAAATTATCAACAAGGTTATCAATTATGTCAATTATCATAACATCATTATAAATAGAAGGAAGTTTCAGAGAGTTAAAAATAGAAAATTGACAGTCTGATCATGACTCTCATTTGCCATTTGCCTATTGGACATCTATCAATGCCTTGCTAGTTGTTAAGAATGGTCTGCCAACCAAGAATTAGAGGCATCTTTTTATCTTCCTCCATGCCCAGTATGATAAAGTTTATTAGTAAATAGCATTTTCCCACTTTAACCAAAATGTTTTCAGTAATGCCCTCAAGGTATTTGATGCTCCTATCTGCCAACTAAAAAGTACATTTGTCGGTTTGAGCTCCTCTCCATTCAACTTTTCTAAAATAGACAGTGGCATTAGATTGATGGATGTCCCATGATTACAAAGCTCTCTCAAATTCTACCTCCAACCATGCATGAAACAGAGAATGAACCAGAATCCTTCATCTTTGGAGGCAACTTCTTTTCGATATTGGCACTAAACCCTTTAGTTAAGCATAAAATCTCATCTCCCAACAACTTCCTCTTGTTGGTCAGCACTTGCTTTATGAACTTGGCATATTTAGGTAAATTTTCAAGAGCTTCCATGAAGGGTATATTGATCTCAAATCCTTTCTTAAAATTTTTGAGGAATCTCTTAAATTTCTTTTGATCATCCTCACCTTTTAATCTGTTAGGAAACAGAATTTTTACTAAAGGGCGGCTTGGTTGAATTTCAGCTTTCCTTTTTGTAGGGATTTTGTACTATGATATCTCTTTCTCTCTTACCCTAATTCCTTCATTGTTACCTTCCTTTCCATCCTTATTCTCTTTCTCTAACCCATTCTCCTTCTCATTTTTTTGTTTAGAATCAATAGTTTAGCTACTTCTCAACATAATGGCCTTTACCTTCTCCCTTGGGTTGGCAATGGTTTTACTTGGTAATGCTCTATGTGATCTTTCAGCTAAACTTCTTGCTATCTGAGCCATCTGGTTCTCCAATTCTTGATTGATGTATTCTGATTTCTAATCATGTCATTTTCATTTTTCATCCTCTCATTTCTAGCTTGGATGTATTGAGTAAGAACCTTTTCTAATTGACTTTCTGATTGTGATAAAGGTGCATGCATTTACTGGTTGCAGTTGTTGGTACTATTGGAAAGGGGTTGGACATTCGAGCCTTGTGGATGGTCATTGGCTTGATTATGTTGATTACCCCATGAAAAATTCGGATGATTTCTCCAACTTTAATTGTAGGTGTTACTGTACAAGTTGTTCTAATTTCTAAACTAATTTTGCATCTGGCCTTGGTTTCCCATGTAGTTCACTTATTCAGTGCCTATAGAAGATGAAGAAGAAGGTACTAGTGTACTATATTGGCCATTTAGGTAGTTATCAGAACAAAGGTTGCAACCTAATGGCTTCGGTGTAGCCACGACATTGACTTTCATCCCCTCAATTTGTTTAGATATAGACTGCATCTGCCCAACCATACCTCTTGTTTAGCAAGCACTGCATATAAAGTGCTTAATTTAAACATTACTCTCCTTTGTTCCCAAACTTTTGCTTCATAACATTTGCAATAGTTATTGGACATCTTGTCCAACAGTTCATGTGCCTTCTCTTTTGTTTTGCATGAAAGATTAGAGATCCAGTGGCTAAGGCGTCAATAGATTCACGGTTTCCTAAAGTAACCCATTATAGAAGATCTCCGTTTGCATCCATATGTGTAAACCATTGTGGCACTTATTCAAAAGATGATTGTACCTTTCTGAAGCTTCGACAAGATTTTCCCAAATTGTTAATTGAAAGAAGTAATACCATTCCTTAACTTGGTTGTTTTTGACGGGGAAAAGTATTTTGACACTAGTGCTTGGGCTAATCTCTCAGAAGCGTTGAATGTTCGCTATTTGTACCCTTGTAGCCATAGTTGGCTTTATCCCTCAATGAATAGGGAAATAGCCATAGTTTAAAGGCATCTGGTGATACAACATTCTGCTTGAAAGTGTCACATACTTCCTTAAAGTTGATCAAGTGGTGATTCAGATCCTCACTATATAATCTGGAAAACATAGCATGTTGCTATAACATAGTTATAAGACCAGGCTTGATCTCAAAATTATTAGCTTATATGGACGGTGGTACAAAGTACCATAATACTAGATTGGGACTCTCCAAAGGTTGGTTGAGTACAGTTTCCCAATGGTCGGTTATTCTTCACAGGTACATCATGATCGTTGTCCCCCAATTCACCATCCCACATTCACCACATTAACCGCCAGCATCACAGTTGGTTTGGAATTCTCTCAATGGCAATGTCTAATTCTACTTGCTATTGTTGGTGAAGTGATTATCTTCTTAATTGCCTAAATTCCTTTCAATTTCAGGATCAAATTTGCAAAAGTTTGATTAGATCTGCGCATCAACTATTAAGCACAAGAAAATCGTTACGAGCAACACTTTCTATGACAAAATGACCAGTGGAATGATTGATGGAAAAATGGCTCATGGAGAACGTATTGAAAAACAAACAAAAATAGAATAAAAGTCTAAATTAGGAATTGTTTTAGCGTCTCAATATTGCCTAAAACAATAGTTCCTGGTAACGGCGCCAAAAACTTGGTGTGGGAAAAGTTAAATAAACCTCTTTCAAAAGTATCATTAGGAATTTTCACTAATAACTTGAAGTGCACGGTATCAATGTAGTAGAGTGAGTAAGGATCGTTCCCATAAAGACTGTGTAAGAAAGTACAGAATTCTAAACCAACTTCTATTTAGACAAAAAATTGACGTTTTTGGATCTAAGAGTTATAATGCAAAATAAAATTTAATAACTAAAAATTAAAGAGCAAAAGAGAGAAAGCAATACAAATTATTAAGGAGATTTCTCTAGCAGTGAAAAGACGGTAAAGTTCTAAGCTAGCAATTTCCACAAATTATTCAGATTTTAGGTTAGCCGGTTCAATAATATTTCCTACTGGTTCAATTCCTAACAGTCAATCCAGTCTCGATTCCTTGCGCAATTTGATCCTATCAAATTAACTAACTAGGGGTAGATTCCACTCTATCATAGTTGAATTAATTTGAGTATTTTTTATATGGAATTATTGTGAACTAATTAATTAGTCCCGCCACTTTGGTCTCAACTTAAATTTATTAAATAATTAACATTAAGGGGGTCTATGATAGAGGATCAGTAGACCGTATCACCTCGGCCAACCTAACCAATTTAAGAGTTAATAACTCTCTAAAATTGTCTTACTACGTTAATTATTACCAAATTAATATAACGTCCCAATTTACCTACAATTTAATTAACTCATGAACAATTGCGTCACCTATACCCGAACCCTAATGAATTTAGTGATTCATGGTTTGAATTAAAACGCATTAACTAATTGATTGAGAATAATTCATTATCAAATGGAATATTAAAATCAACACAATTGCAATAAAATAAGATTAATTTTAAAGAACAAAGTTACCAGAAATAATGCTTGATGACAACTACACTTGAATTGAAGAACTCTTGAATCCAAAGTTATAGTTGCTATGAAAATAAAAGCAATATGAAGTTTGAAAGTCACAAAGGCGATGAATAAAATCCCAAGGTTAAAAACTAAGAGAATTGTTTTCTTTAATCATTATAATTCAATCCAATTTATAAAGCAATTAAGGAGAATGAAAAGCCTAGGCCCAGATTGCTCACTAGCAGTCTGCGAGTGATCATTTGTAGTTTGTGAGGGAATTATGCCTTATCACTCATAGTCTGTGAGTGTGTCGCAGTCAACGAGTGAATTATAACTTATCACTCACTTGCAGATTGCGAGTAAAGGCCTTATCCTGTCACAGTCAGTAACATACCTTTTTTTTTCTCTCGCAATCAACTACAGTTCTCTCCTTGCTCAACCGCAGTCTCTAATTAAGACTTTTTAGTTGTAGCACAACTTGGCAATCTTCATTCCATCCGTTGATCTACATGTGGTAAATGACCATTCTATCTCTCTAACACTTGTACGCAACACGAAACACAATAAATAAATATCTACATTTCCTATGCACACAATTAACAACAAAATCAGCGCAAAATCCTATAAACTACTAAACGCTAAGTCATAATACAAAACACAAACAAGGGAGGCTAAACTCATTTAAATTCATAACAAAGGAGATATAAAAATAACTCTAATAATAGAGTTATCAACTTCCCCCAACCTAGTATTTTGCTTGTCCCGAGCAAAACAAAACGACAACACAACTAAACAAAACAAGACAGGAATGGCAACATTAAAATAGGATTGACATAATTTGCTCATAAACCCAACTCACAATCCAGACAACCACATGAATTTCTTATCACATGAGTACACACACTAAAGATTCAGACGAATAAATGTCAAGTAGACTATCCCAAAAATAAATTTAAGTACTAAAGTGTACTAATATTGGCCATACACATGTATGAGATTCTAACTTCTCACAACTAACTTGAAAGATGCTACAAACTGAGACCTTATAACCATGAAGAAGGTAAAAAAGGATCAGTAGAACCTTACAATGCCAGCACGCAAATGTCACAAAAGGCCAAGCATTATAGAACCATTATAATTATTTAGCCCAAAAACCACAATATAACCTTTTGTAATTCTTTTATGACCACCTTTTATTTTGCTCTTTTCTTCATTTTTTTTACTTTGCCTCTTAGCAAGATGCATTTTCACTAAAGCCCCCATATATTCCTTTTCTCTTACCATGCTTATGTATTTTACATAAAGCAAGCCATTTTTTTCAAGCTCATTGGAGCTTATAAAGCACATAAGGAACTTGCTATAGAAAAACCAGTTATATTGAATGAGTTAAACAGCCCTAATAGAACCTAATACCCACCCTTTCATTATCACAAAAATGAGAATACAAAGGACTGCATCATATCAAACTTAATCCCAATCGACAATTATAAAGAAACAACTTCAACAACTTCCATGTGAGTATGGCAACCAAAATGAATTAAGTGACTCCTTTATAATATCTTAAATTCAACAATTTATACATAAGAGAGCACTATTTCATATAAATTTGAGTTTCCACCCTTTCTTTAACCAAAAAGTGCAACATGACTCATATGGCTCAAAAATTCTGGGTTGTCATTTCATTGTCAACTAAAATCAATCTAAGTGATAATATGCCATTCCAAATAATACAATGTATTACACAACTTGAGTTGGCACAACAAATGGACATATTACTGAACACAGCAAAACATGAACAGACATCAACTATACCACTACTCGCCACTATAACGAAAGACTACGGCTAGTAGTTGACAATGGTAATATATTAAACTAACACAAAAGGCTAAAATAGAAATCTCCCTGACTAAAAGTACAGATGAAAGAATTCATCAGGTCATCCCCGATGGGCTAGCTCCATCACTTCACTTCTTTGTCCTCGGTCACTCTCTTTCTACATCTTCAGGAGAACCATAATGCCACTCCAGTGATAGAGTCATCTGAGGCCAGCAAGACATATCAAAGTTGCCTAACTGACTGAGCTACCCGGCTATGAAATCCATCTTTTGGCATATCTATTCCAAGCAATTTCTGTGATCGACGAGGATCTCCCATTGGTTCACTATTGAGTGGTGGATGAAAAACTACGTCAATCTCAGGCCGTCGTGGAGGCACTAACAAAGGTCCACATGATTGATCCGACTCCCTTGAGTATTCTGTTCTTCACCAGCAGTCCACTTACTTCCTACTTCGGCTTGCACTATTATCATTGCGGACTTATATTAGGTAACAATCGAATGGAGACATTTGTTGCCGATTGGCTTTTGTGCCTCTCATTTCTTGGTTGTCGCAATCCGAAACCTTGCATACTGATAAAGTTGAGTGATAAGTTTAGGAAAAATTAGCCCCTTATGCTTGCAGTTTCCATTCCAAAGGATATCATGATATTATTAGTAAAGCCCTCTATGATAGCAACAGATAGCAAAAATCAATAGAGCCCTGTCAAGAGTAACCTCAGTGGTATGTAAAACAGGCAACATCCTTGCACAAATAAATTGCATCCATGTCCGTGCCTCTAAACATAGATACTTAAGCCTAATTCACTTCCTCTGGCCATCCACCATCTCCTAAATACCCCAACAGTCAGTTAGCACACTAGCTACTTTATCAAGGTCTGTGTTACCTTCCAAAAAATGTATTAAATGATTGATTGTTGGGATTAGTGGGCAAGTGATATAGCTCATTTATTATTTCTTTCCTAAAACTGACTAGCACTCTCCTAAAATTAACTACATGTCTTGATATATCAAGACTATTATCAATGAATTCACAAACCATGTTTTGATTTGCCGTAGTAGTTAGGGGCTTTCAAAATCTCCCTATTCCCTTCTTTGAATATTATTCACAATCTTACAATGTAATTCATCTATTTCAATATTATTATTTTCTATTCTAAGATGACTTAACTAAAAACCATGCTCATAAAGAGGATTCACTGGGACTTGAAGTTTATCATGCAATTTTTTTGGCTTCCAAGGAAACAAACACATTATCATCATAGGTATTGTCATCAAAATGCTTTTGTTTCTTTCCCAATAGAATGATTTCAATATATTAACAATCCAAGCACAAATCAACAAATATTCACCCCAATCCAATTAAGCTTCAACAATAGTAAAACACATTACCAAATCAACCCAATTAATGAAGCAATCAAACAACACATGAATGTCGCACAAAAATATGAATCATTCCATACAATTCAGCTGATTATGAGATATAAATTAAACTCCAATCTCCTCAATTCCAAAAATTGATCAAATAACAATCTTCTTGTAGAAAACCCCAAACAAGCTTGCTAAAACCTAGGTTAAAATCATCCTTGCTCAATTGAACTGAAAGATTTACTTGGTCGACAAACCTAGTTGTGAATTGTGGTATGATGCCCTTGTTCAATTGATGGAAATTAGGAAAAAAACTGATATGGAGATGGTTGGATGGAAGTATTTGGAAAAGGAATGAATGAATAAGAAGAAGAATAAAGATGATAAAGAGAAGTTGAGAGGGTTTTTGGTTGAGAGGCTTTAAGAAAATAAGAATAGAAAGGAGTTTGTGTTTTAAAAACTAAAACCGAGGTGATTTAAACCCTCAATGACTCATTTGGACTGGTCTCAGTCCGTGACTGGTTCCTTTGTGTGCTTGCAATATATATTAACTAAATTCCTTCGGATCGCTCGCAGTCTGCGAGACCCATTCTTTTGGGCTCGCAATCTATGAGTAATTGCACTTTGGTCTCTCATAGTCTGTGAGAGACCTTTTCCTATATGACTAGAATCTGAAGTCTTTTTGGTTAAACTCTATTCCTTCTAAGTTGATACCTGCAAAACAATAAGATAAACAATTAATCACTAACTCTTAGCTTTTAATTCACCAAAGCAAAAATTTTAAATTATACTAAAAAATAAGAAAATTTATAAAACTAAAAATGCTTGGGTTGCCTCCCAAAAAACCTTTTGTTAAAGTCATTAGCTTGACTTTATTAATCCGCGACCATTAATCAACAAAGAGGACTTCTTCAATTTCACTATCAATGTTGGCTCCATGGTAGATCTTCATTCTATTGCCATTCACTTGAAATGATGACTTTTGACCATGTAATTCTACCTCCCCATATGGAAAAACTCTCAAAACATTAGGTGGACCACTCCACTTTGACTTTATCAAAACTGGCCCACAAATAACCTAAGCATAGAATTGTACAACATCACCTTATCACTGATTCAGAAATCCTTGTGAAGAATGTGCTTATCATGCCATATTTCTGTCATATCTTTGTATATCCGGGCATTATCATAAGCTTCATTGCAAAACTCTTTTAATTTGCACAATTCCACCAACCGCTTTTCACAAACAATTTTAGCATCAAAGTTCAATACCTTAATTGCCCAAAATGCTTTGTGCTCCAGTTCCACTAGTAGATGGCACGCTTTTTGAAAGGGGATATCTTGATAGGTATCTTGAATGCAGTTCGATATGCCTATTGTGCATCGTCAACCTTCCTAGCCCAATCCTTGCTTGAAGAATTCCCAATTTTTTCCAGATCCATTTCAACTTTCTATTTGAGACCTCAACTTAACTGAAGTTGGCGATGATAAGGTAAAGAAATTCTGTGTGTCATGCTATACTTGGAGAATAAGGTTTGAAATTGAGAGTTCGTAGGATTCGTTTTATGGTTCACAGATAAATCATCCTCGAATAACTTATCTCTGGATGATAGTCTTAGGATGTGTCATCCTCGAATTATAATCTTGTGTTTGATTTGTTTAGAATACTGACAGGATATTTTGATAATATTTTTTTTGGTGAAAATGTTAGAAAGATGAGAATTGTAGATATTAAAATATTCTCTTATTGTTACCCACTATTCTTAATTACTTTAAAATTTTGACACAAAATATTTTTTTAAATCATACAATGTCATGTTTAAAAATGAATAAACTAATAAAACTATTGAAAAACATACATAAATTAGGAAAGAATGATAAAATTTGTAATACATGCATCTATACAAAGTGACAAATAAAAGTTATTGATGTTCTACTCAATCTGGTAAAGATGGAAAGAAATCTGGTCGAGAATCAATGGGGTTGTGATTTGATAAGATCTTACCTTGTGAACTACCTTTGGAAAGTGGTTTTGAAAAATTAATCTTGAAAATTTTCTAGTACTCACATTCACACGAATTAGAAAAAATATAAGCATTTTGATACAACTATAGTTTTCCATTTGGTTAATAGTATTTTTCTGCACCTGAAAATGTGTTATAAAAAGAATATTGAAATAAAATAAAATAAAAATAAGGTATGCTACATTGTAAAAAAAAAAAAAACAAGTGTGTATCATGTAATAAAAAATGTTTTTTCACCTAAAATAAAAAATGATATAAAATAGTTTTTTTGAAATAAAAAATAACAATTACAAGAAAATATCAATTTTAAAGGTGGTTTAAGCATTTCATGCTTTATCTAATTTCGTGGGATTATTAATACCAAAGACCCATATGGAATGTGTAATACCCCATTTACTCCATGGAAGGGGGATTAAGTTAGTTAATTGGGATGATAATCTCATATTTAAAATCAAACCAAACACGAGATGACATGGGATTACTTATCCAATCCCAAGTCATCCCATAAACCAAATGGACCCTTAAAGTGTGAATCTCCATCACTTACTATTGCCTGAGGAGTACTCCGAACCATGAAAAGATGTTGTGGCAGATAAACTTGGTTGCAACTCTAGCATCATTAGTAGGCAGAGCTACTGCCTTAACCCACTTAGAAACGTAGTCCACTGCCACAAGAATATATCGGTTGGAGTAAGAGCTTGGAAATGGCCTCATGAAATCTATCCCCTATACATCAAATTGCTCAACTACTAAGATATTTTTGAAGGGCATCTCGTCTCTACTGGATATGTTTCCCGCTCTTTGTCACTCATCACATGCTCAATGAACTTCCTAGCATCCCGGAACAATGTAGGCCAATACAACCCACTAAAGGACTTTGGCATCAGTTCGTTGATTACCATGATGCCTTGTAACTGGCGATGAATGACGCATTCTAAGCATATTCTCTATTTCCTCATCAGTTACACATTGCTAGATTATTTGGTCGCTACATCTTTTGTACAAAAATGACTCATCCCAATAGTAGAAATTCACGTATGAGAAGAATTTCTTTTTTTGGTTGTAGTCTATTAATGGTGGAACAACTTTTGCTGCCAAGTAATTTGCGATATCCGCATACCACGGGTTAGTACCAACCATCATCAAATGTTTCTCCAAAAATTCGTCTTTGATAGGTGATAACTCAAGACTTCCCCCTCTATTCAATTCTAACCTTGACAAGTAATCAACCACTAGATTCTCACTTCCTTTCTTATGAATGACCTCCTAATCAAACTCCTGCAGCAATAAAATCTAACAGATTAGTCTAGGTTTTGCATCACTTTAAGAGAACATATTTTAATGTTGCATGATCAGTATGAACAATGAATTTTAATCCAATTGGATAAAAGAGAAAATTGTCAACAACAAAACTACAGCTAGCAACTCTTTTTTTATTGTGAAGTAGTTAATTTCAGCTTCATTAAGAGTTCTATTAGCATAATAGATGACATGCAAGACCTTATCCTTTCTTTTACAAAGGACAACACCCATATAGCAAAGTCATTAGCATCACACATGATTTCAAATCTTGGTAATGACCAATCGGGTGCTATGACTATAGGTGCAAACACTAAAGCCTTTTTCAATAGATTAAATGCACGTTAGCAATTCTCCTCAAAGTTAAAGGTCAGATATTTTTGCAGTAATTCACATAAGGGTTTAGAAATCAAAGAGAAATCTTTTATGAACCGTAGGTAAAATCCAACCTGCTCTGGAAAACTTTTTATTCCTTTAACACTACTAGGTGAAGATAATTTCTCAATAACTTCAATTTTAGCCCTACCCACCTCAATACTGCTAGCAGATATTTTGACCTAAAACTACTCATTTTTGAACCATGAAGTGGTATTTTTCCCAATTAAGGGCAAGATATGTTTTCTTATTAATTTAAGAACTAAAGATAAATTGTGTAAGCAATCATTAAATGTAGAGCCAAACATAGAAAAATCATCCATGAAGACTTCTATGTAGTTTTCAATCTTGTCATGGAAAACTGCAATTGCATAAACCAAAATCTGTGCATCGGTAAGTGAATATGGTGCCATAGGGGCAAGTGAAGGGAGTCCTTCCAATTGACCTTCGATTTAATTAACTCATGAAGAATTACACTACCTACACAAGAATCCTAGTGAATTTAGTGATTCATGGTTTGAACGGAAACAAAATAATTAATTTATTGATAATAATGCATTATCAAATGAAATATTAAAACCAAACAATTGCAATAAAATAAGATTAATTTAAAAAAAGAGTTACCAAAAATAATACTTGATGAAAACTAGACTTGAATTGAAGAACTCCTAAATCCAGAATTGTAGATGCGATGAAATAAAAGCAATTATGAAGTTTGAAAGTCTAGAAAAAAATGAATAAAAACACTATGTCAAAAGCTAAAAGAATTGTATTTTTTTAATCCTTACAATTCAATCGAATTTATAAATCAATTGAGGAAAAAGCCGAGGTCCTGATCGCACACTTGTAATCAATGAGTGATTATGCCTTATCACTTACAGTCTGCAAGTAAAAGCCTTGATCATGTCATAGTTTGTGACAGGCCTGCTATTTCTCTCGCAGTTAGTGAATGTTCCCTCTTTACTCACCCACAGTTTGTAGTTGAGACTTCTCAGTTGCAAGACAATTTGGTAATATTCATTCAACCCCTTGATCTGCGTGTGCAAAATGACCATTCTTTCCCTTTGACACCTGTACACAACATGAAACACAATAAATAAATATCTACATTTCCTAAACACACAATTAACCACAAAATCAACACAAAATCCTATAAACTTCTAAACACTTACTCATAACTCAAAACACAAACAAACGAGACTAAACTCACTTAAATTCATAACAAAGGATAAATAAAATAGCTCTAATAATAGAGATATCAAGTAGTCATCACCTAAGCTACAATCTATCCTCAACATGAAATTGAGCTATTTGGCCTCACCTAATTATTCTAAGCAATTAAATTAAAAGCAAACTGAGTAAATTAAGTATATAAACTAAACAAGCCAAATATAATCAATGAAGAAATGTAAATCCATCTAGAATATGGTTCTCGATCAATCAAGCATCAAGATAAAATATAGGGGTAAATGGGGATAAGCATGTAATTGAAGTGGAAAGGGTCTTCTAATTGGATGGTGAGCATTAATCTTCTTCATCATCCCCCTCCCTCATATTGTCCTCATCATCACTCAAATCAATATTGATCCGTTCACCAGCTCATTGACTTGGCTCTCCTCAAAGTTTGCTTCCAATCCAACTCCCTCTTTAGCACCTTGGCCTTATTATCTACCTTGCATTTGAATCTCTTGCGGTTAGAAGGGTTGCTGACATGAAGGTCCACAGCACCAAAGAGGTGGTAGCCTTGGGTGAACGCAATTGTTGAGTGTGGTGGATTAGAGGGTTTGACCAATGAGAGTGAGATTGTGATGGGGGAACATTTGGCTATAGGACCAATAGCCATGCATCTCGTTCCGTTCCTCTTTGATTTGGTATGGATTGTAGACATACTCGACTGACATGTTGATGAAAGGAGCTTGGGGAGCTGATGGTACTTGCGACTGTGGTGCATTCATTTGCTCAATTCTCCTATGATGCTGCTCAAACTCCTTGACCATATTTTGAACATAATGGCTATGAAGATGGCCCCGTGTGTATACTTGCTCATCATAGGCATAGCTAGATAACCTACATCAAGACATAGTTTAGTGACTAAACTAGGTAACACAAAACCCAGTTGTCTTGATTGTCCATTTTTCAAAAAATTTTGTTGAACAATTCATCCCAAATCAATAGTAAAACCCCTTTATAATAGCAAAGACCAAACAAGCCTTGTTCTTTTGAATAAAGCTGACTGTTGTCGACCCCCAAATACAACAACTTATGAAATAAAACCAAAATATGGATAAAATTTGAAGAACACTCCTAGAGAACCCAAAATACTTGTTCCACCTAGCATTCATTTGTCATGCGACATCATCATAGCACAAACGGTTCTTTATGTTGTCATAATTTGGTTCACGGTTGTCTAGGACCATTAGATTAAGATAACCCACTACTAGGAATGGTAGGGACTCCAAAAATTTGTATTAATTTTATTTTCATTGAAGTCAACCCATTTACCCCATACAAATCATTTCCCATCCCAATTCAAAGCACACAAGTTTAGTGAAATTCCTTGACTAAGTTTGTGTGGCCTGGATTAACCTCACCGTCAAAACAACACCAATGTCATTCCCTTAGTTGAATTTCTATTTCTTTATGGATGCCTTCAAAGTTCCCCCAACTACCAGGCAAGTCAAAACTTCGCTCTTTAATTATTTCATGCTTCTTGTTATCTTTGGAAAATTTTGTAGCCTTTTTGTTCACAAGTTCTTGTCATAATCACCATTACCATTTTCTTGGTTGGCTATCTCCCCTCCCCGATTTTTCTCCTTTTAGTGACCAAAGGGGGGCAAAGGCCTTTCACTTACCCTCGTCTCTTGCCATTTAAAAAAAAATCCAAATTGAATCAAATTCAACCCAAAATAACACAATCAATCCAAATAATCATTGTCTAATATTCAAACAATTTCTCAACAAATACACCCAAGTAGTTCAATTCCTTCTCAAATAATCGCAAATAAGAGCTACTAAACAATAACCAGTGAAACTGAAGCAATTTTACCGGAAGGATTTTAAAATTTAATGACCCATTTTTATCCTTGAATTCATCCTTGCTTGTACTCCTTCATTCCTCCAAGTGAATTCCAATAGTCCAAGACGTTTGGAAAGGCTAAAATTTGAAATAGGGGTAGAATTTGGAGTGAAATTTGTGAAGAGAAGGAAAAAATTTCATGTCAGGTAAGAGAATAGTGGAAGCTAGGATTTGGTGGTAATTGGGAGAATTATATTTCTTCTGAAAATCGACCAAATGTTGAATTTATAGTGCATGGAAGTTTTCGGATTGCGGTCCTATTTTTATTATGGGCAGATGATGCATGGTGAAATAGTTAAATTATGCTACTCGCAAATTTTCTTAGATTTTGTGCGATATTAAATGTAGTAGAGTGAATACAGATCGTTTACACGATGTAAAAAATACTTAGACAAGTACCAAAAATGATTGACAATTTTTATGTAAACAAACCAAAGAGTTTGTTAAAAATTTAACTACGAATTCTAAATTAAAAGGAATTAAGAACATAACTGAAATAAGAGAATAGTTTTACAAAATATTAAGAAAGTGGTTCAAGGACTAGAAATGCACTAATTTTCGATGAAAATTAGCAATGGAGAAAATTCTATTGCAATTTGCAATGGAATTTTTAAGGATCGGTGAAAATTCACAAAAAATTAAAAAAAATATGTTTGTAACAAATTTATCATAAATCTGCGACGGAGAAATTCGTGGGTAAATTGCATAGTTTTTTAGGTGTATTTATTTTAAAATCTTTTCGAGGAAAGGAATAAATTTTTATTTGAAATAAAAAAATGACCTAGTGTCCAACATAAAGATCTGTGGCTAGCTAGATCGATACTTCTCTTTGTGATGAAATTATCTGTTTGTAAACTTCTTTTGAAAAAATATAATTTGGCTGTCAATTGAATCCCTCGTTTCATCTCTTTTCAGAAACCCAATTCTCCCTCATCCTTACTTTGCCGAAAACTAGATCCCTCACCCATTCTCCTTCTTTCCCCTTTCTCTTCACAGAAATGCCTCACCTCTTTTTTCCCTCTTCTCTCTACCATTCCCCTTTCCTCTGTTTTCCCCGTTCCTTTTCTCCCTCCCATTCTGCAGCTTCCACCACCACTGCCACCAAGGCCGGTCCATACCACTCAGCCACCATTAATCTCCACAACTTGAAGATCGAATGCCAAGATGCCAAAATGCCACTAATATCTAAAAGATTCAACTTTGGTAGGCTATGTTCTTACTGCAAAAATAATTAAGATAAGGAAGAGATCTTCAAGGAATTTAGAGTCACTTTTTTAGATCACAATCAAGTTTTTGTTTTATGCCTATTTTTTTAAAAAAAAAAAAAATCATTTTACTATCTCTATATGTTATTCACTTCTCTTCATGTATTCATTTTGGCGTTTATAGATTTTAATTTTTCCCTTGTTTTCTTCAATGACATAGGAGGCCAAGAAAAAATGCCACAAGAAACATTGTAAATGGATTTTTTTTTTTTTTGTGTTTTCTATAAATCTTTAATTTGACTTGTTAGAGGTAAATTTTTTGTATTCATTATTCTGTTTATTATTGGCATTTTTATTCTTATTTTAAATGGGTGTTTGATAAAATTGAAATCTAAAATTTGAAATATGAATACTGAAAATTAAGTGCTAAAATCTTAATTTGTTGAATTCATAAAGTTGTATGTGTTTGATAACCAGCTAAATTTGAGAATTTAATTGAAATATTTTATCTTGTGTATATTATATAATTCGATGATAATATAATATTTTTTATAGCAGATTATTTCAATTATTATATCTGTAATACAAATAAATAATTTATTAATATGAAGTATGTGTCAGAGGGATGTGTGTGAAAGATATATTATGTACAAGTGTGTGTTTATATGTAAGAGAGAAGAAAAATAATATATGGAAGAGATGTGTTTTCGTGTGGAAAAAGGAATATAGTATGTTTAACTGTGTGTCTACGTATTAACAAAAAAGAATATAATGTGTGTAAATATGTGATTTTATGCAGGGATGTTTACGTATTAAAAAAAAGAATATGTGTGTAAATATGTGATTTTATGCGAGGGAGAAGAAATATAGTATGTGTAACTATATGTTATATGTGAGAGAAAATGTAGCAAAGGTAGTGTGAGTGTGTTTATGTATGAGAAATAATGAAAATAGTGTGTATTTATACGCGAGAGAGAAGGAATAAGGGTGTGTTCAAATGTGTGTTTGCGTTTGAGAAAGAGGAATATTTCATATGCAAGTGTGCGTCTATGTGTGAGAGAGAAGGAATATAGTGTGTACAATCGTGTGTTTATGTGTTAGAGAGAAGGAATATAGTGTGTGCAAATGTGTGTTTATGTATATGAGAGAATTATAATGTGTTCAAGTGTGTTTATGTATGTGAGAGAAGGAATATTATGTGTGCACACTCACAATTGTGTATATATGTGTGAGAGAAAAAATATAGTGTGTGCTAATGTGTGCTAATGTGTGAGAAAGAATGAATATAATATATACAAATATGTATAAAAGATTGTGTGAATATGAAATAAAATACACTTAATACAAAAAATACTTAATAAATTAAGTTTAAGCATTTAATGGGATTGTCAAACACCCCCTAAAGCATTTAAACCATATTATGAGTGTGATGGAAATGTGATAATTAATATTAATGCTTCTTGACTTCTTGGACAAAAAAAAAAGAAAAAGAAAAAGAATTTCCTGGACAATTAGGAGCTATAGTCTATTGCATTTATTTTGATTGGAATTTTGTAGTCCGAAGGGGAATTGAATAGGGGGTTCAGTAGGATGACATGCTGAGTTAATGCAGATTTTTGTGGATATGACCACTAAGACATCTAAGCAAGCCAAGATGAGAAATGGAGCACTAATGTGTTTGTGTTGCCTATCCATTTCGTCTAGTTTTTTAGGAGGCTAGGGTTACTTGATAGTAATAGTATTTAGGACCATATATAAATGATCTTAATTCGCTATGCTGTATTTAATTAGTACTAGTGAGAATCAATTGTACATATTGAGATTTTCAAACCTTTAATTGGCTATAGGCAAAGATTTAAAGTTATTAAGTTTCAGAGTCAATAGTATTATGATTCTTTACATATAAGTCAATTCCACATACCAAATCAGTTGGTTAATCAATTAACAATCTCACTACTCTCGGTACCATCTAATTCTACACAATGATTGTAACACAAGGATTAATGAAGACTATCCTAATCCCTGAATGCTTAATCTTTATTCAACTCTTTCAACTCTTATGTGAAAATGGACGTCACTGTCATGATGTAAGAGCTCATCGGCCCTGTTTGATAGTTTTGAACTGGCTAAATAAGTTGTTTTCAGATAACAGCCAGATTTGTCTAAACCTACAGATATAAAACTGGCATTAACGACTCGTTTACTTTAGTCTTTCATCGATCTCAGCAATAATAGAATTTCTCTGAGAGTGTGATCCTGTAGTTTAAATTATAGATGGTTTGAGTTGAGAGAATCATCCAAGTTCTAGAACACGGAATAAATACTTTCAGAGCTAGAAAGTATTTGTTAGGTCTATGTTCTCTGGTTGTATTTTATAAACCAACCTGTTTTAGGTAACAATGTTAAAGCTTCAGAAATAATGCTTTATGGTAAAGTAGTAAACTAAATAAAATGTTTTATAACAAATTAGATGTCTAATAGTTCATTTATGTCCTTTTAGAGAGTAGAATTGTTATTCTATTGCAAGTTCAATATCCCAGATTTGATGCTGATAGCTTGGTGTACTCTGTGTATGAGCAATGGTAATGTAGAGTTATATATCCATATAGTTTGTAATAGGATGAACAGACTCCAAGTATTAGCTTATGTGTGATATCTCATCTTTTGTCAACTATTCCACGAAAGAAAAACTTTGATGCTACTTGCAACTGCTAAATGACTTGTACATAGAAGATTTCTTGTAGAAGAAATTTTTTCTAGAGGTAATGACAATTGTATTGCCCTTGACACTGAGCAATGGTTATGAAGAAATGTCCCATACCTTTTCAAAGTTCTTTTTTTTGGTTAAATCCACTTGTCCATTGGTGGTGGGTCGGATATCAATTTTATTAATTGGAAAAAAATTAAGTACATAGAAGGTGAACTGGGCCAAAACCTCCTCAAGATTCTTACAATTCATCCTATCTAATCTGCTAATACATTTGGCAAGAACTGGTAATGTTGAAGAATTAAAAATAGAATTGCATGTAGTATCACAACCTATATTGTCTAAAAGATCTGCAAGCTGATTACCTTTCCCTGTAGATATGCTGTGCCTTACCGTTCAACCTGGATAGGATTTGCCTGATTTGCACAAGTATAGAGTGAATATCCCAATGCCCATTGAGTCTAATTTAACATAGTTAGAATGATCATCGATCCATTTCATTATATACATCCTTGAAACCTAGGCAAGCCTTCACAGAATTTTGAAACCCTTTCAAAAGGGTCTTAGTTTCTGCAACATTGTTTGTATAGCAAGGACCAAAATATGAAGCATAATCCTTGATAACTCCTCCTCCAGTTCCTAGATTTCCTCTTGAAACTCCTTGAGTATTGAGTTTATCAAAGTACTGAGGCAGGGTTTTCCATGACACCAAAGTAATATCAGTTTTAGGTGTTGCAAAATGAAGGTATATTCATCCTTTTGATGAATAGCATGTATTGGAAAAGCAATTGAAAGATACTAGACACGACTTTGATCCCATGAATGATTGAATAAGAATTCTGCAAGTGTGAGTCAAGGATATTCTTGTTCCTGACTTTCCAAATGCTCCAGCAAATAAGACTTGGCAGAAGTTTGCTTAATATTCCTTCCACTTAACTCTTACTTGTATTCAACCACCAATACTTCATATAATGTTTTAGAGTGTAATTTGTAGATGAGGTGGCAAAATAACATTGAAAAGCAGAACCACACCCCCTGAGCAACTTGACAATGTAAGAATAGATAATCAATTGTCTCTTCTGATTGGTAGAATTGACATTTAGATGGCCATTGGAACCCTTCTTCTTAATAATAACCTGGAGGCATCGGAATAAAAGAAGTACTGTGAGGCGGTGGCTGGGTAGGGTGTTCTTGTTGATGGTGCTTTTCGTACTCTCTTACCATTCGGTAAACATACTCCCGATTAATCCTTCCTCGTTGATAGGTCATTGGCTCGCAAGATCAATTAGGCAACCTGCTAAAGTGCACAAATGGTGAATCAAGCTAGGGGCACAAAATATAGGTTGCCCAAACCTCCCACTGTCTAAGAACCCCTGTCTCACAAGGCTACCAATATTCACCGGCACCCCATCATAATAGCATACACTAAGAGTACTTTTTCCCTCTGAATATAACTCAAAGCATTGGACCACCAAATTCGGCAGTTAATAAAGTAAAACCATAATTTGGTTACCAAAGAGAGTCCCTGATACATGCAAATTTCAACTTCAAATTTGAGGAAGCACTCCTAATCCAATCAACTTGCTAATCGCAAATGGCATTTTTGATTACATTCATATCTTTCTCCTTGTCATTTAAGAATGCCAAATATTGACTGAAAGATACGGGGGTATGTTAAAGTAAGTATTAATCAAATCCGCACTAAAGTCCACTAACACCCTCGTACTCGTACCATACCATTCTCCAATTCACACAGCTTACAATGAAACACTTTCACTAACTGGGAAGCCCTAGAGTCCATTGGAATGTTAAATCCCTCCCAATGCCTCGACCTAATTTGCTCCTCAATCGTTTTTCTAGCTTCATCATAAGCTCTCCAATGTATAGAAAGGTCAAAATTTCGCTCTTGAATGACCTCATGTTTCTCATTGTTCTTATACAACTGATGAGCCCTATCACTCAAGAACTGTGGTTCTACATGCCCACCACCCTTCAACTGTTGTTCCATGCCTCCCTTCCCCACTAGTTCCCTCTACTGGCTTTTCTTTTTCTCGAACCCACTTCTCTTTCCCTCATTCTAGCCCTTCTTTTGGCACTACCATAAACTTCTCTAGTCATTTTAACAGCACAATTCAATCAAAATTCAAATAATTTCCAACAATTGCAAGAATCAAAGCCAACACAATCAATTCACCAAATTGTCAACACACTTTCAAAATTTCTGAACAACAAATCAAACCATTCCAAACACCAATTCATTAATTCAGATAATTGAACAATTTAATTGCACAACTTTTCCTTCAAGAAATTTGCACAAATTTTTGCCCAAAAATCACAAATTGGCTAACAACAATTGCACCACAAATTCATCAACAAAACCCAAAAATTATCTTCAAGAAATTGGCAATTGGAACTACAAATTTAAAGAAAGATATGACCCAAAAAAAATAGATTGAAAATTTCCCAAAAGCTCTTGTATGTCAATCCTTCTTGATGTTCCAATATCTCCAAGAAATCTCCCTAAAGATGCTTCCTTTGACATAATCCTAGAGAGAAATGGGATGATGTTAGTGGTGATTAGGTAGTTTGGAATGATTTTTGAGTGAAGATTAAGGAGGAATTTGAGGAATTAGGGAAGGGTTTTCAGTTGAGAAGAAGAGAATAGAAGAAAATTGTGAGAAAAGAAGAAAAGAAAAGAAGAATTTAAACGGGTCTGTGAGTTGGGATAGCAATCTGGGATTTCCAGAACGTGATCTCAATTTTGATATCGCGATCTTGAAAGAGTTGAGACTGCGATACCAAAATCGAGATCACGATCTCAACTCAGTAAAAAAAATGCCTTTACAAAAGTTTGGTTTTGATATCGTGATCTGAATTTTGAGATCGCGATATTGACCAAATTATGACTTTTCCCTCCAAAAGTTTGAGCTTGAGATCGCGATCTCAAGTTGAACTTCTACAAACTGTATTTTTTTATACTTAGCCAAAATTTGCCCACTCTTCATCACTTTTCTCCAATTCCATGCACAACCTACAAGCACAAAATTAGCACATTAGGACGACAATTTTTTCTCATTCTTCAACACCATTTATTCAACTAAAAAAACTTAAAATTTTAACTAAAATTCTAACCTAATTCAAACTAATTTACTCAAAATAAAACTAATGAAAAATCACACCAAAAAGAAAACAATAATAACTAAATTAAAGACTTGGATTGCCTCCAATGAAGCACTCTTTTGTAGTCACTAGCTTGACTATTGCACAGCTTCATTCTTGCACAAATTGGACAATCTCTCGTCTGCCTAAATGTAATGCTTAAGTTTCGGAAAGAATTTCCTTTTCTCATTGACATTTAGCATTTTTGGTACTATCCTAGCGCCACAAGATAATTCACAATATCCGCATACCATGGACTCACTTCCTTCACCTCAAACAATTTCTCAATTGATGATTCTTCATTGATGGCTCTTTCTTCAGATTGACAAGTCTAAATGCTTCAATCCTTGACAAATGATCGGCTACCATGTTTTCCATACCCTTCTTGTCCATCCACCTCCCAATCGAACTCCTGTAATAAAAGTATCCAACTCAATAAACATGGCATGGCATCTTATTTAGAAAATAAATACTTTAATGCGGAGTGATCGGTATGAACAATTACCTTTGATCCAATTTCCAGCTCTGCCTAGGGTGCACATGTGCCCAAAACAGGCAGCGCATGTGTGCTCGAAAACTAGTGTTGCGTATGTTTGAATTTTCGGCAGATCTCTTCGCCCGGTTCGACTCTTTTTCAGCCGATTTCATGTTCTTATCCTTAGACCTTGATTGTAACCCTAATACTCAATATAAATACCCCAAGTAGGGTGAGAAAAGAGATGACACTTTTATTTTCATGTTTAGCTAGGGTTTTCAGCAGAAAAATTCTTCTTTATTCTTTCGTGGCACTTAGTGCCTAAACCCTTTTTCTTGGTTAAGAGATTTGAAGCCATGGTCAATTCTACTATGTCGTGAGATATTTTGTTCTTGAATTTATTCAATTATATATCAAGCAGTCTTGATTATTTTTCTGCAATTAATTTCATGATTGTGGCACTTAGTATTGATTATTTTTCTGCAATGAATTTAGGAAAAATAATAAACTAATTGGCGTAGCCGCATGTGTTTATGTTTAATTAGTCTAATTGTTCTTGTTGATTTTAATGCTTCTATTAATTAATCTTTGGCGCGTGTCTGGATTAAATTAATAGTTAGGGTTAATTGGATCGCATGTTGAAAATTAGCCAACTTTTGAAAGAAGTAAGAATCAACTTGAATTATAATTCGGGTTAATTCTTCAATTAATGCTTGATATGGAAATTGAATTATCTTGTGTGTCAAGGATCGACTAGTAAAATTTCATGGTGGATACGACCGGAACCAAGATTTTTCTTAATTGAATTTTCTCCAATTTATTTTATTATTTTAGTTTTCAGTTCAAAAGCATTCATAAAATTCCCTTTTTTCAATTAGCACAATAAACTCCGTTCTCTGTGGGACGAACTTGTCTCAACACTACTGTACAACATTTTTATTGAGAGATTGTTTAATTTTGGGTGCCTAGGACAACATTTCTCATCACACCAAATCCCGCAACTATACGGTTGTCAACTAGTAGTAAAGAGAAGTAGGAATCGTTCCCACAAGGATTGTTAGAAGGCAAATTCGAGATTTACGTATATTTGTATAGTTAGGCAAAAATCAATCAATGAGAGATGAAACTACACTAATCAAGTTCATATTTAAACTTAAGTAAACTCAAGTAAGCTAATTCATCTACTAAAACAAGTAGTGGAAACTAAGTAATTATGAAATTAAGAGACAAGCTACTAAATTCTAACAATACCAATTAACTAAAAGCATTTAATTCTACCCTAGATTGACTGAAATAAGGCTTAAATTAAAACATGTACTTAGTAGCATCCCAATATTTCTCTTTGCAGTCCTTACTTCCCCAATTTCGGCAATTAAGGAGTTAGAGAGACAATTTGAGAACTTCTTTTGGGGTACCTCGGAAGGAGGTAACATCAAATGCCATTAGATTGCATGGGATACCATATGTCAGCCAACTTCCTCAGATGGCCTTGACATTCCACCGCTTTTGGATGTGGTGTGCGGTTTCAGCATGAAACTATGGTGGAAGTTTTGTAAAGGCCAATCATTATGGTGCTCCTTTCTCCAAGGGAGATACTTGAGGGGTGGCATTTACCCTTGTGTAGCTAAGGAATCTCTTGGGGACTCTATTACTTGGAAAAGGATGCTGCGAGTGCGGGAGGAAGTGGAACAACATATGCTATTCCTTATTCGGAATGCAAATTTCTCATTTTGGTATGATTCTTGGACTGATCAAGGCCCTCTTTTTCATATGGTGGAACAAGTTTATGATGATCATCTCACCATGAAGCAAATGTGGAACTTTGGTGCCTGGAATTTATCCCTACTTGATGGGCGATATCCCAGTGAAGAATTTCACAACATTCAAAATATTCTCAAGGAAAAGGTCATCTTCTTGAAGGACGAACCCGATCAGCTCTCATTTGGACCCTAATACCCAAGGGTTCCTTCACAATCTCATCAACTTTTCCGTCTCTCGCAAGATCTTACTCTAGATAAATGATTTGGGATAAGAGGCTCCAGTTGAAAATTTCCATATTTATGTGGAAGGTATTGAATAAATGGCTGCCTATGGATGATTTGATATCCAAGCTGGGCATTCCCATGGTTTCCAGCAATGAGGAATCTTTGAACCAACTCTTTTTGGAATGTACAATTGCATCGCAAATTTGGGGCCACTTCGAATCTTGGTTTGATTGGACTTTTTCCCCAGCTACATCTGTTTCGGAAAAGCTAAATTCATGGTGGTGGGCTGCACAATCTAACTCAACCGCTACGGGAACAATACACAAAATCATCCCCAGTATCATTTGGTGGCACGTATGGAAAGCCAAAAATAAAGCCTTCTTTCAAGGGTCAACCATCAATGCCACACGACTAATTGTGGATAGTTTCTCATACTTGAAAGATATTTCCTCAATTCCCTGTATACCCAGCAAAGAAAGGGATAGAGGCTGATGAATTTTTCTTTTCGAGAGGTATTTGCAAACAAGTTCTCCAACTGCAACCGAGGAGAATAATAGTTGTTAAGTGGGAACGTCCTCCTCCTGGTTCTTTCGAGTTGAATGTGGATGGAGCTTTAAAAGGAAACTCGGGTATGGCAGCGGGGGGTGGAATCCTTAGGGACCATACTGGATGATGCATTAAAGCCTTTTCCAATGGCTATAATATACAAAATAATTTGAAAGCAGAGGTCTTGGCCCTTGTGGATGGCCTCAAAATGTGCTGTCAGCTGCATTTACAAGTTGTGGAAGTGGAAATGGATTCATTAACTATTGTCAACACGTTGAATGGTCGGTCCTTACCACCATGGAACATTGATCATGAACTCCAACTCATTAAACATCTCTTAGCCAGTATTGTTGTTTCCTTTTTACATGTTTTTAGAGAAATAAATCAGGTTGCAGATAGCTTAGCAAACTGGGGCATTAGGGATCGCCTACTTATGTAGAATATGACCAAGCCACCATTCCTTCTCATATAAAAGGATTGGTAATCTTGGACTGCAAAGGCTACCCATATATCCGACATTGTAAATCCTGAATTTTATTAATAAATTTCACCTGTTCGGGTGTTTGCTAAAAAAAAAGGCTAAAATTAAAAGCAAGCAAGTTACCCAATTAATAAGACTACAACTAAGAAACTTTGAAGACTAAAAGCAACCATTTCTAAACTAGAAACTGGAAAAAAATTTAAATGAAATCTAAATATTTTTGGATGTTTGATGATAATAAAGAAAGCCCACTAAAAACTAACTAGAAATTAATGCAAGAAATTGAGAATTCTTAACTAAAAAGCAAGAAATTAACAAGAACCCTAATTTTTCTAAGAAACCCTAGATTGCATGCAAAGAGAAATTCACTAAATTAAACTAGAAAGCAAGTAAAATTATATCTACTTGAAGCTAATGATTAACCCACTACAACTATCTAATCATTACACAATTTAAACTTGCAATGAGATTAAAAGTAGATCTAAGAAATGATTAAAGAGGACGTTTCATTCAAAAGAAACTTGAGAGTCAAGTTTTCCTAATCTATCCTCAAATCTACTAATTTCCTACTTAATTCCATGCTACTTGCTCTATTACAGTTTTTGAAGTAGCTTAAATAGTGTAGTATTATACAAGGCATAAATTAGAAATTGTTTGCTGGAAGATTACAATATTGCCCTTACAACTTATCCATTAGCGAGTCGAGATTGCGATCTAGAGGATTTGAGATCGCAATCTCGACTCTAATACATTTAGGGCATTTTCCCGAGTCGAGATTGCGATATGTACTCTCTTCCCAACATTCTTCCATTTCTTCCATTATTGCAATTTGGTCCTTCGAACTTTGTTCATTCCAGTTTCAAACCTCTAATTTTGACCTGCATAATATTAACACCATTAAGCAATTAATTAAGCTAGAAATTATTAAAAACTTATCATATTTAACAATGATCCTCTAGAACGAAAATACAAACACATATGAAAGAAATTAACTAAAATCTTCAATTACTTACCCAAAGCTCGGGATTTAAACTGTCAAAATGCCATAATTTAGAGGGAAATAACTCTAGTTTACTAGAGTTTTCAGGATGATCTTGGAACTTTGATTTCAGAATTTGCACATATGCACAAGGATTCTTGCACATGTGGGCGGTTTCCAATACAATTTGGGAAAATGGAAAACACAAAAGTTTTAGCTCTTCCTTTTACCTTTCCAAAGCATCTTGAATCACCTCAATCAAAGCTTGGACAAGAGAGTTATGCTCAAAATATGAAACAGTGTCCAAACTGCTTCCATGCTTGTGCACATTTGTTCCCTGCGATTTCTCTTCATCCTTTTCACCCTTAAGAAATTAGGTAAACAATATAAACACAACCCTAAGCACATAAACACATAAATAGATGTTGAATGACATCAAATAAATACTAAAACACTATAGTAAACATATATTAACACATATTGTGTTGAAACAAAAATGCACGAAAACTAACACATATAACCTAAAAGCGCCGAAACTAGTGCAAAAACGTTTGAAAAAGAATAAGAATAACCCTAATTTCTTAAGGATATCATGCAATATTCCCACAGTGCATCATCTAGCTCCCATGACCAATCCTTCCTCTAGTGCTTGAGGGTTTTTTCCAAGATCCTCTTCATTTCCCTATTGGACTTTCCACTTGGCCTGAAGTTTAGGGGTGATATGCTAATGCAATTTTGTGTTTCACCTTGTACTTGGACATTAAGGTCTCAAATTGAGCATTCTCAAAATGAGACTCTCCATCACTTATAATTCTGCACGGCATACCAAAGCGAGAGAAGATGTTCTCTCTTAGGAATTTTGTGGCCACCTTGGCATCATTGGTCGGTGAAGCAAGTACTTCTACACATTGAAAATGAAGTCGACAGCCACCAAAGATGTACTTGTTTGAGTAAGAGGTCAAGAAGTACCCCACGAAATATATGCCCCAAAGGTTCCATCAAAAACCTTAAGATCAACAATTTCTTTGAGAGGCATTTTTTGTCTTATTGAGATACTCCCTACTCTTTGATACTTATCACACTTAAGCACAAAAATCCTTGAATCCTTGAAGATGTCTGTCCAATAAAACTCTCTTTGCAAGACTTTTGATGCAATCCTTTGAGCTCAGTGATGGCCTCTAATGGGGAAAGAATGGAAATGTATCAAAATGTCTTCTACTTCCTCTTTTAGAATACATCTTTAGATGACTTGGTTGTTACATCATCGAAAGAGATAGGGCTCATCTCAATTGCAATGTTTCACCTCTGAGAAAAACATTCTTCTTTGATCAAGTTCAAAGAGCTTGGCACCACCCTTGCAACTAGATAATTCACTAAGTCCACATACAATGTGTGAGTTTCCTTGAACTCCAACAATTTCTCTATTACAGATTCCTCTTGAGTGGGGGTTCGTTCTTCACCCACAAGCCTTGATTCCTAAATTCTTGAAGTGTTGCCTATCAACAATATTTTTGCTCCCTTTTTGTGCACAAATTCCCAATCAAATTCATTTAAAAGAAGTATCCATCTTAATAATTCAGGTTTAGCATCTTGCTTTGAAAACAAATATTTCAAGGTGGAATGATCAATATGGGCAACAACCTTAGATCCAATCAAATATGAACGGAATTTGTCTAATGCAAACACTACATCAAGAAATTCTTTTTTAGTTTCTAAGCATTTCATTTGAGCCTTATCTAAAGTCCTACTTAAGTAGTAAATGACACGCAAAATCTTGTTAAATTTTTGACATAGAACAGTTCCTATGGCATAATCACTAGCATCACACATCAATTCAAATGATAATGACCAATTTAGGGAGACAATTATTGGTAGTAACAAGAGCATTCTTCAATTCATTAAAGGACTTCAAACAAGCATCATCAAATTTAAACAAACAATCATTTCACAACAAGGAACAAAGAGTTCTAGCAATATAGGAAAATTTTAATGAATCTATGGTGAGAAGAAACCTATATGCCCAAGAAAACTCCTTATTCCCCTAACATTAATAGGTGGTGGAAAATTTTCAATTACCTCTACCTTTGCCCTTTCTAACTCTATTCCTTTTGAGGATACACTTTATCCCAACACAAGGCCTTCTTGTACTATACAATGGTACTTCTCCTAATAGAGAGCCAAATTGGTCTCTTGACATTGACATAACACAATTGACAAATTAGACAAGCAATCATCAAAGGATGTACCAACACTCTAAAATCATCCATGAATATGTCAATGTATTTCTCAGCCGTGTCATGGAAGATGGAAAAATATGCACCTTTGAAAAGTACTTGGGTCATTACATAGCCCGAAAGGCATTGGTTATATGCAAATGTCCTGTAAGGGCATGTGAATGTAGTTTTCTCTTAATCCTCTAGGCATATGGCTATTTGAAATACCTAGAGTAGCCATTGAGAAAACAATAATATGCAAACCCTGCCAACCTCTCTAACATTTGATTGATGGGAATGGTAATGGGAAATGATCTTTTCTAGAGGCTTCATTTAACTTCCTATAGTAAATGCCACTCTCTACCGTGTGATCAATCTAGAAGAAAGAAGCTCATTTGTGTCACTAAGCACTATGTAATACCACCTTTCTTTGGGATGACTTGGGTTGGACTAACCCCTTCACTATCACTAATTGGGTAGATAATATTGGCATCAAGTAATTTCATGACTTCTTTCCTAACAACCTCCATCAACATGGGATTCAGTCTCCTTGCAGGTTTCCTAGTCAGTCTATGCCGTTCATTCATGAGAATTTTATGCATGCAAAGAGTTTGACTAATTCCTTTAATGTCATCAATAGTACAGGCAATGGCATTATGATGCAATTTAAGCACAACAATCAACCGTTCAAGTAGTTCACTAGTCAAGAATGCATTCACAATTACAGGAAAGGTTTCACAATCACCAAGATACAGGTATTGTAAATTAAGGGTAGAGGTTTAAGTTCAACCTTGGGCTATGAGTTCATTGTTCAAAGACCCCACATTTATCTTTATTCTCTTCACCACTTTCATCATCTTACATTGAGTCATTTTTCTCTAGAAGATTCAAGCACTCCCTTTTTTCTTCATCATCTTGGTCGAATTCATTTGGGCTCGTCAACACTTTTTTCTACGGAGATTTTGTCAATTGGTACATATAAAATCATGAACCAAGTCATCAATCACATTAATGCTCATTCGATCTTCATGGGTAGAGGGGAGTTTTAATGAATCAAAGACGTTAAATTCTCATTGCTTATTCTAAATTCCAACTTCCCTTCTTGGATGTCTATGGGAGCACGTCCGGTGGCTAGGAATGGTCTCCCTAGTATGATAGGCATATCTTTATCTTATTCCATATCTAACACTATGAAGTTCGCTGAAAGATACACTTTGTCCAACTTGATGATGACGTCCTCATTTATTCCTCTTGAAATTTGATGCTTTGGTTCGCAAGCTTCTTATAGACCGCGAAGGACATATGGAGAGGTTAATTGAGACTACTAAGTCACACAAGGCTATTTCAAAGTAAACACCTCCTATGTCACAAGGTATTGTGAATGAGACCAGGTCTTTAAACTTTCGAGGTAATTTTTTGTGATCAGTGCACTACACCCCTCTATTTGACCAGGATTTCATATCCATGGAGTTCTCTTTAAAGAAAGGACTTTCTTCATGAACTTGGCATAGTTTGGAATATTTTCTAGGGCTTCCATGAACGGAATGTTGACCTTAAGTTTTCTGAATATTTCTAGGAATCTCTTTAACTTTTTAGCTTTCTCATCACCCATCAACCTTTGGGAGAATGGAACCTTGACTTGTTTGGTAAATTCTATTGGAGGATCCTTGCTTTCATAGTTCTCCTTGTTTTGGTTAAAGGTCTCAATAGGCTAAGCAATCATTTTTCCTTGCCCTTTGAAGACTACCTATTCACTCCATCAATTGGACTATCATCACCATCCAATGGTTTTTCACTCTTCTCATCTATCAAAGTTGCATTCACCCTAAAATTATCATCCAATCCTTTACCACTCCTAAGCATGATAGCTTGAACATGTTCACGTACACGGTGCTCTCTTGGATTTTGGTCTCCTAGGTTGGGAAAAGTGTCACTTAGGAGTGAACCACTAGGTTTTTTCATTCTTGTCTAGCCATTTTCCCTAATTGTGTCTCCAAATTCCATGGGGTGGCTCCTCGATTTCGTACAAATGCCTCGTGATCTCTCCTAAGTGCTTCATTCTCCCTTATAGCCGCATCATTTTTCCTTCTTATAGTATCAAGTTCCCTTCTAGTCTTCATAAGTTGAGCATATATATCCTTCGGTTCTCTCTTGGGAGATGGACTACTCATCGAGGATTGTTGATTTCGGGGTGGTTGATAAGAGGTACTAGCTTGGGAATTTTGAAAGCAAGATTGGAAAGGCCTTAAAATTTTTTGAAGTTAGATTGGAAAGGTCTTTGGTGCAGTGGTTGGTATGATCTAGATGAAGAGGCATTGATTGTTGTAATTGGATTGGTTAGCATTTTGAGCTAATTGGCCACCCCATCAGAAATTAGGGTAGTTCTTCAATGATGGGTTGTAAGCGTTTCCATAATAATTTGGTTGGGTTCTAGATGATTGATTCACACTGGAGAAGTTATAATTCCTTATCCCATGTTTCCAATAATATCCACATGTACACGGCTATTAATGCAGTAGAATGAACAAGGGTGTATTGCACGGTGATCGGTACAAGTGCTGAAATTCTAACGCAATTTCTATTTAGATGGTCTGATGAAGAAGGTTTTGGATTTTTAAAATAAATTTGCGAGAATTAGATTGACTTGAATTAATAGCAATAAATAAAGGCGGGTCAAATACAAGGCTAACAATTACTATGGTCAGTCAAATCTCGAGTCTATCGATTGATTTAATTATAATTAATGGAGATTCTATTCCCCATTTCAACCCAATTTTGAAGCGATCGGTGATTGAATCCTATCAAATTAATTAATTCGGTGTTCAAGAAACCTTTTCTAACCAACCTAATCAACTTAAGTCATTAATCTCCTAGAATTCAAGTTTATTTTGAGGAACACTCGGTGAGTCAACTAATTAATTCTGTGAACATGAACTAGAAAAATTAGCATAATAACTTAACACTGGTCTATAACTGAGGTTCAAAAACCATATTCCCCCAGCCAACCAACCAAAACTAAGGTTAGGTACTTCTTAGAATTATGTATTTATGATAATTATTAGCCCATTAATATAATTTAGTGATCAAACCTTAACTAGATTTCACATGATTAATTGTATCATCTGTACTCGAACCCTAACTAATTTAACAATTCATAAAGTGGGAGAACTAAAACAAATTAATTGAATTAATTACCAGCATATTGAATTGATATATGGAATTAAAAAGTACAATTGAAAATAGAATAATTAAAAGACAAAATACTGAAACTGAAATAACCGTAAAAATACTTGAATTAATTATCTTGAACGATCCACAATTTGGATAGGCTAGAAGAGTTGATCAAAGGAATTGAAAACTAATTAACCCTAATTGTTGTTCAAAACCCTAGACAAAAACTAAGGAAAGTAGTTTGAGAATCGCTCCCCTTGAGCGTACAAGAATTCCCTTATTTATAAAATCATGTAACTAGGTCCAAACCCATTCGCCTCAACCATTATCAATGGTTGAATTTCCACTAACTAGGCACTTTCAGAGGTTCAGATATTTGCCCCCCATCAGTCGTTGTCTGTGACTATGGTTTTGTTTCAGTCACTGTCAGCGGCTAGACAGTTTCCTATTCTCTTTCTTTTCTTCTACTCTTCCAACTCCAGCTTTCCCTCCACTGCCAAATGACCTTCTTTCCACCAATTCACATGCACACGTCACAAAACAACATAAATAGGTAATAATAACAATTATCATAATTAACATAAGTTCGAACTTCCACCCCCTTTTAAGCAAAATCACGAACCGTGGAATATGTGAACTTACAATACTAGGTTTTCATATCATTGTCAAGTTAGAATCAATCCTACTATTAATATGTTATTCCATATGACTCAATAAGTTGATATCATAATTAGAAACACTAAAAATTATAAGCACAGACAATTTAACACACACATCAATTGCCAACACGACACTAAAAGAACCGACTAAACTAGGCAAGTGGAAAATTAGTAAAGACTACCCAACAATCAAATAAAAATAAAAAGAAATGTAAAACCAACACCTCCCTAACAAAACTATATAGATGTATAAGTGTTCATGATCCAGTAACTCCGGATGGTCTAGCAACTCTGAACAGTCCGACATCATCTTCCCCTTTCCTTGTTCTCGACCCCTCTTTCTCTACATCATCTAGAGGTCCATAATGCCATTATGATGATGTAGAGGTCCCCGACTAGTGAGACATGTCAAACTTCCCAAGGTGATTGAGATATCAAACTAAAAAATCCATCTTTTGCCTCATCTCCTCAAAACATTGATTGTGATAGATGAGGAGCTCTCATTGCATCTCAACAAATTGAGCGAAGGCTGAAAACAGAATCGAAAACAGGCCTATGTAGAGGTACAAGAAATAGTCCCTGAGGTCTTTCCTATTGACCCCTTCTTCTTCCTTAGCTACTTATTCTTTTCTTGCCTCAGCTTGCACAATGACAAAGGCAAATTTGTATTGATGGACGATTGACTAAAAAGCACTATTGTCGACCGGTGTCAGCACGTCCCACTTCTTGGTTGTCGCAATCCGCAACCTTGCAAGTTGGCACAGTTGAGTAATTAAATCTGGAAGAACATTGCCTCAAGGTTCCAATTTCCATTCCTTAAAATCTCTAATGAAATATCTAGGTTTATGTCAATGGTCATCCTTGTCACGCCCCAAAAACGGGACCGTAACACGCCGCGCTAATGGCACACCGGTCCAAAGCGCAAGGCACAAACGAACAGAGCAACAAACTTAACCGCAATGTAATAGAACCATCAAACCATTTCTTAACTATAAAACCGAATATTTCATTTTTACACAATAAGAAATATGAATTACAAAATTTCTTCTTAGTACAAAAGATGCTACAACAAAAACAAAGTTCATCAATACAAAATCTATCTAATACACTACCCCTCTCCAAACAAAAGAGAAGCTTGGAAGATTATCCGCAGAGTCCTACCAGTAATGTGGAATCTGGAGAAAATCTAAAAGCTGCTAACGCGGTGGAGAGTCAAAACGAGCACTTAATCTGAAAAATTATAAATCACGTGGGGTGAGCATAACTAGCTCAGTGGATATCATAAAAGCTCTTCAAATGGGGCCAAGCATTTGCGATAAAAAGGAAACATAAAGATAATAACATTTGTGAAAACCATAGTCATGAAGCAGTTTCTAAAATGTCTCATGCCATTTAAAAGTCAATAAACCATAATCATAAGTAGTTTCTAAAATGTATCATGCCATTTAAACGTCAGGCATGTCCAAAACATAGTCAAAAAGATCCAATCATTTCAAAACATAGTATGCTAAAGCATAGCGAACAAATCTAAGTACAGTTTCAATCCAGGAATATACAAAGGCCATAGGATGAGTATCTTTTAGGCTCAAAGGTATGACCTACGGTACTAGTCGATCTAGTAATCTACTACACCTACTAGTCGACCGGGAGGTCAAGTTATCCCATCACAAGACCCCGATCAAATAGTTCATAATGATCACAAGACTCACCATGGCGTCCCATGGATGACTATAGAACCGGTTCTCCACAAATCAAACATTTCCAAACACATCCAAAATTATATACCTAGGTCACCTATGAGCCAAAACAGTTATAAAATGCTTTCATATCAAAAGAGTTTGCAAACATATCATTTGATTAACATAAAATAGCTTGGTCCCGATTTCATATGTAATAATTCCAAAACTTGGTAAAAGTGCAGTTCCAAACATCATACACATTTTGTCCTCCAAACAAATTTGGAAGTTTCGTTAAACCTTGTACAAGTGGAAGACATCTATGTTACCCACCTATCAAAGCAAAAACTGCACAATGATCACAGAACGCGATCGCCGGCGGTAGGTGGCGTGGTACCTAAAACAGATATAAGAGGACTCTTAGAAGAGATGTAGAAGTTAAAGAATGACTAGGGAAGCGAAAACGACGCGAAACGATAGAAAACGACACCGACAGCTCTTTGGTCAAAAATGACCTTTTCACAATTTCTGACCAACTTCGACAAGCTAAAACCCCAGTCAAAACACTTAGTTAATCCCTCAAATTCGTATTACAGCTAGATTAGGAGATAATAAGCTCAGTTTTCCAGAAACCGAAAAACTTCGCCTCTCCCTAGGCTATAATTAGGCTATCCTCCCTGCCAATAAAATCCAATTCCAAGGTATTCAAGGGACCTTGGTTACAACCCAACTCAAAACAACATATACAACCAACAAAATCCATAAACGGAAAGATTCACCGGAGCAATAGCCGGGACTATATCAATAGCATTCCACAACAATGGAAAACACCTAAAACCATCAAAAGATCATTAAAGACAACCTTTAAACATAACCAATTATCCAAATTATCCTAGTTGCGCCAAACTTCCGCTTACTTACAAAATGAAGGGAAATCAATTCCACTTGGTTTCAAGTCTCAATTCCTATCCAAACTAACCTTAAAACACTCCTAAAACTGATGTTTCCCAAACCTTATTTTGATGATGACATAAACACTTAACTGTGTAAAACAAGCTTTTGCAGGAACAGATATTTCGGACGCACAGGATCGTCCGAACTCAGTCAAAAACTCTCGGACGTATTGTATCGTCCGAACAAACTGGCAGAAAAGAATGGAACTCTCTGCCTTTTCTACGGACGCTCAATACCGTCCGAAACACTCTGTCATGCAAATTTCTTAAGGATACACAGTTAAGTCTTGTATAAGCATCATGTAAAACTCTTTTGAAGAAATGAATAATTTGATTCTTGCTTACAAACCTCTCGGACGAGTTTAACCCCCAACGGCTATTTTTTGTGCATTTATTACTTAGCCGTTAGGAAGTAGTTGAAAGCTCTATTAATTGCTATTATAAATAGATGCTTTAAGAACTTGAATAAATTATCTAATACATTGAATACAAGTCCAAAAGAAAGTAATTTGAAGTGCAAATTGACTTTAGAGCCTTGTTGTATTAGTGTGAAATTGTGAGTGTAATTCAACATTGAGTGGAGTGATAATCTTGTACAAGAGTGTGGTTGAAAGTGAGATTCTTTGCTCAACTAAAAGAGTTTTAGTGTTTTCAAATGGATTCAATAAATCACTGGGCTTTTGGTGCTCGACCTTTACCTGTTGACAGACCAAACACTAAGAGACAGTCTTAATAATTTCTCGATTCATGTTGTTCCACCAAAAATGTTGTTTCAAAAGGTCGTACTTATTACAATAGCAGGATGAAATAAGAGATTTCATCTTGAGCATAAATCTGTCTCTTATAATTTTTAAGATGTGTATAAGAGACAGATTGTACATAGGTTGCTTTGGGACCTTCAATTGGTATCAGAGCTTGGTCTCATTTTATTGCTTAAACTGCTGTTGAGAAAAGAACTATGGCAACCAACAATGCTCTGTTTTTTGAAGGCCAATCTATTACTAGGCCTCCCATGTTTAATGGGACAAATTTTATTAGTTGGAGAGATAGAATGAAAATATTTCTGCAATCTATTGACATTGAATTGTGGTATGTTGTCAATGAAGGTCCATTTGATGCTTATATCATTGATGATCACACAAATAGAAGAAGAGAAAAGACGAGGATTGAGCTCACTCCACAAGACAAGGCAAATTTGACGTTAAACGCAAAAGCCATGAATGTGCTATACAATGCCTTGGATGCAAATGAATCAACTCGCGTAAAGGGTTGCAATTCTGCTAAGGAAATTTGGGATAAGCTGAAGGAAATTCATGAAGGAAGCGATGATGTTCGTGAGCAAAGAAATCTCTACTTGATTACGCAAGTATGATTCATTTGCAACCAACCTCTGTATAGATGTGTAGCTTCTATGTTCTAGAAGTGTCCATCTCCTGAGTACAACATCATCGCTTCCTTCATGAATTTCCTTAAGCTTATCCCAAATTTCCTTAGCAGAAGAAAAATCCTGAATGCTCTATCCAAAGAATGGGATGCCAAAACAATTGCCATAGAGGAAGCTAAGAATTTAAATTTAATGCCTATTGAATCACTAATCAATTCTCTTACATCTTATGAACTTAAGCTAAAAGCCAAGGTTGTGGATGATGAAGAAGCAAGGCCAAAAAGGGGAATTGCTCTAAAGACCTCTCAAGAGGAAGATGAAAACAGCTCCATCAATCTAGAAGATGAAGATCTTGATGAAGGAGATCTTGCACTTATCACCAAAGGATTTCTCAAACATTACATCAACAAACGAAGAATGAGAAGAGGCGGAGCTGCAAACTCAAATAATTTCAAAGGGAAGTCAAGACTTGAGCTAAGGAAGCAAAATGATAAATGCTTTGAGTGCGGTCAACTCGGGCATTTTGCAAATGAATGTCCCTCCAAGAAAAAGAAGGAAGGAAGAAAACCAAGATTCAACAACTTTCAAGTCACTTGGGACGATTGCAACTCCGAAGGAGAAGTTGAAGAAGAAATGGAGTCGGCACAAATGGCCTTTATGGCTATTGGAGACAATGAGGTAAATTCTAACTATGACTCCAATGATGAAAATGATGAAGATGATCTTGAAGCTTTCATTTTGAAATTGCATGATAGCTTAAAAGAATCATATGCTAGAAATAAGGAGTTAGTAAAAAAGTCAAATGCTTTATTGAATGCTAACTCTAAACTTGTGAATGAAAACAATAGGCTATCACAAGAAAATTGTGATTTGAAGAAAAGAATGCATGAGAGATCAAAGGTCAAGGAAGAACAAGCCTCCTTGAAGAAAAGAATGGATGATTTAAATACTCTCTTAGCTAGAAAGAAAGAAAATGTTGTTGATATGAAAAGAAATAGAAATGTAGCAATCAACAAAAATTTTGTCATATATAGAAGAGATGATTTATGTATTGTAGTTCATAAAACCAAAATCTTCTTTATATGGAAACAAAAGCATTGTTTGTAGATATTGCCAACAACATGGACATACTAAGAATATGTGTTATGTCAAGAAAAATGAAAAACTTGGAATGAAAGTTGCATGGATAGTAAGCAATCTCACTAACACTCATGGACCCAAAAAGACATGGGTACCAAAAGTTATCAATTGATTTATTGTGTAGGTACTTAACATCGCCAACAATGCTAAGTGGTTCATAGATAGTGGATGTTCAAGGCACATGACGGGTGATGCCTCTCTCTTCACAAACCTTACATCCAAAAACAGTGGAAAAGTCATTTTGGTGACAACAACAAAGCAAAATCAATCGGCATTGGTGATCAAGGTAAAAATGGTGAAACCTTGATTAAGAATGTACTTCGTTGATAGCATTTAAATTATAAGAAAAGTTATTCACAAAGTCAACTCAATGACAAAGATTTATATGTTTTCTTTACCAAGCATGAATGTCTTATACTTGACAAAATATCATGTTGTTTTGTTAAAAGGCACTAGGCACAATGACGTTTATGTGATTTATCTTGATAAAATTAGCAATAGCAATGTAAAATGTCTTACCGCTTCTATAGATGATCCTTGGCTTTGGCATAGAAGACTTTGTCATTTTAATATGGATTTGATTGAAAAATTAGCCAAGAAAGATTTGGTAAGAGGCTTGCCAAAACTGAAATTTCTGAAAAATAAAATTTGTGATGCTTGTCAATTTGGTAAACAAGTCAAAGTTTCTTTTAAACCAAAGAATTTTGTGTCTACTCATAAACCTTTAGAATTGTTGCATTTAGACTTATTTGGACCTACTCAATATGCTAGTCTAGGTGGTTGCAAATATGCATTTGTTATTGTAGATGACTATTCTAGGTTTACTTGGGTGTTATTTCTCGTTCACAAAAATGAAGCATTTGAAAAGTTTGTAAAATTGTTTTCAAAAATTCAAAATTTATTGGATACCAAAATCATTCGTTTAAGGTAGTGACAATGGTGCCGATTTTAAATGTAACATGCACAACTTGGTTCAATCTCATGCGGTAGTCTATTGTAAAGTTTTCGGTTGTTCTTATCCTCAACAAAATGGTGTCGTTGAAAGGAAAAATGGACTCTTCAACTGTCACGGCTAGAACCATGATTAGTCCGAAAGGAAATATGTTTAGACGAATCAAGGCGAAGCGGTTAACACGGCTTGTTATGTCATGAATCCAACCTGTCTCTTATACACATCTAGATTTAAATAAGAACAGCCCTTGCATAGATCACCTATAATTAAATCTTGAGGATGATTAGAAACGAATCTCCAAGCTTTCGGAAGATCGTTTTGAGCATCCTCATTCTTTTCATCAGCTTACTCTTAATTTTTCTAGGATATTCTAGTGACAAGAAAGCATACCGAGTTTACAATAGAAGAACGCTTTTAATTGAAGAAGTTGTGCATGTTACATTTGATGAATCTAATGATGTTATCTCAAAGAATTTGTGTGATTAGATGAAGACACAGGTATTCTAAAGGAGCTCGAAAAGCTAGATATTCATAAAGATTATCAAGAGGTTACATCAAGCGTTGATATCAACAACCATCAAGTTGATGATGAAAAGAATGAGGATGCTCAAAACGATCTTCCGAAAGCTTGGAGATTCGTTTCTAATCATCCTCAAGATTTAATTATAGGTGATCTATGCAAGGGGGTAACTACTCGCTCTCATAAACCTTTGAATAATAATTGTGCATTACTTTCTCACATTGAACCCAAACATATAGATGTTGCCTTGAGTGATGAATCATGGGTTATTGCTATGAAAGATGAACTTAGTCAATTTGAGAAAAATAATGTATGGACCTTAGTTGAAAGACCATCTTCTCATCCCGTTATTGGTACTAAATGGGTGTTTAGAAACAAATTAAATGACAAAGGTGAGATCATAAGAAACAAAGCTAGACTTGTTGCAAAAGGTTACGCTCAAGAAGAAGGTATTGACTTGATGAATTTTCTGTCTCTTATGAAATAATAGATGGTTGTTGAAGATGTTGGCAGAAGTAAACATGTTTCAATAATTTGCAATTATTTCAAATGGATGTCATAAGTGCTTTTTTCTGGTTTTATTGACCAAGAAGTTTATGTCGAACAACCTCCGGGATTTGAAAATAAGAATCTTCCAAATTATGTCTTCAAACTCTCCAAAGCTTTATATGGTTTGAAACAAGCTCCAAGAGCTTGGTACGAAAGATTAAGTGGTTTCTTGTTAGAAAATGGTTTCAAAAGAGGTATTGTTGACACTACACTTTTTACAAAAACAGACTTAAAAGGATTGTTAATTGTTCAAATTTATGTTGATGATATTATTTTTGGAGCAACTAATGAAAGTCTGTGCAAGGATTTTTCACTACTAATGCAAGAAGAGTTTGAGATGAGTATGATGGGCAAGTTGCAATTTTTCCTCGGACTACAAATTCATCAAACCAAGGAAGGAACATTTATTACACAAATCACTTGCTAGTAGACTTAGATATCATGTTTGCTGTTTGTCTATGTGCTAGATTTCAATCTTGTCCTAAAGAATCACATTTGATTGCAGTTAAAAGAATTTTTAGATATCTAAAAGGAACAACGGATTTTGGTCTGTGGTATCCAAAGTCCTCTACATTTGATCTAATTAGCTATTCTGATGCTGATTTTGCTGGATGTAAAATTGATAGAAAAAGTACCAGTGGAATGTGTTATTTTTTGGGAAATTGTCTTGTCTTCTTCAACTTTAGCATCCAACAAAATTCCATTTCTCTTTCTACGGCTGAAGCCGAATACATTGCTGCCGGAAATTGTTGTGCTCAACTTCTTTGGATCTTGAAACATACTTTAAAGGATTTTGGTGTCATTTTTGATTGTGTTCCAATACTATGTGACAACACTAGTGCAATTAATCTCACAAAAAATCCTGTTTTGCACTCTAGAACTAAACACATTGATGTTAAGCATCATTTCATTAGAGATCTTGTTTGTAAAAAGGAAATTCGTGTTGATTATGTGCCTACTTTAGACCAATTGGCTGATATTTTTACAAAACCCTTAGTTCTAGATCGTTTTGAATCACTCAGAAAATGCTTGGGGATTTTACAGATCAATTTGGCATAAGTTCCTTGTTCGGACGCTCTTATTCGTCCGAACATATTTCCTCTCGGACGCTATGGATCGTCCGAAAGCATGTGTTCCTTCTCGGACGCTCATAGTCGTCCGAACGATATTCTATTTTTCCTTAAACTCTCTGGAATAAGCCGTGTTAACCGCTTCGGACGAACCTTCGGACGCACTAACTCAATTTCGCCGTCCGTTCTTCAGCGTTCGGACAGGCTCTGTCGGACGCAGGCCAAACGTTCGGCCGTCCGAACGGTACCCCTGTTCCATTAAAACCATCCAAATTCCCTCTTTCGGACATACCTCCCCCACCGAAAACCCTCTGGCGATTTTTTTCCCCCTTCCCTACCAAATCAAAATTAACACTCTCCCTTCCAAAATTGATCAAAGAATCATCCTACCCATAATCCTTAGCCCCTGAATCACATCTTATTTCTCCCTTTCACCATCCAAATTCCCTAAAAATCTCACAAATCTTCATTTTTTTTTTTCTCTTTTTTCTTCCAAAAACAATGGTGAAAGCCCGTGGCGGTTCCTCTTCGGCGGTTCGCGGTAGAAAAACCAAAGGAAAAGCTCCTGTTCGAGGAGAATCATCCGCAACTCCTCAAGTTTCCACCACTCCGACTCTATCCAAATTCATCGATGCCAAGGCATCGGAGCGGTACACTTCTCTTCTTAGTAAATCCATTATAGTTCAACGTCCTGCTTCGAATAGTCTTTTCGATGAAATCAAGTATAATCTTCCTATCATAAAATCCTGTTTTGAAAAACAAAATTGGGGTCATTTAGTCCATCTCGATTTACCTGTTTATCACGATATGGTGCTTCAATTCACGGCCAATCTTCGGAAAGGTCCTACTATTCGCACCCTTATTTCTCGTGTTAATAACACTGATATTGAGATTTCATCTAATATAATTAACACCATTTTTGAATGTGAAATCTCCGACCCCTCTGATTTTTCCTACTTCTTTTCCTTGGACAAATGGCCTGCTGAGGATACTCAGTTTGATATCGACGAAGTTCGAGCCATTTTCGGTGTCCATTTTAAACAGGCTTCGGAAGCCAAGACTACTCTGCTCAGCCCTGAACTTAACATTTTGTATACCCTTGTAACAAATCTTTTGTTGCCAATCGACGGCATCGACCGAGCCCGCAAAATGCAACTGTACTTATTTTTCTGTGTCTTTAAGGGTATTTCTCTAGATTTTGGGTATCTTTTTTGTTCCCTATGGGAACTAAAAATTTTCTAACTGATACTCGAAGAAATATTCCGTTTGGGAAATTTCTCACAAAACTTTTTAATGACCTCAACGTTCCCTTTACAGGCAATAAACAGTTTCCTCCATATTTTAATAAATCATACATTGAAAGAAAAGGTCTCCGGTTTTTTAATGATCAATGGCTAACTAAAGCAGCCTTTGATATTGCAAAATCCCAATCCCATGCTTCCACATCCGATTTTGCTATCCCTCCTCTCCCACTCCTCAACCACCCCCATTCCCATCTGCAGAAGTTCTACTTCTGCACCATCTTCTGAACCATCCCTTTCCCATATCTGTGGACTTCTCCAATCTCTGAGCACTCAGCTCAGTTCTTTTCAACGCCGCACAAATCGCAAGTTCAGACGACTTGAGACTCGCCAAACAATCATCCAAGAGGCCCTCAGTCTCGGCATGTCTGCGTCGGCTCAAGTCCAGTTTGCTGAGCTTCAGTCCCAACATCCACTGGAGTCATCTTCTGACAGTGATGATACTGAAGATGACCCGACACGTGACGACACTGCAGCAGCTGATCAAGCAAATGCCGATGATGATGACGATGACGATGACGATGACGATGACGAAGACAATGAAGATGTTGACGACACTTTTGAGTATATCATGCAACGTCGTACTGGGGAGGAGCATGACAATGAAGCTACCGACGACGATGCTCCATCCAAACGTCAAAAGACAGAAAAACGCTCAAAAAAGAAAAATGACTCTCATTAGTTTAGTTTCCTTCGGTTTTGTTGTTTTTCAGCCGTTCTCTGATTATTGGAACATTTTAGCATTTTCAGCAACTTATGTAGCTTGAATATATTCACTTCAATCCTTTAGCTTTCAATTCTATAAAAAACTACCTGCATTTTCTAAGGGGGAGTCTTTTTGATTGTCAAAAGAGGGGACAGTTACTATGCTATCCAATATTCAGGATATAATTTGTTCAACCTGCATATTCTAAAGGGGAGACTATGCTATGTGCTGTGATGATCTGATATAATTTGTTATATTATTTTGTTTTGATATAATGTGTTGACAAATTGATATCCAATATTGCAAATGGATTAGTCTTATCCAATTGAGGTTTGTCATCATCAAAAAGGGGGAGATTGATGTTTCCCAAACCTTATTTTGATGATGACATAAACACTTAACTGTGTAAAACAAGCTTTTGCAGGAACAGATATTTCGGACGCACAGGATCGTCTGAACTCAGTCAAAGACTCTCGGACGCATTGTATCGTCCGAACAAACCGGCAGAAAAGAATGGAACTCTCTGCCTTTTCTACGGAGGCTCAGGACCGTCCGAAACCTCTGTCGGACGAAGGACCGGACGCAGGCACGGACGTCCGAACGAAGCATCTCAACAAACTGAATGTAGATCGGACGCTTCCTCGGACGCATACAAACCTCCTCGGACGTCCGAACCCCCAACATCTATTTTTTGTGCATTTATTACTTAGCCGTTAGGAAGTAGTTGAAAGCTCTATTAATTGCTATTATAAATAGACAAGGATGCTTTAAGAACTTGAATAAATTATCTAATACATTGAATACAAGTCCAAAAGAAAGTAATTTGAAGTGCAAATTGACTTTAGAGCCTTGTTGTATTAGTGTGAAATTGTGAGTGTAATTCAACATTGAGTGGAGTGATAATCTTGTACAAGAGTGTGGTTGAAAGTGAGATTCTTTGCTCAACTAAAAGAGTTTTAGTGTGAGCAAGAATTAGGTTTCTTAAAAATTACTTTAAGAAGTGTTGAAGCATTCAAATTTGATAGATCAAGCTTGCTAGCTTGGAACTAGTTCTTATTGTTCAATTTATTCTCTCTAAGATTTACTGTCTATTGATATTATTATAACTGATTTTGTTATAACTGATTTCATCTTGAAAATATCAATATCTCTTAAAGTAATTTTTAAGAAACCTAATTCACCCCCCCCCTCTTAGGTTGCTTTGGGACCAACAAAAACATCATTATGTGCATAGACATAAGCATTCATAGCATAACACTGCTAGGCCACATATGGAAGACAAAACCCTAACTCATAATCTTAAAATTTGTAATCTAACCATGGAAAGTTGTTAAAAATCAACCCCAATCACTTCCCAACCTCCAAAACACTAAAAATAACCCATAACATACAGAAATCATAACTTACAAGGCTGCAAAGAGGGTTTATTTTCAGCCATAAAGAATCCTACAAAACTTGAAATTAAAGCTTGGATCATAAAGCCCATAAGCCATAAATGCTAAAATACATAAAATCTTACCTTCCAAGTGATTTCTACTTGAAATCCAAGAAAATTTTTGGGGAAAAATGGAGAAGAGGAGTTCGGCTGCTGCTAGGAAGAAATGAGGAAGAAAAGAGGAAGAAAACAACAAGAAGAAGACTTAAAAAAACTTCCAAAGTTGACCCAAATAGTACCCAAGTTGACCAAATAGTCTCCAAGTTGACTATTTGACCCAAAACTAATTTTTTTGCTACTAAATTAACATTATAAATCAGCCATCAAACTGGCAACACTCACACACCACAATGCACTAATTACACTTAGTCCAACTTTTGACCCGTTTACCCGCCGGTACCGAAATCGCATAAATCGAAAAATTTGCCGAATTGAAAAACGAATAAGTTGAAGTACTTTATGACTAAAAATAATATGAAAAAAAATTTAAACCAGTTAAAATCAAAGAACAAGGCTATTAAAATACTGGGTTTCACAATCCCCTCCATGATAGCAAAGATAAGGCAAGCTTGGTTAGGATTCACATCAGTGGTATGGGAAATAGGTAAAATATGGGTAAATACCAATTGCATCCAAACTCTAACCTGTGCATTTAAATATTGTAAACTAATCCACTTATGCTAGTCCTCTTCCATGTCCCAAAGCCCTAACCATCAAATCAAACGACTGCATCTCATCACAGTCAATGTCCCCCTCAAGAAACTGAGTAAATTGGTTGTTAGGGTTGGTTTGCAAATAGTATGCCTCATTGATAACATCCAAGTCGTAACTCACGGTCATTTGAGAGAATATACTCATAACTTTCACAACATAATCCCTTGCCTCTAAGCTATTTTCTATGAACTCGCAAACCATGTTCATGTTAGCCACTACAATTGGAGTTTTGACAAAATCATTCCATCCTCTTCCTTGAATTTTATTACAAATGGTCCGACGCAATGTATTAGCATCATAATTATTCTCAATCTATACATGACTCAAATCTATCCCTCATTCATACAAAGAACTCACTCAATTTTGCAACTTGTCATGTAATTTTTTACCCTCGAGAGATACAAAAATACTGCCATCAATAGCTTGTTCATCGGTTTGTTTTCATTTCTTTCCTATTTAGAAATTCAATCATCTCACCAAAATAATTAACCAACAAATTTTTCCCCACAACTTCATCAAAAACTTATCGAAATAAATTTCTTCAATAAATTATTCAACAATTTTACACCACACAAAGCAAAAATAATCACAAGAGCTTGACCAACAATCCAAGGAGTTTGCACAAAATTAAATAAGAGGACAATCTTACTTGAATTCCTTGATGTGTATTACCCCTTTGTGCTATAAAATGATTCTCAACCCATGTGGTTTCCCTTCTATTTGTGAAGCAACTATATTGAATAAATAGGAGAATTTTTTTTAGCAATTCTATTGAAATAATCTTTTGGAAAAGAAAGAAACAATTCTTCTTCTTCGAGAGAGAGAAAGTAGGCAAAAAAAATTTAGGAATTAAAATCAAAGAAAGAAAAGAAAAGAAAAGAAAATAGTTTTTCTTGTTCTTGGTCGCCTATAGGAAAAGAGAGGAAGAAGAGTGTTTGTTTTGAGAAAGAAGTTTAATTCAAAAGGTTTAAAAACCTTCAAACTTGCCTGGACCAGCCGCTGATAGCAGCTGGTTTGTAGCATTTCAACCGCAGACTGGTACACTTGCCTGGACCTTTTGTGTCAATCGCAGTCACCACTGATACACATATTTTACTTGCAGTCAGTGGGTACTATTTTTTTTTTTTTTACCCACTACTAGTTGGTGTTTACCCTTGAGTTGGCCAACACACAGAATGCCCTTCTTTTACTCTCTTCTTTTCTAATCAAGCCAAACCTACAAAACAAACAATAAACTTGCAATTAGCAATTAGCAATTCTCAACTTTTTATTCAACAGAAATTAAATTAAGCAATTAACTAAAATGTAATTAATTAAAATGAAATGCTTGGGTTCTCTCTCAAGAAGCGCTTGTTTAATGTCATTAACTTGACTTTGTTACTCTTCACGACCATCTATTTGACAAAATAGACTTCTTGAAGTCCATTGTTAAAAGCACCTCCATGATTAGTCCTTTGCTCATCATCCTTCTTCCAACCATTAGCTCAATCACAATCAAAGTGCCAATAGAAGTATACCTCTTCTTCTTCCATCATGTTGAGCACAAGACTCTCTTCACCAACACTCAAAGCTACTTGCTTCTTGTCAACATCAATCAATACCTTTGCAGTAGTTAGGAAAGGTCTTCCAAAAATAATAAAAATACCATCATTATCCCATCCTCAACCATATCCATCACCACAAAGTCAATTGGATATCCAAGTTTTCCCACTTTGACTAATACATTATGTATTTCTCCTAGTGGTTCTACTTTACTTCCATCTGCCAATTGGATGTCTTGATTACTATCTTCTAGATCTTTCAACCCTGTAGAGGCATCATATTGATTCCAGTACCCAGATTGCACAAGGCTTTATCAAAATAACTTCACCAATAAGGCACAATATGGTAAAGCTTCCAGGATCTTTCTTCTTCTTTGGCAATATACTCAAAAGCTGTTCGTTGCAAATTAATGCAATGCACATCATTTCAATGGTGTTCCATTGCCTAATTTTTTCCTTTATTTGAGCATATTCATTAGCTTCTTTTTGGATTTCAGCCTTTAATACTCTTCTATTTTCATCTTCCAACCACTTAGTGTATTCATTTCTACCGAACTCTTCCATTAATTCATAGATTCTTGAGTACTGAATATAACTACCATATCTATTAATAGGAATCAGTATGAGCTTCGCTGAAAAGGAACCACCTCTCGATTTCTTGCTAAGGCATCTTCTCATATATAAATCGTGCTTCTACGGGTATTAGGCCCTTTACTCGCTTGAATCCTATTAAATCTACCCAATTTCTAGTAGGCATTACCTTGATAGAGATTTTGCCAATCATCAATTTTGCCAACCATCTTAAATGCTTCCTCCTTCATCCACTCTTTCCACTCTTTAGTCGGGATCTTTTTTCCTTCTTCCAAGTCATGAGATGAAGTCTTCTAAGTGATTTTTGTCATTGTCGGCTACTCTAACATATCATCGTCGATTGCATTATGTGGGCCTTCTGCTTGCAAAAACCATCGTTAACATTATTAATCATGTTAATTACCATAACTTCATCATAAATAGAGGGATGTTTAAAAGACTTAAAAATGGAAAAATTGATAGTCTAATAATCTACTCTCAACTATAACTTCCATCTTGGACATCTATTAATGCTTGTCGTATAATTAGAAATAGGTTTGCCAAGAATCAATGGCATCTTTTTATCCTCTTCCATGTCTAAGATAATGAAGTCTGCAGGCAAGTAACTCCTTCCCACCTTAACCAGCATATCCTCTATAATCCTTTCAGGATATTTTATGCTTCAATCAACTAATTGGAGAGAAACATTTGTAGGCGTCATTCCTCCACCATTGAGCTACTTATAAATGGATAAAGGCATCAAATTGATAGACACCCTAAGGTCATATAAACCTCTTTCAAACTCAACTCCTTCAACAGGGCATGGAATTGAGAATGAACCAAGATATTTACGTTTTGGAGGTAATTTCTTTTGAATTATCGCAATACATCCTTTAATCAAGTACAAAATCTCATCTCTCAGCAATTTTGTTTTACTAGTCAACATTTGCTTCATGAATTTGGTGTATTTAGGCATGTTCTCCAGTGCTTCCATGAAGGATATGTTGATTTCTACCTTCTTGAAGATCTTGAGGAACCTTTTGAACTTTTTTTGGTTATTATCCTCACCTTTGAGTCTACTCAAAAATAGAATTTGAACTAATGGATAAGTAACGTGGACTTCAGGTTCCTTCTTAGAAGGAATCTTGTAGTTTGAGGCTCCACTGTCCTTTACCTTGGCATCTTCATTGACACCCTCCTTGTTCTCTTTCTATTCACTTACTGATGAAGTCCCTTTCTTGTTCTCTTTTTCTACTCAATAGCTTTACCACTTCTCAATGTGATTGCCTTTGCATGTTCTCTAGGGTTAGCTACATTGTCACTAGCCAATGCTCCAAGTGGTCTCTTGGTCATGCTCCTTGCCAATTGCCCAAATTGATTCTCTATATTTTTAAATGATGCTGTCAAATTTCTAACTGCATCATCCAACCCCTTCACTTTCTCATCATTTAATCTCATACATTGAGCAAGAATGTTCTCCACATTATTCGGTGCTTCAAATGGAGTTACATGTGCTTGTTGTTGTGCTTGCTGATATTGTTGAAATTGAGGTCGAGCATTTGAATTTTGATTCTATTGATTACCCCAAGAGAAGCTCGGGTAATTTCTCTATGTTGGATTATATGTATTACTAAAGGCTATATTCTGATTCCTATACTGATTTTGGTTTTGGCCATCTTGATTCCCAATTATTCACCTGTTCCTGACCTTCAAAAGTAGAATTAGATAATGTCAGCATAGTACACTAGTCATTAGGGTGGTCACCTAAACAAAAGTCGTAGACAATCAGTTGCATCACAGTCACTACTTTAATTCTCATGTCCTCCCAATACTTAGTCAATATCTCCACCTGCCTGTTCGTAGCATCTTGTTTGGCCACCATCGCATCCCATTCACTCAGCTCATGCACTCCTATTCTTTGCTCTCAGGTCAGTGCTACTATAGACTTAAAATAATTATTTGGCATTTTATCCAATAACTCTTGAACTTCCTCTATAGTCTTGTTCAACATTAGGGACCTTGAACGCGTCTATAGATTCACGGGTTTCTTGAATCATCCCATTATACTATAGAATATTTCCATCTACATCCATATGGACAACCCATGACGTGGACACTTATTAAGCAAGTCATTATATCTCTCCCAAGGCTCGCTACGGTTTTCTCCATAATGTTGACTGAAAGATGTTATATCATTCCTTAGCTTAGATGTTTTAGATGGGGAGAAATATTTTGACATAAAAGCCTACGATAATCTGTCCCATATTGTGAAAGTGTCCTACTTATAGCCTTGCAACCATAATTTTGCCTTATCTCACAATGAGAAAGGGAATAAGCATAATTTAAAAGCATCCTATGACATGCCATTCTGCTTAAAAATATCACAAACTTCTTCAAAGTTGTTTAAATGGTGGTTTGGATCCTTGCTATGCAAACCTAAAAGTATGTTGCCGAAGCATGGATATCAAACCTGGCTTGATTTCAAAGTTATTTCCTTGAATATGAGGTGGTACGATGCTAAACTATGACCCTTCAGAAGTAGGCTGGGTGTAATCTTCAGCAGTCTATTATTGTATGACCTAATGGAGGTATGTCTTGACCATTAGCCTTCAATTCTCTATGATTCTCTACTCACTCACGATTAAGTGGTGGTGGCTCTTAATGTCCTATAGGTTGATGAGGAACCCTTTAGTCAGCTATATATTCTTACTACTGCTGTAAAGCCTGTCTCCTTAGTTGCCTAAAAATTCTATCAATTTTTGGATCAAACTTAACAAGAGTCCGATCAGACCTAGTATATTATCAAGCGTAAGGAAATCGTTACGAGCACCACTTTAAATAACATAGTGAACAGTGGAGAATAATCGCAGTAATGGCTTACCAAAAACTAAAGAAAAAAAAAGAGTAGAAATCTAAAGTAGGAATTGTTTTAACGTCTCAATATTGCCACTACAGTAACCGACAACAGCGTCAAAAAATTAATCGACGCTGGACTAGCTATAATTCCTTATCCCATGTTTCCACTAATAACTGCAAGTATATAGCTATAAATGCAATAGAGTGAGCAAGGGTCAATCCCATGAGGACTGGGTAGAAGTACTGAAATTCTAATGCAATTTCTATTTAGATGGTAGGATTGCAAAGGTTTTGGATGTTTAAAATAAATTTGTGAAAATAATTAAAATGCTAAAAACTAGGAAGCAATTAAATTAAATTGAATTAATAGCAATAAATTAAGATAGGTCGAATGCAACACTAGCAATTATCTAGGGTTAGTCAAGTATCAAGTCAATCAATTAAAATATAATTAATGGAGATTCTATTCTCAAATTTTAACCCAACCCCGAAGCAATCGGTGAGTGAATCCTATCAAATTAATTAACTAGGGTTCAAGAAACTTTTTCCAACCTACCTAATCAACTTGAGTCATTAACCTCTTAGAATTTGAGTTTCTTTCTAGGAACACTTGGCGAATCAACTGATTAATTTCGTCTACCTGAACTAGAATAAATAGCCTAATAATGCAACATTGGTATATGACTGAGGTTCAAAAGCCTTATTCCCCCGGCCAACCCAACCAAAACTAAGATTACAAGAACAATTCCTTAGAATTGACTATTTGTGTTAATTATTGGTCTATTAATACAATTTTAATGATCAACCCTTAATTAGATTTCCCCATGATTAATTGCATCACCCACACTCAAACCCGAACTAATTTAGCAATTCTTAAAGTGCAAGAAAAAAAATTAATTGAATTAATTGCGAACATATTCAATTGAAAGAAGAAATTCAAAAATGCAATTGAAAATAAAACTGTTGAAAGACAAAATACCGAAACTGAAATAATCATAAAAATACTTGAATTAATTGTCTTGAACGATCCACAATTCAAAGAGTTGATCAAAGGAATTGAAAACTAATTAACCCTAATTCAAAACCCAAGACAAAAACTACGAAAAGTAGTCTGAGAATTGCTCTCTATGGCGTATAAAAATTGCCTTATTTTTAAAATCAAGTAACTAGCCCAAGATCTATTCGCCTCAACTTTGAATTTCCACTAACCAAGTGCAACCGCTGACAACAGATGTTTGCCCTTGAAGACCATCAGCCACTGTCAATGGCTATGGTTCTGTTTTGGCCACTATCACGGCTGAATAGTCGTGGTCTAGTAGCAACTGGATAGTTTCCAGCTCTCTTTCTTTCTTCTAATCTCCAATTCTAGCTCTTCACTCCACTGCCAAATGACCTTCTATCCACTAATTCACCTGCACACGTCACTAAACAACATAAATAGAAAATAATAACAATTAAACACATATTTAACTATAACAACATATAAAAATGACGTGACGACTATAACTACTAAAACATAACTTAACTATCCTAAAACACATCAAACGGGATTAAATACACTAAAATTTAGAAGCAAAAGACATAAAAATAACTCTAAGCTTAGAGTTATCAATGATGAGGCTTGGTTGCTCACATGTTTGCTTGATCATTACCCATTGGTATCCCATCACTTAAACATCGTCTATTCTAGTAATTACTTGAACAAAAATCACACACCAATGGCATTTGAGAATGAAGTGATACAGAATTCACCTACCAAATGCTCTCTAAGTCCCTTGTGATGTTTTCCATCATGCTATTTTAGGCCAATCATGTATCATTATGATCAAGTTGTAGAACTCCTTATTGGCCATGAGGTTGGTTCGGAGATTTGTGGTTGAGTAATTGGGGATATTGCTGGTCCATGTTTATAATAGTTTGACACTGTGGTGTTCCATAATCTTCGAGCTTTTTCAGATGTCTTGAAAGATAGTGATTCAAGGGCTGACGTGTCCACTATGGATTTGGTTTCTTGGTAAAGGCCGCTGTAGAAAGTTTAGATTTGCAGTGGGATGGCATGTTGTGGACATTGCCGAGCAACTCTTTATATCGTTCCCATGCTTCATCAATACCTTTGCTGACGTTTTACTTAAAAGCGATGATCTCATTTCTCAATTAGACCTTTCTTGAAGGTGGAAAGTATTTGGCTAGAAACTCTTGTGCTAGGCTACTCCATGTTGTGAAGGTCCTATGATCATAGCTTTGCAACCATTATACTTGGCTCTATCATGCAATGAGAATGGGAATGCTCTCATCCTCACACAATCCTGATAAACCCTAATGAATTTGAAAGTATAAAGCACTTCCTTAAAGTTCATTAAGTGAATGAGTATAAGGATCCTCATTGACACTACCACCAAACATGCCATGGGCTTGCAATATTTGAATTAATCCTAGCTTGATCCCAAAATCGTTTGCTTGGACAGACATAATGATTAAGTTAGCCTCATCAAAGGTTGTCATGGCATTGTCTCTCAAAGGCCTATCATTTCATTCATCTCATTTCCCGCACTACCATTTCTTCCAATGCCATTATTACGTACTCCTCCTTCCTGAGCGTGATTCCTATTGTTTTCTTCCTCTACCTTTCTATCATTTTGTTCATCTGCTATTGTGAATTCTTTTTGTGTTTGTTGCAATCGTTTATCCTTGCGAATCTTTCTTAATGTTCTTTCAAGTACTAGGTCAAGGGGAAATAAAACCTCTTTTCCTAGTCGCTAGGATAACCATGCACTACAAGGATACAACAAGAAAGAAGTCAAATTCCCAATAAGAAACAAAAAATGCAATAGTAGAGTAACGAGAAGAATTGATTTAACACTATTAGAACTAAAATTAATTACTAAAGCAAATAAAAAGTCTAGATTAGCACAATCCTATCACACCTAATATCGCCAATTTCTATCCCCAGCAATGGCACCAAAAACTTGATATGGTGTAATTTAAGTGTCTAATTTAACAGCTCACTCTAAAGTTATAAAACCACCTACTTCAATTAGACCACAATCCACACACCCACAGGTATACGGGGTAGATTAGTAGTTAGCAGTAAGGGGTTTCGTTACCACAAAAATGGTTTGGCAATTACTAGGATTCCGAGGATATAAGTACTATCTAAACAACCGATTTAAAATGTGATGAGCTAAACTAACAAGTAAACCAACAAAATGGTAAATAGGCAACTAAAATAACAAGTAGATTAGCACAGGTAAACAAGAGCGATTGGGCTCACGTTTATGATTACTTTACTAGGTGAAGCCTTCTAGTGAGCTAACAATAAATAGGCACAATAGAGAGTTGCCTCCCAACTATGAACTGATCCCTTGGCCCGGCTCATGGTTCTGTTTTAGATTTCTACATGTAGTTTAAGGATCTAATTAAGGAAGTTAGCACGTGGCGCGACTACTAACCAACCTAACCAAGAAGTAAACTCGTCTAAGTATTGACACTCTATGCTCCTATGTTGTATTAACCTAACAAATGTGGTTCAAAGATGGATCCTTTCCCTCTTACCAACCATTCCAAATCATTTACTACAACTCAAATGTCCATATTTACTAGTGTACCAACTTGGAATCACCCATACATATGTAAAGGTAAAATTTTCATAGCCCAATCTCCTAGTTGTTTAGCTACACATGCTTAATGAAACACAAAACAAAGAAATATAAATACAAGTTATAGCTACCACTAAGGAAAGAAACAAAAGTAGCATCAACATAAACATACTAGTCAAGGTGCAAGATTTTTTTTTTTTTTTTGAGTTAACCACCAGATCATTGGTGGGGGGGAACTCACTCCCAAATTTTATTAATAAAAGTGAAAAATACAAGGAGGGGGACGTAATATCAATACCACCTGAAATTAGAGTTACAAAGACCCTAATTCATGTATTAGATTTTCTAGAATAGGAGCAAGAGAACTTGTCAAGTCTAAGGATCCCTTTAGCTAATATAGCCAAAGAAGAAAAATCATAAATAGAATTACATTGGTCATCACATCCTACATTAGCTAGAAAATCAGCAAGAGAATTTCCTTCCCTAAAAGTATGAATTGCAATGTACTCCAATTGGAGAAGCTCTTGTTTCACCAATTGAATGACTTTGACCAATCTCTAAGGTGCCCTATGTTTACCAGTAATAAGATCCAACACCACAAATGAATCCAACTCTATGGCTACTCTATGCATGAACATCCTTCTACAAAGGTGAAGACCATCCAAAACAACCATAAGCTCCACATAAAAAGATTACAGTGAAACCCAGAATAAAAGGATTCAGCCACCAAGTTCTCTCCAGCATCTCTAATAGCTCCTCCACCAGAAACTAATCCTTGATTACCTCTCGAGACTCCATCTGTGTCGTGCTTGAAAATAGAAGCTCGAGGCGCTTTCCATCTAACCAAAGTGAGGGATCTTCTTTGTTCAAAGTTTTGAGCAACAACCCTCGTCAATCTGCAAATGTCCTCTTCCCCTGAAGTTAATTAAGGAAAAGCCTGCAAAATGGATTGAAATGAACTCTTCATAGCAATTATGATGAGCAAATAAAAAAAGAGCTATAAATTTATGTGCACCTTCTTAACATTAAACTTCTTTTTGAACATCAAAACACTCATCCTTCAAAGGAGTAACCCCACACTTAATTCTCAAAACAGGAACTACCAAGAACTAATCCTTGATTACCTCTCGAGACTCCATCTGTGTTGTGCTTGAAAAAAGAAGCTTGAGGTGCTTTCCATCTAACCAAAGTACAGAGAGGAATCTTCTTTGTTCAAAGTTTTGAGCAACAAACCCTCATCAATCTGCAAATGTCCTCTTCCCTTGAAGTTAATAAAGGAAAAGCCTACAAAATGGATTGAAATGAACTCTTCATAGCAACAATGATGAGCTAATAAAAAAAGGAGTTTTAAATTTATGTGCACCTTATTAACATTAAACTTTTTTTTGAATATCAAAACACTCATCCTTCGAAGGAGTTACCACACACTTAATTCTCCCAACACCCATAAAAATTTTGAACAATAAAAAAAATAGAATCCTACTTTTCAATTTCAACCCTTCTCGCCAACATTTTGAAAACATATCTCCCCTCTTTTTTTTTTTTTTTTTTTTGCTTTTTCCCATAATGGGTACCAGTGGTAGGCACTACCCTCAAAAAAATCTACACAGGTACCAATGATAGGCACTACTTGGTAACACAGCAATGCAGGTGCCAATGATGGGCACCAATGCAGTATCCACTGCAAGTGCTAGTGATGGGCACCATCTTTTGTGGTTCAAAAAAAAAATTTTAACATCCCTACACCTTAAACTGTACACCATTCATTTTAACACTCCCATACAACTGCCTTCCATCCTTATATCCCTGTAACAATTAATGTGACACTAAAGCTATTTAAGGAACATTTAGAATAGCACACAAAAGTAGATAAAAAATGAGTTAGAAATAAAATGAATGGTGCTTCTGTCCATTCAAAACAAATTAAGGCTAAAATAGGGTTCAAGGGATAAATTTTATAGTATGGTTGGCTTGAAAGGCTCAAACATCCAAAGAAATGTCTACCCTCTTCTTTAAATCAATCAAATCATCTACAATTTTGCCTTGAAAATGTAATAAAGCAAGTGTCGGGAGTGCAATATAAATGAATCTGCACAATTATCTTTTAGAGCCAAAAAAGCTACAATATTGTAGGGCTATTAGTGCTCAAAAATCAGAAATCATTCTAGAAAAATATTAACACTGATTGCCCTACCCATGACAACTTATCTAAAAAAATTATCGAGTAGAAAATCGAAGAAACATGCTAAGCAATTTGTGAACAAAATTTTCAAAATTTTTAAAAGCTCTCAAATCAAAAGCTAAGCTCTAAATATGAAAGGAAAAATTGAACAAAATGAAAAAACAAACCACCAAACAAGTAGAAATTAAGAAAACTCCCCACCCCACACTTAGAGTATAGCATTGTTCCCAATGCAAAAATAAAGAGTAGAAAGGGAAAAATGGAAGTTTCTCTGTCAAATAAGTGTGTTTGGTGCCATGTTGTTGTACTAAATACCCTTGAGTCGAAGTAGAAAACATCAACTACTAAAACAAAATCAAAACATAAAAACCCTACGACATTAAAAAAAAACAAGAAAACCAAGAGACTACACAAAAAACATAAGAAATAAAATTAAGAAAAAACATGGGTTTCCTTCCAGTAGCGCCCTTGTTAATAGTTTTAGGCTTGACTATTGCACTCCCACTCATGTGAAACATGTTAGGGTAGTTGGCCATCCCTATGTTTCCTTAGGCCTCCACGGGAAAAGTTTAATCCCACTCTTCTTAACTATCATTTCTTGATTCTTGGCTTTTCCTTGAAGAAATCCACGTTTCCTTGTAGTCACCAAAGCCAATGTCCTTAGTAGAATGTCCAATTGTTTTTCAATCCATTTCCTTATCTTTTTGTGCTCTTTAAACTTTTAAATGTCACAAACTTTCCGAAGCATTCCACAACTTTCTTGATCGTTTCTCGCCCCACACTTATCGTCGGGTGGTTTTGATTCTTCATTTGACCTACCAATAGAAGGATCAAATGAATGACTAGCACATTTTTCTTCAAAAATAGGAAAATTATCATTATAATCAAAAACATCAATTTCATCCAATTCATTTTCAGTTTGAAAAATCAACTTGATTTTCCTAACATTTATCAATACATGTGCGGTTGATAAAAATGGTGTTCCAAGAGTCAACGGTATTTAATTGTCCTTGTTGATGTCCAACACTAAGAAATCAACTAGAAACCCCAATTTCTCTACTTGCACAATCATGTCCTCTAGCATGCCATATGGTATCCTTCCGATCAAGCCTACGAGTTGGAGTGTAATGTTAGTCGGTTTGGCATTGGTGATGCCTAACTTATCATAAATGAATTTTGGTATAATGTTAATACTAGCTCCTAAATCACAGAGTAAATGATGTAGCGTTATTCCTCCAATATTCACCGGTATTGAGAATTACCAAGATCTTTAAGTTTAGGGGGTAATCGCTGTTGAAAACAAGCACTACACTTGGCATCGAGACAAATTTTCTCACCATCATCTCATTTCTACTTCCTTGCTAATAAATCCTTCATAAACCGCGCGTAGTTAGGCATTTTGGTGAGCATATAAACCAAAGGAATGTTGGCATTAAACTTTTTGAACATGTTGATGAATTGTTGAAATTGCTTGTCTTTTTCCTCCTTTCTAGAATTATTGAGCCTTTGAGAGAATGGAATCTTTATGGAAGGATGAAAATTCAGAGAAAATTCCACTACGTGCTTCTTTTTTAGCTCCTTGTTTTCATCTACTTTTGTCATCTTGTCATCATCGCAACTAACTTCATTCTTCTCCTCAATCATCTTGGAGTTTTTTTTTCCTTCTTCTTTACCATTACCTTGTTTTTTATTTGGCACAACCAACTCTTTTCCACTTCATAGGGAGATAGCATTGCATTGCTCTTTTAGGTTTGGAATTGTATCACTCGGCAATGCTCCAACTGGTCTCTCATTGTTTTTTCGGGCTATTTGTCCCAATTGTAACTCAAGGTTCTTCGTGGTAGCCTGCAAATTTTCATACTCCCTTTTCAATATCTCAAAATCCCTTCACAAATTATAATAATTTGGTGTATCATGATTCACATATGCAGGATAATTTCAATTTTGAGATGGTGGTCGTGGTTGTGAAGGTTGGTATGAGCTATTTTGATAACGTGAAAAATTTTGGGATTCCTTTGATGTGGTGGTTGGTATAGTCTAGATGATGAGGGTTGCAGATGTGATTGGACAAATTTTGTTGAGGTGCAATTGACTGAAATGATGGATTTTGGACATTTGCTTGGTTTGACCAAGAAAAGTTGGGATGGTTTTGCCAAGACGGGTTATATGTGTTTCCATAATTAGTGGGCTGATTTCTTGAGGTGGAATTTTGATTGGAAATAAATTAAATTGCTCACCTTACATTACTGAAGCATCATAGAAGCCATTTTGATGATTTCCTCTGCAAAAATCACAACTCAAGATCCCTTGAAATGTCAGCCCAATAGAGTTCACCGAACTCCTTCCCATGTTCTTTATAGCCTTGGTCAAATTTGTAATGGCATTCATCATCATGTTCTACTGATATAAGAAAGTATCATAATTAGGCATACCTCCTTCACAGCTCCTTAAAGTGGACCCACGCCTCGCTAAACTCTCTCCATTGATTTGTGATCTCGTTTTGGAGTTTAGTGGTTCTAGTTAGTGGAAATTTTTGGCTAGGAACTCTTGAGCGAGTTGGTCCCTTTATGTTGTGAAAGTACCTTATCTATATGACTGCAACCACAACCTTGCTCTATCATGTAAAGAAAAAGGGAATGCTCTCATCCGAATACAATAGGGATAGACTCCATTGTACCGAATGTATCGATGACCTCCTCAAACCTGATTGAGTGCTCGAACGGATCTTCATTGGGTTCTTCTCCAAACATCGCATGTGTTTGGAGCATTTGTATCAGCGCAAGCTTGATTTCAAAGTTATTTGCTTGCACGGGCAGTCTAGCAATAGAACTCGCCTCGTTGAAATTAGGTGTGGCATAATCTCTAAGATGTCGGGGTTAGCATTTGTATTAACCAGGCTGCCATTGTTGCCTACAACTTCGTCTTGTTCATTCACGACGCAGTTTGGATTCTCTATTAGATGGTCATCTTGGGTTGAGTCTTGTCGTCCGTGATTTCTACTTATCATCCGTTCAATCTCCAAGTCAATAGGATAAAGTTGTTGATTGGATGAACGAATATCTACCATGTAAACTACAAGAAACGAAAAACCAAAGATCAAATATCAAAGACAAATTCAAACAAAATCGAGGGAACAAGAATAATTGTAAATAATTAATAAAAGAAATATAAAGTCCAACTAGCAATACTCACTACACCAAATATTGTTACCAAACAAAAATATTCCCAAGCAACAGTACCAAAAACTTGTTCGGTAGAATATTGATTAGCATTTTTAAAACAATGAACTAGTAGTAAAAACCTTAATTATCCTAATCAGCTCCTACACACTCAATCCCTACAAAACTCAAAGTAAACCATTTAGCTCATAATTACTAAATTCCTGCTTATTCATCACCAAAAAGTTCAAGGTAAACAATACATAAAATATACGACATTTACGAGGTTATCACATAGTAGTGTAAGTCTTTCCTTTAAAAAAATTGGAACACCTTCCTTTCCAAATTTCCCAGCAAATTATATGAGGAAGCACACCACAAAAAACTCCTTGAAATTAATAATTTGAAGCATTCAACCACCATGCATTTAGCATTTGTTTCAAAAGTCTCAACCGTCGGCACAATAGGCAAAATGCTCGGGAAATACGACCAAATCTCCTTGGCCAAACCATAATCCATAAAGAGATGTTGAAAAGATTCCACAGAATTACAAAATTGACATTTGGATGCCAAAGAAAACCCCATCCTCTCTAAAACATCATCCAAATGTAGTGCAATGTTTAACAATCTCCACATAAAAATAGAAACCTTGATAGGGATTATCTTATTCCATATCATCTTTCATGAGAAGAGGTGGGAATGCTACTCTTTCACCAACTAAATCATAGAAGAGATTGTGAAATCCCCACTTGAAGTGCCTTTCCAAGCTAAATAATCTTTACATTGGCTTAAAAGATTGATTTCCTCGTAAGTTGAGCCAAGTTGAATTTTGAATGAGACTCAATGATGGAAGTTGTATTCCAATCCTCACCATTCCATGCTTGAGCCACAGTCAAATCCGTGGTAGGAAGGGACTTGTGGATTGATGTGTAATCAAAGGCCCCTCCGAACTCCAATCCTCGAACCAGAAAGAGGAATTACCTTGTCTAACTATAGCAAGCATTTGCTCCTCAACTTTGTTCTGACTCTAATCATTCTCTTCCAAGTGGGAAAGGAAGCACTAATGGTTTCACCAACAACAGGATGAACTACATGTTGGTGATATCTTGAGGCAATTGACTCCAAAAAGAGCTTTGTGCTCTGAAATTCCATCGTAGCTTAAAAGAAAAAGCTATCTGTACATCCTTTAATCCATGAATCCCCAAGCCTTTTTCTTTCTTAGCACAGCAAATGCGCTACCAAGAAATCTAATGCTTCCTATGCCCATTTTCTAACTCCCTCCAAAAGAAATAAGTAAAGCAACCTTCAACCTCTTTCAACACACCCATAGCAGTGTCCAAAATAGTTATTAGATATATTGGAATGGAAATCAAAACTTGTTTGATGAGTATCAACTTCTCTCTAGGAGCCAACATCTTCAGGTTGTCCAACGCATTAATCTTTTCTTCATCTTTTCCACCATAGGATGAAAAACTTGCTTTTCTTCTTGCCCTTGTGAATGGGACACCCCAAATTAGTGAAAGGCATTTACTTATGAGCAAAACCAATCTTCCATCTACCATCTTCTTAGAAGCAACAAAGGAGCTTTTAGAACAATTAACAAGTGATAAGTTCATAATAGTACTATATTTTATGTGTCAATTACCAAACTTTTATGTGTTGTAAGCAAGATTTGAGTTATTATGGAGCATAGTGGAGAAAGCCAGCTCACATGCGCTGGACAGCTCCAGCTCATGTGTGCTGCATCCAGAAGCTTAAATTCCAGAAGCAGCTCGCGCGCACATGCGCACTAGGATCTCAATACATGTTCGCGGAGTACAACACATGCCTGGAACTTACTACCTCGCGCGCATGTGCGCAGGGACCAGCAGAAGCGAGTTTTTGAGTTTTTTATTAGATTTCTTCGGCCGGTTGGACTCTTTTTCACCCGATTTCAATCTCGTTATTATCTATAGGAATTATTTGTAACACTAAATACTCATTATAAATACCCCAAGTAGGGTGAGAAAAAGGGATCGACACTTTTATTTTCCTTTGGCTAGGGTTTTTTGCAGTAGAAATTCCTCTTTATTCTTTCATGGCACTTTGTGCCTAAAACCTTTTCTTGGTAGAGGGATTTGAAGTCGTGGTCAATTCTACAAAGTTGTGAGACTTCTTATGCTTGAATTATTCACTTTCATCTCAAGTATTGATTATTTTTCTGCGATTTATTTTATGGTTGTTCTTTTTAACTTATTATTGCTGTAGAATACTAAGTTATTAGAATTAATTTACTGTTAGATTGTTTTAACCGTGTGTGCTTAATTCAATCTATGAAGCAACTGAATTTGATAATTACTAAAATTTTTTAATTGAATTTAGGGAAATTAATCATCTAATTGGCATAATCGCGTGTGTTTATGTTTTGATAGTCTAATTGTTCTTGTTGATCTTAAAGCTTCTATCTAATTGATCTTTGGTGTGTGTCTCGGTTAATTTAATAATTAGGGTTAATTGGATCGCGTGTTGAAAATTAACCAACTTTAGAAAGAAATAAGAATCAACTTTGAATTGGTATTCGTTCGAATTGATTCTTCAATTAGTGCTTGATATAAAATTAAATTATTTTGTGTGTCCATGATCGACTAGTGAAATTGCCATGGTGGATATGACCGAAACCAAGATTGCTCTTAATCAAATTCTCCCTAGTTATTTTACTGTTTTAATTTTAGTATAAAAGCATTCAAAACCCCCCTTGTTCCATTAGCACGAAGATAAACTACCGTTCTCTGTGGGACGAACTCGACTCACCACTACTACATTAGAGTTGTTAATTTTGGGTGCTTACGAAAACATTGCAACTCGACAGTATATTATTTGTGCACAGCAAAATTTTGGTGCCGTTGCCGGGGAACGGTTTGAATTATTTTTGTGCTATTTATTTTAGTTTTTCTTTTTCTTTCTTTTTATATATTATTCTACCACTAATTGTGTATGCCTGTGATCCGGTCTGCTGGACAAGTTGAATCCCAATTTGATCTAGAAATACAGAGAACTTTACGCAGATTGGGAAAAGAGATACGAGAACGACAATTAGGGGAAGAAAATTTGTTTAATTATATCTTTGCAGGTGAACAGGAAGAGCCTAACATGGCGCAACGCACTTTGAGAGAATTAGCCGCGCCCACTTTGAACTAACAACCCTTATGCATTACTTATCCAGATTTAGATGCTAATGTTACATTTGAATTGAAATCTAGACCAATCCGTTTATTACCTTCTTTTCATGGATTGCTAGGTGAAGATCCAAACAAGCATCTTAAGGAGTTCCATGTGGTTTGCACAAGTATGAGACCCAGTGGGGTGTCAGAGGAGCATATCAAGTTAAGCATTTCTGTTCTCACTCAAGGATGAGGCGAAGGATTGGCTATTCGATTTGCCTTCGGGTAGTATCACAACTTGGGAGCAAATGAATGAGGCTATTCTTGGCTAAGTACTTTCCAGTTTCTCGAACTACAAATATTCGCAAGGAACTTTGTGGAATAAGCCAGTTCAATGAAGAATTTTTGTACGAGTATTGGGAGCGCTTCAAGAAACTGTGTGCAAGTTGTCCGCATCATTAGATAAGTGACTCCTTACTAATTCAATATTTTTATGAAGGGTTGTTGCCTAATGAAAGGAACATGGTCAACGCTGCAAGTGGAAGGGCGTTAGAGAATTTGACCATAGATGATGCTCGTAAGCTTATATCGAATATGGCTGCTTGCTCTCAAAAGTTTGGGACACGACGCGATCAACCTCTCAAGCGTGTAAATGAGGTAAATGTTTCTTCATTAGAACAACAAATGGCTAGTTTAACCTCTTTTGTTCTATAGTTGGCTTCAGGTACCGCATCGACTGCACAACCATGTGGTATCTGCTCAAATGAGGAGCACTCAACATATTTGTGTCCCACATTACAAGATGAAGGTCAAGATCAATATATCCTGTATGTAAACGCAGCCAGAGGATTCCCAAGGCAGCCACGACAAAGTTATGATCCCTACTCAAACACTTACAATCCTGGATGGAGGGATCATCCTAACTTGAGATACGGGAACCAAGCTCAAAATCAGCCTCAACAAAATCGCCAGAACTTCCAACCTTATCGGCCACCCTTTGCTCAAAGACAACAATCAAATCTGAATAATCAATCGGGTAAGTCTTTATAGGAAAGGCTGGATATTTTAATTGAAAATACGATTCAATTCCAGCAGGATACAAAGGCTAGTATCCAACAATTGCAACATCAAATGGGACAAATGGCTACTGCGATTAGTAGGTTGGAACAGCAAAGCTCCGGGAAGTTGCCATCTGAAACTATCATCAATCCCAAGGAGAATATGAGAGCAATTACATTGAGAAGTGGTAAAGAGGTTGATGTGCAGCGGAAAATAGTTCCTAAACATATGGAGGCTGAGAAGAAGAAGACCACAGTCGAAAAAGAGGTTGAACCTCATGTGAGAAGAAAAGTAGCGACAGTGAAGATAAAAGTATTCCTGTATGGACCGAAGATAAACCCCCGTTCTCTGTGGGACGAACTCGACTCACCACTACTACATTAGAGTTGTTAATTTTGGGTGCTTACGACAGCATTGCAACTCGACAGCATATTATTTGCGCACACCAAAATTGTGGTGCCGTTTTCGGGGATCCCGATAAAGAGCTATACGAGACTTTTCATAAGTGTGAGGTAAATATTCCCTTATTAGATTAAACAAATACCTCGCTATGCTAAGTTTTTGAAGGAGTTGTGTTCCCATAAAAGAAATCAAAAAGAGAAGAATGTTAGAAAGGTAGAGGTGGGGAGAAATGTTTCGTCAATAATTCAAAAATCCCTACCCGAAAATCGCAAGGACCCAGGTATGTTCTCTGTTTCTTGCAAGATAGGCAATACACACTTCGAAAAGGCCATGCCGGATTTAGGTGCATCTATTAATGTAATGCCATATTCAGTTTATGATGATCATTGAAAATCGAACCATTGAATAAAAATGGTATAGTAATTCAGTTGGCTGATAGATCTTTAGCTTTTCCTAAGGGAATTGTAGAGGATATATTAGTTCAAGTGGGAAGTTTGGTTTTTCCTGGTGATTTTTATGTGTTAGAAATGAAACAAGGTGATTCTAATGCTCCTATTTTGTTAGGAAGACCATTTCTAGCTACTTCCCAAACTAAGATAGATGTTCTTAAAGGCAATCTTAGTATGGAATTTGGAGATAAAATTGTTAACTTTAGCATTTATGATGATGTTGATCCATCTGACCACACTAAACTTGTTTCTGTAATTGATGTGTGTAAGCCTCCAATATAGGAAATTCATTAACATACCAATAATCAGGAGGTGGACAATAACCGTGAAGAACATCTCAAGGAAAAGAACAAGGACTTGTTGCAACAAAAAAGTAATGGAAGTCCTAACGCTTTTCCACTTTCTAATGAGAAATTGAAATTATCTGTTATGCAGGGAACCAATTCCAGATTCTAATCGCCTTCCTAGTCTTCTTAAGTACATATTTTTGAAGGATAAGGAGAGGGTGATAATCTCAAGTCAACTTAGCAAGTCGCAAGAAAAGCAACTTGTTCGGGTCCTACAAGAGCAAAGGAGAATGAATCCATCATTTTTGAGAATAGTGAAGCGGAAGATTCTTGGACTCCTCCACATGGGAGTAACTTGATTGATTGGTAAACGAACATCAAGTCGAGCCAACGAAAGTAAACAAAGGCGCTGCATGGGAGGCAACCCATGTCAATTTATTATGTTATTTCATTTTTGCAACTTTATTTTTACTTATTTTCATTTTAAGGATTCAGATTTTAGTTTTGTTGTTAATTGGGAGATCAATTGCATTAAGAGGTTTAAATGATAAAAGAGATCTTTGATGGGTTTATGATTTATGAAGGTCATTTAGGAATGTTTAAGTTTTATTTAAAAAAAAAGGTGTAATTTTTATTTTGCTTCAGCGCACATGCGCGTTCCAGGTTCTGTGCATGTGCGCTAAACCACCCTTTTTAAAATTGGCCCTCTGCCTCTCGCGCACATGCTCGCTCAAAGCTTCGCGCATATGCGCGGAGTCGATAATCCATCAGAGTCTCTGCCTCGCGCGCACATGCGCTCAGAGGAAGCTGCACACGTGCGCGCGAGGAGATTCAAGAGAGCAACCGTTCCTTATTCCCTCATTCTTCACATTCCTCTTCTATTTCAACTTCCTCTCAAAACCCCAAAATCCCCCACATTTAGTTCTTCAAAAACCACCCCAATTCCGTCAATTTTACACCCAAATTTCTTCTTTTTTTCGAGGACAATCAAATCAAGGTATGAATTTCTCTTTCTTTCTACAATTTTTTTTATGGGTTTCAATTAATTTTCACGAATATCTAGAGTCTTTTTATGCTTTGAATTGATGAAATTTCATAGGAATTCATCTTACAACATAAATTTGGTGTGATTGTTGTTGGGATTTTGATTGAGGATGGATTGCTATAAATGTTCATAATATACCCACAAATTTCCTCTTTCTTTATGCATGCCATGTGTTCGATAATATGTCTCAATGAATAAAAATGTTCAAACACAAGGCATTAATGCATGAATTTAATCCCTAGGCCACTGATTATGCATATGAATTCTGTCTAATTGGTTTCCATGTATAGGAATGTTCATGCATTGTATATAAGTCTTAGTTTTAGCCATTATTTTGTTTGAATTTTCATGTGTAATCTAAGACTTATGATTTGGGGAATTGACCTTTTACGTAAGTGTGGGGTGTTGTTTGTTGTTTGGGAGTTATGATGTTTGTTTATGTTTTATAGGAATGGGAAGAGTAGCCAAGAAAACAGTCACAGGCAAGGGTACCGGAGAATCTTCATCATCCGGGGCTACACAATCAAGGGTTGGTGGCGGTTTACGTTTCTTAATGGCAGCTACCAAACAAAAGTATGATGATGACATCTCTAAACGGCCTGTAATAAAGGAAAAGGGCATTCAAAGAACGTTCCGTTGGCAGGAGTGCCGGAAATAAAGTTAACTATTCGCAATCGTGGATGGGAGCTTCTAATTTCAACACCCATCGATGCTGTCCTTCCGGTGGTGCGAGAGTTCTATTCTAACTTTGATCATTATAGCTCCACCAGGGTAATGTACGGGGGAAGGAAGTAGATATCTCTGCCAATGAAATCAATCAAATTTTGAAGGTCACTCGTGTTCGTAATGATGAATGACCTAACACCCGTAATACCAATGTAGAGCTTCAGTAGATCGCCAGCCTTCCCACCTTTTCCACCTTTTTCGCAGGATTTGGGGCCCCATGCACCTTGAGTTTTTATGCCCTATCTGTTGGGCTGTTTTCATTGATAGTTATTGCATTGATTTCCTAGACAATTTGCTTTGTTCTTTTATTCTACATTTATTTTCGTTGGTTAGGTTTTATTTTAGTTGGTTAACTTACTTTTCGTTAGGTTTCTTTTCGTTATTTTGGTTATGTATTCCCTTAAGTGAGTAAGTCTTCTTGATTATTGTAGGATTATTTTCTACCATATTCTTTTTTTTCTTATTATCTCAATGGAATTTTTGTTTTGTTTTGTTTTGTTGTGTTCTGTTTAGTGTTATGCAGCTTTTTTTCACGACAAGGGGTTATTTATAGCGGATACTGCTCCAAACGTGAATTAAATCCAGGAAGCTTTTCTTTTTCCCATTTTATGCTTTTATTTTTTGCATTGAGGACAATGCTTATTTTTAAGTTTACGGTGGGAGAGTTATTTGGATTTTTAAGTGTTTGGTGTATTTTACTTGATTTTGCTGCAATATATTTCAACTTTTTCTTTGCTCTGAGATCTTGTTAATTTTTTTTTTTTGGAAATTTTTTGTGGATAAATTGACCATTTTTAGAAATTTTCGAAAGTTTTTGCTTAACGTATTTTTCCCATTTGTCTGCATAATATTCATTAGTTGAACCATGCATGAATGAGTAGTTGGTGTTAATATTTTCCATTCATGATTTTCAAAACTTGGATTTGAGCACTAAGCCATACTTTAATTTTTGATTTGGGATATTTAGAAAAAATTATGTAGACTCAATTATGTTGCACCCCAAAAACTTTCTTTATTACATTTTCGAAACTAATTCTTAGACGACTTGATTTAGTTTTAAAATTAAGGTAGTGCTTTTTTGTTTGATAAGCCGTTCTAGCCAACCATTTTAACAATTTATTTCTAAGTACCTTATTTGAGCCTTATTCTTGTGAAAAGAAATATCATTCACCTTCTTTCACATAGACTCATTTACCTACCCTTATGGAGCTTAATATTTCTATTGTTTTATCCTAAATTATTCCTTTTAAGATCTTTATGGTGCACATTGTCTGTTAAGGGGATATAAGGGTGGAAGTTTGTGTGAGTGATGTACATTTTTGTTGCAAAATGGGATATTGGAAAAAATTGTTGAAAAAAAAATGAATATGGAAGTTCTTAATATGCAGGTAGTGCCCATCACTGGTACCTGCGTGTTTATATGTTGCGGGTAACAGTGCCTACCACTGGTACCCATACTGTGAGCGGACATAGAAAAAAAAATGATGATATAATGTATATATGTCAGAGGGAGATTGGCATGTTTGGTTGTTTCGAATTCTTAATGGGTGTTTGTTACTCAAATGTGGGGTTGTGAATATTTGATATTCCGCATGTGAAGAGAAATTTTATTTTAATGTATGGCCGTCATTACTATAAAGCTCTTGTTCTTACTTGCTAAATCCTTTCCCTTATTTGGCTAACAAATACCCTAACCTATATTTTGAACTAAAAGTCCTATCTAAATTTGAATTGAATCGGTTGTCTAGATAAGTGGAGGGGTGTAAGAAGAGTGGGATATAGGGTGTTTAGAAAAATTTTGAGGGTCTTCATGATTTAATCTAGATATTTTCAAATGTAATTTTTTGAATGGCTATACACACATACACACGAATTTCATATTTTGGTTTTTATTAGCATTTGAGCTATTGGGTTCATAGACTACTCTGATTGCTGGATTGGACAATTATTGATTATTTATGTGGATATTTGAAGGAATATGTTGAGTAGAATTTTTTTGAGGTTAAATGTTTTAATTTTATATTTGATCGAGGACGATCAAAGGCTAAGTGTGGGTAATTTGATAAGTTCATAATTGTACTATGTTTTATGTGTCAATTACCACGTTTTTATGTGTTGTAAGCAAAATTTGAGTTATTATTGAGCTTAATTTGGTTATTCTCAGTTTTTGTAGGGTTACAGTGAAAAAGAGTTGAAAAGGATGCAAAACGATGAAAGAAAATGCTTAGTACGAAACATGCACGAGTACAAAGTCATTCCAGACACTATTTTGTATTTCAAGCATAATTTCTCATAACTAACTCCGATTGAGGTGATTCAAGATGCATTGGGAATCTAAGGGATAGATATAAACCTTTCATGTTTTATACTTTTTCAAATAATGGAAGCATCAAGGTGAAAATTGAAGCCGAAGGCAGAGCACAGTGGAAGAAGCCAGCGCACATGCGCTGGAGCTGTGCAGCGCATGTGCGCTGCGTCCAGAAGCTTAAATTCCAGAAGCAGCTCGCACACACATGCGCGCGAGGACCTCAGCGCATGTGCGTGGGGAGCAGCAGAAGCGAGTTTTTGAGTTTTTTAATTGATTTCTTCGGCCGGTTGGACTCTTTTTCACCCGATTTCACGTTATTATCTGTAGGCATTATTTGTAACCCTAAATACTCATTATAAATACCCCAAGTAAGGTGAGAAAAAAGGATCGACACTTTTATTTTCTTTTGGCTAGGGTTTTTAGCAGTAGAAATTCCTCTTGATTCTTTCATGGCACTTTGTGCCTACAACCTTTTCTTGGTAGAGGGATTTGAAGCCATGGTCAATTCTACAAAGTTGTGAGACTTCTTGTGCTTGAATTATTCACTTTTATCTCAAGTATTGATTATTTTTCTGCGATTAATTTTATGGTTGTTCTTTTTAACTTATTATTGCTCCAGAATACTAAGTTATTAGAATTAATCTACTGCTAGTTTATTTTACTAGCAACCGCTTGTGCTTAATTCAATGTATGAAACAACTGAATTTGATAATTACTGGATTTGTGTTATTGAATTTAGGGAAATTAATCATCCAATTGGCATAAACGCGTGTGTTTATGTTTAGATAGTTATAATTGTTCTTGTTGATCTTAAAACTTCTATTAATTCATCTTTGGCGTGTGTCTAGGTTAATTTAATAGTTAGCGTTAATTGGATCGCATGTTGAAAATTAACCAACTTTAGAAAGAAATAAAAATCAACGTTCAATTGGTATTCATTTGAGTTAATTCTTCAATTAGTGCTTGATATAGAATTGAATTATTTTGTGTGTCCATGATCGACTAGTGAAATTGCCATGGTGGATATGATTGAAACCAAGATTGCTCTTAATTGAATTCCCCCTAGTTATTTTACTATTTTAATTTTAGTATAAAAGCATTCAAAACCCTCCTTGTTCCATTAGCACGAAGATAAACCCCCGTTCTCTGTGGAACGAACTTGACTCACCACTACTACATTAGAGTTGTTAATTTTGGGTGCTTACAACAGCATTGCAACTCGACAGCATATTATTTGCGCACACCAACAAGCTACCCAAAAATACTTCAATATTGATGAACGAAACGCATAAAATTCTTCCAAGTTTTCATCTAACCACTGATATAACAATGACATCATCTACATAAGAAAGGTGTGAGATAGGTATACAATTTCTTCAGTTGCGTACCTTTCAATACTTCCAACTTGAAAAGCTTTATTGATTCCCCTTGAGAAAGCTTCAGCAGCAATAATAAAGAGAAAAGAAGATAGGAGATCTCCTTGTCTCATCCCACCTTGAGGAAGTAAAGAAGTCTTGGTCATATCTAACTTGAAAATGCCAAGATACTCTATCAAAAGCCTTGGTCAGATCTAACTTGAAAATGGCAGGATACTCTATCAAAACCCTTGGTCATATCTAACTTGAAAATGACATTTCCACCTCATATTTTTTTATCAAGGAACTCCACCATCTGGCTTGTGCTACGAGAATATTGTCAAAAATCACCCTTCCTTGAACTAAACCCTCTGGTTCTAGTGAAATAATCTTAGGCAATAAAATTCAAAATCTGTTTGCTGGTATCTTCGAAAAGATTTTACTAGTAAAAGTATATAAGCTTATTGGCCTAAAATCTAAAAAAGTAACAGGACTATCTATTTTTGGAATTAAGCACAACAAAGTGATGGCGATAGCTTTGGGCAAGGATCTTTACATAAAGTAGTCTAGGACATCTTTATAAAGATTTTGAGAGATGATGTTCTAGGAATTTTGGAAGAAAATCCTATTAAAACCATCCACTCCTACTGCATTATCAGAGCTAAGAATAAAAACTGGCTTCCTTACCTCTTCAATGCTAGGAATTGCTGCCAAGAGTTAGTTATCATCTTCAGTAACCAAATTAGGTACACAATCCAGAAAATCCCCCAAAGGCTAAATATCTTCTGCCTGAAACAAATACGGAAAGAAACCCACTGCCTGCCTCATACTTCCTTAATGTTATCCATATCTTCTGTCCATGCTCCATCAGCACTTTAATTCTTCTAATACACTAAGTATTTCTCTTGGCTTGAAGATGTGAATGGAAGAACTAAGAATTATGCTCTCCCTCTAGAAGCCACTTTATTCCAACCTTCTACCTCCAAAAACTTTCCTTCTTAGCCAAGGATTTCAACAATTTTACTTGAGCATGAGCTAGATCACCAGGGATAACTGAACTTGGGTTTGGCTGAAATTGATTTTCCTTAGATGACACTTCTTCTTCTGCCTCCTTAATTTTTTTAAAAAATATCACCCAAATGTATCTTGTTCCAACTTTTCAAGTCAAATTTAAGCTGTTTCAACTTAGCTGAAAAAGATTGCCAAGGGGCTCCTTAAACAGGAATACTCCAACTATTGCACACTACCGTCAGAGAAAAAGTATGCTTCACCCAAACCTTTAAAATCCTGAAGATGTTAGATCCTGAATATTTGCTGTGAATGAGTTGTAATACTGTCCTTTGGAGAATGATTAGAGAAAGTTTTATTGAGATGAGCCAAGGACAAAGTCAGAAATTGTTGAAGTAATTTTTGGTTACAAACCCCTCTGTCTAATTAACTTCTTCAATGTGAAAAAAAATGTGAAAACTAATTAACTTCTTCAATCTTCATAATGAGAGTTTGTTGCCAATCCCTCAGATATTTCAAAAGAATATATTCATTAAAAACGAGAAAAGAGGGATAATTTGATTGCCTTTAAGGCTGATCTTGTTATCACCGTAGGTCAGCAACATAACTTTTCTTTTTTCTAGTGCTCTTTCTCACGACCAGGGTGAATTCCTTTGAAACCCCAGGATCCAATTTTGAGCTCAGCTCTTTGCTAAGATTGTGCTATTCTGCCAAGTGCTTATCACGTTCAACATGAGCTAAAGGGACCTAATCGAAATCTGAATGGAAATGGAGGTCTTCCTAAAAAGAAAGTTGCTTAACAAGCACTCCATTATCATCACTCACCTTATCCAGTAACTCTGTTTAGCTCATTAGAATCCGGAATAGTCAGCCTCTCTTGTTGCATGATTTTATGTGCAACGTGACTGAAATTATCCTTTGAATTATGATTTACAAGCACGATTCCTCTATTATCTTCACTTGTCTAAACATCTTTAGTGTCTATCTGTGATGGCTGAGAAGGATTCACCGTAACAAATCTCTTGAACAATAGGAGTAGTTTGAATATCCCTCTCTTCTGGTTGTTTTGAAATATTGTTAGTTGCATCCTAGACTAAGTCAATCACTTCCTTCTCCTGATGTGATAAGTTATTAGCTCCAGAAGTTCCAACCTGGTTATTTTAAATTTGAACACAATGCTTCTTTTGCCCAACAACTTTTCCCTTTGCTCGGAAGTCTAATTCAACCGTCTTCTGCTGCTTCAAGTTTTCTAGTTGTGGTTGATGCTCCGGCTGACCAACTAGACAATTTGCAGCAAGATGTCCTTGTTTGAGGCATTTCTTGCAAAATAGCGGGAGGTCAAGACAGCGATACAAAATCTTCTGCCAATGCCCCTCCTTTCCCATTATTAACCTGATTCAACTTAGAAGGTGACTGATGAGATCAGCCTCAAGACAAACCTTAGCAAGGCTTGGCCGAGACAAGGTGGTCGTCGCAATATCAATCTTCAATGGTTTTCTCACTGATTGAGCAATTGAGAAAACAGAATGCTTATTAAAAAAAGAAAGTGGTAAATCCTTAAATGTCATCCAAATTGGAAATACGAAAAGGTCTGTATCAGTCCTAAACCAAGGATGCCGTTTAATGATATTCATTTGATAACCATTAACAAACCAAGTGGACTTCAACCAGAAATGCATAAAATCAATCGGCAAATTGAAATAGATTAAGATATGCTTGAAATCCATTAAACCAATTGTGAAATCTCCTTCCAAAACCAATTGTTTGATCTAGCATTTACAAAGAACTTCCATGGATGGTTTTCATTGAGGGAAATTTTCCTACAATGGCAAATTTGAGAGGCTCAGAAATCGCAAACATTTTACTGTCTCTTATAGCTAGATGTGTTGGTTCTCTATTTCCTCATGAGAAAAGAACAATGCAAGCTCGCCTTTGTAAGATTGCAGTTCCTTGAGAGCCATCCCATCGTTGCAAACATTCGCACCATCAACCACATTTTTCCCTTGTAGCACTACTACAAAAAAAAGGGGTTTCAGCCCTTCAACAGTAGGCTGAAGGGCTACCATGAAGAAACAAGGAAGAGAAAAAAGTAGAGAGAAGGCAGAGAGAAGAAAAGCTAGAGAGAAAAGATTTCCCTGATAATGAGATCTAATCAGTGCAAGAAATGTAAATGAGCATGAGATTGGGAGATACTTAAACTAAATGAAAGCTAATGAGGCTATCAACAAGTACAAGGGAAATTCTATGCTTGCATTAACTAGAGAGAGTAATTTTAAAGCTGAAAATGTGGAAAATTTGAAAAAAAAAAAGAGTAATTGCGATAATTTTTACCAAATAAGATAGAGTTTGTCACGCCCTAAAATTAGAACCATGACATGCCCTACCTCTGGTTCAGACGCCCAAGCGTGCAAGACATGGTACACTGAGGCATTACATACCACGATAACCAACAATAACCTCTATTAAAAGTAAGACAATACAGTGCACTGAATAAATTACACTTCCTTTATTAAACAACAATTACATTTACAATCTTAGAGTAATTGAGTAAGTCCTACCCATAGCTAAAACCACGACAAGAGCCAAAACTGATCTTAACAGGACCAAATATTCCACTACACTTCCACTGTGCCACTCTAATCACACTAAAATTGCAAAACTGGTTAAGAATAAAGGAGTGAGCAAAAACTATGCTCAGTAAGTAGAACAAGTCCCTTTCTATTCAGATTGAACAAGTTAATACATAGTCCATTGACAAAAATATAAACTAAAACAAACTGTATCGAATTAAAATAATATTATAATGTTTTAGAGGTTCCTTCTAGAAGAGTCAATATGCAATTCCAAATATTGTGCATGTATGCAAGGCTCAAAGCTAGGTCTTTCAGTTACCAGATCCAAGCCCATTCTTCTATTGTCAGCCCACTAGACAAGGCATCACATTTACAGTTTTAATATCAAGACAAGTGATCGGTTCATGTTCAAGACATTCATTACAAGCAAAGCATGCAACATTTCATTCAATCGTTGCATTTACATTTCAGTTACCAAATGCACCAATGTAGAGCTTTGAGCTGATGCAGTATGATATAGAAGATAGTGATGCCATCATAATATCAATGAAATATTTATCCAGTTCAATTCAGTCATTCAAAAAGAGATATAGAAGAACATGCTTAAGAGTTATGATTTACATAATGAAAGTGACTTATCACAAATCAAGAGGTACAATTATAATCATTATTACCTATACAAGTATAATTTACCAATTTTCATGTTTCCTTAGATACGTAAATATCACGTGTTCAACCCTTTTTATATATGAAAAATATATCATTGGAATTATACTTTTAAAAGAACAATCAAATTAGTAGAAAGGGAGGGCCCAGTACTGCTTACCTCACAAATGAATTAACAAACCTTCAAAGCTTAAACCTTTAATTGGTCAGACCACGTTTCCTTGAACTAAGAACACTACATACGCCACAATGAATCAACACACACTCTAAAGCAAAGACAATATTAAAGATAAAAAATTCCTCAAAAATACTACTACACCGCTATTAACATGTCAAATTGAGACCCAATAGAACAAGACTAACAACAACCAAACAATCCTCCTTAAATTCGGCAGTTATAAAGGAAAGTAAAACGGATCCTACCTTAGTTTACACATGTCAAAAAATAATGAGGTTTGAACCATCTGAAATTGGAATCAGAATGCTAAAATTTGTGTGAAGATAACATTTATCAATTCACAACATAACAAGCTATAATTGCCCCTTAAACCTGAACAGAGCATATTTTCAGAACATGAATTTCAGTCCATGTCCTCAAAAATCTGGTATTTATAGGAAAAAAAATAGAAGGCCATTGATATACCATTTCGGAGGCCTGTGAGTCTAGTTTCTAACGCAATAAATGGAACTCGTCAAATATTGTATTCCTATGCACAAATACAACAAAATTTCCAAAGTTGTGCAGCACTATCTACACCAACATGCATAGTGGTTTTTGGAAATTTTTTTTGATGAAAACTTCTCGAACACCAATCTTTCCATGCATCCATATAAACCATCAATCCTTGATGCGAACATGCTTGTTAAGTATAAAACATCACAACTAAAGCAACAGTTCAACCCAATTTAACATTTTTATACGCTACCAAGCCATAAAACCAAGCTAGCGATGTAATCAAAATTTAGTACACATACCTTCAATATTGCGTGCTAGTTGCTACCAAGTAAATTCTCATTTGGAATTCTTGAAAAATTCTAGATTTGATGAAGGTTTGAAGAGGAGGGTTTAGAAAGGAGTTGAGAAGCTTTACGAAAAAAATGGGTATGAAAAGTGATGTTGATTCCTTTGACAAGTCTGAAATAGGTGCTACAATTTGGGAAAATGTCCCTCAATTTGCCTTTAATTCTGCCAAACCCTAGAAAGAACTATGAAACCCAAAACTCCACCTCGCTATTGTAGTTATTTATTCCATTTCACACCCCAGAACTTCTCCAAGGTCACCAATTAGCTTGCAAACATTGATAATCAACAAAGTAGAATATTGGAAACTCAGTGTAAGTTCAAATAAAAAATACAAAACATTGAGGTTAGTACAAAGTAAAGAGATGAAATTGAACCGGGTATTACATTCCGCCATCCTTGAAAGAAGTCTCGTCTGGGAAACTTTTCGTAGTTTAAAGCTATAATTTATAATTCAAAACATGATTGCATCATTAATCAATATTTCACAACACTAGCCAGTTAGAAGTATACACTACTGATAAACTCGTAAATGTCGTATATTTTGTATTTTATTTACCTCGTTCTTAATGATGTATAAACAAAAATTGACTAATTATGAGCTAAAATTGTTTATTTTGAGTTTTTTAGCATTTGAATGAAGAAAGGGTCCAAATTGATCACAAAAGTGGAGGAAAATTGCAATATATTAGAATTTCGTGCACCGGGGAAAAGCGATTCTGATATAGTTTGGTAGATTGACCGTAAATTTCATGTCCAAGATCCAATTGGGGTGATTGGAGATGTTTTCAAATCCTAAGACATAGGGATACAACTTTCATGTTTTGAGTTTTACCAAATTTGGCCTACATCATGATCAAAATCGAGGAGAAACTTGAACCTGGTGCTGCTAGTGGCACCCAAGCGCCCAAAAATGCAGCGCCCAGGCGCCAAAACTAGTGTGGTTCTGCCTCTAGCACCCAGGCGGGACAAAATTGCAGTGCCCAGGAGCCGATCAACGAATGGGTCTTATAAGGTTGTTTATTTTGTAAGAAAAATCTTCCCATAGGCCCGTTCGTGTTGGAAGTCGTGTACTTATCATCCCAGAGCCCCAAAAGCCTAAAAGCATCTATAAATGCATCAAGAGAATGGGAGAAAAAGAGAATCATCAGTAGCCATCATTGCTTTTTAGGTTTTCAATATTTAGAACAATGTTTAAATAATTTATCCATAAAGTAGATTTTCTCAATTGTTCGAGCTAGAATTTCATTCTCTTGTCAAGATTTCAAGACTCGACAATCATCAACATTCGTTTTCGCTACAATTACTAAGTTTGATTTATTATTTTTGCAATTCAATTTTTTTCCATCCATTTTATTTCTTTAATTATCATTCTTGTTTTATTGCCTTTAAATTCTTAATTACTTCCGTAGTTTAGTAGTTAGCGTTTTACTGGATCGTTCTTGATTGCTTTGATAGAGTAGATTAATTTAAGTTCTTGTTCTTGATTAAATTCTTGCAAATAGGGTAGACTAAATTAGGGTTTTAGTCAATTGCATTTAATTGCTTTTTGTAAGGTTAGAATTTTGCATTCTTGTTTTTATTTCAATTTCTTGTGATTAAAGTTAGTCAAAAAATGCCTAATTAATTTGTCTAACTAGTAAATAGGCTTGTGAACCTAGTAATTATTTCGATAGTCCTCGTGGGAACGCTCCTTAGTCACGACCTAATCCTATATACAAACTCACCTCGTATACTTGAAAGTGTGTGGGAATTGATTAGGATAATTAAGGTTTTTATTACTTGTTCATTGTTTTCAAAAACCTAATCAATATTCTATTGAACAAGGTTTTGGCTCTGTTGCCGGAGATTGGGTCTTTGGCAATATTGATATAATTTGACAAGAATACTGCTTTGAAGTATAAATTAGTTTTATTTGTTTCAGTTTTGTTATGTGCTTTCAATATTTTTGAAAAAAAAAAACCAAAAAAAAATTTCCCTTCTTGTGGTTTGTGTCACTTTAATTCAAAAAATCCCAAAAAAAAATTTCATTTATAGGATAGTTTTGGCTAGCTACTAGTCTAAATTCTCCCATTTTTCTTGTTTGTGTGCTTTTGGGTTTGTACCTGTTTCTGTATTTTGTTTTTGTATCGGTCTTATAACAACATGCAAGGAATTAATTGGAATCACTCATGCTAAGAAAATTATCATCCTTATCACTATGGAGGCATGACCAATGAGCGTAGGTTTCTTATGATTATCCTCCCTACTCTTATGACTATCAAACGGGATGGTCAAGCTGTCCAAATTCTTTCTCAAGTTACCAAGATTATCTCTATTCTTTCCATACAACCATAGAGCCTTTATATGAATCAATGGAGTCCCAATTCTTTCACCTATCAATCCAAAGAGTATTATGAGGCAGGATCAATGGACTTGTGGATTGGAATTCAAGAACTTCGAGAAGAGAGTGCTAAACTCTGAGAAAAACAAGCTCAACTTCAAGAAAAGATATACAAACTTAACCCAATAAAATAAAATCGTTGTGAAGAAAATTTTCCATATGAAAAACTTAAAGTAATCAATATTGTCCACAAAATCATACAATCATCCTAAACATCATTGTGACATTCTAGATTCTACACTTTCATTGAAATCAATGTATCTTGAGGTATCTAACTCAAATAGATATAACTTTTGAATATAACAAAATTAGATTCATAATAAGTAACTTTTCTAAAAATCATGGCTCAATCTCTAAAAAAATAATAATAAATGAATAGGTGAAAAATTAGCCCTTATATTAACAAGCTTTTAAAATATATATATACTGTATCCAATAATATTGAAATAATCGTATCTTGAATCTAATACCCTTTTTTTTGTTATCAATTACTTTTATAAATATACAAAATATATTTCGACAGAATAAAACACGAAGGAAGAAATCATTCAAGAACCATATCATGTCTTATGTAAAATATCCCCAAATTAGAGAAAAATCAACACATATCTATTTTCGTTTAAATGAAAATTTTAGTCAAATTCAAAAATTTACTGAAAATAATATATAAAGAATAGGATCATGATTCTTATATCAAATTAAACATTTATGATCTACTTTCCAAACAAAACAAGCGGCGATCATTTTGGAGTTGTCTATAACAAGCTATCGCTCACAAGAAAAATCACTACTCAAAACTTTTTATAAATAAATAAATAAAATTACAAATACTAGGATTTTAATTTCAAACTCTGTATCTTATAAATGAGTTTCATGCTTTGAAATCATTTTCAAAATCATTAAAACATCATTAAAACTCTTATATAAATACTTTTGAATAAAAATATACCATTTATTTAGAAAATAGTGAAAACAAAGATTTTTTTTTTCTCACTTAATAAATTTCAAGGCCTTATACCTTATATTGCTACTATTGTTATTATTACCAAAATATGAATATCACTACAAAAATTAAAAAGGCTCGACATAAGAAATATTTAACCCTTCACATACTAACTATAATAAATTCTAACGTACACTATCTAGGTATAAGTCTATCCATCCAAATCCATCAGCAATATAAAATCTTATCAATTGTTTATTCTAAACTCTTATCATACTTTTACCCCGACAAGTTATCTAAATATTATAATTAATTCAAATTTTTAGATTCCAAAAAGTTCTCATCACCAAAAACACAAATACTATGAAATTTAATTCTTCGTCGAATAATGTCTGTAATTTCTTAAAATAGCACACCACCAATGTTTTCCGTTCTCTAAAATCAAAAGTAAACTAACTTTTCTAAATAAACATTCACGGACGATAATTAGGGTTAAAAGAGTATACGACATATTTTATACTGAATTTTTGGGTTACAGCCGCATAAACACAAGAGGAGAAAGAAGGAAAAAGAGGCTCAAAGTGGAGGTAATTATTTATTTAAGTTTTATTAATTGAGCGTGATTTGGGTATGTGATGCATGGTTTTGTGGATTCATATATTTGTGAGCGTACGAGGAAAAAAAAAAGAGACAGCAGTCGCATGGCTGATCGATGCGAACTGCTACTTGGCATGATATTACATTAAATCCTTGGATGACTTGTGTTATTATTACATGGATATAAAATAATGATTGATGGGAAGATGATATGAGAATTTTATTGAAAATATATATATATATATATATATATATATATATATATATATATATATATATATATATATATATATATATATAACAATGGCCGTGTAGCCATTTTGATTAATTGGAGAAAACAAAACAATGATTGGTTTTCCGAATAATGTGCAAGCACGGCTGAATATGAGCTTGAATTGGAAATTTGAACATATGATGACGATTACGTGGTGATGGAGGTCAGTAGGTTAGAGATCAAATTGAATTCATCAAGTTATGATTAGTTTATTGACAAACAAGTTAGAAGATTGGACATCAATTTGTCAAGTAAACTTTTGTGGAATTCAGCAGTGGACTGTTGTTTATCTAATAAAGTTTAACTTGATATGAATATTATTAAATAAGAAACTTAGGTTAAGTTATAAATCGATTTAATTTAGGATTGGTCAAACGTATTTAATTAATTGTTTTAAGGTTTTGGATATATTTTTTGTCACTGGGCGAAAGACTTAATTATACAATTAAGGTATTCTGGATCTTTTTTATTGGCGAGGATTCACGAGTTTGGATTACTCAAATTTAACTCACATGCTTCAGATTAATTACGAGGTAAGGGGTTCTAATTCCTTTTCATATCATTTAAAAAAAATATATTTGTAAAACTCTTGTTTGAAAATTATATCTACGTATTAAATCGGACCGAGTATGGTTCACTTTTCTTGTTTGATTATATAAAACTATTGTAAGTAGCAATTTGACATGATAAATTACTTGTGTGATGCATGCTTGATATTTTGACTATTGTATTGTTTGGCTCTTGGCTATCTTTGGTGGAATTGGTGGGAGCTAGTTCCCAATACTCTATATGAGTCTTTGTATGGCCCTTTTTCCAACGGGTTATAGTAGTTGGACTTTGTTATGGCCCTTTTCCTAACGGGTTATAGTAGTTAGGACTGGATATCCACCTTGCCAATAAAGCTATAGAGAACCCATGAGCCGAATATTGATTATTGTATTGTGTTTGTACTTTTGTCACGGATATTTAGTATTGAATTGTAATTATTTAAATTATTGATAATGTCACTTATCTATATATGTACTTGTACCTTACCACCTTAAAATACTTGCTTATATATATCTAGTATGCATGTCATGATGTGTTTGAATTAAGTTTTCAAAGTATGGATATTATATAACATACTCATTCCAGTGGAAGAGAATTTAAACTTCTTACTGAGCAATATGTATGCTCACCCCATTATATAATATTTTTGCAGGTGTTCATAATTTTTCCTTAAGGCAAGTGGTTGAATATTAGAGATTTTGAGCCTTGTGTCCTCGTGAAAAGGTGAGGGCACGGCGTGTTATGTCTCCTGTTTTGGGGCGTGACATTACTCAAAAGTTGTTGGGTCAGCCCAGGGCCTGGGGTGTTCCAGTTGGTATTAGAGCGGACCTTGTGTGCTCTCTGCACGGGGAGACTGGCCCAGTGTATGTGATTTGTTATTGGGCCCAACTTGGGCTTTGCGAGGATGCAAAGCCTTAAGGAGGGGTGATTGTGACGCCCCGTCCCACATCGAAAGTGGGAGGGGATATTGTATTGTTATAACACCTTGGGTCATGAGCTACTTACAACTTGGCTTAAGCATTTTGACAAAGCCCGTTGCTTCCGCTCAAAAGTTGTTGGGCCAGCCAAGGGAGAGCAAGCCGCATCCAACAATCGGTTATAAGACCAAATTTTCAAGATTCCAGGAGTGGTAAATGGTGAAGAACATTGGTCTTCGACCACTCTACCCATGGGTGAAGAACCGGTTCAAGAAGAACAAATTGAAAATGTCTTGCAAGAAACTGGTTCCCAAGAGCCTCATGAAGTTGATGTTACAACAAGTGAGACAGTCAATGCTTATGTAGAGGAATCACCAACTTTCCCGTTACATGAGTGTGAGTTTATCCTAATTACACCAAAGGAGGTTCCATTTGGGGTGTTCATGGAAAAATAGATGGTTTTAGAAGGAGTGAAAGAAGAAGGATACATTCTAGAGGAGGTCAAGGAGACACAATCTACTTATGCTGAAGCTCAATTCCTTGGGAATTACGGATGCGCTAAGCAATGGAGCAGATTTACTAGGGTTTATAACATCTTCGGCAAGTCTCCTTAACGTTTACTAGGGAAGTATTTCTTTTAATTCTAATTTGATTATTTACGCTTTAATTTATTATGTGCTTTACTTTAAGAATTCGGTGGGATAATAAAGGTTTTAAGCCTCGTAATTAGTTAAGTTTATGTATCTTAGATTGTGAATTGCATTCAATTATACTTGTGTAGATGATGATAGTGATGGTAAATTAATCAAGTATAGTTATAAGTTGTTCACAAGTTTCAACTCACCTTGTAGATATTTATGATGGGATATTCTACACCAATCGTTCTTCATTGCCAAAGAAGCTTTTCTTTTCCCTCTTTATGCTTTTATTTTCTATAACATTGGGGACAATGTTTATTTTTAAGTGTGGGGTGGGAATTTTTCTTAATTTATATTTATTTGGTGGTTTGTTTGTTCATTTTGTTCAATTTTTGCTTTTATATTTGTAGCTTTGCTTTTGATTTGAGAGCTTTTCGAATTTTTGAAAATTTTGTTCACAAATTGCTTAGCATGTTTCGGTCTTTGATTTTCTTCTTGATAATTTTTGAGCTAAGTTGTCATGAGTAAGGTAGTCGGTGTTAATATTTTTCTAGCATGATTTCTAATTTTTGAGCACTAATATCCTTACTATGTAGAGCTTTTTGGCACTAAGAGATAATTATGTAGATTCACTTATATTGCACTCCAGAAAACTTAATTTATTACATTTTTTAGGCTAAATTTTAGATGATTTGATTTGATTTAAAAATGAGAGTAGGCATTTCTTTGGACATTTGAGCCTTTCAAGCCAACCCTACTATAAAATTTATCCCTTTTTTGTTTTGAATGGATACAAGCACCATTCATTTTTTTTTCTAACATATTTTTTTTATCTATCTTTGAGAGTTATCAAAAAAATTCCTTAAGAGCCTTAATGCCGCATTAATTAAAAAAGGGATATAAGGATGGGAGGTAGTTGTATGGGAGTGTTAAAATGAATGGTGTACAGTTTAAGATGAAGTGTTGTTAGAAAAATTTTTGTTGACCATGTATGCAGGTAGAGCCCATCACTGGCACCTGCGTTGGAATATTACAAGTGGTGCCTGCATTGGAGTGTTAGGAAGTAGTGACTATCACTAGTACCTGAGTAGATTTTTTTTGCAAGTAGTGCCTACCACTAGTACCCATTTTGGAGAAAAGGAAAAGAAGAAAAAAATGAAGTAAGGAGATATTTTTACATGGTGTTGGCGAGAAGAGTTGAAATTGAAAAAGTATGATTTTATTCTGCTTGTTGCACAAAATTTTCATGGGTGTTTGGAGAATTAAGTGTGGGGTTCATCCTTTGAAGGATGGGTGTTTAATGTTCAAAAAAAAGTATTATGTTAATGAGGTGCACATTAATTTAAAGCTCTTTTTCTTATTCATTTATCCTTAATTCCATCTTTGTTAGCCAAGACCCTAGCATTACGTTACAAGCTAAAAGTACTACATAATTTAAGTCGAGTCAGTTGTCTACATTAGTGGAGAAATATAAGAAGAGTAAGCTATGGAGTGTTTAAAAATAAATTCAAAGGGTTTGTATGATTCGATCTAAGTGTCTTAAAAGTTATTTTTGTATAGCTACGTACATACCTACACTAGAATTCATGTATAGGGGTTTATTACAATTTGACTATTTTCCTTATGATGATTTGGTTCTTGGTTATTTATGTGGAAGATTGATGAGATGTATTGAGTATGTTTGTGATTTATTTCTATGTTTTGCTCAAGGACAATCAAAACCTGAGTGTGGGATAGTTGATAAACTCGTAAATGTTGTACATTTTGTATCATTTGCCTCGTTTTTAGTGATGTATAAGTAAAAATTGAGTAATTATGAGCTAAAATGGTTTTTTTTTTTTTTGAATTTTTAAGGGTTTGAGCGAAGAAAGGGTCCAAATTGATCTCAAAAGTGGAGGAAAATTGCAATATTGGAATTTCGTGCATCGGTAAGCAGCGATTCTAACACAATTTGGTAGATTGAGAATAACATTTTTGACAAGATCTAATTTGGGTGATTTAAGATGTCCTTTAGAAAGTTAAGACATATAGCTACAACTTTCATGTTTTGAGTTTTCTCAAATTCGACCTGCATCATTGTCAAAATCGAGTAGAAAGTTGAAATTGGCACTGCCAGTGGGGCCCAAAAATATAGTGCCTAAGCGTCGAAACCCATGTGGTTCTGCCTCTGGCGCCCAGGCATGCCAAAATTGCACCGCCCAGGCGCCGATCAACGGATGGGTCTTATTCAGATGCTTATTTTGCAAGAAAAGTCCACCCGTGGACCTGTTTGCAAGGGAAATCATGTACTTATCTTCCCAGTACCCGAAAATCCTAAAAACATCTATAAATACACCAGGAGAATGGGAGAAAAAGAGAATCATCCTCAGTCAGCTTTAGTTTTTAGGTTTTCAATAGTTGGAAGGATAATTTAGCCGTAGGGTAGATTTTCTCAATTGTTCGAGCTAGAATTTCATTCTCTTGTCAAGAATTCAAGACTCGACAATCATCAGCATTCGTTTTGGCTACAATTACTATAGTTTGATTTATTTTTATTGCTATTCAATTTTTGTTTTCCTTCCATTCTAGTTCTTTAATTATCATTCTTGTTTTATTGCCTTCAAATTCTTAATTACTTCCGTAATTTAGTAGTTAGCGTTTTATTGGATCGTTCTTGATTGCTTTTATAGAGTAGATTAATTTAAGTTCTTGTTCTTGCTTAAATTTTTGCAAATGGGGTAGATTAAATTAGGGTATTAGTTAATTACATTTAATTGCTTTCTGTAGGTTTAGAATTTTACGTTCTTGTTTTTATTTCAACTTCTTGTGAGTTAAGTTAGTAAAAAAAACTCCTAATTAATTTGTCTAACTAATAAATAGACTTGTGAACCTAGTAATAGTTACGATAGTCCTCGTGGGAACAATCTTTACTCATCCTATATACAAACTCACTTCATATACTTGAGAGTGTGTGGGAGTTGATAAGGATAATTAAGGATTTTATTACTTGTTTATTGTTTTCAAAAACCTCATCAATGTTACTCTACCGAACAACAGCATATCTATTTTATATTACAATTTACTCATACCCTGCTATAGTACCAATATATTTGGTACCAATCTCATAAAAGACCCACTAACATTAATCAAACTAGGAAACACATCAACAAAGTAACATATCATGCCAAACACGTTAAACAACAGTGATAAACAAACAGGCTGCCTCCAATAATTTACACATATCACTAACTCACTAACATGCCTTGATCTAAACTTACCATCTAACTTACTTATGTACATTGATCTAAACATACCATACCAAGTTAAGAGGATTAACCATCTAACTCAATGATACCAGGCATAAGGACAATCCCTCCTTACATAATCAAAAATTTCACATACTAAACAAGCCCCATTCAAAAGTGGCATTCTCCTGGGAGCCTGTGGTGACAATAATTACATACTAATGGGTGTGAAGAAGAAGTGGGAACTCTGTTGATATCATCCAGATAGAATTCCCCTCGGTTGGAGTCACTAAGACAAACTCTATCACCACCATAGATATTCTCGGACAATTCTTCATTATAGCGATTTTCCCAATATTCTTTAAAGATTTTTTATTTGCTGGCCTTTTCAAGCATTTCTACCTTCCTTTGCATTTGCTCCATTATAAGTTCCTGTTAATTGATAACATAAGGAAAATATTTTTTATTGGGCATATCACTTAGCATTCAACAACTTAGTTAAGGAATTTTTTTCACAACTCCCAAATCAAAAACATCACATAATCGATAAATCAAGTGATATTCTCAATTTAACATTTAATATTTCATCTTCATATATCGGTAAACTATCCAATTTCCCTTTTCCAAACTCTCGATAATTTTCACGTCAGTTGTCTTTTCAAAATCATTAAGTCATTCAACTATACTAACATGTATTTCGGAAATCGAATGCAACTATGAATATACTATTTAACCTTAACAATGTACATTATCATTTCATATCACAAGTCACAGAGAAAAAACTATCATTTTTTTAATACTTGTATCGTTGTCCTATTAAGAGCATAATTTCTTGTCTTTCCTGTACTAACCACCAACAACAATTAAAACATCTAGAATGGCCTAGGTCTATTGGATTCTAAAAAAATCACGAAATGATAGAGAATATCACACGAGAATTTCATATTCAAATTGCTATCAAGAGATACGACAAGAATAACTCATACTAAGTGGAGATAATAAACTTTAAAATATTATTTCCTGACTATTTCAAGATGCAAGCAATACAGGCATGAATGAAACTATTATAGGTTTATAATAATTTTAGTTTCAATAGTAGCTAATTAAATCCACAAGAATTCGATTGAGTTACTGAAAAAATACACCACTATAAGAAAACATATTCTAATACTTGATATTTCAAAGCAAATAAAATCAGGAATTGAAGATCAACTTAAAATTTTAAGAAATTTTTTTTCCCACATATGTTCTTATCCTCCTAGAATATGAATGAAAATCTAGGCAAGAAAAGTTTTCGAGAATGGCTATCAAAAATAGCTGCTCAGATCAGTTTACAAGGTGAAAAGACATAACCACCTTGAAATTTTAAATGAAGTATCAATAACCAAGGAACGATTTACTTAGGCCATGATTCAATTAACTTGAACCATATTCATAGAGGTAATAATTCAAGGTACAAGAGAAGTTTTGATAAGAACATGTTACAAGACGAAGATAAGTAAAATGGACCAATCATAAATTAAACTTATGCACTTATTACACTATCATTTATTAAAATTTTACCTTCACTCATTCCTGTTATTACTCCAATTCCATGGAGATACCAAGTTTCTACTTTCCTATTTCCCCTTAATTACCGATTTCATTGCTTTAATCATATTTATACATCAACAATACTTATCTAATTTCGATCTACAAATTCTATGAGTGTTTCTCAATTATTGGGTTACCATTCATTCCGTCATTTAGTTACACAATTTCATTTCAGATTTAACTATTATAGCACTCTTATTAATCAAAGTTAATATAAACCACTTAATAGACAAGTCACGCATCATGCACGCCTTGCAAAATTTCCTAATTTATTCCAGTTGACAAGCCTTATCAAACAAACCACTCAAGAAAACCGAAACACACAACACACACCCTTCACAACTCATCCAAGCCTCTATACTTACAAATCCTCAATGACTTCAACTCCAAATTCAAAACTTTATGTCCCTCCAAATTCAAATGCAGATCCACATTTCATTATCCAAGATCCTCATCCTAAGACATACTAATAAAATCAAGTCTTCAATGATACTGTATAGATTATATCCTAAACTCTGATGCCACTAAATGTCACGTCCCAAAATCGAGACTATGACACACCACAACTCAGGGTAAGACCCCAAGTGTGCAAGGCACAGTACACTGAGCCACAACGTTCCACCATAACTAGCAATAACCTCTATTAAAAGTAAGATAATACGGTCCACTGAATAAATTACACTGCCTTTATTAAACCACAATTACACTTACAATCTTAGAGTAACAGAGTAAGCCTACGTGTAATGCCACAGCTAAAACCACGACAAGCGCCAAAACTACTCTTAATAGGACCAAATATTCCACTACACTTCCGTTGCGCCACTCTAATCATACTAAAACTGCAAAAGTGGTTAAGAATAAAGGAGCGAGCAAAAACTATGCTCAATATTTAGATCAAGTCCCTTTTTATTCAAATTGAGCAAGTTAATACATAGTACATTGACAACCATACAAACTAAAACAAAAACAGTGTTGAATTAAAATAATACTATAATGTTTTAGAGGTTCCTTCTTTAAGAGTGAATATGCAATTCCAAATATTAAGCATGTATGCAACGCTATCGGTTACCGGTCCAAGTCATCTATTGTCAACCCACTAGACAAGGCATCACATTTACACTATTAATTTCAAGACATGTAATCGGTTCATGTTCGTTCAATTCATATTCAAGACATTCATTACAAGCGAGGCATGCAACATTTCATTCAATCGTTAGACTTACATTTCGGTTGCCGGATCCACGAAGGTTGTAGAGCTTTGAGCTGATGCAGTTTGATATAGAGGATAATAATGCCATCATATTATCAATGATATATTTATCTAGTCCAATTCAGTCATTTAAAAAGAGATACAGATGCACATTCTCAAGATTTATGATTTACATAATTAAAGTGACCTATCGCAGATCAAGTGGTACAATTACAATCATTATTACCTATACAAGTATAATATACCAATTTTGATATTTCCTTATATATGTAAATATCACATGCTTAACCCTTTTTATATACAAAAAATATATCACGGGAATTATACTTTCAAAAGAACAATCAAATTAATAGAAAGGGGGCATAGTACTACTTATCTCGCAAATGAATTAACTCAAACCTTAAATCTTTAATCTGTCAGACCACGTATCCTTGAACTAAGAACACCACATATGCCACAATAAATGAATACACACACTAACAATATTAAAGATAAACACTTCCTCAAAAATACTATTAAACAACTCTACTAACAAGTCAAATCGGGAGGGAAGTCCTAATAGAACAAGACTAACGACAACCAAACTATCCTCCTGAAATTTAGTAGTGATAGAGGTAAGTAGAAGTGATCCTAACTTAGTCTACACATGTTGAAAAATAACGAGGTTTGAACCTTTCGAAACTAGCCTCGAGATGCCAAAATTTCCGTGAAGACAACATTTAGCGGTTCACAACAAAACAAGCTATAATTGGCCCTCAAACCAAAGGAGAGCATATTTTCAGAACATAAATTTCAGTCTATGTGCTTAAAATCTGGTATTTATAGGATAGGAAATAGAAGGCCACCTATATACCATTTCGAAGGCCTATGAGTCAAGTTTCGCACGCAACAAACGGAACTCAATTCCAATATTCCTACAAAAAGATAAAATAAAATTCCAAAAATTGTACAGTGCTCTCTGCACCAACATGCATACGGGTTTTTGGAAATTTTTTTTGATGAAGACTGATCAAACACCAATCTTTCCATGCATATAAACCATCAATCCTTGATGCAAACATTCTTATTAAGTATAAAACATCACAATTAAAGCAACAATTCAACCCAATTTAACATTTTTATACCTACCAAACCATAAAAATCTAGCTAGCAATATAATCAAATTTTAGTACAATTGCCTTCAATATTGTGTGCTAGTTGCTACCAAGTAAATTCTCACTTGGAATTCTTGAAAATTTCCAGATTTGATGAAAGATTGATGAGGAAGGGTATAGAAAAAGGTTGAGAAGCTTTAGGGCAAAAAGAATGGGTTTGAAGGAGTACAAAGTGATGTTGATTCCTTTGATAAGTCTGAAATATGAGTTAGATTTGGGAACAAGTCCCTCAATTTGCCTTTAATTTTGCCAAACCCTAAAGAACTATGAAACCCAAAACTCCACCTCCTTATTGTAGTTATTTATTCCATTTCACACCCAAAAACTTCTCAAAGGTCACCAATTAGCTTGCAAACATTGATAATCAACAAAGTAGATATTGGGAATTCAGTGTATGTTCAAATAGGGTAAAATATAAAACATTGAGGGTAGTAAAAAGTAAAGAGGTGAAATTGAACCAGATATTGCATTCTACCCTCCTAAAATGAAGTTCGTCCATGAAACATTTTTCCGTTTACAGCAGTAATTCATAATTCAAAACATGACTGTATCATTAATCAATATTTCACAACACTAGCTAATTAGTGTTGCACACAGCGTATCTAGTTTATATAGCAATCAGCTCATACCCTACTATGGTGCAAATATATTTGGTACCAATATCATAGAAGACCCACTAACATTAATCAAACAAGGCAGCACATCAACAAAGTAACATATCATGTCAAACATGTTAAACAACAGTGATAAACAAACAGACTGCCCCTAATAATTTACACATTTCACTAACTCACTGACATGCCTTGATCTAAACTTACCGTCTAACATACTGATGTACATTGATCTACACATGTCGTACCAAGTTAAGACGGTTAACCATCTAACTCAATGAGGCCAGGTATAAAAACAGTCCTCTCCTTACATGATCAAAACTTCGACATACTAAACAAGTCCCAGTCAAAAAACGGCACTCTCCCGGGTGCCTGCGGTGACAATAACTACATACTCCATAAAGAAAATGGTGTGAAGAAGAAGTGGAACTCTGTTGACATCTTCGGATAGTATTCTCCTCGGTTGGAGTCACCAAGACAAACTCTTAGACGTATATTCTCGGGCAATTCTTCATTATAGTGATTTGCCCAATATTCTTTAAAGATTTTTTATTTGCTACGGCCTTTTCAAGCATTTCTACCTTCCTTTGCATATGCTCCATTATGAGTTTCGGTTAATTAAAGACATAAGGAAAATATTTTATATTAGGCATATCACTTTGCATTTAACAACTTGGTTAAGGATTTTTCTTTTCATAACTCCCAAAACAAAAACATCACATAATCGATAAATCATGTGATATTCTCAATTTAACATTTAATATATCATGTAATATTTTGTCTTGATATATCGGTAAACTGGCCAATATGTTCTCCTTTTCAACTTCTCGCTAATTTTCATATTAATTATCTTTTTGACATCACTAGTCATTCAAAACTATACTAACTTGTAATTCGTAAATCAAATGCCACTCGAATATAGTATTTAACCATAACTATGTACACTATCATTTCCTAACATAAGTCACAGAGAAAAACCTATCAGTTTTTCTAATACTTGTATCGTTGTCCTATTAGAGCATAATTTCCTGTCTTTCCTATACTAACTATCAACCACAATTAAAACATCTAGAATGACCAAAGTCTGTTAGATTCTAAGAAAATCACGAAATGATAAAGAATATCACTCGAGAATTTCATATTCAAATTGCTATCAAGAGATACGACAAGAATAACTCATACTAAGTGGAGATAATAAACTTTAAAGAATTATTTCCAGACTATTTCAAGATGAAAGCAATACAGGCATGAATAAAATTGTTATAGGTCAATCAATAATTTTAGTTTCAATAGTGGCTAATTAAATCGACAAGAATCCGATTGAGTTACTGACAAAATACGCCACCATAAGAAAACATATTCTAATACTTCATATTTCAAAGCAAATAAAAAAAAAAAGAATCGACCATCAACTTAAATTTTTAAGAAATTTTTTTTTTCTCACATATGTTCTTATCGTCCTAGAATATGAATGAAAATCTAGGCAAGGAAAGTTTTCGATAATGGCCACCAAAATTAGTTGCTCAGGATCAGTTTACAAGGTGAAAAGACATAACTGCCTCGAAACTTTAAATGAAGTATCAATATCAAAGGAACGATTTTCTTGGGCCTTGATTCAATTAACTTGAACCATATTCATAAAGGTAATAATTTAAGGTAAAAGAGAATTTCTAATAACAACATGTTACAAAACGAAGATAAGTTAAATGGACCAATCATACATTAAACTTATGCCCTTGGTTACACTATCATTTATTAAAATTATACCTTAACTCATTGCAGTTATTACTCCAATTCCATAGTGATACCAAGTTTCGGGTACTTTCCTATTTCCTCTTAATTACCGATTTCATTGATTTAATATTATTTATCCATCGACAATACCTATCTAATTTCGATCTACAAATCCTGTGAGTGTTTCTCTATTATCAGGTTACCATTCAATCCATCATTTAGTTACACAATTTCATTTCAGATTTAACTATTTATAGCACTCTGATTAATCAAAATTAACATAAAACATAAATGGACGACACGTATCTTGCACGCCTTGCATTCCTTATTTATTCTAGTTGACAAGCCTTACCAAGCCCACTCAGGAAAACCAAAAACACAACACACATCCTTCACGACTCATCCAAGCCTCTATACTCACAACTCATCACCGACTTCAACTCCAAATTCAAAACTTAACTTAGGTTAATCGCTCAAACAGTAACCTCATATCGCCCACCGAATTGAAATGTAGATCTACAATTCATTATCCAAGATCCTCATCCTGAGACATACTAATAAAATCAAGTCTTAAATGATACTATATAGGATCATAACCTAACCTCTGATCCCAGTAAATGTTACGCCCCAAAATAAAGACTATGACACTCCAGTCCTTGGGTTAAGACCCCAAGCATGCAAGGCATGGTACACTGAGCCACTACGTACCACCATAACCAGCAATAACCTCTATTAAAAGTAAGATAATATAGTCTACTTAATAAATTACACTTCTTTTATTAAACAACAATTTCACTTACAATCTTAGAGGAATAGAGTAAGCCCTACCCACAGGTAAAACCACGACTCTGATCACATTACAGCAGCAAAAGTGGTTAAGAATAAAGGAGAGTGCAAAAACTATGCTCAGTACGTAGAACAAGTCCCTTCTATTCAGATTGAGCAAGCTAATCCGTAGTACATTGACAAACATACAAACTAAAATAAACAGTATCAAATAAAAATAATACTATAACATTTTAGAGGTTCCTTCTTTAGGAGTCAATATGCAATTCCAAATATTGTGCATGTATGCAAGACTCAAAGCTCCATCTCATTGGTCCATCGGTTACCGGATCCAGGTCTAGCTATTGTCAACCCACTAGACAAGGCATCACATTTACACATTTAATATCAAGACATGTGATCGGTTCATGTTTGTTTGATTCATATTCAAGACATTCATTACAAGCAAGGCATGCAACATTTCATTCAATTGTTGCATTTATATTTCGGTTAACGAATCCACGAATGTAGAACTTTGAGCTGATGTAGTATGATATAAAGAATAATGATGCCATCATATTATCAATGATATATTGATCTAATTCAATTCAGTCATCAGAAAGAGATACAAAAGCACATGCTCAAGAGTTATGATTTACATAATTAAAGTGCCCTATCACAAATCAAGTGGTACAATTATAATCATTGTTACCTCTATAAGTATAATTTATCAATTTTCATATTTCCATAGATATGTAAATATCACATGCTCAACCTTTTTTAAATACGAAAAATATATAATGGGAATTATAAATTTAAAAGAACAATCAAACTATAATAGAAAGGGGGTCCAGTACTACTTACCTCACAAATGAATTAACTCAAATCTTAAACCTTTAATCGGTTACGCCATAATAAATCAATACACACTCTAAAGCTAAGACATATTAAAGATAAACACTTCCCCAAAAATACTACTAAACACCGCTACCAACATGTCAAATCAGAACCTAATAGAACAAGACTAACAACAACCAAACTATCCTCCTTAAATTCAGCAGTGATAGAGGTTAGTAAAGTGATCCTAATTCAGTCTACACATGTCAAAAAATAATGAGATTTGAACCATCCGATGCTAGACTCAAGATCCTAAAAGTTTCGTGTTTAGCAATTCACAACATAACATGCTACAATTGCCTCTCAAACTAGAATAGAGCATATTTTCAAAACATGAATTTCAGTCCATTTGCTTAAAAATATGGAATTTTAAGGACTGGAAATAGAAGGCCATCTATATACCATTTTGAAGACCTATGAGTCTTGTTTCTAATGCATCACGAACGAAACTTAATTCCGATATTCCTGTGCAAAGATACAACAAAATTTCCAAAATTGTGCAGTGCTGTCTGCACCAACATGCATAAGTGTTTTTGGGGAAAAAAATTGATGAAGACTTCTCAAATACCAATCTTGCCATGCATCCATATAAACCATAAATCCTTGATGCAAACATGCTTATTAATTATAAAACATCACAACTAAATCAACAATTCAGCCCAATTTAATATTTTTATACCCCACCAAGCCATAAAAATCTAGCTAGCAATATAGTCAAAATTTGGTACACATACCTTCAATATTGTGTGCTAGTTGCTGCCAAGTAAATTATCACATGGAATTCTTGAAAATTTCTAGATTTGATGAAGGTTTGAATAGGGGAGGTTTAGAAAAGGGTTGAGAAGCTTCAGGGTTAAAAAAATGGGTCGAAAGGTTTCAAAGTGACTTTGATTCCTTTGATAAGTCCAAAATAGGAGTTAGAATTTGTGAAAAAGTCCCTCAATTTGTTCCTTTAATTCTTCCAAACCCCAAAGAACTATAAACCCAAAACTCCACCTCCTTATTGTAATTATTTATTCCATTTCACACCCCAAAACTTCTCAAAGGTCACCAATTAGCTTGTAAACATTAATAATCAACAAAGTAGAATATTGAGAATTCAGCGTAAGTTCGAAAATTAAAATATAAAACATTGAGGGTAGTACAAAGTAAAGAGGTAAACTTGAACCAGGTATTTGGAGTTCTTCTATTCCTAAGGGAACCTTAACTAGTCTAAGTAAAACTACAACTCTATCAGTATCTACTGTGTGTTTGTATGTGCACAATTTAGGGCTATTTGAAATTTTGTAACCATTCCAAAAGTAGCACATTCCAAAATTAATCCTTTCTTATGGCTTCATTATGTTTTCAAAAATCAATACAAATTCAGCATCCGGTTATTATCCCAGAAGGTTCTAATTCATTCTTTTCATTGGAAGCACTTGTCATTCCCCCTTCTTAGGCACAATTTAGGAGGACTAACCCACTGTCACTAATGGGATATATGATCCCGATATCAAGGAGTTTTAAAACTTCTTTCTGAACTACCTCTTTCAAAATAGGATTCAAACGTCTTTAAGTTGCCTAAAAGTTTTAAAATCATCATTCGAAACAATTTTGTGCATGCAAATGGTTGGGCTTATCCCTTTAATATAACCAATTCTCAAAGCAAGAGCCTTCCGTTGTTTTCTCAACATAATAAGCAACTTAGATAATTCATCTCTAGAAAGCAAAGATCTAACAATTACAGGATACATTTCATTGTCACCCTAAAATGCGTAGACAAAGATAAGAGGAAAGAGGTTTCAACTCAACAATGGAAGGTTCATTGATGGGAGACCCCCATTTACCTTTACTTTGATGAACTCTGCCCTTTCTAATGATTGAACTTCCAACTTTAAGCTCATCTCGACTTGGATGTCACCTTTATCATCAAATTCTTCATTGTCTAGCGAGCATTCCATCTTCATTAGAGGTTCCTTCTAGCTGTTCCTACAAAAATTTCAACAAATTCATCAATCATGTCTACTCGCATGATATCATCATACAATGAAGAAAGCTTAAGAGATTAAAAACATTAAAAGAAACAATGTCATGATTGACTCTTAATTGAAGGTTTCCTTCTTGCACATCAATTAGAGCTCTTCCAGTTGCCAAGAATGGTCTTCCAAGAATAATCAGTATGTTGGTGTCTTCATCCATTTCAAAAACAGTAAAGCCAGCTGGTAAGAACACATTTCCCACTTTCACTATAATATCTTCAATTATTCCAAGCGATTGCTAGATACTTCTATCTACAAATTAAAGAGTCACATTAGTCGACTTCAAACAACCTCGATCAACTTCTTGTATTAGGAAAATGACATTAATGATGCTTTTACACACCTAGTTATAAATTTATGAAACACGTAAATCCTACTACATACTAGGTGACATCCCGCAAGTATACGCTTGTCAACTAGTAGTAAAGGGAAGTAGCTGGTAGGATCGTTCCCACAAGGATTGTTGGAAGGCAAATACCAAGATTTACGGGTATTTGTATAGTTAAGAAAAAATCAATCAATGAGAGATGAAACTACAGTAATCAAGTTCATATTTAAACTCAAGTAAGCAAGACCAAATTAAGCTAATATACCTACTAAAACAAGTAATGGAAACTTAGCAATTACGCAATTAAGAGACTAACTACTAAATTCTAACTAAAGAAATTAACTAAAAGCACTTAATTCTACCATAAATAGACAAAAATAAGACAAAAATTAAAAGCAAGCAAGTTACCCAATTAAAAAGACTAGAAATAAGAAACTTTGAAGACTAAAAGCAACCATTTCCAAACTACAAATTGGAAAAAAGTTAAATTTAAATCTAAATAATTTTTATTTTTGATGATAATAAAGAAAACCCGCTAAAAATTAACTATAAATTAATGCATGAAATTGAGAATTCTTAACTAAAAAGCAAGAAATTAACAAGAAACCTAATTTTGTGTCTAACTAAAAAACCCAAGATTGCAAGCAAATAAATTTTCACTAATTAAACTAGAAAGCAAGCAAAAATTACATCTACTTGAAGCTAATGATTAATCCACTACAACAATCTAATCAAAATTTAAACTTGCAAAGAAATTAAAAGAAGATCTAAGATATGATTAAAGAGGACTTTTCTATTAAAAGAAAATTGAGAGTCAAGTTTTCTTAATCTATCCTAAAATCTACTAATTTCCTACTTAAATCTATACTACTTAATCTATTACAATTTTTGAAGTAGTTTAAATAGTGTAGTATTATACAAGATAAAAATCAGAAATTGTTTGCTAGAAGATTACAAGATTGCCCTTACATCTTATCCACCAGCGAGTCCAAATCGTGAACTAGAAATTTGAGATCGCGATCTGGATTCTAATATATTTGGGGCAATTTCCTGAGTCCAGATTGCAATCTAGAGGAGTCAAGATTGCGATCTGGAGGAGTCGAGATCACGATCTGGACTCTCAACTCCAAGCATTTTTTCGTTTCTCCCATTATTGCAATTTGGTCCTTTAAGCTTTGTACATTCCAACTTCCAACCTCTAATTTTGACCTGTATAATATGAACTCCATTAAGCAATTAATTAAGCTAGAAATTTAATAAAAACTTATCATATTTAACAAGAACGAAAATACTAAAATCTTCAATTACTTACCCAAAGTTCGAGATTTAAACTATCAAAATGTCATAATTTAGAAGGAAATAACTCTAGTTTACAATAGTTATCACACTCCCAAATTAGCGTTTTGCTAGTCTCGAGCAAAACAAAAATTAAAAGAAGCCTACTAACACTTAAACACATAAATACCACCAAAATTGACAAGACACTTTATGAATCGTGGATGTACTTAGAACCATTAAGAAATTTCTCAAGAAACTTTCAATACTATATGATAGGTGAAGTATTTAAGTGAGTCAATCCAAAAATGCAATTTTTCTACAAAGAAGCACTTGTTCATTTACTACACAAGATTCTGAGTCACATCACCAAGAATTACTAATCTCAAAAAGAGTTACCAAAAGTTTTAGTTCTATTCATTTAAAACATCATTGCTTCTCAAATCACAAATACTATGAAGTTAGTCAATTATCCCGACTAGACATCATGAAAATAGAAGTTCATTTAGAAATCAACTTAAATGCAGATGTCACACATTTTGGAAATAAACCTCTAACAAGGAATAAGTAATATGAGATCAATGATAAATATTACAAACATTTACTCCTTAACTTATTGGTATACTAAAATGCAATTTCTAATGGCTTAATTCGGAGAAACAACATGGCTACATGTCAGAATCCTGTATTTGCCTTATTCTTAAATTTTTTTTTTAAAGACGGTCCTAAACCAAGGAAAAGGAGTGAAATGTACTGAAAATTAATTTTGGATATCAATTATTCCCAAATTAGAAGAACATTCCCTATGTAAACACACAAAATGTCCCAAAATTTCTTGTATTTCATTTAACTCATTTTTTTTCAAAAGGCTGATAAATTGTCTAACAAAATAATATAAGTGATTTGATCAGAAACAATATTTCAAGTGAATTTTCCTAAATCTTCAGCACTTCTTTTGAAAAACAGTAGCTCTAAGTTTTTGAAATCTTATGTTGTAAAAGAACTACTCACTCACACTTAAATCCATGAAATGACCCAATCAAATACTCAATCATTTAGTATTGTACGTCATAATTCATCATCATTGAGTACTCGATCAATTTTCCATCCATTATGCATCAAGTGACATCAACATGCACAAAACAACCGATCCCAACACAAAAAATAAACACCACCAAACTGGTCATTTATTCAAATGAGGACTACAACTCATCTTACCGCTCACCCAAAATCCAACACAAAGACATATCCAACAATAATAAGAGCTACTCTACTACGACACAATTTAAAGCTGAAAAATAAAACTGAGTAAAAGAGATAAGAGTGTTAAACCCTGCCATGCATCTCATCAATTAAGTCCATAAAAACCAGCATCCTTTAATTCAATTTATCAACAAATGCAAAAATGGCATCAGCTTAGGGCCCTTAGCCATTCTACTCTTATTAGGCAATGACATGACCAAAACTACACCAAGTCTTTAGCAAGGAATTCCCAAAAAGATTTAATCCATGAAGCACCACAATAGATATCTACTTGGCGTCAACTTAAGGCCATTAGCCAATCTACTAAAAAGAAAAAATAAACTAATCCAAATCAAAGGATTGAAAATAAAATAAAATAAAAATAGTCAAATGTCAAGGTGCTAAGTAATGCAAAACAAATAAAATTGTTCATCTTTCACAAATGGCTTCAATTGCTTTGGTTGGATGTCATCAATGCTCAATACAGTTGGTGGCATCAATCTTCTTGTTCCATCTCCTCTTGACCTTCATCGGCATCAGTGGGTTGGGCTACTTCATGATCATCATCTAGCTCCTCTCCAGCCGCACCCGCTTAGCTGGATCCCTCTTGATGTGCTCAAACTGCAGGTAGTGTGCAATAGTTGTCCATGAGGTGGACCAAAATGCCATGCCAGAGGTGGTGGTGGTTCAACCCATATACCCAATGAAGTGGTCTTGAGAGCTTCTCCAATCAAGGTCACATTGTTATGCATCATCATCCGACTGTATGTCCAATATCCTTGCAATTCATTTCCCTTATCTTCATTAACCGGAGCATTTAACACATAAAGTGGAGGCATCGGAATAAAAGAAGTACTCTGAGGCAGTGGTGGCGATGGCTGCGTAGGATGTTCTTCTTGATGGTGCTTTTCATACTCTCTCACCATTCGATAAACATAATCCCGATTAATCCTTCCACTTGGATAGGTCATTGGCTCCGTAGGATCAATCGAGCAATCTGCTAAAGTGCACAACTGGTTAATCAAGCTAAGGGCATAAAATATAGGTCGTCCAGACATCCCACTAGTTAAGAATCCCTGTCTGACAAGGCTACCAATATTCACTAGCCCCCCCGTCACAATAGCATACACTAGGAGTACTTTATCCAAAATACAGGTCTAAATATAGCTCAAAGCATTGGACCCTCAAATTCGGCAGCTAATAAAGTAAAACCACAAAAAGTCCCTATCGTGCAAATCTCAACTCAATATTCGATAAATAATATACCACAATTCAATATTAATAGATTGAACAAAAAATTTCATTCTATCCTTCCAATAAACAAAATTAATGCCATTAAACATGGGAGGTCTAGAAATAGAATGCCCCTCTGAAAATAAGGCATTATTGGTTGCCATGATCTTTACTCTAATGCAATTTAAGCAAAAATAAAGAGACCAATGCTCTGATACCAATTGTTGGTCCCAAAGGGCAACCTAAGAGGGGGGTGAATTAGGTTGTATTTAAAACAAACCTTTTTATGTGCTTAATAAAAATGCAAACTTTATGCACCAAATAAAATCTTAAGCACAAATGAATACAATAGATATTCAACAATTTAAGCTTAAAGAACAAATAAGAATATTGAGATTAAGAGAATCAAACCAAACTCCCAACCTTTCAAGCTTGGAGCTTACAACTACAAAGAGCTTCTTACAAGGCAACTACCAAGTTAACAACTTGAAGTTTAGCCACTAAAAGTCTCTTCAAAGTAGGTGAGACAATAACCTCTTGTACACAAATGAGGATCACTCTTGGTCACACTAATTTCCTTTAGTTGAGCCAAGAGTTTTACTCTCACAACCTCCCTTTGTTACAATTGTTATCTCTCCACTCTTACACTTGAAGAACTCTTATACTTCTTAGCTCTTTTCACAAAACTACCTACACTATTACAACACTTGTACCCACTATTTCTCCCAAATAGCTCAAGTATTACTTGTAATCAATGTAGAAGTCCCTCTTTATTTAATTCAGGTTTAGGGGTATTTATAGTTGCCCAAAAACTGCTTCCAACAACTTTCCAACGGCTATTTTCTGTTTACTGGAAAACTAGCCGTTGGACCTTTCGAACGGCCGTTGCAAACTTCTGCGTCCGACGCTGCGTCCGTTCTCTGAGGGTGTTCGTTCAGACATCCGCGGATGCGTCCGAACATGCGTCCGATAGAAGCAAGTCTTCTGGAAATATGATCGGATGTGTTCTTCGTCCGAGACAACTTCAAATTCTTTGTGTCGGACGATTACCATCGTCCGAAGCTTCGTCCATGGAGTCTGCTAGTTGTTTTGTTCGGACAATCATTTGCGTCTGAACCTACCTATTTTTCTGCACATTTGTTTTCACACCATTAGTGTGATTTGGTCATCATCAAAACATAACTGGGGTTCAACAGGAATGATTTTTGAGTGACGACTATGGAGGAATTTGAGGGATTGGGGATGGTGATTTCGGTTGAGAAGAAGAGAATAGAAGAAAATTGTGAGAAAAGAAGAAAAGAAAAGAAGAATTTAAACGGGTCTGTAAGTCAAGATCGCGATCTAAATTTTGATATCCTGATCTCGAAGGAGTTGAGATCGCGATATCAAACTCGAGATCACGATCTCGACTCGGTGAAAAAAATGCCTTTCAGAAGTTTGGCATACATTTTGATATCACGATCTCAAAATGATTATACCCTCCAGAAGTTTGAGCTTGAGATCACAATCTAGAATTTGAGATCGCGATCTCAAGCTGAACTTCTGCAAAGTGTATTCTTTTACACTTAGTCAAAATTTTCCCACTCTTCAACACTTTTCTCCAATTCCATGCACAACGTACAAGCACAAAATTAACACATTAGGATGACAATTTTTCTCACTCTTTAGCACTATTTATTCAACTAAAAAAAAAGCTAGATTTTCAACTAAAATTCTAACCTAATTCAAACTAATTTACTCAATATCAAACTAATGAAAAATCACACCAAAAGGAACACAATAATAACTAAATTAAAGACATGGCTTGCCTCCCAAGTAGCGTTCTTTTATAGTCACTAGCTTGACTATGGCACAACTTCATTCTTGCACGAATTTGACAATCTCTCATCCGCCGTCAATGATTTCTCCAAAGTAGGGTTTCAACCAATGATCATTAACCTTGAAAGCTCCCTCTTTTTCCCTTTTATTTCCACAGCTCCATGAGAAAAATTTGAACCACTTCAAAGGGGCCACTCCACCTTGACTTGAGTTTTCCTGGGAATAGCTTGAGCCATCAATTATAAATTGGCACCAAATCACCAAATTTTTATTCCTTCCTTAGGCTGAGCTTGTCATGCCATGACTTAGTTTTCTCCTTATAGAACAAATAATTTTCGTATGCTTCCCTCCGAACTTCATCCAACTCATTCAAATCAAGCATCCTCTTTTCATATGCTTCCTTCAAATCAAAATTCAAGTTCTTTATTACCCAATATGCTCTATGCTCAAGTTCCACCGGCAAGTGACATGCTTTTTCATACACAATACGGTACGGAGACAAGCCTATGTGGGTTTTAAATGCCGTCCGATAGGCCCACAATGTGAAACCCAGTATTTTAATAGCCTTGTTCTTTGATTTTAATTGGTTTAAAATGTTTTTCATATTATTTTTAGTCATAAAGTACTTCAACTTATTCGTTTTTCAATTCGGCAAATTTTTCGATTTACGCGATTTCGGTGCGGGGTAAACGGGTCAAAAGTTGGACTAAGTGTAATTAGTGCATTGTGGTGTGTGAGTGTTGTTTGATGGCTGATTTAAAATGTTAATTTAGTAGCAAAAAATTAGTTTTTGGGTTAAATAGTCAACTTGGAGACTATTTGGTCAATGGGTACTATTTGGGTCAACTTTGGAATTTCTTTTTAAGTCTTCTTCTTGTTGTTTCTTCTTCATTTTCTTCCAAGCTACTGGCAGAACTTCTTCCTCTATTTTTCCCCAAAAGTTTTCTTGGATTTCAAGTAGAAATCACTTGGAAGGTAAGATTTTTGTATTTTAGCACTTTTTGGCTTATGGGCTTTATGATCCAAGCTTTAATTTCAAGTTTTGTAGGGTTCTTTATGGCTGAGAAAACCCTCTTTGCAGACTTATATGTGTTGATTTATGTATGTTATGGGTTGTTTTTAGTGTTTTGGAGGTTGGGAAGTGATTGGGGTTGATTTTTAACAACTTTCCATGGTTAGATTACAAATTTTAAGATTATGAGTTAGGGTTTTGTCTTCCATATGTGGCCTAGAGTGTTATGCTATGAATGCTTATGTCTATGCACATAATGATGTTTTAGGAGTGTTTTAAGGTTAGTTTGGATAGGAATTGAGACTTGAAACCAAGTGGAATTGATTTCCCTTCATTTTGTAAGTAAGCGGAAGTTTGGCGCAACTAGGATAATTTGGATAATTGGTTATGTTTAAAGGGTCTTTAATGATCTTTTGATGGTTTTAGGTGTTTTCCATTGTTGTGCAATGCTATTGATATAGTCCCGGCTATTGCTCCTGTGAATCTTTCCGTTTATGGATTTTGTTGGTTGAATATGTTGTTTTGAGTTGGGTTGTAACCAAGGTCCCTTGAATACCTTGGAATTGGATTTTATTGGCAGGGAGGATAGCCTAATTATAGTCTAGGGAGAGGCGAAGTTTTTCGGTTTTTACTATTCTCAAACTGGAAAACTGAGCTTATTATCTCCTAATCTAGCTGTAATACGAATTTGAGGGATTAACTAAGTGTTTTCTTTGGGGTTTTAGCTTCTCGAAGTTGGTCAGAAATTGTGAAAAGGTCATTTTTGAACAAAGAGCTGTTGGTGTCGTTTTCTATCGTTTCGCGTATAAGAGCTTCCCTAGTCATTCTTTAACTTCTACATCTCTTCTAAGAGTCCTCTTATATCTGTTTTAGGTACCACGCCAGACTACCGCCGACGATCGCGTTCAGTGATCATTGTGCAGTTTTTGCTTTGATAGGTGGGTAACATAGACCCTCTTCCACTTGTATTTTGTTTAACGACTTTCAAAATATGTTTGGATGGATTTTAAAATGTGTATGATGTTTGGAACTGCACTTTTACCAAGTTTTGGAACTATTACTTATGAAATCGGGACCAAGCTATTTTATGTTAATCAATTGATATGTTTGCAAACTCTTTTGATATGAAAGCATTTTATAACTACTAATAGCGGGGTCTTGTGATGGGATAACTTGACCTCCCGGTCAGACTAGTAGGTGTGGTAGATTACTAGATCTGACTAGTACTGTAGGTCATACCTTCGAGCCTAAAAGATACTCATGCTATTTTATTATATTCTGGATTTGAAACTGTACTTGGATTTGTTCGCTATGCTTTAGCATACTATGTTTTGAAATGATTGGATCTTTTTTGGCTATGTTTTGGACATACCTGACGTTTAAATGGCATGAGACATTTTAGCTATGTTTTGAAATGAATGGATCTTTTTGGCTATGTTTTGGATATGCCTGATGTTTAAATGGCATGAGACATTTTAGAAACTGCTTCATGACTATGGTTTTCACAAATGTTATTATATTTATGTTTTTTCGTTTTATCGAAATGCTTGGCCCCATTTGAAGAGCTTTTATGATATCCACTGAGCTAGTTATGCTTACCCCACGTGATTTACAATTATTCAGATTAGGTGCTCGTTTTTGACTCTCCACCGCGTTAGCAGCTTTTAGATTTTCTCCAGATTCCACATTACTGGTAGGACTCTGCGGATAATCTTCCAAGCTTCTCTTTAGTTTGGACAGGGGTAGTGTATTAGATAGGTTTTGTATTGATGAACTTTGTTTTTGTTGCAGCATCTTTTGTACTAAGAAGGAATTTTGTAATTCGTATTTTTGTGTAAAAATGAACTTATTCGGTTTTATAGTTAAGAAATGGTTTGATGGTTCTATTACATTGCGGTTAAGTTTGTTGCTCTGTTCGTTTGTGCCTTGCGCTTTGGACCGGTGTGCCATTAGCGCGGCGTGTTACGGTCCCGTTTTTGGGGCGTGACACACAATGTGTCATCTAACTTAAGTGCCCAATGCTTCCTAGCATATTTATTCACTGTCTTCTCTGAGATCCTCTTCCATACTCGGTTTGAAACCTCAACTTGGCCTGATGTTTGAGGATGATAGGGTAAAGCAACCTTGTGTTTCACACCATACTTTGTCATCAAGGCGTCAAAATGTGAATTTTTGAAGTGACAGCCCCCATCACTAATGATAGCCCGAGGCACTCCAAACCGAGAGAATATGTTCTTCCGAAGGAATTTAGTGACCACTTTGGCCTCATTGGTTGGGGTGGCGATTGTTTACCCACTTTGATAGATAGTCCACCAAAACCTAAATGTATTTGTTGGAATATGAAACTAGGAAAGGTCCTACAAAATCAATTCCCCATGCATCAAATACCTCCAACTCAATAATGCCATACAGGGGCATTTCATGTTTCCTTGAAATATTACCCACCCTTTGACATTCATCACACTTGAGCACAAATTACCAGGAATCCTTGAACATAGTTGGCCAATACAAACCATTTTGAAGAACCTTAAAAGCCATTAGTTCGTTGAGTCCCATGGTGTCCACCTACCAGAGATGAATGATAATGTCTTAATACATCGGGTACTTTACATTCCGGGACACATCTCCTAAGGACTTGATCGTTTCACCTTCGGAACAAATATGCCTCTTCCCAAAAGTAATGCTAAAGTTCTTCAAAGAATTTCCTTTTCTCATTGACATTTAACATCTTCAGTACTATCCTTGCCACAAGATAATTCACAATGTCCGCATACCATGGACTCACTTCCTTCACTTCAAACAATTTCTCAATTGATGATTCTTCATTTATGGCTCTTTCTTCATGATTGACAAGTCTAGATGCTTCAATCCTTGACAAATGATCGGCTACCATGTTTTCCACACCCTTCTTGTCCACCACCTCCCAATCAAACTCTTTCAAAAAAAGTATCCATCTCAATAAATGTGGCTTGGCATCTTATTTAGAAAATAAATACTTTAATGCTGAGTGATTGGTATGAACAATTACCTTTGATCCAATCAAGTACATTAAGATCTAAACTTATGAAATACAAACCCTATAGCAAGTAGTTCCTTTTCCGTTGTAGAATAATTAAGTTGTGCATCATTTAAGGTCCTACTCGGATAGTAAATGACATGCAACATCTTATTTACCTTTTGACATAAAACGGTACCTATTGCATAGTCACTAGTATCACACATAAGCTCAAACGGAAAAGACCAATTTGGTGCTACAATGACCGGTGCAATCACAAGAGCATGTTTTAACTCATTGAATGCTTCCAAACAAGAATCATAAAAAAGAAAAGGACAATCTTTTTCATTAATAAGCTCAAAGGTCTAGCGATATGTAAAAAATTCCTAATGAATCTTCTATAAAAGTGCATGACCTAAGAAACTTCTAACCTCCTTAATATTAATTGGGGAAGGCAACTTTTCAATCACCTCCACCTTTGCCCTATCAACTTCTATCCCTTTTGATGAAGCTTTGTGACCAAAAACAATTTCTTCTGTCGCCATGAAATGACACTTTCCCCAATTGAGAACCAAATTAGTTTATACACATCTTTTCAACACATTAGACAAATTTGCAAGACAATCATCAAATGAGACACCAAATACACTAAAGTCATCCATGAAGATCTCTAAGCTCTTTTCAACCATGCCATGAAAGATGGAAAACATACAACGTTGAATTGTGTTTGGAGCATTGCAAAACCCAAAGGGCATTCTCCTATACGCAAAGGTACAAAATGGGCATGTAAAAGTTGTTTTGTCTTGATCTACCGGACAAATGACAATTTGGAGATAACCGAAATAACCATCAAGGAAAGAATAGTATGTAAAACTAGCTAACCTCTCAAGCATTTGATCAATAAAAAGTAAAGGAAAACGATCCTTTCGGGTGGTCTCATTCAACCTTCGAAAATCAATGCACATTCGCCAACCTGTAACCAATCTAAAGGAGAAGAGTTCATTGGTTTCACTTATGATTACAGTAATACCACCCTTCTTTGGAATGACTTAAGTGGGACTAGCTACTCACTCACTATAGCTAATAGGGTAAATAATACCGGCTTTTAAAAGTTTGATAACCTCCTTCCTCACAACCTATTTCAGAGTAGGATTCATTCTCCATTGAGGTTGCCTTACTAGTTTATTTCCATCATTTAACAAGATTTTATGCATGCATATGGAAGGTCTAATTCCCTTAATATCATCAATGGACCAAGCAATGGCATCTTTATGCATTTTATGCTCCACAATCAATCATTCATGTTGCTACTTGTCAAAGATGCATTCACAATCACCAGATATGTCTCATTTTCACCAAGATATGCATACATTAAGTGAGTAGGAAGAGGTTTAAGCTCCAACTTAGGGGGTTCATTGGTCGGAGACCCCCTTTTACCTTTTTTTTTATTCTCCTCATCCTCCTATTGCAATAAGGTATCATTCTCTAATTGATTCAAATTCTTCATCCCTTCTTCATCATCTTGATTTAGAGCATTTGACTCTAAGATCTCCTACTCCATTGAGAGATATCTCCATTGCATTCCTACAACAATCATCAATTAGATAATATACAACATTTATATTCATGACATCTTCAAAAATTGAAGGAAGCTTTAATGAACTAAAAACATTAAATGTAACAATTTCATCATTTATTCAGAATTCCAACTCTCCTTCTTGTACCTCATTAAGTGCACGGCCGGTAGCAAGGAAAGGAATCCCAAGACTGATTGAAATCTCTTCATCCTCTTCCATATCAAGCACAATGAAATCGGCCGAAAGGTAGAGTTTGTCAATTTTCACAATCACATCTTCAATTATCCGCTTTGGGAACTTTATGCTCCAATCCGCAAGTTGTAATGAGACACTTGTTGGTTTTAATTGTCCTCCATTTAACTTCTTGAATACCAAAAAAGGCATGAGATTTATTGAAGCTCCCAAGTCAGACAATGCTCTTCCAAATTTTAAACCCCGAGTCTCACCAGGTATGGAAAATGATCCGAGGTCCTTGAGGTTTGCTGACAACCTTTTTTCGTAAGAAGTGCACTACAATTCTCCGTTAAGCATAAGATTTCATCCCCACGCAATTTCCTTTTTGAAGTAAGGACTTGTTTCATGAATTTAGCATAGGCGGGCATGTTCTCAATTGCCTCCATGAATGGAATGTTGATTTCAAGCTTTTTGAAAATCTCAAGAAACTTTTTAAACTTGCTTGCCTTTTCTTCATCCCTTGGCCTCTGAGGAAAGGGCACATTAACATGCTTCGGATCCTTGCCTTCATTGCTTAGTGAGTTGGGTTTAGTAGACTCGTTCATCATTTTGTCTTGCCCATTTGAAGACTCCCTTTTTTTCCTTCTCTTCATCCTCAGTTCCTTCTTTTTCTCTACTTTTCAACAAATTTCTCCCAATCCTTCCTTCCAACTCTTTACCACTCTTAAGGGTGATGGCCTTGCATTGCTCCTTGGGATTTGGAATGGTATCACTCGAAAGCACCCCTAAAGGTCTCTCATTATTCAACCTCACCAATTGGCCCAATTGAATAGATGGACCTCCAAATTCCTCGTTGATGCCTTCAAATTCTCATAATCTCTCTTGTGTTCTTTATTTTTCCTATCCAACTCTCTTCTCAAATACTCGGCTTCTCTTTTCCAACCATTTTCTCCCGCATTCTCTCTTGGAGGATATTGGTCATGATACATAGGTTGAAAAGAATTTGCGTATTGGAAACGAGGTCTTGGTTGTTGGTTTTGAAATGAAGGATTAAGAAAAGATTGGTATGAGTTGGGTTAGAAATTTCTTTGATGTGCCGATTGATAAGGTATAGGTGAGGAACTTGAGCCTTGAGTGTGTTGGACATTTTGAGGTGGGGAATTTGGTTGGTAAGGAAGATTGGATTGATTGTTGGTGTTGCTCCATGAAAAATTAGGATGGTTCCTCCAAGAAGGATTATATGTTTTCCCATAAGCTCCTGATAGGTTCCTTGGAAATGATGATTGATTAGACACATAATTGAGTTGCTCATTTGACCCATAAGGCATCTCACATTATCCCATTTGCATGACCGCCTACACAAAAATCACATACCATGCTTGGTTGGGTTGGAGAAGAAGACATGGAATTTACACTACTTGGTTTCCCTAAATTCTCCAACGCCTTTGCAACGTTACTCATCACACTCATGAGCATACTTTGTGTTGCCAAAAGAGCATCTTGAATATTCAAATTCAACACTCCAATATTGGCATTGGCTTGATTGGCTTGGTGTTGAGCCACCAGTAGAGTCATTGGTCCATAAAAATAGTGATTGTATGCCATCCTATTGAGCAACTCTTGAGCTTCCTCCAGAGTCTTGTATGAGATAGACCCATCGGCGGAACCATCTACTATGGATTTGGTCTCTTCAGTCAAACCATTATAGAAAGTTTGGATTTGAAGCCACAAAGGAATCGCGTGATGAGGACATTTCCTTAGCAACTCCATGAACTGCTCCCAAGCTTCTCCTAAGCTTTCACCAACGTCTTTCTTAAAGAAGCTGATTTCATTTCTCAATTTGGATTGGTGGTTCTAATGGGTGGAAAATGCTTTGCCAAGAACTTTTGGGTAAGTTGATTCTAAGTAGTAAACGTTCCTTGGGCGTGAGATTGTAACCATGACTTTGCCCTATCCCGGAGAGAGAAAGAAAACACCCCCATTCACACACAATCCGGGTGTACTCGATTAAAATTGAAAGTATCCAAAACTTCTTCAAAGTTCATGAGGTGTGTATAGGGATCTTCATTGGGACTACCCCCGAACATGGCATGAGTTTGGAGCATTTGGATTAAGGCAGGCATAATTACAATGTCGTTAGCTTGCACGGGCATCCATGCAATGCCAGAGTTTGCTCCATCAAAATTCGGCAAGGCATATTCCTTCAATGGCCTCTCATTCCCATTCATGCCATTTCCATTCCCATAACCACCTATCCCATTATTTCCAACAACTTCTTCATCATCGTTTCCCATGTTCAAATTTCTTTGATGAGCATTAGCATTTGCCATTTCAATCCTTTTTTGCTCTTTTGTACCCTTCTCAACTTCCAAATTTCCCTTAGCTCTCTTTCCTATTCTTTGTCCAAGCAAATGAATGGCCCTTTATCACCACTAACCATGCACTACAACAAAACCAAAGCAAATAGTCAATTGAAGTGCCAAGCCAATTTCACAAGACAACCAACAAACGTAAAGAATAAACAAAGTTAACAACTAAATTAAACTAAAGTGCTTAAACCACACGACCCGTATAGTGCTTGATATTTCCAAAAACCAAGGACACTTTTTGGCAACGGCGCAAAAAACTTGAACTTTTACACACCTAGTTACAAATTTATGAAACACCTAAATCCTACTACTAACTAGGTGGCATCCCGCAAGTATACGCTTGTCAACTAGTATTAAAGGGAAGTAGGGATTGTTCCCACAAGGATTGTTGGAAGGCAAATACCAAGATTTACGGGTATTTGTATAGTTAAGAAAAAATCAATCAATGAGAGATGAAACTACACTAATCAAGTTCATATTTAAACTCAAGATGGCATAAGCAAGACCAAATTAAGCTAATTTACCTACTAAAGCAAGTAATGGAAACTTAGCAATTACGCAATTAAGAGACTAACTACTGAATTCTAACAAAAGAAATTAACTAAAAGCACTTAATTCTACCATAAATAGACAAAAATAAGACTAAAATTAAAAGCAAGCAAGTTACCCAATTAAAAAGACTAGAAATAAGAAACTTTGAAGACTAAAAGCAACCATTTCCAAACTACAAATTGGAAAAAAGTTAAAATCAAAATCTAAATATTTTTTATTTTTGATGATAATAAAGAAAAACCGCTAAAAATTAACTATAAATTAATGCAAGAAATTGAGAATTCTTAACTAAAAAGCAAGAAATTAACAAGAAACCTAATTTTGCTAAAAAACCCAAGATTGCAAGCAAAGAAATTTTCACTAATTAAACTAGAAAGCAAGCAAAAATTACATCTACTTGAAGCAAATGATTAATCCACTACAACAATCTAATCAAAATTTAAACTTGCAAAGAAATTAAAAGAAGATCTAAGATATGATTAAAGAGGACTTTTCTATTAAAAGAAACTTGAGAGTCTAGTTTTCTTAATCTATCCTAAAATCTACTAATTTCCTACTTAAATCTATACTACTTAATCTATTACAATTTTTGAAGTAGTTTAAATAGTGTAGTATTATACAAGATAAAAATCAGAAATTGTTTGCTGAAAGATTACAAGATTGCCCTTACAACTTATCCATCGGCGAGTCCAGATCGCAATCTGAAAATTTGAGATCGCGATCTGGACTCTAATACATGTAGAGCATTTTCCCAAGTCGAGATCGCGATCTGGGGGAGTCCAGATCGCGATCTAGACTCTATTCCCAGCGTTCTTCCATTTCTTCCATTATTGCAATTTGGTCCTTTGAGCTTTGTTCATTCCAGCTTCCAACCTCTAATTTTGACCTACATAATATTAACACCATTAAGCTAGAAATTAATAAAAACTTATCATATTTAACAAGAACGAAAATACAAACACATGTGAAAGAAATTAACTAAAATCTTCAATTACTTACCCAAAATTCGGGATTTAAACTATCAAAATGCCATAATTTAGAGGGAAATAACTCTAGTTTACTAGAGTTATCAATTATATTGATGGATGCCCCAACACAATGCCTTCTCTAAGCCAACTCCGCCAATCTTAAAAGGAATAGCAAATGACCCCATATCTTTCAATTTTGGTGGGAGCTTCTTTTGAATTATTGTGCTACAACCTCAGTCAAACACAAGATCCTATTAGCTTTTTTTTGCTAGTTAGCATTTACTTTAAAAATTCAGCATAGCTAGGCATATTCTCCAATGCCAAAATTAATGGGATATAAAATTCAATCTTCTTGAATATTTCTAAGAATTTCTTGAACTTCTTTTCTTTACAATCATCCTTTAGTCTTTAGGGATATGATATTTAGATGGTTCTTGTGGGCTCCAAAGAGGCGAAGAAACTTCTTCTTCATATGGGCAATTAATCAAACTTTTTTAAGTTTCTTCGCCTCTTTTCTCACCTCATCAACCACTTGGTTGTACAATTCTTTACCACTTCTCCAAGTTATTGCTTGCACATATTTCGCGGGTTTGGTATAGTGTCACTTGGAAGCCCTCCCATCAGCCTCTTATTCACTTGTCTTTCCACTTAACCCAATTGAGTCTCCAAATTCCTTATTGAAGCCACTTGATTTCTCAAAAAAGTTTCTTGGCTTCTCACAAAAGTTTCATGATTTCTCCTTAAAATTTCATATTTCCTCCTTGTATTCTCTCTTTCTCCCCTTGAAGCTTCAAGTTCCCCTCTCATCTCTGCAAGTTGAACTTGGACATGATCTCGCTCTCTATTAAAGTTTTTAGCGTTGTTTATTGGTTGTGGTGGGTTATGATGTCGATATATGTAACTTGGTTGATTATTTTGGTAAGAAGAGTTGGGTTGAAAGTGTTGAAAGCTGGCTTGAGGATATCTTTGCTATGGGAGTTGGTAGGTTCTTGAAGATGAGACTTGGTTAGAAAAATTTTCTTGATGGGCATTTGGTTGAGATGGTTGATTGCTCCATGAAAAGTTTGGATGGTTCTTCCATATGTATTGCAAGGGTTTCCATAGAAATTTTTTGGAGGTTTTGATGAAGAGCTACACATTAGATGTGTATAAGAACTCATTTGCAACACTCCTCCCAAAGATTCTTCACAATGTCCATTTAGAGGTTGCCAGAGCAAAAATCACACACTAAAAGTGCTAGTGGAAGTGATGATATTGAATTCATGGCATTTCCTCTTCCAAGATTCTCCAATGCTCAGTTAGATCGGTCATCATATTGACCATCGTACTATTTTGTGCTAACAAGGTATCATTATGATTCAATTGGAGGACACCTCTTTGCGCTTGAGGTTGAGGATTTGGAGGTGGTTTCATATTTGGGCGAGCAATGGAATTGTTTTGATAGTAATTTGATGCCCTATTGTTTAAAAGCTTGCTTCTCCTTTGATGTCTTGAATGAGAGAAACAAATGCCTCCCGCCGAAGCATGAACTATGCTTTTAGTTTCTTGTCAAACCTATTGTAGAACGTTTGCACTTGGTGCCACAGTGGGATAGCATGACGAGGACACTTTATAAGAAACTCTTTGAACCGATCCCATGCTTTACTCAATCCTTTACTAGCATCTTGTTTAAATGAAGTTATCTTATTTCTCAATCTAGCGGTTCTTGATGGTAGAAAATGTTTGGATAGGAACTATTGGACAAGAGCATTCCAAATGGTAAAAGTAACTTGTTCATGTGATTGAAGCTACTATTTTGCATGATCTCTCAAGGAGAAAGGGAATAATCTCATTCATACACAATCAGGGTGAACACTGTTAAATTTGAAGGTATCAAGAACCTCCTCAAAATTGATAAAGTAAGTGTATGGGTCTTTATTTGGCCCTTTTCCAAACATTGCATGCGATTGGAGCATTTGGATTAACACCAGCTTGATTTCAAAATTATTTGTTTGGATTGGCATCCTAGCAGCGATATACAGGAATTTGCACCTTCGAAGTTGGGTATGGCATAATCCATCAAAGGTCTTCCGTTAGCGTACATCTCATGTCCATTGTTACCAATATCTCCATTCCCATTATTACCTATTCCATTATTTCCTATCATTAAGAACTCATGCATTGTTTTGAACATTTGCCATCTCAATTCTTTCTTGCTCTTGTTGAATTCTTTTCTCCTTTCTAATTGCCCTTAGCCTTCATTCAAGTTCCTAATCGAGGCTAATGAGTGTTTCTTTTTCAACAACCATATACTACAAGAGAAAATCAAGAGCAAATCAAATTCAAGTGGCAAATTTTCCAAAAGAAAAAATTGAACATCAAGAAGAAAACAACTAAAATTAACAACTAAACTAAAAAGAACGTCTAATCTAGCTCAACCCACAAGTATCTAATATTATCATTGGAAAACAATCCCCAGCAATTGCGCCAAAAACTTGTTGAGTTGTTTTTATGACGTGATCGAGTTTAATGCAACAAGTGCTAATAAGAAATAACTCTACCGATCATAAAATCTTCACCCACGTACTCACAACTATACGAGGTAGGATTGTAAGTAGCAATGAGTGAGTATCGTTCTCTTAAGGATTGAGATGACAACAACTAGTCCTAATGGACCATTATGCTATTTAGACAAATCAACAAGTAGTTTGTCACTAACTGCAAGATTTAACTAAGAAAGTAATTAAACAAACATAAGTTAAACTAAACAGTTAAACTTAGAAAGCAAGTGAATGAACTAATCTAGAAAAGCAACTAAAATTTTCCAATTAATTACTTCACTAAGAAACATAATTGAACCATAAAAAACCATTACAACTAGTTTAGAAAACAATTAAACAATAAGTCTAAGAAAGCAATTGAAATCTACTCCAAGAAAGCAAGTAAAATTTACTGTAATAAAACAATTAAAACTAAGTTAGGAAAGCAAATAGCTTTTCGACTAATAAAGCAAGTAAACTAAATTAGTAAATCAAGTAAAAATTCGTATACTATGAAAGCTTGATTAAAATATTTAGACTAGTTTTAACCAAGAAAGCATTAAGTTAACTAGATTAGTGAGAAGTCTTCATTTTAACTAAACTAGGAATTTTAAAAATGACAAAAAAATTAGATTAAAACTAAAGATTTTTGGAATTAAAAGAGATTTTTAAAAAAGCCCACTAAATTCTAATGATTTATTAAAACAAGAAATGGGAATTTAACTAAGAAAACTTTAAATTAGCTAAATTAAAAGATATTTGTTAAGAAAGTTTGAAATTTAGTCTACTTGAAGTGCAAGAAATTTAAATGAAAAGTTAGTAAAAATTATATTTTTTTGAATCCAACTGAAAACCCACTAAGATTTACTTAGAAAGATTAAAACTTCTAAGAAATTAAAAAGTAGATCTACAGATTAAATTAAAGAGAACTTGGAATTAAAATGAAACTTGAAGAGTAAAAAAACTTATGCTACACTAAAACTAGTCTACTCTACTAAATACTAACTTAACCTACAAGAGAAATTGTGTGTTTTGTGGTACGACACATACTTTGCTTTAAAAGGTGGCATGAGTCAAAAGATTACAAGTGGTGAAAATCTAGACTCTTGCCTGTGTCTCCATACCGCGGTATTGATTTAGTATTGGAATCATTATTACAGTATGGAGTTCAAATAAATCTTCTAATTCTTCGTTGATACCACATTATTGTTTCTTATATAAATTCGATACCGCAGTATGGAACCTTATTCCAACAATCTTGAATTTCTTATTTTTGCCCTTTTCTTCCTTGAATCTTCTATTCTTTAAACTCAATTCCTTTTAATCCAAACCAACAAGATGCCATAAATTTAATAACAAATTGTACTAAAATTAACATTAGTATCATTATATTTACAAATAATGCATACGCTAATACTAAATACAATGAAACTACAAAAAAACACATAATTCAACTCTAAAATTTGAAAAATGTCAACAAAATACTAGAATAATCAAGTAAAATAACTCTAATTTCCATGACTAGTCATCAAATTTCATTCAGTGATTCGTCAACGGAAGGGGTTTGATATGCCATTGGATTAATTAATGGAACTAATATTACTGTTAGCAAACAAATTAAATATTATTTTGTGATTAAGCGCTCATTTATCATTTGTACCCGATTAGTTAACGCAGTTCAGTTTATGAATATTTGACTATTTATGTTCTTTAATTGGAGACCCTTTATATTTTATTTCTTATGCGTGTGTGAATTAACTTGTTTATTGAATAAAAAATTGTAAATAAGTTATATAAAATGGATCAAGGCCGAGTTGCATGAAAATAGTTAGTACATCAGATAAGGCATATGAAATAATTTGGGACCTGAATAAACAGTTCAAACATGTCAATTATAAAAATGCAAGATAATAAACAAGTGTGACATATTAATTAAATAATGTCATAGTTGGAGCTTCACACTATATTAGTAGCTTCACATGCTTGTTTGTCTTTAAAGTTCAGGAAAACTGTGGCCTCACAGCTTGAAACTATCTTACTTTAAAGTCGTATTACATGAACGTGACATGTTTTAAGCCTGCATCATGTAATAAAAAAGCACTTATACAATCCAACGTTTTAAAATTCAATAGACAGATTTAACCGGTTAAATCAAGAATCGGTCATAATTTTGATTCATATATATACTAAACCTAGAAAAGTTTAAAACTAATAGAAATCAATAACAATAAAAACAAAAATAAAATAGGTAAAATCCCAATTCAACCATTAAATCTTAGTTTACTAGTTTAAATGCAATAAATAAATAAATAATTATATATGTGTGTGTGTATATATATAAAACACTTAGTCAAAATTAAACAAAACCCTATTCTTTTCTTGTCTCTTGCTACTACCACTCTATTCTCTCTTTTCCATTTATTCATCTTCTATGGTCATTCCTTTTATTTTTTACTTGGAAAATTCCTAAAACTTTCAATTTTCCCACTAATTCTCTCTTCCAGATATTAGGAAATTTACCAAGCAAGTAAGTTTTCTTTGATTTATTTATTTTTCTTTATTTGTAATAAAGTTTATTTTTGTGTTATTTATTTGAAAAATTTGAGACTTTTGTTGTTTGTATATATGTTGATCTATAATCTTGGTTTTCATGATGACAAATACAATCTAATAGTTTGAACATAAGTTCTGCAGGAATTCTATTTTTATATTACAATAGAGCTTTCGGATGCTGCACATCGTCCGAACGGGACAAAGTTTCTCAGACGCAGGACTTCGTCCGAACAAAATTTTCTTAGACGCAATACACCGTCCGAAAGATAAGGCAGAGAGCAAGAATCTGAGGTATTGATAACGGACGCTCATTATCGTCCGAGGGAAATTCTATCAAACGTGCCTGACCGTTCGAAGGAAGAGCAACATCTGGATAGAATGAAACCTTTCGAACACACTACTCTGCCTGAGGATATGACTCATCAAACTACTAGCTTCGGATAAAGGAACGAACGTAACCTCGTTCGTCCAAACGAAGTTTTCAACTTTCTTCAATGACATTATTGATCTTACGCTTGTTTGGACACTTAAAAAAGATCTCGGACGTCCAAAACCTATAATGGATAGTTTTTCAGCATTTATTACTTAGCAGTTGGAAAGTGGTTGGGACCTGTTTTATTACATCTATAAGAGCCAACCTACCTGTAATTAATAAAAACAACTCACATATTGAATACAAATAAAAAGAAATTAGTGCAAATTAGCTCTTAAGTAATATTGTATTAGTATGTACTTAAGAGTGCTATTCAAAAGTTTTGAGTGGAGTGATAATCTTGTACAAAAGAGAGGTTGAGTGTAAAATTCTTGGCTCAACTAAAGAGAAGTAGTATACGCAAGGGTTATCCTACTTTGTGTACTATTTGGATTATTGACTCGCCAAATTTGAAGAGGCATCTTAGTGGATCACTACTCCAAGATTGATATCTTGGGAGTCTTGTTTGTTTAAATCTCTCTCTTTACTTATCCTGCTCATTTTGTGCTTAATTAATTATAGGAATTGCTATTAAATTAATTGTTGGTGACAAAAATTTTATTTGTGCATCATTTGTAAATTATTTTTAAGAAACCTAATTCGCGTCCCTTTCTTAGGTTGCTTTGGAACCAAAAATTGGTGTCGCGCCCCCCTTTACTGCTCGCTTACCGACCCGCTGTCTGGCTGGCACCGGTGGGACCGGCACCGTCGCCAACGTGTGGTGCTCGTGAAATAGGTGATTGAATGCAAAAATCCTACTTACAATAGACAAACATAAATTACCTACTTACTATTACAAATTTAAATGAATCACCTATTTACTATTACATAACGGGCCTTTAATGCGAGATGTGTATACGACAATCTAAACTAGGGAATTCTAAGTCTGGAGTCGCCACACGGTGTGTTGGTACGCCGGGACACAAAAATACATCAAAAATTTTAAAAAAAAATAAACCCTAGTTTAGATTGACTCCTGGTCCGCATAACTCAAGAAAAAGAGTTCGGAAATCCTGTTGTAAAATGGGAAGCATCTAGATGTGTTTGGGATGGATTTGAATTTCCCTCGGCACCCACTTTACCCGGAGTTGGACCGGTTGCGTGATTTTATCGCGTTTCTCTTTTCAATTTTAGTATTCATTATTGCCGGCTTTGTAGCATACGTGTGCTTTGAGATAGTTTAAAAGTAATAAAATATGTACATGTTAATGAGGAAACGAAAATAAATGGTAAATATTAACATTGACAGGTAGATTTAGCCCGGGGCCAATTAAAAGTCGCACACATTGAGCTTGTAGTGCCCTTTAACTCCCAAGGGGCAAAATAGTCATTTATCATGCACGCTGAATTAATGCCAAGTACCTCCTATACCGACTGTCAATGATGCCCTATTGAATAAACTGACTATTTTCAATATGCATGTTATCAAGAGACAAGATTATTTGTCACAACTTATGTCTGTCTCTTATACACATCTAGATTAATTTACACACACTAGATAATAAAATATTATATTGAGACCAATTAAATTAAAATAAAGCACCAATAATCATCACAAAAGCAATTAATCAAAAAATATGTGCAAAGATCAAAGTCTATTTACAATTTAATACTCATAGGGGCAAAACAGTTATTTCACAATCAATGGGTAATTAAAACGTATTAAAATGCCAAACAGAAATCAAAGTAAAACTTGGTGGTTATTGACATAAAACATGTAATTTGGAAGAAATTTGAAGAGAAAAAAAAACAGTAATATTAAAGAAAATTCCTTAAGGGCCTAAATGTAATTTTAAAAAATTATTTGAGGGCTAAAAATGTAGAAATCTGAAATCTGGAGTTCCAAAACGCAAATAAATTTTTTTTCTAAAATTTTGGAATTTTTTTTTGAAATGCCACGTCATCGCTGACTTGGCGCAATCTGGTGGTGCCACGTCATCGCTGACGTGGCGCAATCTGGGGAGTGCCACGTCATCGATGATGTGGCACAATCTGGGGATGCCACATCATCCGTGACGTGGCACAATCTGGTGACGCCACGTCATCCATGATGTGGCACAATCAGGCATGGTGATGCCACGTCTCGGATGACGTGGCGCAATCTGGTGGTGCCACGTCATCAATGATGTGGCATCAAGTGGGCCCTATCAGAAGGGCCTAAACGTAATTTAAGAAAATATTCGCCGGGCTAAAATGAAAAAAACTGAAACCTGGAGGAGTAAAATGGAAATAAAATTTTTCTAACCTTCCTTTTTTTTGTGCATATATTTGTGGGCTACCAGCCTTCTTCCACCACGCTTTTGACCCATCAGATGAACGATTATGCATTGGGTTTAAAAAGGGAAGTTGTATCTCCAGGAACTCTCTACAACTTTTATTCTTTGAGTTTAATCCAGTTCCTCTTCCATCGCTTGCAATCTTGGCTCAAAGTTGGATGTCTGGAAAAATTTTCAGACTTGGAAATTTTTCTGCAGATCCTCTGGACCAACAACCTTTTTATACCACGTTTTTGAACCTCCAAATGGACGATTTTGCTTCGGGTTTGAAAAGAGAAGTTGTATCTTCAGGAACCCTCTACAACTGTCTTTATTCTTTGAGTTTACTCTAGTTCCTCCTCCATCGCTTGAAATCCTGGTTGAAAATTCGTCATTTGGAAAATTTTCCAGACTTTGAAATTTTTCTGTAGATCCTATGGACCAACAGCCTTTTTCTACCACGTTTTTTACCCTCTAAATGGACGATTTTGCTTAAGATTTACAAAGAGAAGTTGTAATTCCAGAAACCCTCTACAATTTTTTTTCTTTGAGTTTAGTCTAATTCCTCCCTGATCGTACGGAATTTTGGCTCAAAATTGGTTGTTTGGCAGATTTTTTAGGCTTCAGAAAATTTTTCTGCAGAAAATTTTTTTCCTCCCCTTTAGACTGATTTTTTGTGCTTTTAATAAATTGGATTGAGTGTAAAAATGGTCAAAGACCATTCCTTGTCATGTGGGGAGTATGGCCATCTGAAATTTTTGGTGAAAAACGCAAAGAAAACGTGGCCAAAACAAATTGCCGAGTGATTGTTGCTCGTGAACAAGACGCTGCATCGTTTCAAGTTTCTACGAGATGAACTTTTTTTTTTTTAATTTTAAACCAATTAATTAATTTAATTTCTAATTTAATTAATAATTAGTTAATTAATAATAATTTAATTAAAATATCATAACATAATTTAAGAAGGAATTAAAGGGCAAATTAAAAGAAAATCAAAGAACAGGTTAAAAAGACATTAAAAAGAAAAAATTAAAAGAAAATTGAGAGACAAATTAAAAGGAAAATAGGGGACAACTTAAGGGACAAAAATAGGTGTCTACAGCTTGCCCCTCTTTGCCGGAGTGTCGAAGAGAATCGAAGAAACTCTAGGCAAAGATTGTAGACACCGCATAACTGGATGATTCCAATCGTGCACCAAAATTTGCCACATGTCAACCTTAAGCTCATGAGGTCATGGAAGGAGAAATTCACCATCTTGACAAACACACTGGGGAGATTAGATCTATCTATTCATCCAGAGCGGAAAAGTCCTTATTGGGGGAAAGAAATGAACAAAAAGACGCGCAGTGAAAATCTTTGAACCATAAAAGACATAACTGAAACTTTGAAACAAGAACGAAATCCCAATCTGGTGTTCATTGGGAGCACAGAGACTTAGAATGAAACGTAGCTGTGAATGACAAAGAAAACTAACTTGACATAACATGTAAACGCCACTGGTAATGAAACTCTACAAGCAATGTGAATTAAAGCCCGACTTTGTATCATCAAGGCCAGGGTATGTAAACACAAATGAAAAACCCGACTTTATGTTATCGGAGTAAAGACATGTAAGTTAAAATGAAAACCCGAATGGTGAGTTTGTCGGGTAATACAAACTTGAAATGAAAGCCGAAATTCGTTTATCGGCCAATGGAGAAATGCAAACTTGAAATTCCTTTATCAACTTAATAGCATGGAAACCCGAAATTCGTTTATCGACGAATTTGAAAATGCGAACCTGACATTCGGTCATCAGGTTAATGAAAATGGAAATGAGAACCCGAATTTGTTTATCGGGTAAAAAATACAAACTTGAAATTCGTTGACTATCAGGTTAAATAAAAATGAAAATGAGAACCCAAAATTCGTTTATCGGGAGTGCAAATGCAAACCTGAAATTCGTTTATCAGGTTGATGAAAATGAAAACCCGAAATTCATTTATCGGGGATGAAAATGCAAACCTGAAATTCGTTTATCAGGTTGATGAAAATGAAAATGAGAACCCGAAATTTGTTTATCGGGAGGAAAATGTAAACCTGAAATTCGTTTATCAGGTTGATGAAATAAAAATGAGAACCCAAAATTCGTTTATCGGGAGTGCAAATGCAAACCTGAAATTCGTTTATCAGGTTGATGAAAATGAACCTGATGTCCATCCCTTGTAGTTTATCGAGGATGAAAATGCAAACCTGAAATTTGTTTATCAGGTTGATGAAAATGAAAATGAGAACCCGAAATTCGTTTATCGGGATGAAAATGCAAACTGAAATTCGTTTATCGAGTTGATGAAAATGAAAATGAGAACCCAAATTCATTTATCGGGAGAAAAATGCAAACTGAAATTTGTTTATCGAGTTGATGAAATGAAAATGAGAATCCAAATTCGCTTTATCGGGATGAAAATGCAAACTGAAATTCGTTTATCGAGTTGATGAAAATGAAAATGAGAACCCAAATTCGTTTATCGAGGATGAAAATGCAAACTGAAATTCGTTTATCGAGTTGATAAAATGAAAATAAGAACCCAAATTCGTTTATCGGGATGAAAATGCAAACCTGAAATTCATTTATCGAAAGTTGATGAAAATGAAAATGAGAACCCAAATTCGCTTATCGGGATGAAAATGCTAACTGAAATTCGTTTATCGAGTTGATGAAAATGAAAACCCGAAATTCGTTTATCGGGGATGAAAATGCAAACCTGAAATTCGTTTATCAGGTTGATGAAAATGAGTCTCGAGATTCACATATAGAGTGATAAATGCAAACTGAAATTCATTTATCAGGTTGATAAGAGAATACAAACGAGAACCCGAAATTCGTTTATCGGTAGTAAAATTGAAAATGAGCTTCAGGTGGTCATCTAGTCGATAAATGAATCTCGGGTTCTCATTTTCATCAACCTGATGAAAACGAATTTCAGGCTGTCTCTTATACACATCTACGAATGTGTATAAGAGAACAGTTCTTCGTTTATCGGGAGGAAATTGCAAACCTGAAATTCGTTTATCAGGTTGATGAAATGAAAATGAGAACCCAAAATTCGTTTATCGGGGATGAAAATGCAAACCTGAAATTCGTTTATCAGGTTGATGAAATGAAAATAAGAACCCGAAATTCGTTTATCGGGAGAAAAATGCAAACCTGAAATTCGTTTATTAGGTTGATGAAATGAAAATGAGAACCCGAAATTCGTTTATCGGGGAGAAAATGCAAACCTGAATGACACGCACACGGAGCCATGCCATTGGGCTTACCCATGAAATGAAGTGTAAAAGGCAACTAGTAATTAACCCTAACATGACTGGATTGTAAACTAGAATCAAGCCCTAAACGGTAAATGACAGATTTTAACCCTGTCTCTTACAACAGGAAATCTCTAGCAAGCGGCGATCAAGTGAGTGTTGATTGCTTCATTAGGGGTTGGCGTGAATCACCCTTTTTAAAATGTGAAAAAAAAGACCGTTGGGTATCAAAACAGTTCTCAGGATTAGTGCGTCCCTTGTTGTTTATTAAAGATATCCAATCAATAAAAATTAGCCCCAGTGTCGTTGATTTTAGCATCCACTTTATTTTCGTGTACCTGCAGGTACTCAAAATAATGCGATATTGAGCAAAGAAAACTCAAATTGGTCAGTGTCATAACATACAAAATGTCAATCTTAGTGAACATTACTATAAGCAAGGTGACCGAGCTCGGTAAGAGCTGCCTACGTATCCCACCACGGGAATCAGGTCGAACGTACTTCGATTAAACAGATGATTTTCACATATTTGACAACTAAAGCATCAACAACAAGAAAAACAACTACAAACAAACAAAATGACAATATGTGAGTTAGATATTGAGAAGTACATGAATAAATAATATAGGCACATGGGAGCAATCTTAGTAAAAATCGTGCCATCACCGTATTAACACCGCTTTGCCTTCATTCTAAGTTATTTGGACCCGATCAGGCAATGCTTTGGATCCATCGGATACGTGCCTCTTAAAGGCCAATGACTATGTTGAGAGAATGACATAGAGGCAACCAATAAGCCTAACTTCAGTCAACAAATTTCGATTGAACACTTTCCCAGACGTGGACTCAGAGAAGTCATCAACCAGACTTTCACCGTTTGCTCGATTTGCCCCTTCCTCAACACCTTTTCAGGTTTTCGCTAAGGTTCCCCTCCCTTTATTTTTATTTTTATTTTTGCTTTTTTCCGCACACTCTCAGATTTTTGCCTAGGCCTCCCCGTAGGGTTTTCAACCTAGCCTCTCTTTTGCTTTTGGTTTTCTTTTTTTTTTTTTTTTTTTTTTCTTTTTTTTTTTAAAAAAAAACAAAGGTGCCCTTTCCGGGTTTTCACCTAGGAGGTCCAATGAATGAATTATGTCGTAAACAGCAAGGTGTGGGAGTAAACGAAAGACGTCTGGCTAAGTAATCGCCTTTTCCAATGCATGCGAACTTTAGTTTTCAAAGTTTTTCAGCATCAGTAAGGCTGCCTTCCCTGTAATTGGGATAGACATGTTAACATCAACTTCCGAGACCGCACAAACTGCTCCCTTTAAGCCTATGCAGAACTTAGGATAGTTAGGGTTAAAATGGGTTAAGTCGTGTGATTGGTAAAGATTGGGATTATCTTATACACATCTAGATGTGTATAAGAGACAGATGGGTTGGACACATTTAGATGGAAAGAATATAGCCATTTGGACTTAAAGTCGAGTTTGTGATATGAGGAAAACTGGTTATGCCCCTTATCTAAAAGAATTGCCCCAGTTTTGGGCTGAGAGTCTTACTTGAATGCAACTGACTGAACTGGGGAAATAGATGAAAAAAATTGCCCCAGTTTTATTTTAACAATTTGCCCCAACATTGCAAATGAGCTCAGTTCCAATTTGTTTTTACAGCAAATGATAGGGACAAAGCACAATTGAAACGAAAGATTTCACAAACAAGAGAAGAGATATAAAAGAATTTAGTCCGGATGTGGGTGAATTTGCAAGATCTTTCGTTTCAATTGGAATTTGTCCCTATCATTTGCAATAACTTAAAGCAACACATCTAGATAGAATTCAGAGACAGGCTTGTTTTTTGACCATTTGCCACATTTATCGGTTGCAAAATGCCTGTCCATCCATCTCCGTAAGGATACGAGGTTCCTCCTGATAATCTTTGTGTACAATGAATGGACCCTGCCAGATTCAGCAAAAGACAGATGTGTGCTTCCTCCTGGGTAAGGCTCAGACATGACCAGCTTGCACTCATTGATGAAAGACGGCTAACAGCTGTGTGTCATGGCCAATGTTATCAACGGAGGATGGCCCGAGCTTACACACAGCTGTTAGTCAAGCCTTTCATCCAATGAGTTTGGGCTGGTCATGTCTGAGCCTTACCCATTCTGTATCCTCTTCACTCAGCCTCCATAAGAATGCATCCAGAAGGGATCTCTACTTTCGGGTTCTCATTTCTTCCATTCCGTACATGAGGAGTAAGGCGTTGCCCCAGAGATGTCCCGATGGAAGTCCGATAACCAAACAAAGTGCATATGGCGCTTTTCATGCCAATCACGCTGATCAAACCATCTTTCGAATAATTCTCTTAAGATTCTTGTTGGCTGCTTCGACTGCCCCATTCATTTTTGGCCTGTAGATGGTGGAATTCCGATGCTTAATCTTGAATTGGGCACAAAGGCCATCTACCATGTCATTGTTCAGATTCTTGGCATTGTCGGTAACCAATATATCCGGGATCCCAAAGCGACAAATGATGTTCTTTCGGATGAACTCTGCCACTACTTTCTTTGTGACGTGCTTGTAGGATTCAGCCTCGACCCACTTAGTGAAATATTCAATCGCTACTAGAATGAAGCGATGACCATTAGAAGCTGGCGGCTCGATCAATCCAATGACGTCCATTCCCCAAATTGAACAAGGCCATGGAGTAGTAATGTTGTGCAATTCAGTTGGTGCTGCCCTTATCTCATCCCCGTGCATTTGGCACTTAACACACCTGCGGACAAACTCGATACAATCATGCTCCATAGTAAGCCAGAAATAGCCTGCTCTCATTATCTTCTTAGCTAATAAGTGCACGGGGATATGTGGCCCATAACTCCTCCATGAACATCCTCCACAATGTAAGCGGCCTCTTTCTTATCAACGCACCTCAGAAGACCCAGATCTGTCGTCCTTCGATAAAGCATATTGCCATTTAAAAAGAACTTGATCGACATTCGGCGTAGGAACTTCTTATCTGAAGTACTAGCCCTTGGACCCAGTTGCCTTTGTCCAAAAACTCCTTGATGTCATGAAACCAAGGCAGTCCATCAGATTCTGCCTCAAGACTGCAACAGTACCCTGGCTTTTCCAGCACCTGAATGGTAATGGGTTCTATCACTGTGCCGTTCGGATGACTGATCATCGAAGATAAGGTAGCCAGCCTTGTGTTGATGGACAAGCAAATCTGAATCACTAAACACAGCTAACTCTTTAATACCCATATCCAATGCCATTTTCAGACCAAGTATGCAAGCCTCATACTCTGCCATGTTGTTCGTACACGGAAACTGTAACTTGGCTGTTGCTGGGAAGTGTCTGCCCCCTGGAGATATCAAAACTGCTCCTATGCCTGCACCGAAAATGTTGGATGCACCATCAAAGAATAGCCTCTAATGTGGGCATTCATCTTTCATGTCTTCGGCAGTGCCAATGAATAAGATGTCTTCGTCCGGGATGTATGTGTGCAAGGGTTGATAATCATTCTCCCTTGGGTTCTCAGCAAGATGATCCGCTATCGCTTGTCCTTTGATAGCCTTTTGATGTAGTAAAGATGATATCAAATTCTGCTAACAACATCTGCCATCTAGCCAAGCGTCCAGGAGTGCAGAGAGACAGGTCTCTCGTGACCGGGGATCACACTGAAATGAGATAAGTGGTATGACCCAGTAGATAATGCCTTAGCCGTTGCGAGATCCAAACCAATGCACAACATGTTCGTTCTAGAAAAGAATAATTGGCTTCATGGACTGTAAACTTCTTGCTTAGATAATAGATAGCCTACTCTTTTCTGCCCGAATTGTCATGCTGCCCCAAGACACAACCCATGGATCCGTCCAAAATCGACAGATACATGATTAATGGCCTCCCTGGCTTTGGGAGGACCAACACAGGAGGGTTCAAAAGATAATCTTTGATTTTGTCAAAAGCCTGCTAACAATCATCATTCCAGTACATCGGTGCAATTTTTCTCAACAGTTTGAACAAAGGTTCACAAGTATCTGTCAGCTGAGCAATGAAGCGACCGATGAAATTGATTTTACCCCCATAAGAAGCTTTTTACGTTCTTCTGAGTCTTTGGCACAGGCATATCACGGATAGGTTCGATCTTTGCTGGGTCTATCTCAATCCCCCGCTTACTGACAATGAAACCTAATAACTTTCCGGAAGGAGCTCCAAAGGCGCACTTTGCCGGGTTCAACTTCAGATTGTATTTCCTCACCCTCTCAAATACCTTCTTAAGATTCGTCAAGTGATCCTCTGCCTTCCTGGATTTGATGATGATATCATCGACATAGACCTCCATCTCTTCGTGTATCATGTCATGAAACAAGGTGGTCATAGTGCGTTGATATGTTGCACCAGCATTCTTAAGTCCAAATGGCATAACTCTATAGCAGAATGTCCCCCAAGGAGTAATGAATGCTGTCTTTTACACATCCGTACTGGCCTTATTTAAATCTCGATAATCAGACACAACTCTGACTTCCCCAGCCTTCTTCGATACTGTCATATTGGAAAGCCAAATGTGGATAAGGGATACAATGATGATTGTGGCATTAAACTGCTTGATGATTTGTTCTTTGATCTTTAAACTCATTTCTGGCTTAAACTTTCTTGGCTTTTGCTTTACAGGCAAGGCATTTAGGATCCGTGAAAGCCCTGTAAACTTATACAGGACGAAGCGAAGGGCAAGTTTGCTCCTAACTGGCAGGGTCCATTCATTGTACACAAAAATTCTATCATCTCTTTTCTCTGCCCTCTAGTCAAATATATGCTGATTTTAACCTCTCTTACGTCCGTGTCTGTCCCAATGTTTACCGTTTCTGTTTCTTCCAAGTTAGGCTTTGGTTTTTCCTCATGTCGCCCGAATTCATTTTCAATATCACACTCGTCCTCATCACTCTCAGATTGTGTAGAAATAGGGTCAGGTGTGATATCGAAATTGCACTCATTTCGGGCCTCATAAATGGTAGTATCCGAAGGATCAAAAGCATTGATTTTGGGCCATCTGGGAGAAAATAAAGTATGAAATGAAAGAAAACAAAATGAGCTAAAACATCTTGAAGAAAAAGTTCTCATTATCAAAGATTTGTACAAGTGATCCTAGAGAACATAAACTTAACATTCATTGGCCATCCTATAAAAAATCAATTGTCTTCAGAATTCATCTCCAAAAAGATGAATAAGATGAATCATGAAGGCAATATCATGATTGTACTTGCCTTACTAATTGAATTGTTTTCAAGATTCATCTTCAAAACAAATGAACGAGATGAATCATGAATACAATGCTGTGCATGCACCTATTTCTTGACTAGATTGCATAAACAAAACAGCTTAAAAAATACGAAACATACATACAAAGATGAAATTAAAAGGAGCAAAACTAAAAATAATGTGTATTTCAAATTTGTGGGGAAACTCCCTGTCAACTAGCAGGCAATAGGTGTCCAATTGTGCAGTTGGTCGATCTCAGCAAATGGCAGTTCAGTGTTTCCTCCTCCGCCTGCTCTTGAATAATTACCCCCACAAATAATTCAGCTATCCCTTGGATAAGGTCCTCCTTTTCAACCTCATCTGCATCAGGAGCCATAATAGCGGCAGAACGTGGGAAAGTAATCTTAAGAGGTGGAATGACAATAGGCAATGCTCGACCTTCCTGTTCAGCTCTCTTCAGCTCCTTAATCTTCCTCAACTGCCTGGCATTCGGGCGAAAACCGAGCCCAAATGTATTCATCTGCGTTGGTAGATCAATAGGGTGTGTTATGCCTTGCAAATTCATCCCCAAACCTTGGCCGATGCGATATCCTCCATGCAGCATTTCCTTTGCAATCATTACACTCGATCCTGCACAACTTTCATTGATGATCGCTCTCCGTGCCCTACCGGTGACAAAGACCACATCATAAGCTAGGAAAGGCACCGGAGTGTCGCTGCTTTCTCCAACTTCCTCCTTGACCAGGAAATTATATACCCCAACAATTGGAAGAACCTGGCAAGTGACCTGATGAACAAATGGACCGACTTCCAAAACAAGGTTTATCTCTCCGGTGGCTTGTCTTCGAGCCCCGTCAAAACCTCGGATCACCATGGATGAATTCTTGACCAGGTCATGAGAGATTCCCAGCTTATCCAATGTCTTCAAAGGACAAATATTTAAAGCACCCATTATCAACCATGACCCTAGGCAAATGCCGCCTCACATCTATATGGATATAATAAAAAATCATGGGTATTTGTCCTTCGAAGTTAAGTCATCATCGAAAAACAAATTTGGTTTGATGCCAGCACACTGCCCACTAACCCAGCAAGTTTGTCAGTAGGAATGTCTAGACCTGCAATGGGCCATGTGTCACTCAAAATCTTCAATACTGCCTCCCTGTGTAGCTCAGATGTTAACAATAAGTTGAGCATAGAAATTTGTGAGGGCATCTTATTCAGCTGCTCCACTACTGAATATTCACTTTTTCTGATCAATCTTAGAAAGTCTTCCACATCTTTATCTTACAGCCTTAGGGGCCTGCATAGGCTCTTTACCTTTGCTGGATTGTCCGACCTCAAAACTGTTGTCATTTGTGATTCGGCCTGACCTCGTTACAGCGGACACTTCCTCCTCAGAAAGCGGCATGAGCCTCATGTTGGGATGGTTTGTATAGAAGTAGAGATCGAAGACCGCATGTGTGCTCTCAATTGGCAATTGTGTTGGCGGTTCAATCACAACGGGATCTTGGGGTTTTACCTCAAACGGATCCACGTCTATGATAAAAGGCTCAGATGGCTCCGAATCCAAATAAAACGGTTTGATCTGAGTCATTGTCACTTCTTTGATTGCTCCTTCTTCCTCTTCGATCTCTACTTCTATACTCAAACCATCCCAACATGAGGCTCATGCCGTGGCAGCGGATTAGTGTTTACTTCAGGAACCCTTTGTTCCGGCCTCTTAATGACAATCTCTCGTGCATCGATCATGTCTTGCACCTTGTTCTTCAACGTCCAACAATTAGCCGTGGAATGCCCTGGGGCTCCAGAATGATAGGCACAGCGGGCATTGGCGTCAAACCTATCCGGAACTCCCCTCTGATACTGAGGAGGAGCTATAGGATTCAATCTCCCCGCCGATCTCAACTGCTCATATAGTTTCTCGATAGGCCGTCCCAAGTTGGTGAAATTGTAGGGTGGTCTGTCATGTGGTCTGGCTTGGTTGGGGTTTGGTGGAGGGAAGTTATTTGGCTGGTTGGGTCTTTGACTGTTTGAGGGTTGTGGTCTTGGATTATAATATGGAAGTTGTGGATTAGGCACGGGCACTTGTACTTGTGTTTGGTATACGGGTTGAGGATAGTATTGAGGTGGTAGTGAAGGTGGTGCATAAAAGCCGGGTTGTGGGTTAGGTCTTTGGTATTGATGGAAATTGCGTGGTGGTTGGCGGTTGAGTTGGTTGAAAATAAAAGTCACTTCCTCTTCCTTCTTGTCAAGCTTCTTGCTCAGGGATTTCTTAGCCACAGACGTGCTCCCCTGCATGGATTCTATCTGAAGTTTGAAGGCCGTCATGTCAATAATTTTCCCGCTTTTTAAACCCCTTTCAACAGCCTCTGCTTGCTGGATGATTTCTAAAAAGGATTTGCCAATAGACCCGATCAACTTTTCATAGTAAGGAGGTTCTTGTGCATCAATAAAAAGTTGGAGGGCAACCCTGTCTCTTATACACATCTAGATGTGTATAAGCCCTCCATCTTTTCACATACTCACGGTACTCCTCTGAGGGCTTCTTCTTTAAGTTCATCAGAGCAAAACGGTCGGGCTCTAGGTATTGGTTAAACTCGTACTGTTTCACAAAAGCATTTGCCAAGTCCATCCAATCCTGCAGTTTTTTGGGATCAAGCATTAAATACCATGATAACGCATCTCCCTCCAGGCTTCTGGCAAATACCCTCATTGCTATCCAAGGATCGCTCGTCAGATTCCCCAGCAAGTTCAGAATATTTTCTAGGTGAGTATACCGGATCCCCAGTGCCATTGTACTTTGGAAATTTTGGGATTTTAAATTTTGGCGGCAATTGCACCTAGGGGAATAGACATAGATCTTGGTAGTTGATAGCTCTAAATTTATCTGTCCCCTGTTGCTGCTTCATGAAACTATCGAACCGCTCCATCTTTTTCAATAGGGCATCATTGACAGTCGGTACAGGAGGTGGTGGCGGCATTAATTCAGCTTCCTCTCCTGGGGTATACTCCAACTCAAGAGGAGGTGGTGGTGGTGGAGTTGGACCTATCAATGGTGGCACTGAAGTTGGAGGAGGTTGATTTTGTGATAGTGGGGGTAGCGGCATCCCCATGCCGGGATTAGGCATATAAGGAGGCAGCATCTCCTGATTGCCGGGGTGAGGCCCATAAGTTTGCCTAAAAGATGTGGAAGACTTTCTAAGATCTTCTCTTATACACTTCTAGATGCTGATTCAGCAGCCCCATTGTGCATTAGGCGTCCCAGATCAAGAGCCATCTCAGTGCATGCCCTCTTTCGGTTGTATTCCTGCTCTCGAATACAGGATTGCTGTTCTTGAAGTCTTTTGTAAGCTTGCCTGTGATTATGTAGAGCTATCTCCTTTTCTACTATTTTCTTGTCCTTAGCCTCCAATAGTGCGGTCAATCGAGCAACTTCTTCTGAAGGGTCTATTACAACTTTCAGTTGCCGGCTAAGCAAATGTTCCAGCCATGCATCATACTGAGGTGTGGTCGCTGAAATTCCACGCTGCTGTGGATCGTATAACGACTCCTAACATGCACGTCTGGATGCCCACGCTGACAATGTACTCTCCTTTTCACAGCAGATTCGGGCCACATCCCTTTGTCGAACATAATATTGAACCGATCAGTCGCTAATTTTGGAGGTACTATTTGAACCCTCCCAAACTGACGTAAGACCTGGAAAGGCATGTAGGGAACAATGCCTTCATTTCCTATCAAGGGTATGAACGGAAGGCTAGCAGACTGCAGGCTCGGTGCATGACAGGGTACCCACTCTAGAACCCACTGTATGTCTGACTCCTTCAATGAAGATAATTGGTGGGATGTACAAACTGTCAGAAGGTGATTCAGAACTTGTCCGGTTGATGTGTTGATTGTGACTTTGTACCCCAATTCACTCTACCCCAGGAAAAATCATGACGATCGTTCTTTCGTCGCCCCAAATGCTCCATGAACCAGGCTTGCAATAACAGGCTTGAACCCTTGAAAATTTTGACTCCATTCTGACAGTTTGTACAAGCCACCAATATGTCGGCTAGAATAGTAGGGATTATGGTAAGGTCTTGACCACCGACGCCATGTATCAAATCGGCTAACATCCGTACCATCCTAAATGCTATCCTCCCATCCGGCCTAGGAAAAAGATATGCACTGGTCAGTGCTAGAGCAAAAACCTGGACTCGCTTCTGGGCCCAGGACTCCTCAGTGGGATGCAAAAAATGAGTCTTGTTTCTGTGAAATCCTTGTTTTGTGCCAAAGTGCTCGTGTAAAAACATCAAAGTAACCGAACTAGCCTCGGGTCAACCCTCTCCTGGTATTGTGGCCTCGGATATGCCGGTGAACAAAGAGAAGTCCCTTGTAGTACCTAGGGACGGTAGTATAACAGCCCGATCCTTGAAGTCCAGTCCGAGAAATCCTGTAATTTCCTCTAGTGTGGCACCATTTCAAACTTCCCGAATCTGAACACAGCTGCCTCACTGTCCCACACTTGTACCAAAGCATCTATTATGGTTCGATCTGGCTCAATATCCCGCAGACATACTAGGTGACCCAAATAACCAGCTATCGCATTCAGTTCTGACAACTGCATGTTTCGTTCCCACTCCTGTAGCAAATAGGGCCATTTGGTCTCCTTTCCAATTATTCGAGCGGAACTCATCTGCATGAAATACATGTTAGCCTTACCTGAGGCTGGTACCCCTTTAGAGCCTTTATAAAATGAACATGCAATCTTACAAATCCCATTGTAGGTTATGTACCTAGGGATAGGTATGCAATTCTATGTACGAGTATCCGATAGGGTATCCCTTCTAGTCGGCTAATGATATGCAATAAGTAGCATACGGTGGCCCTACATCGGTGGGGTTAACCTACATGCACACAAGGGATAATAAAACTTTGGAAACATGTTGTAGGGATGGGTCTCCTATTAGGGCTTGACAACCATATGCCTTTGACCCTACCTAAGGCTTATGCAATGCAAAAATTGAAATTTACTCTTTCTTGCGGGAAGTAGATACAAATTACAGGGCCAATATAAATCATACGAATCAGAAAAACTAATTGCTATTACATAGCAAAAATTGTAAGGCTATTTACTATTACAAGCCAGATAATGGGTAAGGTCTTACCGCCTCGTGTCTAGTGTCCTAAACAATGTCCACACGGTTCTACCCTATGGTTTAAGCTATATGACCATGAGGCTAGGCTTACTAATGCAATCTAGATAGGCTTGGTTCCCGAACCTTCAGACTTTGGGCCCAAAAATAAAATTTGTCAATTCCAATGGGCCTTATCGTCGGTGGTTGGGTGATCGCCACTATACAGATACCGTTACGTGCACATTGTGTCACGACCGCATATCTGGGTAGATCATCTTAATTCCTACAGGGAATCTGGGAACGACACCCACAAAAAATAGGACATGCAATAAATGAGACATATGTTATGCTGTGTTCACTTGGAGGCAGTAAGATTCACACATTTTAGCGCGTTTGGCTCTAAAGGTTTGATGCACCCTAGTACCCCAAAAATTTCCCCCAAATTAACCACAAACAGGTATAATAGCAAGATATATTAAAACATGTACAATAAAGCAAGAACAAATCACACCATAAGTAGACAGGATATGGCACGTAAAATGAGACATAAATCGAGCAAATTGGCACTCAAGACAGCAAACATAGTGAAATACAGTAAAATCAGTGTAAAATAATTTGAAAAGAACAAAGAAAGTAATAGATAGCATGTGGCACATAAAACAAGACCTAAAATCCGTAAATTGGCACACAAGACAGCAAAAATGGTGAAATACGTTAAAACAAGTGCAACATATTAATTGAAAAGAACAAATAAAGTAACATATAGCATAGGGCACGCAAAACGAGGTATAGAGCCAGTAACATAGCACACAAAATGGGTAAAAATTAGCCGGTTTATAATGAACGGGGTAAAATTGAGAGAAACGCGTTAAAATCGTGCGCCCAGATTCTCAAAGTCCCCAGTGGAGTCGGCACGCTTACGTGCTCTATTGCTGCAGGAAATTACTGCGCTCAAATTCTTTGGATGAAACAAACTTCAAAGGATTTTGGTGTTATTTTTTATTGTGTGCCTATTAGATGGAATAATACTAGTGCAATTAATCTCACTAAAAATCCTGTTCAACATTCTAGAACAAAACACATTGATGTCAAGCATCATTTTATAAGACATCTTGTTTGCAAAAAGGAAATTTGTGTTGAATTTGTTTGGACTAAAGATCAATTGGCTGATTGTTTTTACTAAACCTTTACCTTTACCTTTACCTTTACCTTTCGATCGCTTTGAATATCTCAAACTCACTTTTGTTACTGGGCATTATAGATTTCAAAAACTTCTAAGTTGTGCTTTCGAATGCAAATATGCGTCCTAAGCTCTCTGTATTCTCAGATGCAAATATCTGTCTGAACTCCTTTTTTTTCTCCTTTGGATCTCAGATGTTTCCTTTCATCCGAACTATTCATCCTTTTTACCAAACTCTTTAAAAAAAAAATGAACAGACGATTACAATTGTCGGATATCCCTTCGGACGCTTGGTCAAGAATTTTGGCCATCCGTTCATTTGAGAACGGACACACGATCGAACGTATATCAATCGTTCAGACGTCCAAACGACTGTTCTATTCCCTTAAAGCCTTTTATTTTCCTCTTTGCGAACATACCTCCTCCACTAAACCCTAACTCTGGCGAAATAAGAGAAAAACTCCAAATCCTTTTTCTCTTAAATCCATCAAAAAATTCATCTTCCTATCTCTTTAGTAACCCTATTTGAACTCTTTTTCACCTTATTAACACCTCTTCTATTCAATTTGCCTAACATCTCTTTCACTCTTATTTTCACACTCTCCAACTCCTACCTCTGTTCAAGATGGTTCGATTGCGCGGGGGCTATTTAACAGACACCAGAGGCAAGAAATCGAAAGGGAAGGCTCCAATGCAAGGCGAAACTTCATCAAATCCTCAACCATCTCCAAATCCCACCTTGCCCAAATTCATTGATGCCAAGGCATCTGAAAGGTATACATCCTTGCTTAGTAAATCCATTATCGTGCAACATCTTGTTTCCTAAGGCATGTTTGACGAATTAAACTTATCTTTTGTAAAGGAATGTTTTGAAAAACAAAAATGAGGAAATTTGATTCATATTGACTTGCCTGTGTATCATGATATGGTCTTATAGTTTACTGCTAATCTTGGCAAACGTTCAACTATTCGAACCTTAGTGTCTCGTGACATCAATCTTGAGTTTAATTCTAATGTCATTAATTTGATTTTTGAATGTAATGTTCTTCCTTCTGATGAAATTTCATATTTCTTTTCTTTGGACAATTATCATGGCCTACTGTTGATACTTGATTTGATGTCAAGGAAGTGAAACAATTTTTCATGTTAATTTTAAACATGTTTCGGAAGCCAAAACCATTTTGCTTAGTCCTGAACTCAATATTTTGTACACATTAGTTACAAATTTGCTATTACCCACTGATGGACATCGTACTGAGCCGGAAAAAATGCAATTATATCTGTTCTATTGTGTTTTTAAGGGAATCAAACTTGACTTTGGATATTTATTTTATTTCTTGTGAGAATTATTCCTGACTGATAATCGTAGGAATATTCCATTAGGCAAATTTTTAACTAAAGTTTTTTATCATTTTGACATTCCCTTCACTGGAAAAAAATAATATCCCCCATATTTTAAAAAATCTTACATTGAACGAAAAGGATTGCAGTTTTTCAATGAAAAATGGTTCACTAAAGCTAATTATCAAATTGAAAAATCAAAGGATCATGCCCCAACTTCAGGACAAGCACTTCCTCATTCCACTCTTCCTCAACCCCAGGTCTCTTCTTCCACCTCCACTGCCCCATTCTTCACAAATTCCCTCTTCAGAACCCTCTTTCACAACTGTGCACCCTTGTTACAAATCTAGGAAATCAAATGAGCACTTTTCAGCGCCGAACCCTTTGGAAATTAAAAAGGTTGGAGACCAAACAAACTATTCTTTTGGAGGCCTTAAGTTTAGGAATGTCTGCCTCCGGTCAAATCCAATTTGCAAACATTCAGTAGCAGTACATTCTTGAGTCCTCTTCCGACAACGACGACGTTGACCTTGAAGATATCGAACACTCCAATCCTGAGCCACAAGCCCATAAAGATCTAGCTCGTGCATCATATTTTGGGAAAGCTACTATTCCAAGCATCGATACTAATGATAATGAGGATGTTGATAACACATTTAATTACATCATGAAACGTCGTGATCCTCAAGAAACCAATGAGCACGACAGTGAGGCCACGGATGACTATTTGCCCACAAAAAAGCAAAAACGCAAGGAGCGATCCATAGAAGAAAAATGATCTAGATTCAACCTCCTAGTTTACATCTTTTAGATTACATATCCTAAGTTTGTCCTTGGTTTGTTGAACTTAGATGTAATTTCTTGACTAATTCTTCTATTAATGATGCTACGCTTACCTATGTAATTTCTTGACTATTTCTTGTTTGCACTTGTTTCTTATGGTTTATGTAAAAGGGAGCATCATCTCAGGGAGAGCTTGTTTTGTACTTGTTTTGTTTTTGATGATGCCAAAAGGGGGAGAAATGTGGTTGACTATTTGGTTGTTGGATTGTTTGTGGTTGTTGAATTGATTGTTTGAGCTACGATTAGTTTGCTTTGCCCTGTGATTTGTTATCATCAAAAATGGGGAGATTGTTAATCTACAATCTTGGTTTTGATGATGACAAATATAATCTAAAAGTTTGAAAGTAAGTTTGTGCAGGAATTCTATTTTCATGTCAAAATAGAGCTTTCGAACACTGCACATCGTCCGAATGGGACAGTTGCTGGCTCAGACGCAGGACTTCGTTCGAACAAAATTTTCTCGGACACAATACATCATTCGAAAGATAAGGCAGAGAGCTAGGATCTGAGGTGTTGATAATGGACGCTCATTATCGTGCGAGGAAAAATTCTATCAGACATCCACTACTCTGTCCGAGGATATGACTTATCAAACTACTAGCTTCGGACAAAGGAATGGACGCAACGTTGGACGGCCAGACACAATGTAGGGCGGCTGAACGAAGTTTTCATCTCAATGATATTGTTGAATAGACACTTGTTCAGACGATTAAAAACAGATCTCAGATGTCCAAAACCTATAACGGATAGTTTCTCAGCATTTGTTATTTAGCCGTTGGAAAGTCGTTGGGAGTTATTTTATAGGATCTATAAAAGCCAACCTACCTGTAATTAATAAAAATGACTTACACATTGAATACAAGGAAGTACAAAAGCAATTTAAGTGCAAATTAGCTCTTGAGTAATATTGTATTAGTGTGTACTTAAGAGTGCTATTAGCAAAAGCATTGAGTGGAGTGATAATCTTGTACAAAAGTGAGATTGAGTGTAAAATCCTTGGCTCAACTAAAGAGAATTAGTGTGAGCAAGGGTTATCCTACTTTGTGTACTATTTGAATTATTGACTCACCAAATTTGAAGAAGTATCTTAGTGGATCACTACTCCATGCTTGGTACCTTGGGAGTATTGTTTGTTTAAATCTCTCTCTCTTTACTTATCCTGCTCATTTTGTGTTTAATTGATTATATTGCTATTAAATTACTTGTTGGTGTGAAAAATTTATTTGCGCATCATTTGCAAATTATTTTTAAGAAACCTAATTCACCCACTTATAGATTGCTTTAGGGCCAACAATATATATGTTGTTGTTGGTCAAAGGATTCTTGTTTGTTTTGATATAATCTGTTTCATGAGTTTGGTGATAACCATGCATCACGTGTTTTCTTTTTTTTTTAAAAAAAATTTTCATGTTGTATTTGTATTTTCTATTTCCCTTGATGATCCATCACATAGTTGCTTATAGACAGACACTTCTATTTCTATGAGTTACCATTTTCAGCTAATGGTTGGTAGTGATGATGTCATCACCAGTCTGTACGACAGTCGGACCAGTCAAACCACCAAAACTGGGAACTGGGAACTGGTAAGCTTCTCGGGTCTACGACCAATCCGAATTTTAATACATTGTTACAATCTTACTGGAGTTTATGTAATGTAAAGCTATTTAGACATTAATTGTATATTGAAGGTAAACCTAAAATTGACACTCCTCTAAACTCCATAATTTATCTTGAATTATTTATATTTACTATCAAAGTACAAAATGTTCCAGATCGGTTAAGCAAAAGATCCTGAACTAATTGATAGTATTCATAGGCCACTCAACTCATTGCCAATTGATTTTGAAATGAAACCTCATATTCTTTAATATGGTATCAAAGCTAACTTCAAGTTTTCTCTGTTGCCCCAAAGTAACCAAAGAAGGGGTGAATTAGGTTGCCTTTAAAAACAATCCTTTTGATGTGCTTAATGAAAATGTAAACTATATGCACCAAATAAACACTTAAGTACAAATAATCACAAGGAAAGATTCAACAATTGAATCTTAAAGAACAAATAAAAAGATTGAGATTAAGAAATACAAACCAAACTTCCAAATTTCTCAAGTTTGGAGTACATCAACTAGTAGTGCCTCTTCAAGGAAAGTGAGGCATTGACCTTCTTGTATACAAAGTAGGATCACCCTTTGCACCAACTAAGTCCCTTTTGAGCCAAATGATTGTATACCACAATCTCACTTTTGTACACTTGTTATCCCTCCACTCTTACACTTAAGGATTACTCACTAGTCTATTCTTGCTCACACAAATTCCTTCTAGTTGAGTCAAGAGTCTATGCTACCCAAACCAATACAACCCACAATATTTAAACCTATTTCTTCCCAATAGCTTTCACAAGTATTTGTATTGAATGTAGTAGTTATTCATCTCATTTGGAAGTCCTTGGGCTATTTATAGATGAGAGATCTTGGAAAATGTGCTGAAATTTAAGGTTTAACGGTCAAAAAACTAGCTATTAAAAACTAGCCGTTAGGAGTTCGGACGGAGGTTTGGACGTTCGATTATGTGTCCCACAGCTTTATGAAAAGTGTTTCGGACAGTCATATGCTTCCTACAGCTTGACAGAAACTTCTTCATTTTGAGCTCTTTTCTTAGGACAATCCTTTGCGTCCTACTGCTTCTAGTTCGGACGATCATATGCGTCATATTCTATAGCTTCAAGTTTGGATGGTCATGTGCTTCCTATAGTTTTTGGTTAGGACGGTCATGTGCGTCCTAAAGCTTCTGGTTCAAACGGTCATGTGTGTCCTACAATTTTTGTCACGTAGAAAAATCTACACACTTGTTCTCAAGTCATTAGCATGATTTGGTCATCATCAAAACATGATTAGGGTTCAACAATGTCCTCCTTGTTTATGATGACAAATCAATTGGACAACTTAAACAAAAGTAAGAACAACAATCTCAAAAAAACAATCACAAGAAGTCCAATCTTTCTCCCTCTTTTGGCATCATCAAAACATTATAGTACAGAGCAATTTATTCACAAAAGACCTAGGAACTACATAAAAAACCAAAAAAAAAAAAAAAAAACATACAAGCTTCCCCTTAATTAAGGCAATATTTCATTATCAAATATCTCTCCCTTAAACTATGCATTTAATTCAAGTGAGTACATAAAAAAAAATCAAGTAGCAAACATTTCTTCCCTAAGGAATATATGCATAGGATTAACATCAAGGCAATTGAAAAATGAATGCTTCCCTTTTCTTTTGCAAGTAATGACTTAATTTAGACAAAATTGGGGATGCTCAAAATCAAAAAAAAATAAATGAAGATAAGTACATTCCTATCACACAATTGATTAGCACACAAGAGGTTACGCTTCAAATATACAATTAAAAACATATTCTTGACGAGAATTTTAAATGTTACTCATCTATGTCATCTTAGCTCATATGCTTTGAACACCCTTCATTAATGAGACATATCCATCTTGAATCCCTTGGTGTTCTCCAAGCATACCTACATATAAAGTTACGTAACAACTTTTGGTACCTAAGCTTTCTTGGGTCTACTTGAGTTAGAGAACTCACTTAATATCCACATAGACTCCCAATTTTTCATTTCTTTTAGTATAACAATCTTTCTTCACATGACTAAGTTGATGACAATAATAGCACATAATATTCTTACTGCCATACAAAAAAGATTTAGATTTAACAAAGTACAAATCATCATTTCTAAAGGTGATAAAATTCTTGTTGATAAGCATGTTTCTAGTCCTTTTCCTTTCAACAACATTTTGTTTTTTTTTTTTTTGCAAGAAAGAATCGGGATCATCTTCTTCTCAATGATAATTTCTCTTCCATACTTTTTTTCATAAAACTTTGTCTTTTCATCAAACTTTCTTTACAAATCAAATCTATTTTTCTTCAAAGCACCATTTTCTTTTGTCAACATATTATTTTCATGCACAAGCTTTGAGTTAGCTGATTCAATAAAGCATTGATCTTTATTTTTAGTTCCTCGTTCCTAGCATGTGATTCTTTCAAACATTCATGCATTTATAAAATAAATGGTTCAATATCATCATCATCATTATCATCACAAGAATCATCACAAGAATCATTACAAGAATCATAACTAGAGGATACCTTATAATCTCCAAAGGCCATGAAAACCATTTGGACCGCCTCATGTTCTTCAAATTTTCCATCCGAATTGCCATCATCCCATGTGATTTGGAAGTTATTGATGTGAGGTTTTCTTGAATCTTGTTTGGCCTTTCCTTTGATATTGTTGGAGTTGCTTGCACCTCTCTTTCTCATCCTTCTTTCGCTTATGTAGTGCTTCAAGAATCCCTTGGTGATGAGTGTAAGGTCTCCTTCATCAAAGTCTTCATCCTCTAAGTTAAGGGAGACATTTTTATCTTTCTCTTGATAAGCCTTCAAGGATATGCTTCTCTTGATCCTTGCATCTTCATCATCTTGGATGAAACCTTGAATTTACGTTTCAACTCATAAGATGTAAGTGTTAATCAAGGATTCAATGGGCATAGAATTCAAATTTTTTGCTTCCCCTATAGTAATAGATTTAGCTTCCCATTCTTTGGCAAGCCATTTAATATTTTTCTATTCTTTTCAACCAAAGAATACTCTTTGCCTAAGCCTTCCAAATCCTTGATAATATTATTGAATCTACAATACATCTTATCAATATTCTCATGAGGTTCCATTTTAAATCTTTCATATTTGGCCACAAGCAAAGACCTCTTTTGCTCTCTCACGTCATCACTACTTTCATAGATTTTTTCAATTTATTCCAAATTCCTTGGCTGATTTACAACCTTTTACTCTTGTAGACTCATTAATATATAAGGCATCACACAATATATTCATGACTCTAGCATTCAAAGTTAAATTTACTCTATCTTGTGCATTTTACTCATATCTAGTCTTAAGCCTTAACTTATGTGTATTTTCATCAAGAATATTAACTTGCAAAAGGACCTTCATCAACAATGTACCACAAATCAATAACAATAAATTGTAAAAACATTTTCATTCTTCCTTCCAACTAATAAAATTGATCTCATTAAACATGGGAGGTCTAGTAATGGAACACCCCTCCAAAAACAATGCATTATTGGTTGTTATAAAGATTTTTTTCCAAAAGCTAGTTAAGCTCAATACAATAGACCAAGCTCTGATATCAATTATTGGCCCAAAGTAACCTAAGAGGAGGGTAAATCAAGTTGTCTTTAAAAACAATCCTTTTGATGTGCTTAATGAAAATGTAAACTATATTCACTAAATAAACATTTAAGCACAAATAATCACAAGTAAAGATTCAACAATTGAATCTTAAAGAACAAATAAAAAGATTGAGATTAAGAAATTGAAACCAAACTTCCTAACTTATCAAGCTTGGAGTACATACACTAATAGTGTCTCTTCAAGAAAGGTGAGGCAATAACCTTATTGTACACAAAGTAAGATCAGCCGTGTACATTTGCACCAACTAAGTCTCTCTAGATAAGCCAAAGGGTTTTATACCACAATCTTACTTTTGTACCCTTGTTATCCCTCCATTCTTATATTTAAAGATTACTCATTAGTCTTCTCTTGCTCACACTAATTCCCTCTAGTTGAGCCAAGAGATCTACACTACCCAAACCAATACAACCCATAATATTTTAACCTATTTCTTAACACATAGCTCTCACAAGTTTTTGTATTAAATGTAGTAGTTATTCATCTCATTTGGATGTCCTCGGATTTTTTATAGATGAAAATGTGCTGAAATTTAAATTTTAACGGTAAAAAAACTAGCTGTTAAAAACTAGCCATTAGGAGTTTGGACGTCCAATCATGTGTCCTACAACTTTATGAACAGTGTTTCGGACGGTCATATGCATCCTACGGCTTGACAGAAACTTCTTCATTTTGAACTCTTTTCTTCTATTGGTCATGTGCGTCCTACAGCTTCTGGTTCGACTATCCTACAGTTTCTGGTTACGAATGGTCATGTACATCCTATAGCTTCTGGTTCAGACAATCATATGTGTCCTATCTTACAGGTTCTGGTTCAGACGGTCATGTGCATGCTACAGCTTTTGTCATGTAGAAAAATCTACACACTTGTTCTTAAGTCATTAATATGATTTGGTCATTATCAAAATATGATTAGGGTTCAACATTCTCTCATCTACACGTACCTTGAATTTTGTCTAGGCCCCTTCCAACGAGGTCTATCATGTTCAACTCACGTAATTGGTTCGCATTTCATGTCTAACACATGTAATAAATTCTCAACTAACCCAAGTCATGTGTGAGACGGGATGTCAAAGGAAAAAATGTCTCACATTGGTTAGCCGAAAGATCCTGAACTAATTAATAGAGTTCATGTGTCACTCCACTCATTATTAATTGATTTTTGAGATGTAAGGCCCTAATCTTTAACACTTAAGAAAATATAAATACAATAATGAAGTTTCTACGTAAAATCCTTGTAGTCTAGATTTACCATCACATCAATTATATAGGTAATGTAACTAAATTTAAATTATAAGTTCAACGATATAATTTTGCAGATCAAGTATATTATAGAATTTTCTCTTACCACATCATGTCCCGTCCTGCTTTATTTGGCCCTCATGTTCTTTAGGCCCCACATACACTAATTGCAAGAACTCATTATACATTGTGAAGTTTGCTTAAAAGGACAAATTCTTAAATAGACCAAATCCATGTTTAAATCATTCTTATCACTATTGAGAGATTTTTTTTTTTTTTTAAATTATAGTGATGTACGTGAATTAGAACCAAAGGATTCATGACACTTATTATATATGCAGTCTACCTAAGAATTTTTAGAAAGAAAAATTATTGGGTGGACCACATCTATTAAAAAGGCTTATTAGCATTGCCTTCCAAAAGCAGGTGGATAATTACAGTTTGCACTCTAAATTAAAAAATATACATTTTACTTCCCGGTACTATCACCTGTTAATAATTTTATCTGATATGTGAAGGGTTAATTAAATGACTGAACTGGCCTTAGCACTAAGTTTGTAATTTTCATATATTTTATCTTTTATAATAGTTTGATAATTATTAAAAATAGTAAATAAACTATAAAATTAAATATGAATCTTGTTTCTTCCGAGAGTGGAAATGTGAAAAAATTTTGACTCAAATTGTATCCGATATAGCCATTCACATACTTTTAATGGAAATATTTCTTTCATATAAATACACACAAGCATACACACACAGATATATATATATATATATATCTATATATATAAAAATAATTGGCAATCCACTAGAATCATGGTGGAGGACGCTACTCCTGGAGTACATATTTTTTGTAAAAAAAAATCTAACCTTAGACAATTTTTTAATCCTAAGGTATTCACATCCATCCCTATCTAATGCAGCAAGTGAATTGGGGCATGTTAGCATGATTAAAAATCATTGTGCACTGATGATCATAACCCCAGTTTGGTAAGATATGTGTGTGTGTGTCTGTATATATATATATATATATATATATATATATATATATATATAACACCTACTCCTCTTTCTATTCTTTAGTGGCTTGAATCTATAACTAATAAGTTGTAGTGAAACATTTTACCAATTAAACTACACTTCATTTTCACTCTTAATTATTGAAATACAATATGTGTGTTAAACACCAAATTACAAAAAATCGTAACACTTCAATGGAAAATATATTGCCAGTTAAGAAAATTTTTCAATAAAAAAATCTACCAGGAAACTCACTTAGAGAATCGTGTTACATACAAGAATTGGAGCGAAAAGGGGTAAATTACACGACACCCCCTATATTTTGGTGAACCTACATATTACCCCCTGTAGTATTAAAATATATTTAATCCATGTTATTTGAACTAAAATAAAACTGTTGGTCATGCAATCCGATCTAATGATTAAAGGTTTAAAAAGTTTCAATTGAAGGGTATGATTGTCTTTCAATAATTTTTTAACTTATTATTACTAAATTTTAATTTCAATATCATGCTTTTTAATTAAAAAGTTTGATATGGATCCCAATAGCCTAAAGATGTGTCAAGATGAGGAGATGAAAGCAACATCAAGAGTGGACTTGAGCTTGCCAAGATTGGAGCATATTCGTAGTGTTTTGATCAAGTTGCATTGGACTATCTTCAATTCATTAATACATGAAATCCAATTCTTCAAAGTGAAGTACAAGTAGAGATCCTTTAAATCCATGGGTTGAATATTATGTTATATTTTGCTAGACTTTTTTATTTGTTTAACTCCATTGTTTTGTAAAACCCAATAGTAGTTTAAAGTGTTGTGTAAATTGGGTTGATTTTAAGTCGGGTTTAGTTGTTGATTTAATTCTTAATTCATAATTTTTAGACTCATTAATTAGCCTTAATAAGGCCCATTTAATTCAAAATTTTGGGGTCTCCTTATGGTTGAACCCTAGCACTACCTTTTTAGGAGTTTTTTAGTTAGTTTTTAGGACTTTATTAAGCCTATAAATAGGCATCATCAGTATGGGCGAATTTTAGCATATTTTTTTCAATAAAATTTGTCTTTTTCGTGAGGAAAAATGTTCTTTCTTTTAGTCTTTGGATTAAGACTTTGTTGGGATCATTGCTTGACTAACGGTGATTGTTCTAACCGACTTATAGATTTGGTTCTTGCCCGATTCATATAGGCAACGGGTCAATTCTCGCTTTAAATCTTGTTAAGAGTTTGGTTCTTGTCTCGCTATAGACAACGGGTTGAATTCTTGCTTGATTTTTGTGAGTTCTTTTTCGCTCTTGTTTGTGTGTTTGCTATCCAAATTCTTGTGACCAACTTGGGAATTGATCCATGGGCTTTTGGTGCCATCTCGAATTGTTGGATTTTGTGGCATCAAGTTGATTGTGCACGAGGTTCGCATCAAAGTTTTAGAAAACAAATATTAAACGACAATCATACCCTTAAAATGGAATTTTTTTTATTTTTATTTTTGACCATTAGATTGGATGGAATAATTAACTTTCATTTAGCAATCCAACCACAGGGATTAAATGTATATTTCAATATCACAGGAAGGTAATATGTAGGTTAGTCAAATTGCAGGAGAGTTTCGTGTAATTTACCCTCAAAAAAATATTTTGATATGTATTATATTAACATATTTTTATAATTTATTTAACCTTATTCTTTAATATTGGTCACACCACTAATCAAAAATTAAGGCATGAAAAATTTTAAAAATAGCTTAGTGCTAATGGTATTTAAGTGATTTAAATTTCATTTCTTAAGAATATAGCTATTAAACCCGGCTCGGGGAGGAACCCGGAGATGGAGGTGGATCAACGGGTTATTGGTTCAACTGGTGGGTTACTGGTTCAACCGGTGGATCACTTACATATATTTTGTATTAAGATATAAGAACTGTAAATTATTAAATACAAGATATATATATAGTGAAAATATTGATAAAAATATATTTGCCTTAAAAAATTTTAAGTATAAATGTGACTTTACAATATTTACATAGCCTTTTCACATGATAAAGAGTTAAAAAAGAATTAATGCATAGAGTGAAGTTTGGAGAGTATATAAATAAAAAAAAGACATATAATAACCAAAATCTTACATAGTTATGTGGTAAGGCTTTTTATTACTATTTAAGAGGTCTTTGTTGACAATTACAATTTGGTTTTTTCCTCAAAGAAACAAACCCTACCATCGGGTTGCACGAAATTCGACAGGTTCCTTCATTGTCCGGTCATCAGAAAACCCAATCCGGTCTCATGGCCGGTTCACCGGGTTCACCGGTTGAACTGCCGAGCCAGGCCAGGTTCAATAACTATGCTTAAAATTTTAAAATTGCTAACGAATGAGACAGTATAAATAGGGGTAAAGTGTATATTATATTGTTTAAGGGATCGAGTGTAATACTCCCATATTTTAGGGACATTTCTCAAAGAAACAAACCCAACCGCCGGGTTGCACGAAATCCGACGGTCCCTTCCTTGTCTGGTCATCAGAGAAACCCATCCCGGTCTCATGACCGATTCACCGGAACCGTATTGAACCACCGGGCCAGGCCAGAACTATGCTTAAAAATTTTAAATTGCTAACGAATGAGACAGTATAAATAGGGGTAAAGTGTATATTATTTTGTTCAAGGGATAGAGTGTAATACTCCCATATTTTAGGGACATTTAAACCAAGAAAGGTGCCTAGAAGAGATTGTAAAATATTCCAAAACTATAATAGGTTTAAATGCAGAAAACCCCCTGAACTTACACCCAAGTTGTACTTTGCTCTCATCAATTTATTTAATAAGCACTTTATCCCTTCTTTTATGTTTTGGGATAAAAGTATCCCTATTATTTTAATTATTATTGTTTTTCTTTTTTCTTCACTTTTTCCTTATATATATTTTCTCTATCTAGTTTTTGTTTTTCTTTTTTCTTTTTCACTATTCTCTCTTGCTACTACTAAACAATTACCTTACTTATTTAATTACAGTTCTAACTTTTCACATGTGTCTAAATAATTTAATCTATAGATTAATCATGCTGTAATACAATGAAATATACCTTATTGTAATATAAAATTTGTGATTAACTATTAATAATAAAATTAACAAATAAAAAATAAAATTTTTGAGCTAGAAGGAATTAAAAAAATTATAGTGTACAAATAAAATTATAAAATAAAAAAACGTGTACAACCTTTTAATTGTGGTGTAATATCAGAAAAATATAGTAAGAAAATATTACGACTACCTCATATAAGAGTTTTTGAAATGGATTGTGAGAGCAATTAATGTTAAGAGATGAATTTAATGTTATATTTTTTGGACTTGCATGAATGGTAAAATAGGTAAAATGAGCTTTAAAATTTTGTCATTTTAAAGAGTGACAAATAATTTGAAACAAATTAAAATAGAAAGAGTCACATATAAAATGAGACAGAGAGATTACTGTTTATTAAATAAGTTAAGGGTAAAAAATGCAAACGAAGCGTGAGTCAACGGGTTTTCTGCATTTAACCTAATATAATACTATCACTAATTTCTCTGTCCTCATTCATTCAATGAATATGTAAATACATAAAATTCGATTTCACACGGCACTTAACCATTCTCCTCAATTATGGAAGTTACTTATGAACAACAACCACCTCCACCGCCACCTCCACCAGAGGCAGCCGCAGCCGCTGATATAACAGTTTCATCTCCATCCCTCCCATGGAGAATTCGCATTGCAATGAAAATTATAAACACCATAACCGACGCATCCAGTCGCCAAAACGGCACCGTCAACCGCCGTCTCCTCAATTTATTCGGTTATAGATGCTCCCCTAAGTCCTCCCCAGTTGAAGGCGTCTCCTCCTTCGATATTACCGTGGAACCCACTCGAAATCTCTGGTTCAGACTATTTATTCCTGAAACGACGTCGTCAGATCTTCTCCTCCCCGTAATTGTGTTTTTCCACGGGGGAGGATTCGTTTATTTGAGTCCTGATAATAAGTCGTACGATGCCGTTTGCCGTCGTTTTGCTCGGACAGTGCCAGCTGTTGTGGTCTCAGTCAATTATACGACAGGGTTGGCACCAGAGCACCGTTACCCGGCTCAATACGATGACGGATTTGACGTTCTTAAGTATCTAGATGACGATGAGAAGAAGAAGGGAGTCTTGCTGGAGAATGCTGACTTGTCACGTTGTTTTCTTGCCGGAGATAGCGCCGGAGCTAACATAGCCCACCACGTGGCAAAGAAAGCGTGCGCGTCTGTGTTTAAACAACTCAAGGCAAGTTACAGAGTGCCCTTAACATTACGTTTCCTGGAATTTAACAGTTATTGCAATTACTAATGCTATCAATTTTTTTAGGCAAATATTAGTCTTAATCGTTTTTGGTTTATGAGTGCCCAAAAAAATGAATGAAAATTAAAGATAAAAGATACTCAAACATATTATTTGATTAAATATTGTGAAAATAATTTTTAAAGAATGAAAATGTTAAAATAATCTATCTTTCATTCCTCTCACATGTCACGATTTAATTTTATAAAATTTTACTTAAATTATAAAATTTAATTTACACTAATTTAAAATTTATAAATTAGGTCAAAATTCAAGCATATCTGAACATTTGCCAAGCTAACTAGGCAAGTGTTTTTCTAGTTTGTTCAAGATGAATAATTGTCGCCACGTATCCTGGCCCCCTTTGGAATTTTTTTTAATAATTTTTTATTACTTTTTACTTTACTATTCATATTTTTAAGTAATATTTGTTTGGTCAGTAAAAAAAATTTTATCAATTTTTTTATATATTATTTATTATTTACGCAATTTAAAATTTTCTTTTATTAATCATTACTTACCCAATTCAAATTTTTCTTTCATTATTAATCAATTATTTTACTATTCGTCTATATACGTATTATACTATTCACGTATATTAGTATTAAATTTTTTTTACTATCCATTACTATTCATTGATTTGAATTTTTTTTCAGAAAAAGGAAAAATAGAAATGTAAGTTCAGACTTCCGAACCCATGTTCGGGAATCCGAAATATAGATGAGAAAATAGAGTTTAAAGTAATATATAAGGTTCGGATGGTTCCAAACTTAGGTTCAACAGTCCGGACTATGTGCAGAAAAATAGAGTTTAAAATTACATATAAGATTCGGACTTCCGAACTTATGTTGTAAAATTCCAACTATGAGTAGAAAAGTGTAAATTTTAAATTACATTTTTTTTTATATTAAATAAATACATGTTTAGCATAACATACACATACAGACACATTTCGTTTTTCAAGATTCGAATTTCAAACGACGAACATGTAATTACCTTTCCATATGCTTTTTAATACTTGATTTGATGGTATAAAAAAGAAAATAAACGATATTATATATTATGATATTAATAATTTTATTCAAATTTTGCGTACGTATTGTCTTTTAGTACACAAAATACTAAGTAATTTTTAAATTATATTTTTTTATTTTATATTAAATAAATACACGTTAGTATACATGTAGTAGTATATCTTGTTTTTTAGGATTCGAATTTCAAATGACGAGAAGGCAACTGCGTTTGTATGTGATTTTTAGTACTTGAATTGATGATGCTGTAAAATAGAAAGTAAACGGAATTATATATTTTGATATTAGTAATTTCGTTCGATTTTCGCATACGGTTTTTGTCTTTTAGTGTAAAAAATACTATCCAAACACTTATTTACAAAAAATTATTTGCACTATTTACGATCTAAACATTTAAAACAAAAAAAATAATGTAACAATCCAAACACTTAGAACAGGTATAAGTCCTAACATAAAATTGCTTGAATATGATTTTTCAGGATTATAAAACAAAAAAAATAAAGTAACAATTTCACTAAATAACTAATTTATAGTAATTTCAATTTTAAAATTTTTAAACAATCTATTAGAAATCATTGTAAGGATGATGACAAATTGATAATATGTTAATTAAATTGTTAAACAACAAAGATCATCAAAGTATGAAAATTCTCGTTCAGACATTTTATCTACTTTGCATGTGATAAAGTGAAAATTTTAGAGATTATTGGGATAAAAAGTAATTTATACTATTACAGGGATAAATTATAATTATAATCTTAAAATCGTATAAGGGGAATTTAATAATTTTGCACAATTTTCTAATTTTTTTACTAATGATTGAATTTTATCGTTAATCAGGGTTAAAAGATACATAAAATTTTTTTAAAGGACAAATAAAGACACGATTAAATCTACAAAGAAACGAAATATAATTAAGTTGCATATGAGATTTGATATCCGACTATTGTAGTCTTTTGGCAACTATACTTTTTTATTGGTATGTGTCTGCAATTGTTGTGTAGCATTTTTTTTTTATCCGGTCTTTTTTCTTTAATTTTTTTTTTATTTGCAACTATATAATCTGTTTTTTAATTATATTTATTATTAAGGGAAAGGCGAAGGTCCAACGGAATTAAGGGATAAGAGATTTAATTTCTATCTAAGACTGCAATACGGAAATTCGAATCTCCGACCTTATACTCAAACAAAATGATTTGTGGTCAACTCATCTAACATGAGTTGGTTTTTTTCTTTAAATCTTTGGGTTAGTTATTTTCTTAGAAAAACTACCGTAAACACAATTTTGAACTCTACCTATTAATATTGCAATTAAAATTAAATCTTATCAAATTTTATTTATATTGATTGATATCATAAATTTTATAATATTTAATATATATCATAAAATTTACAAATAAAATCAAGATTAAATCTACTTAAATATTTCTCTTTTTCTAAGTAAACATGGTTGTTTTCTTTAACTGTTCGCATGTGATGTTGCCGTGATTTACTGGTAAGGTTAGACCTGTCTTGGTCACCAAAACCATGTAAATCCTGTGGCATCACCAGTTTCAGGCATTAGAATATTTTGGCCTTGTTATATAGTTCAAGGAAAATATCTGACTACGTAACATCTTAACAGTGATCCTTTTTTAAAAAAAAAAAAAAATCTTGACAGTGAAGATTTTTTCCAGTTTGGTTATCAATTTGCAAAAAGATATTTTTTCACACATTTTTTAATTATTCTTTTATTCGATTAAAATATTCTCCTCATTTATATTATTACACTTTCTATTTTAACATGTCTCAAAAATATTCAACTTTTAAAAAAAACCATTAGTTTATCACACCATATCTCCATCAATAAACTTTAACATTTGAGTTGTCATGAGGGATTACTATTACATCCACACCAAATTGAATTTTTCTTTCTAAGAAAGGTGCCTACCCAATTGAGAAACTCTTCTAAAAATATTATCCAAACAGAGCTTCTTTTTTTTTTTTTTTCTGCAGAACCTTAAAATAGATACGATTGGGTCTTATAAAGGATTTTTGAGATGTCTACATTAGGTGGATATGACCGTCTCCATTGTCCTTTTGTCACTGTTTATTTTTTGCATGATTAAGGTAATAGGACTGGTGGCCATACAACCCTTTTTTGGCGGGGAAGAACGGACGGAAGCGGAGATAAAATTAGCCAGCATTGATCCTTTGATATCGGTTGCACGAACTGACTGGCTGTGGAAGGCATTTCTGACACCGGGAGAAGGTATGGACCGCAACCATGAAGTTATCTGTCAATGTGAGCGGTCCAAGAGCTGTTGATATCTCAAAATTGGATTTTCCAGCAACCAAAGTTTTTATAGGTGGCTTTGATTCACTCAAAGATTGGCAAAAGAGGTACTACGAATGGCTAAAGAGGTCTGGAAAGGATGTCTACTTGGTGGAGTATCCAAATATGGTTCATGCTTTCTATGTTTTTCCTGAACTTAGAGAATCAGGACAGTTGATTACAGAGGTCAAGGACTTCGTTGAAAAGCAATGCTCTAAGGTGGTCAAAACTTAGAAGAATTTGTTGGTTTGTTAACCAAACTTCGTAGCATTTATCTCCTCTCTAAAACTTTGGTTGGGATTTAGTAAAGATCCTTTTGTCAAGGGAATAATGATCCGACGGTCTGTGTATGCAGATATGCATCTTAGAATTGTTTTTTGGCAATAAATCCAGTTATTTTGTTGCATCTTGTACAAGGAGATGTTGGGTTTTGGGCTATACATATACATAAATTGTGTATAATGTGCTATCATAATTAACTAGTTCAATTTAAATTGAGCTAATATGATTTAAAATATAATATCCTAAGCCATCTCATTAGTACGGTTTTTAAGTGTAGAAAAATCTATTGCCTTATTTCTTATTTTATTATGGGTAATTTGGAAATAATGAAATTTGTGCATATATAATTGATTATGGTTCCCAAATTATGAGCATGTTGCATTCCATAATTAGAAAAGTGTGAATTCTATACTTTAAAATACATACGCATCAATTTAGAAGATTAAGAAGTGCAATATTCAAGAAATACATCTGTTCTTGTGTATTTAGATATGCCTAGTTATTTTTCTTGATGATTAAACATTAAAGATCTGAGTTATATAATATTTAGTTATCATAATATTGAAGTTTATTTGACTAAAAATAAGTAATATCAGAGCATATTCACGTTAAATCCTTGAGAAATAATTGTCTATATTTGATTTTATGATATGATTGTTTATGGATTTAGTTCTTAAATTTGACAAGGATTTTTATCCGGATTCAATTTGTTGTATTTAAGGATAATTGTTGTTATATTTTGGATTCATTTTTGAGTTCAACAATTTTTTTTTTATTTTTTATTTTATATAGACTTCATTGATGAGTTCAAAATAATTTTGTGATTATTATTTTGAGATTCTATTTGGTCTTCAAATACCAAAAAAAAAAAAAAAAAAAAAGGTAAGAATTTGGAATGCGTTGTCATGAACATTTATGACCAATCAATCGGTTTAAGGTCCTTATTTTATTTTATTTTTATTTTTTGGGAGAATTTAAATTCAAATTTTGGTAAATTATATTTAAAAGATGTCTAATGTTCTAAAACGTATTGATTAAACCAACATGCTATCAAAACTGCCTTTCTTGTGTTGGTCAATTTATTTTAGAACGTTAAGATAATTATGGATGTAATTCATGTAATATTTATCTGTCAAAGGATGTTAAATATTTGGTCAAATTACATTTATACTTGTGTTAATAAATATGTGAAAATTAGTGAGGTATTCCATGTGAATAATAAGTCAATCGCAAAAATAGACATATTGTTTGACGTGATTTATTGTCAATATTTGATTACTATACTAAGAGTATCACTTATAAGTTAATATTTTTATCCAAAGATTAAATGTGAATGTTTTGTTAGATATCTTGTGATAGGCCTTGCCATTATTTGATTTTAATCAATTATAATTTGGAACTTGTGTTAATATGTTGTTTTGTTCTATTTTCACTTAATTTATTATTGTTCTTCGTTGTATGGATCTAAACCTTGCACTAAGTATTGAATAACCCATGGCTTTTATAGATAATAGTTCTAAAAAGTACAAAAGAAAAAAAAAATTGGACAATGAGAAATGGAATTGTTCAAATGGCATGAGTCTTATTATCATAAAACATGGAATTCTAGAAACCTTCAGGGATGATGTATCTAAAAAGGTAAATATTGCCAAGGAATTTCTAGAGGAAATTGAAAAGTGTTTTGTTAAAAAAAATTAGGGTATTCAGAAACAAATATGATTCTATCAAATTTGATTCAATGAAGTATAAATAAAAAATAAAACATAAGGGAGTATGTCATGGAGATATCTCATCTTCAAAACTGAAGGTACTAAAGTTAGAGTTGTCTGAGTAATTGCTCGTGTATTTAGTTTTGATACATCTTCTTTTATAATTCAGTCAATTTAAGGTCAGTTATAACTGTTAAAAGAACAAATAGTCTCTTAATGAGTTCATTTCTATTGTGCGCAAGAAGAGAAAAGACTGAAGTAAAAAAATATTGAAAGTTCTCACTTGTCAATTACCATTTACGACAAGAACAAGAAAAGTAAGAAGGATAAAGAAGCTACGGATGGTCTACCTCTAAAGAAATAACAAAAGAAACAAATTGAGAATTTGGTTGTTTTTCGCTCTACATACAAAGAAATGTACAATTCTCATTTTGGATTGGTCTATGATCAATTTAACTTTAGTGCCAAGACAAACTTGGTAGGTAGATTATGGTGCTACTACTTTCTCATACCTATATAAGTATGTCCATGTATGGTTGTCTGAGTTGTCGAAAGGCGAATGATGTTAAAAGATTCATTTATATGAGCAATGGAAAATAAGTCAAAGTTGAGGCAATAGAAACTTTATGTTATTACTTGGATTTCACAGATACATATGTTGTATCGACTTTTAGACGGAATTTGATTTTTGTTTCTGTTTTGGACAAATCATATTATTTTTGTTCAACATGAATTGGTCAATTCATTTTTTCTCTAAATTCTAATATTGTTGATACCAGTTCTTTGCCTTTTTATGATAATCTTTATTTACTTGATAATATTGCTTCTTTTAATGAAATATTGCATGTAAATACACGAGGTATAAGCACAAATTAACCAATGAAAATTCTACTTTACTATGGCATTAGCGTTTAAGACGCACACACACACACATATATATATACACACACACAAAAAGAATTGAAAGATGTATTCTCCTTAATTTATCAGATTTTCAAGTTTATGCTGGGTGATTAACACAATGACCTTTATACTAAGGGGAAACAAATAAGGTTAGGAGATCAGGTGCCACCGGATCTTCAGACATATTTTAATTAAAGGTTAATAACACTTTACCCCACTGAACTAGATAGGTAATAACACTTTGCCCCCTGAACTAAAAAAATTACACTTTGCCCCCCAATCACATGATTCATCCTTTAAAAATTTTATAATATTATGTTAAATGACTTAAATACCCTTAGCACTATATTTTGATTTTTGTGTTTAAATTTTGATAATGATGTGATAATTATTTAAAAATAATGAAAAATAAATTATATAATATTTTAATATAATCCATACTAATATATATCTTGGTCAAATTTTAAAATTTTTTTATTAAATTTTATATTATTTTGAATTTGAATGTTTAATTATAATGGTAGAACAATTCCTAAATGGGCTAATTTTATATTGAAAATTCTTCTTTAAATATATTGTGTGACAATATATTTTTTTTATAAAAAATTTGTGATTTTTTTTATGTCTCTTAGCATTTTAAAATTTTAATATTTGGATGATCCTGTGCAAATTACAATGTCAAATATAATATAATTTGACATTTTATCACATTTTCACTCCCTAATTATTTTGTTATTATATTTTATTATAATAAAAAATTTTATTATGATATTAGTTTGTTATTATATTTTATTTTTTCCTAATTCTTTTATACTTATTGAACATCAAAATTAAATACATGAAAAAACAAAATATAATACTAAGGGTATTTCAGTCATTTAACTTGATATTATAAAATTTTTAAAAGATGAATCATGGGATTGGGGGTAAAGTATAATTCTTTTAGTTTAGGGGGGCAAAGTGTAATTACCTACCTAGTTCAGGGGCAAAGTGTTATTAACCCTATAATTAATACAATCGGATATTTGTGGGTCATTCCCTACAATTTTTTGGAATGGTCAATAATATTTTATTACATTCATAGATGATTTCTCACGTTATTACTACTTTATCTCATCCATGAAAAGTTTTAGTCACTGGATGTATATCATATGTTTGTTCCATTCAAAGCTATAGTTGAGAACCACTAGACAAAACATTAAAGTTGTCAGATCTAACACTTGTGGTGAATACTATGGCTGATATGACAGATCATGTGAACAACATCAGGGGCCATTTGTCAAATTCCTAGAGAAGTGTGCTATCGTCCCACAATGTACCAATACCGGAAAGTCCTAACATGAATGGTATGGTTGAGAAACGAAGACATGGTGAGGAGTATGATTATCATACTACCTTACCAGATTTACTCTAGGGAGAGGTATTAAAAACTACATCTTATGTCCTTAACAAAGTTTCATCTAAAGCAACAACTAAAATCCCTAATGAATTATGGACGGACAAAAAGCCCCGTATAAAACATTTCTATATTTGATATTGTCCCGCTAAGGCAAGGCCTTATAGGCCGAATGAAAAGAAACTGAATTCAAGATGTTAGCACTTGTTTTATTGGATACTCTAAATGGTCTCTGATGTACAAATTTTATGATCACACAGGTAACTACGTCACTTTTTTAGATGAGATATGATTGACTCTTTCAGGATATTGAGTTTGGGAAAGAGAAAAGGTTAGAAACTTTGTTTTTGAATAGGACTTTGTTTTTCTTCCGACAATTGTTATTGATAGTAATCAGACTTCTATTCTTCACATTGATCGACACGTAATACTAGAATTACTAGACAATGTCGAAAATCTTTCCTACCATGAACATTAGGTTATTTCTAAAGAAAAAATTCAATAATTTCAAGAACAAATGCCATTGAAGAGATCCACTGGAGAAAGTAAAAGTGCAGTTGTGGATTATTACATCATATTTCTTCAAGACCATGAGGATAATATTGTATTAGTAGAAGATAGTCCAATCAAATTTCATCAAACTCTACAACATCCTAATTCTCAAAAGTAGATTTTTCCATGAATGAAGAGATTAAGTTCATGAAAGACTATGACGCGTGGGAACGCATTGCGTTAACTAAAAGTGCAAAACCCATTAGTTATAAAACGGATATTTAATCAAGAGGGATTTGAAGGTTATTGTGGATAGATAAAACCCTTTTCTTGCCGGAAAGGGCTTTACTCAAAAGATAGGCATTGATTATAAAGACATTTTCTATGATTTATTGAAAGACTCTTCCAGGAAAATAATAGCTTTAGTGGCACATTTTGATCTCAAGCTACATTAAATAGATGTAAAGACTGTGTTGCTCAATAGTGACATTGATCAGACTAAATTTATATAGTGCAACTAAGAAACTTTGAGTTGAGAAATATAAAGAATATGATTTGCAAATTAAAGAAATCCATCAATGGACTTTAGCAAGCTTCTCGTCAATGGTATTAAAAATTCTATCACAATGCGTCTCGTTTGGTTTTGAGATAAATATGGTTGACGATTGTATATACCATAGTTAGGTAGGAGTAAGCATATTTTTCTAGTTCTTTATATTGATGATATACTGCTTACCAACAATGATATAGGCTTATTGCATGACATCAATAAATCGTAGGTTTATCAAAGAACTTTAAGATGAAAGATCTTGGGGCGCCTCTTATATATTAGGAATTCAAATACATTAGGATCGCTCTTAGGGTATTCATAGATTATCAGAAAATAGCTATATCGAGAAGGTATTTAAGAGATTTGCCAAGCAAGATAGAAAATCAGGAGATACCTTTGTTGTTAAGAGAGACTAAATAGAAACTAAAACAATAAAAACCATACAAAGAACTAAAACAACACAAACAAGAAAAGTAGGAAAGTTTGTACTTCTAGCTAGTCTAAACTATTCAGCACAAGGAAAATCTTTTTAGATTTTCAAAAATAAGAAACATAACTGTAAAATACTAGCAAGTGGAAGTAGGGATGAAACCCATAAGGATTGGTCGATAATTATCAATATTTTGGTAAGAACGCTATTTGAAGAGATTGATTAAAGAGAAATTTAACTAAAACTAATTGCAAGAAGATTAAGAAAGAGAATGCAAAATGGGTTAAGGTTCAATTAGCTAATTGTTTGGGGGTTTAATCTATTGATTGGGTCAAGTGGTTCAATGGGACAAATTAGGAGTTCACTCCTAATTATGAGTCTAGGGTTGGAAATTTCTAACAAAACCCGATAACACGACACGAAATTTAATAGGTTATGGCACAACCTGAAATTTATCGGGTCATTATTGGGTCAACCCATTTATGACATGAAATTAAACGAGTTGTGTTTGATCAACCCATGGGTTGACATGATAATACGTTAAGTTACTATATGAACAGATTTTGCTGAACTTTTTTCTTTATTATAATTTAATATATTATACTTTAACATTTTGAATACTAGATTTAATATTAGATTATTAAATCAAATATAATTATTATTTTAAATATTATCCAAAAAATTTCAATAATTTTAATTATGTGTTATAAATTATTATGAGAACAAGGCTACTATTAATAATTGTTCAAGTTATAAATAATTAAAATTTGATATTTTAATTCAAATGGATTGCAAATTATATAATCTTGTCAAATCAACTGATACTCTCTATCATTAGTAAACGGGTCAGACGACATGATAAGAAATGAGTCAGACTCGACACGACAAGATAACCAGATAACCCAACCCATTGACACCCCTATATGAATCAATCCCTTGATTCGAATCACGATTCTAAGTCATCCACACACCATGGAGCTATAATAACTAACTAGAAAAATGGCATCTTGACCCGACTACTGTTGAACCCCTAGTTATGTTAATCATGTTTTGATGATGACCAAATCGCACTAATGGTTTGAAAACAAGTGTGCAGAAAAACAGGGACGCTCGGACGCAAATGATCATCTGAACAAAACAACCAGAAGACAGAACTTCAGACGATGGTAATCGTCCAACACAAAGAACCTGAAGCAGTCTCAAATGAAGAACAGCGTCCGATCTTTTTTCCAAAAGACATTGCTTCTATCGGACGCAGGTTCGAACGCATCCTCGGACGTCCGAACAAATACCCTCAGAGAAAGGACGCACTACTGATTTCGGACACAGAGGTTAGCAGCCGCCGCCCGAAAGGTCCAATGGCTAATTCATTCTGACGGACACCCACTATATCGACCGTCCGAAAGGTCCAACGGCTAGTTTTCCAATAAACAGAAAATAGCCGTTGGAAAGTTGTTGGAAGCAGTTTTTGGGCAACTATAAATACCCCTAAGCCTGAATTAAATAAGAAGAGACTTCTACATTGATTACAAGTAATTCTTGAGCTATTTGGGAGAAATAGTGGGTACAAGTGTTGTAATAGTGTAGGTAGTTTTGTGAAAAGAGTTTAGTAGTGTAAGAGTTCTTCAAGTGTAAGAGTGGAGAGATAACAATTGTAACAAAGGGAGGTTGTGAGTGTAAAACTCTTGGCTCAACTAAAGGAAATTAGTGTGAGCAAGAGTGATCCTCATTTGTGTACAAGAGGTTATTGTCTCACCTACTTTGAAGAGACTTTTAGTGGCAAAACTTCAAGTTGAGAACTTGGTAGTTTCCTTGTAAGAAATTCTCTTTGTGGTTGTAAGCTCCAAGCTTGAGAAGCTTGGGAGTTTGGTCTGATACTTTTAATCTCAATCTTTTTATTGGTTCTTTGTGATTCAATTGTTGAATCTTTACGTATGATTATTTGTGCTTAACTGTTCATTTGTTGCATAAAGTTTGCATTTCCTATTAAGCTCATCAAAAGGTTTGTTTTTGAAATAACCTAATTCACCCCCCTCTTAGGTTGCCCTTTGGGACCAACAACTACTATTCGTCCTAATCTAGTTGATGATTAGTCTAAGAATTAACACTCAAAATTTGAAATTTTGTTCTAAAACCCATGAAATGGGCTCAAGAATTGGCATCCTTCTCTTGCCTAACTCTTAAAACACCATCTACTATCCAATTATCCACCATTTTCACTATTCAACCAACTAATCAATCAATACCTATTGGAAATTGACATCATCAAATCTTAACTCAAGACCGACTGATGCATAAAAGAAAACGTTATCTCTAAAGAAACATTAATTTTAAGAAAGATCTTGAAGAAATCATGTAAAAGGAAAACATTTTAATAAGAAATTAAACACCCTACATTAAATTAACACTAATAATAAATAAATTCAGAAAGCCCATAAATTAGTGTGCCAATTACACTAAGAAAGCAATTTAAAAGAAAGCAATTAAACTAATTAAATTAAAGAAGCATTATATTAAATACTAATTAAAGTAGTTTAGACTTAAGTAAAACATTTATAAATGAAAAGATTCAATCTTCAACTAGAAATTAAAATTACAACTAATAGAAGCAAGAGAATGAAACCCTAAGCTAAAGAATTCCTCCCCTAGTAGGGAGAAGAAAATTCTAAGCTACACCTACTAGCATACCACTAACTGTGAGAAAAAAGAGACCCAAATGTGTTATTTATAGTGTTGGGAATGGAAGAGAAGTTTTAGCCACTTTTTGGCTCAATTTGGACTATTTTTCCCCTTAAAAAATTTGGACTATGGTATGGATTTTTTAGGCATATAATTCCATACCGGGGTATGAACTCTGCATTAGCAGCATCTCACTATTTTGCACCAACAATCTCCGTCTTTTCTCGATTGATGTGTCATTTTCTCCAATCGAATCCTAACAAATTCATGCACTTTAATAACTATAATAAACACTTCAAATGACTCCTAAACATTTGAACAAAACACTTCCAAAAACTAAAAAGAAAAAATAAAACAAAGACGAACAAGGACTAATGAAAACATCTTTCGATGAAGTTAGGTTAAATACTAGACACAAACTCTAAACATAAGAACATAATAAAATAAGATAATTAACACTTAAATAAACACTAAAACATTAAATGAAAACATACTAACATATTGTAACACATAAAAATAAAAATCGACAAAAATACATACTTAAAAACTAAGAATGCTCGAAACTAGTACCAAAATCGATAGTAAGATTTAGCACAAGAACAAAGTTTTCTAAAGTAAGATTTAGTCTTTGTTTTACCAATATGAACCATTTTTTATTATTCTTTGTAGCATAGATATGTTGGCAACCCTACTTTAAGACACGTAGTTGTGTATTGCTAGAACAACAAGGCATAGGAAATGAGATCACAAGAGTGGTGTTCGAACAAGAGTTTTCAAATGACACCAATGCCCACTATTATGATGAAAACCATGTAAATTAGTTAGAGGATATTAAAGTCAACCAAAGGGAAAAATAGGATAATGGATCATTTAGCTAACGGGAAGGAAACAATTTGGAATTTGGAGGCAAAAGGCATTAGAAGCATATGGATAAAAAGACAAATTCAACCCTAGTAATCTTAATATTTCCTAAAATGATGTACCAATGGTAATTTAGAAGGTTATTCAGGCTTTTACATATTAATGATTTATTATGACAAAATGTTTTCTAGGAGCATAACAGACTTTTCAAGTCATCAAATAAATATTTAACCAATATATATATGAATCACATGAGAAGAATCTAAAACAATTAGTGCAAATACAAATTTATTACTTGATGTGAATCATGATACTTCAAGGACAAACATCATTTAGCTAGTCACTTACCCAAAAAAATCATCATTTAGCTAGTCAATGAGATATATGATAACTCTACTAAACTAGAGTTATTTTATTCTAAATTATTGCATTTTGATAGTTTAAATTCTGAACTTTGAGTAATTAATTGAAGGTTTTAGTTAATTTCTTTCATATGTGTTTAGATTTTTGTTCTTGTTAAATATGATAAGGTTTTATTAAAATTTTAGCTAAATTAATTGCTTAATTGGGTTAATACTATGCAGGTCAAAATTAGAGGCTGAAGTTGAAATAAACAAAGCTCAAGGACCAAATTGTAATTATGAAAGAAATAAAATCTTGCTAGGAGGAGAGTCCAAATCTCGATCTGGACTCGGGAAAATGACTTAAGTGAATTAGAGTCCATATCGCGATCTAGAAATCCATATTGCGATATGGCCTTGCTGGTGGTTTAAGTTGTAAGGCCAATTTTGAAATTTCTAGCAACCAATTTCTGATTTTTGCCTTGCGTAATGCTTCACTATTTAAGCTACTTTTAAATTGTAATAGAAGTAAGTAGGAATAGAGTAAGTAGGTAGAAATTTTTAGGATAGATTAGGATAGCTTAACTTTCAAGTTTCCTCTTTAATGAAAAGTTCTCTTTAATCATCTTTTAGATATAGTTTTAATTTCCTTGCAAGTTTAAATTTTGATTAGATAATTGTAGTGGGTTAATCATTAGCTTCAAGTAGATATAATTTTTACTTACTTTCTAGTTTAAATTAGTAAGAATCTCTTTTCTTAGAATTTTAGGGTTTCATAGAGAAACTAGGGTTCTTATTGATTTATAGCTTTTTAGTTAAGAATTCTCAATTCCTTGCTTTAATTTCTAGTTAATTTTTAGTGGGATTTCTTTATTATTGTCAAAAATCCAAAAATATTTTGATTTCAAGTTTAACTCTTTCCAAATGTATAAGTTTAGAAATGGTTGCTTCTAGTCTTCAAAACTTCTTTTATGTAGTCTTTTTAATTGGGTTACTTACTTGCTTTTTAATTTTAGTCTTATTTTGGTTAATTTAGAGTCGAATTAAGTGATTTTATTTAATTTTTTTATTAGGATATAGAAACTCGTTTCTCAATTTCATAGTTGCCTAGTTTCATTTACTGGCTTTAGTAGATAATTTAGCTTAAAACTAGGTTTTAATTTCTTGAGTTTAATTATGGTTTTGAGTAGTGTAATTTCATCTTCTATTGTTTGTTTTTTCTTAACTATACAATGATCGGTAAATCTTGGTAATTGTTTGCCAAACAATCTTCGTGGGAATGATACCCACTCATCCTATACTACTATCAACTCTGTATACTTACGGAAGTTAGGTAGAGTATAGTGATCTTGTGAAGTTATTCAGTGCTTGTTTGTTTTTAAAGTTGAACTCTACCAAGAGCAAACAATCAATATATCTTTGAAGATAGATATAATGTCCAAAATCAGCAGCAACCACTTTTTATTTTTTTTTTTTTGTTTCATTACATACATCCACATAGGTGGGATTTAATACAATCTTAGATACCCATACATGGTGGAAAAAAAATACTAATATATAGTGGAGAGAATGCTCAAACTACATGAGACAAGACATATTACACTACTATACTAAACCTATATTATACAACTATTCTATTTGCTGCTGGCATATGGTTTTTCGGGTTTTGCTCTTCTTTGCTCCTTGATGCTAAAATTAGCATAGACTGCAAGTGTGGAGATTTGAACCCCAAACCTATAGCCCCAACATGCACTTAAGTGCAACCTAGTGGCCAACAGAGCAACTACCACTTTAACCTGTTCATTTTGAAATCTAACGATCCAACAATTGCTTAATTGAACTATACAAAAATCACCATAGAACAAATATCTAAATATTATATAGAGCCTACCATGTCTTGAGTGACCCTTAAAATTTTCTAATTTAAAAAAATTTCCAATGACCATAATAGGGTTCCAACCTTCTCGTAGTGCTATCAGTCTTAAAGTGCTAGTTCTTGACTAAAATTGGTTAATCAGAATTAAGTTATCAAATCAACATCGCAGCAAGAATGACTATACTCCATTATAGTATTATTAAGGGGGTGTTTGATATCCCCATTATGTATTTACAGTTAATTCATTAAGTACTTTTTTAAATTAAGTGAGTTGACAATAAAATTCTCGCACCTCTAAATAGCATATTATTTTAGGTGAAAATTTTATAACTTGATTGGATATATTCTTTACTAGTATAGAAAAATTCACTCAATTTTTTCTCTGTTTCACTTTCATATACACATATTCTCACACACATATAGTCTCTAAAACATACAAACATACATACATTTTCTCTTAGATATACTTTCATACATAATTTCTCTCATTGACACACAACAAACATACAATTTCATACATAATTTTCTCTCTCCCTACCTCTCTCTTTCTCAATAAGAACACTCTTCTCTTTTTGGGAGTTTTTCTCTCATCTTTGGAGTCTTTTTCCCCTCTTTGTGGGAGTTCAAAAACTTTTGAAACTTTGTGAAAACTTTTGTATAATCCCTGAAATTTATTAGCACTATTACAAAGACTCATCTGTTTTAACCTTTGTTCCCTTCGTAGTAGTAATGGTCATAAAATATTAGGTTGGATTCAAATCCCACTGTCGCATTTGTCTTTTGTTAGTGCAACATGATCCCACATAGCCTAACCATTGATAACAAAATCTCAGATCAGTTGGATGCTACAATTAATTTTAAAGTGACTAGAAGAATATCAACTGCTTCAGTTAGCTAAGGAAACTCATCGAAACTTTGGTTGGTACGATGGCTCTTTCAAATTACTATATAGCCCCTTTTGCTATTATATTTGTCATTTTTTGTTTTGGTTTTTCTATTTAGTAGTAGTATTTCTATTGCTTTTATTTCTGCCTCTTCCTGTTCCTGTTTCGTGATAGTTTTCACGGTTTTGTCTATCTTTTCTTGCTTTTGTTCTACTTTGTTGTTGGACCATTCTTCTTGAGGGGTTCTTAGTTTCTATTCTTGTTTTGGGCTTCTTGTTTTTGTTAGTTTTACTCATATAGTCTAAAGGATTGGTCTGGTATTCCTAGATTACCTTAATAAAAGTCAAATTAGTAAAGAGATTTGCAAAATTTGACTTCACAACAAAAGAAAAACAAGGGTTGTGCCTACATGAAGAACATTGTGAACATGGTTCAGTTCTCTGTAGAGTTTGCCTAATTGGTAAAATTATTAGGGAAAGAGTTGTGAACTTTGTAGGAGTTAAAATTTTGTTAATAAGAGATGAGGTCATCTGAGGAACTTGGAAGTGATGAAAGTAGGGACTAACTTGTTCTGGTTCTTCTTGAGTAATCAGATTCACTTGGGTAGGATTCTAAAAGTTGGACCCAAAATCTTATATAATTACTTTCTGGTTATTAAAAAATGAAAACCTAGATTAGAGGACCACGAGAAGAACTTTGATTCAATTATGGAATTTTCCAGTCCATTGGAACTGAACAAAGAGATTGATATGAAAATTGGAAATGTTTTTGGGAAGGCCCTGGATGTTATAATACCTAACAGTAGAGCAAAAGAAGGAAGGCACACCAAAGTTCTAGTTGAAATTGATGTTTCTCATGCTCTACGAGAGGAATAATGGTTAAGTTAGGTGAGAATAGTAGATGGATTGACTTCAAGTACGAGAAGTGTCTAGATTTCTGATACAAATGTCGTGTGATTGGATATAATGAGAGGACTTGTACCATGCCTATCAAGAATGATTAAAATTCAGATCCTCAATTTGGAGCTTAGCTGAAAGCCAATAATACAACGAATCTTTGTAATGCAATGGGATAGAAGCCCAGTGAGGCTAGGGACCACATAAGGAGATCACTGCAAGGTGAAAATGAGCTGGAATTAACAACTACTATTGAAAGGAAGAATCTCGTGGATTTAGAAGAAAGCAATCGAATGATAGGGCAATGGAACAGTATTAATAATAGTGACCAAGGAAGGAAAAGAAAATTTAAATTTGGATAAAGAAAGATTAGTTGCGCACAATGAATTAAAAGTTGCTGGAGAAGTTGAGGGGGGTAGTGAGAATATGTTGAGTTTAGGGAAACACATTTGGCAAATAGGAATATCCAAACTGGTTGAGGTAGGTGTTGAAGGGCACTCAAAAGAGTTTGATAGCTTTGAGGATAGAATGCATGTGGATGAGAAGAATCTGATTGAGGTAGGAGAAGAGACTCTTAGGAAAGTTTCATTTGGATAAACTGACAAAGGAATAACTGCTAGCAACTCTGATATGATGGAGAAAAGGGGTAACATACATTGCTACAAGCCTACTAAAACTTAAAAAAACATTACACAAGTTGTGGGAATTAGGAAACCTCTTGGAGAACTGAACAAAAACCTTTTAAAGTATAATAGAGTTGATAAAGGTAAACTTAAACTGAGAAATGAAGAGGATGAGAAAAGGCCTGAAGAACACCTTCACAGGAAAAAAAAACAAGACAACTAAGTCAGGTAAAGAGAACTTTCGAATCAAGGAAGTGGTGGATTCCAACCTGAATGGGGCTTCCAAGTTTAAATGAGAGCTTTGGTATGGAATTGTTGAGATGTTGAGAGCTTCTTGACAATTCTCCAACTAAAGGAGGTTGTTGGACTCCACTCACCAAGTATGATCTCTTAAGTGAAACCAAAACAAACAAACAAAAAATCATGAATAAAGTCAGGTAGGTGGTTAAGTTTGATGACCTTTTTGTTATTGATGCTAATGGAAGAGCATGAGGGATGGTTGTTATTTGGAAAATGGGTGATAATTTGGTTAAGATATTACTCATTGAATTTACCATTCAAGTTTTAATTGATGGTAATGCAAGTAGAAAACACTTGTGGATTGTTTTTATGTATGCTAGTACACTACTGATCATGAGATAAAATGGAAACAATGGAGAATTCTATCTGGTAGGAAAGGTCTTTGGGTTGAGTATTGGATCATGTATGAAGACTTCAATTATATTACTTCTAACTAACAATGAAGAGTGGGGGGAACAAACATGGATGATTAGACTTCTAAGATTTTAGAAGATTCATTCAGGATAACCAGTTGATGGATTTGGGTTTTGATGGACTTCCCTGGACTTAGAGGAATAGTTGGGGGTAGAGAGGTAAATGAAAGATAGGACAGATTCTTTTGTAGCACTGCATGGAGAACAGTCTTTAATAAGGCTAAGTGTTGGCATGCATTTAGAGAATAAAGCTTGTAATCATTGAATGTTGTTGTCAAGTACCCAGCAGTAGAAAAAAATACGCTAAGAGGAGGTTTTTGTTTTATAGGAAATGACTCCAATATAAAAAATAGGTGAGATGGTGAAAAAAGCTTGGGATAATAATGATGAAGGCTCTAGATTTTTCAAACTCTATAACAAGAATAAGAGGTGTAGGGCAGAGTTATGTGAATGGAACAGAAAGCTAAATAATAATGTAGGAAATGAGGTTAAGAGAATCAAGGGCATTATCAAAGAGCTTAGTAACAGTAAGCTCTGTTGTGATTAATAAAACTAAGCTCCTAACTAAGTGGAAAGAGAAATTAAATAGAGCCTATAAGGAGGAAATATTCTAGGATCAAAAGGCTAGGGTCAAATGGTTAAGAGAGGGTGACAAAAAACACAAGCTACTCCCATGCTAGTGTTGCTCAAAGGAAAAGGAAAAACTCTACCTCCAAGTTGCAAAAAGAGGATGATACTTGATATAGCTCAAAGGAGGATGTTGCTAAGGAAATCACAGGGTATTTTAACAAAATCTTTACAAGTTCTAAGAAGGGAGACTTTTAGAAATACTCTAGGGAATCCCTTAGACTATAACCAGTCAGATGAACAGGAATTAGTTAAGTCTCTGAGCAAGAAAGAAATTAAAGATGCTATTTCCTATGCACCCTTACAAATCCCCAAGGCCTGATGGGATGTTTCCTATCTTCTTCCAAAAATTCTAGAATACAATTAAGGTGCAAGTGGTTGAGGCTGTCTAGAGTTTCTTTCATTCTAGTAACATTAAATTTGAAAGCCACAAATGAAAACTTAATTTCACTCACTCCTAAAGTTTGAATCATCCCATTTCTATCATTCAATTAGAGCCTTTTAGTTTATGTAATGTAGTTTATAAAGTTTTCTAAAATTCTTACAGCTAGGACGAACTCTCTTCTAAAAAACTACATCAGTTCTACTCAATCTGCCTTCATTCTTGGAAAACAGATCCTTGATAATGTTCTTCTTGCTTATGATGCCTTTACTTTCTGAATAACAAGAAAACTAGTAAAACGGGTTATATGGCTATTAAGTTAGTCATGTCTATGGCCTATGATAGGGTGGAGTGACATTTTTGGTAGGGGTCATGACCAAGATTGGTTTTGATCAAACATGAATTTACTAGATTGTAAAATGTATTTCAACTGTCATCTATTCTATCAACACTAATGGAAAGAAATGTGGCTACATTAAACCTACTAGAGGTATAAGACAGGGTGACCTCTTTCTCCATACCTGGTTTGCTTTGTGTTGAATTGGGATTTACAAGTCTTCTTAGACAAGCTGTGGATAAAAATCTGACATGTGGTTTGAATATTGCCAAGGAAGGACCATTTATTTCCCATCCGTTCTTTGCAAATGATTCTCTAATTTTTGCAAAGCTACAAAGAAGGAGGCAAGTCAAATCATTAGAATTCTAGGGAAATATGAAGAACCTTTTGGTCAACTCATGAATATTGATAAATCTTCTTTATTTTTTAGTAAGAATGCAAGATAGGAAGAGCAGAATCAGATTCTACTGGAATTAGGGAATATGAAACTAGCAAAACAAAGTAAGTATTTGGGGCTGCCTCTAGTAATAGGGAGATCCAAGAATCAGGTCCTTGATTGTGTCAGACAAAAAGTAACTTCAAGGTTACAAAACTAGAAAGGAAAACTTGTCAACCAAGATGCTAAGGAGGTCCTACTAAAGTCTGTTATTCTTGCTATGCCAAATTATGCCACGTCAATCTTTAAATTGCCTCAATCCTTATGTAACAATCAGATCAATCTACTCAAAATTGGCAATGTTCTAGTAGGAATGATAGCTAGCAAAAGAAGACTCACTAGATAAGTTAAGAGTAATTTTTATATTTGAAAAGGAAGGGAAGGCTAGGCTTGAAATATTTAAAAAGTTTCAACCAAGCATTAGTAGCCAAATAGCTATGGAGAATACTGAACAAACCAAATTTACAAGTCACTAAAGTGCTGAAAGGGAAATAGTTCTATGACACATCCTTATGGTAAACAAAATGAAAATGTAGCTCTTCTTGGGAAAGGAATTAATGAGTGCTAGGGACCTTTTAAAAGCTAGAACAATGAAGAGAATAGGTGATGGGAAGACAATTAATATATGGAAAGATAAATTGCTCTGGGGGTTGGATAGGGTTACTATGAAATCTATGAAACCTCCCAACTGTCAACTGGAATTTGTTAACCAACTAATAAAGAATGGCAAGTATAACTTGAACTTGCTGAAGAATCTCTCTTCTGATGAGAAAATTCAAAGCAGCACATAAAAATTCCTATTAGTACAATAGATAATAGAGATAGGTTGGTATGGATCTTCTCTCCCTCAGTCAATATTCAGCCAAATTGTGGCATAATCAAGCAAAAGAATTTCAGTACAAGAGAGTGGGGATTCTGCTAGTCAGGGACATTCTAGTAAAGATGAGGGGAATACAAATGTATGGAAGTTTCTCTGGGGCTCAATTTAAAGCACAAGTTAAAGCAATTTTTGTGGAAATGTTCGCATAATATTCTTCCTGTTAAGAAAGTGATTGCTAGAAGGAATAACGAAGGGGACCCAATCTAAAATTATTTTGGAAAGGAGTTGAGACCCTAGAGCATATGTTGTTCTTTTGTTCCAATGCTCAAAAGGATTTGGAGATTTTCTCTCTAGTCCAATAGGAAGGAATACAACAACATAGATGCAACATTTGGAACTAGTGGGATGAAATCATGGGAGCAGCCAGAAGGAAAGAGGGAAAGAAACACATTACTCCAACAATCAACATCTACTACAGTAAATATAGAAAGCTATGAATGCATGGAGCTTCAATCATAAAAGGTAGGAAGAATAATAGTGTGTTAGGAAGGCTATTGAGGAATGGATAGATTTTGACACAATCAGTTATAAGAACAGCTTAGATGAAATGATGGAAGAAGTTGAATTGGGAAGGGCAGCAGTTTGGAAACATCCTAAGGATGGAATCCTAAGAACAAACACTAATGCAGGTATGAGCAAGGATAAGCAAATAGAGGTAGGGGTATAGATGAATTGGTCAACTATTTGACTCGAGCTCGGTTTGACTAAGCTTGAGTTGAACTCAAACTACTCATATAGTGAATCGCACTGAATCACAAGCGCATAGGTATTCGACTCAAAAGCTCGTTGAGCTTTTTGAGCTTTGGTATATATTTGTATTTTTTTTATTTTTTATACTATGCTTAATTACTAAAATATCACAATCATTTGAGAAAGTTACTATTTCTACCAGATCATTTTTTTGAAAAGCCTATGGACACTCATGGTAGAAATATTTTTATCCAAAAATTTTAAAAATAAAAAATACCCTAAACTCTAAATTTTATCAAACCATCATCATATCAAACTTCAAAATCCCTACTCTCTTAAACTGATAAATAGGACTGCTGTCACAAACCCTACCATCTCCTAAACCCACTACACCCCACGGCTCATCATCTCCACCATTTTCAACACAGTTGAATCTCAAGGTATATTTCTAGTTTCAAAATTTTATGGTATTTTCCTTTTATGATGATAACATTAAGAGTGCTTGGGAGCTAAAATAATTTATTGATATTCTCTAAAAAATTATAAACAGTCTAGAATTGAGAAGACGTAATTTTGATTATTTAATACTACTGTAAGGCTATGATTCTTTGAAGGCCTGAAATGCTGAATTAGTGCATGGAGTTTTCATGAGTTATTTATTATATGGGGCATATGGAGCTTGACATTTATCCATTATTTATTATGTGGAGTTTTTGATTTTCTAAAAAAAAAAAGTTCAAAGATTTGTAAATTAGTGATTCAAGGTGGTTCATTTTTTACTATGTGGTCTTTGTTATTTTCTGCACAAAATCTTCAAGGTGGATAATTTTAATGCTGCTAGAATTTTTGAAAGAGTAGATTTTCATAATTTTTAAATTTTAGTGCTTCTTGTTTGGTGGGTTCTTTATTTGTTCCCTTAAACAGAGAAATGTCTTATTTTTGCAAGTTTATCGTTCTTGTTCATCCCCTTCTAACTTTTGTTATTTGGAATTTAAATTATTCCTTTTGATTGTTTCTTCTTATTTAGATTGGAATGGTTATTATTAGTATTTGATATTAGTAATTTTGACATGCATATCTATGATTTAAAGTTTGTTGCACTCCTTTTTTTAATTAAAACCTCCAGTGAGGTAAGAGAGCCCTTTTTATTGAATTGCAAATGATCTCATTGGAGGGAGACTAGGCTAATACCGAGTAATACATGAAAGTATAATCAAAATAATTGAGACAATTCATGCTACGAAATCCTGTAAACAATTCTGATCTAACAGAAGGAATACCCAAATCATCCAATGCAACCGGACCATTGATTTTATGAAGGAAACTGGAGGCATCGAAGTCTTGTGATATTTAATTCGCACCCAACCTAGATAATTCATCAACAACCATGTTGATTCCCAAAAGGTGTGACCAATTGTGATCAAATGGTTAGACATTATATCCTTGATTTTACGGATTCGGATAAGCATCCTCCAAGGATAGTTCGCGGAATTGTTGATTATGTCTACCAATACTTTAGAATTAGCTCGAACTCGAAGTGGAAATAATTGATGTTGAATGCAAAGATTAACACCCGAAACCAATGCATTAAGCTTGGCGTCAAGGCTAGTTCCATGACCAAAAACTGAGAGAACAGTGTTGAACTCTCATTAATTCTTTTCTTTTTCTTTTGTTATAAGCTAAATGGGTTATTCTTCTTTTTCCAGTTTCCATTTTGTAATAGTGCAAAGTCAGCAAGAAATTTCTTCAAATCCTACACTATATTTAATGAAGATTCATCTACCCCAATATCTTTGGATACTCCCATTATTGAAAATAGTGAGAATGAACCTGTGCAATTGCAAAATATCATTATAGAAGATACTAATGCCATGGAAGAAATTAGTGAAGTACCCAATCAATTTAGTCAACAAAATGAGGACGGACAAGATCCAAAGACATTTCAAGTGAAAAAAATGTGTAAAAAATTGAAGGCTTGGAATGATTTCAAAGATTTTTTGTTGATGGCGTTATGAAAGTTGAATGCTTTTATTGTAAATCAAAATTAGCAAAGAATGCAATGGGGACCACCTCAATTATGATTACACATCAATAGATTTGTGGAATAGGAAGATGAATTTGTGAGAGGCAATGCAACGACAAAGATCAATTTCTGGCCTATCAATTAACCGGTACATCCCATACCACCTTTACATTATGGAAAGTTTGATATGGAAAAAATAAGAGACGTAGAAGCATAATGGGTATTGACACATGAGCATCCATTCAGTATTTCTGGAAAATGAGGGGTTCAATTTCATGATAAAACTTTGGCTGACTGAATGGAAAAAAAATAACACACAACACAAGTAAAGCTAATTGTGTCACAATTTATGGACTAGAGAAGAAGAAGTTGAAGAAACTTCTTAAGAATGTCAACAAATAAGTTTGAAAACTGACCTTTGGAAGTGTAAGAATCAAAAGATTGAATACATGGTGATAACTGAACATTGGACTGATTCTTCACGGAAGTTGGAACAGAGATTATTGAGTCTCATTCATGTTCCACTACCTTGAAGAGGTGTTGAGATTTCTAATATGATCTTTAAGTGCCTAAAAGAATGGGGTATTGTGAATAAGCTATTAACAATATCAATGGACAATTCTTCAAACAATGATGTGGCAATCAGGCTATTGAAAGACACTTTCTCTATGAGTAAGAAGTTAGTGCATTGTAGAAAACTATTATATGTTTTGTGTTGTGCACATGTGTTGAAGCTTCTGGTTCAAGATGGTCTTGGCAGTCAAATTATAAACATCACTAGCAATATTAGAGAAAGTGTAGGAATTTTGAATCGTTCGGATGGAAGACTTCTACTGTGTACTAATATTGTGCAACTATTGCGATTGCCGGGAAGAAAGCTGATTCATAATTGCAGAACAAGGTGGAATGTGACATTTGAGATGTTATGTAGTGAAATAAAGTTCAAAGAAGTTTTTCCACAATTCTAAGATCACGAACCACACTACGACAACTGTCCATCAAAAGAAGATTGGGTGAAAGTGGTCAAAGTTTGCAATATTTTGGAGACTTTTCGGGCAACCACTCAAATTATTTCAGGTAGTGATTATCCTACATCAAAATTGTTCCTCCAAGAAGTTAAAAGAGTAAAGTTTGTGGTAAATGATGAGGATGACTTCATAAGAGCAATGATTAGAAAAATGAAAACAAAAATGATAAATATTAGGGTGAGTGCAATCTATTGATGGCTATGGCTACTGTTTTAGATCCAAGGCAAAAAAAGAAGCTGTTGCTATAGAGTTTTTTTTCCCACCACTTTTTCCATCTAATGAAGCCCAAGAGAACATGTCAAAAGTTAAGATAGCTCTTTCTGAGTTGTATGATCAATAAGTGGCTGCAAATGATCATGATCAACTTGGAAAAAGAAATGTATCTCAAGTTGGTGATTCATCGATGGATGCTATAATTTTTCCTATACTTCTATATGGAATGATTTGGAGAAAGGTCTGCAAAAGATGCACCAAATGATAATCCTCTACAATTTGATTGTTTGGGCTAGTGGAAGATGAACAGCTTATCATACTCAATATTGTAAAGGATGGCTTGTGATTTTTTAGCCATTCCAGTTAGCACAGTTGCTTCTGAGGCTACATTTAGTACTAGAACAAGAGTGGTACATGCATATAGAGCTTTCCTTTCTCCTAAAATTAGACAAAGTTCAAACTAAATGTAGTACTATTGAGTCGAGCTCAAAGTCCAAAAAATCATATTCGATCGAGTTTGATCTCGATCTCGAGATCCCATCTAAAAATTTTGAATTCGAGCTCTACCAAAGCACCAGTCAGAGGAATTATAACAAGAGAATGAGGAGGAAGTTTCGTTGCAGCATGGGGCATTTCTGATATGTTTACTAGAGATGCATGCATGCATTGAAGAAGCTCTAGCAGTTCAAAAGGCATTGATCAGAGAAAAGAATTAGGTTCAGACAAAGATTAAAGTCCAAGGTGATTGTAAGAAGGACATAAATTTAATGAACGGTGATACCAACAATGATCTTCAACTAGAAATTATTTTAGAAGCTATTGATAAGTTAAAATGTTGCATTTGTAAAGTTTCCTTTATGTTCATTAGAAAAGAAGCAAACTATGTTAGACATTATTTTAGCTAAGTTTGCTAGTAAGCTATGTAAAAATGTTGACTAGAAATATGACTTTCCAATTTGCCTGCAAATAGCAGCTTCCCAAGACTTGGGGCAGTTCTCTCATGGGGTATAATTCTTTCCTTTGAAGCAATGAGAATTCTGAGAGTAGTATCATTTGGGGGAAAAAATCTCGCTCACTATCTCTCTTGCACGTGCACTTCATTTCTTTGCAAGAACATATTTTCACACACTATATTCCTTTCTCCTCACACATACGCACATACTTTCACATATTACCTCTCACACACACTCTAAATTGGTAAACTATTTATTTGTATTAAAAGATGACATTTTAAAAAAATAACCTAATAGAAAACATAAAATGGAATATTGTTATTGAACTATATAATATATATGTAGGGTAAAATACCTCAATTCAATGTTCAAGTTCAATTGATTATCAAACAGATACAACTTTATGAGTTTAGTAAATTAATACTTCAACACTTTAACTTTTAGTGTTCAGAATTCAGTTTTAAGTTTTCTAAAACGCCTCTAATAACAATAAATTTGGACTAAGAAATGGACTAGGTGATCTTTTTAAGACAATTTCACCTTATACAAAGTGTTATCCAATGTAGGTCTAAGCATGTTGTTCTAACATACAAGATCATTAATCTTTCATCCATGTTACCTACCTAAGTCTACATTGCTACCAAGGTAAGATAGAAGCTTCATACAACACCATTTAATCACCCTATATTAATTTACTTGACATCTTTCTTATACCCACTTTTGTATAGTAGAAAAAGTGAAAGGATTCAATTTTTAAAACTTGTGGCACTCATAAGTTACAGTTAACAATATAAGAGATACACAACCTATAATTAAATTGTAATAGTCCATTAATTCCATGTACAATATTTATGTGTCTAAGTACATGTGCATTGGCCACATTGTTGTGGAGTCTTTGAATTTTATATTCCAACACTCCACCACTTGTATTCAATTCTTTAAAGTTATATCATTAATTCATTTCCAAAATGACTGAACCACTTTGCACCCTTTAGGTTTACTATGGTTCTCACTTTTTGTTCCTAACTTTTATTTTGAGCACCTTTGTCCCTAAAGTTTTAAAAGTTCTCAATCACACCCAACCACTAATATTGTAATTAATGAAAATAACCAAAAAAAATGCGTATTTGCTCATTTTAAGGACTCGTGCTAATTTCAATCATTGAAATGGAAAACGGAGTAGTGTATAGAGGCTATCATTCATATACTACCACTGACTTGTGTCAGATTCTAGTGAATTTTGGATGAATTGATAATTTTAGGGTGCAAGGTGTACAAAACAAAACTTCAAGGTATGTGATGGAACTTGATAATTTTAGGGTGCTAAGCGTCCAAGATAAAGTGATCAACGTGCGAGTAGGAATCACTGAATACATTAGGGATGTAACAATGTGGAACTAGCCCGTCAAGAAAATTACACTTTTTACGAGTTTTAGTCACAACACATAATTGAATTAGTTCATTTTCATGTGTTATATTGAGCACACTTTCAAAATTTCAGGAAATCAAAACTAATTTTCATGTTTTTTTTATTATACAAATTTCTTCTTCTGTTTCAGTTGTTGGTGTTTACACAAAAATTTGATGTCACAGAAAAACTCAAGATTGTTCATATCATATAGTGATACTCGTACTTAGGAATGGTTCCAGAAGCTGGTCAGCACTCAATGAAATTATGATCTAAAAATTCAACTGTTAAAAATTAATTTCATGTGTCAAAAAAGTGATGTATTAGAGAGTAACTGCTTGTAATTTCTCTCTCTTTCGAGAGTTCTTTCTCTGTCTAGAAGATTCATAACTTCTTGTTATAGGAGCTAATGGTGGGTAGGTAGATTTTTTAGTTCAAAGTTCAAATTCTGATGCTATTCACTAAATCTAAGAGATCTCTAGCATTTAAGATACATCATTTAAGAGCTCTTTAATACAGATCTAATGAGTCTTTGAGGGTTTTAGGTGCACAAAAATCCATTCATGAATTTGATAACTTGAATTGAAAGAGGCTAGAAGGATGAGTTAATGCAAAATCATATCTCTGCTTTTCTTTTTCTCTTTTCCCTGGTCTTTTTTGCATTTTGTATGTTGTATTCATTTTGTTATCTACTTAGCTAGCTTTTTGAACCGGAGATCTTACTTTTCTTCTTGTTGCTCTAGGGTTTGGTGAGATCCGAAGATATCAAGATAGATCAAGAATTCCCTGGAGAATTTCGTCAAAAGCTCCATGGCAGATGAAATAGTGGAGGGCTTATAGAAATTCTCACTGGTTGGGAAGGAACTAGATGGACCAGAACTGGTGAATGACGATTTTCAAATTGGTGTTCTTGAACATAAAAAGAGTCTTATGGGAAGGATTTTTATGGAAAAAATGGTTAATTACACTAGCATCAAGAACTTTGTCTTGCAAGTGTGGAATTACCCTAAGAATTTGCAAGTAGTGGAATTAGAGGCTAATATGTTCCAATTTCTTTTTAACTCTGATACGGAAATGGAAAAAGTAATTAGAAGAGGCCCTTGGATCATTGATAACCAAGTTCTGGTATTGGAATGCTGGGAAGACAATTAGGTGGTGCCAAGATCATAGTAGTGCATAATGCATTCATGTTCAGAATTATGCATTTGATCACCTAAATGTTGGTACTAGATACCTCCCAAATAGGGCTGAGTAGGAAGTGGAAGTTCTACTTTGATAAAATATGGGTGCAAAGGAGGGTGTTCAAATGGTAATTCAAGAGGCTTGGGAAAAGGAGGTCAATGGATCCAAAATGTTCAGGCCAACAAGGAAAATTAAAAACTGTAAGGTAGCACAACTAAGCTAGAACAAAAGAGTCAACTATAATGCCAAGCTTAAAATCAAAGTGTTGAAAGAAAAACTTGTGGTGTTAAGGCTGAATGGAAGTGCTGAGAGCAAAAGAGAGATTACAACTACCAAGAGGGACCTAATAACCACTTACCAAGAAGAGGAACTGTTCTAGAGCTAGAAAGGTCGATACCGTTGGTTGAAAGAGGGAGGGCTAAAAACTCAACATACGTCCATGCAGTGGTCTCTTGAAGGAGGAAAAGGAATAGAATTGGTGGAATTTAGGGGCAAAATAGTGAGTAGTATGAGACTAAAGAATATATTGGGAAGGAGCTGAAATGCTAAGTTCTTGATAACTCTATATTTATAGTTATTTTTATATCTTCTTTGTTGAGAATTTGAGTGAGTTTTAGTCCCATTTGTTTGTGTTTGAGTAAGAGCTAGTGTTTAATAATTTGTACATTTTTGTGTTGATTTTGTGGTTAATTGGGTGTTTAGGAAGTGTAAATATCGATTTATTGTGTTTCATGTTATGTGTAGGTGTTAAAGAGGCAGAATGGTCATTTCGCACTTCTGGATCATTGTTTGAAATGAAAACTGACAAGTCAGGCTACAGAGGAGAAGTGTTAATCACAACTGCGGTTGAGCAAGGAGGAATACTCGCTAACTGCAAGAGAAATAGAATGCATGTCTCAGTTTACAATAGGTTCAAGGCATTTGCTCACTGACAGGAAGACATTCGCAGACTACGAGTGATCGGGCATAATACACTCGCAGACTGCGAGTGGTCCGATCTTGACCTGGCCTTTTTCCTTGATTGCTTATAAATTGGATTGAGTTGTATCATGATTAAAACTCACAATTCTTCTAGCTTTTAACCTAGTATTTTTGCATTACTTTTCTCAGACTTTCAAACATTATTGTTATTATTTTCTATAACTTTATTACTTCGAATTCATTAGTTTTTAAATTCAAGTTTAGACTTTCATCAAGTTTATTTCCAATAACTTTTTCTTTTCATTATCTTATATTTAATTACAATTGTGTTAGTCTTTATCTATTTCTTAACAATGAATTCTAGTCAATCAATTAATTATTGCTTTTCTAATCAAAACATGAATCACTAATTTCATTAGGGTTCGAGTGCGGGTGACGCAATCATTCATGAGTAAATTAAATCAAAGATTAATTGGGAAGTTATATTAATTGGGTAATAATTAACACAGAAAGAGAATTCTAAAGAGTAGCTAACTTTAGTTTTGGTTATGTTGGCCGAGGCAATATGATAATTGACCATCTATCATAGACCCATATTAGATTGTTTTGTTAATTAATCTGAGATTAAGGTAGCGGGATAAATTAATTGGTTCATAAGAGAATTCTATACAGATAAAACTTATATTAATTTAATTAGGATAGAGAGGTCTCGACCTCTAGTTAGTTAATTTGATAGGATCCAATCACCAAAGGTTGAGGTTGGGTTGATTTTTGGGAAATGAACCTCTATGAGATATAATTGAACTAATTAACCTATGATTTAAATAATCTGAAGGTTTGCTAGCCTGGCACTCGACCCATCTTTTCTACCTCTTGAGACACTCTATTATTAATTTGCATTGCTTTCTTTTTGCATTCTTTAATTCTATGTTATTTATTTTTGCAATTCAATTTTAGAATGCAAAAGCATCACAATTTGGTTGTGTAAGTATAAATTGGTTTAGAATCTCAGTACTTGCTTACACAATCTTCGTGGAAAATGATTCTTGCTCACTCTACTACATTGATACTATGAACTTGTGGATATCAATGGAAATGTGTGGAAAAGGTTTATTTAACTTTTCTGCCAACAGACAAAGTTTTTGGCGTCGTTGTCAAGGATTGTTGTTTGGGCAATATTGAGATGCTAAGACGATTCCTTATTTAGACTTTTATTTTGATGGGGGTTAACACACAAAATTTCCTTCCTTGTCATACCCAAACTTCGGGTTAAGTTAAAGTGTCAAATAGAGAATGAAGCTAATTTTGAAAATTTTGTGAATTCTTCATGCAAAGAGTGGGCATAGAAGTTTGATGATGTACTATGGGCATACTGGACTGCATTTAAGGCAACTATCGGATGTCTTTGTCAATATAGGTTGGTTTTTGGAAAAGCATGCCATCTGCTGGTAGAATTAGAGCACAAAGCATTTTGGGCGATTAAAACATTGAACTTTGATTCTAAAATTGCAGGTGAGAAAATATTGCTGGAATTGTGCGACTTAGAAGAGTTTCAGGATGAGGCTTATGAAAATACTAGATTTACAAAGAAAGGACAAAAAGGTGGCATGATAAGAGTATTTTACAAAGAGTTCAAGGTACCTCTGGAGACAAAGTGCTTTTCTATAATTCTAGACTTTAGTTATTTCCAGGTATGTTAAAGTCAAGGTAGAGTCGACCATTTGAAGTTTTGAGAGTTTTTTGTGTGGTGTGGTAGAAATACGAGGTCAAAAGTCAACATTTCAAGTGAACGGGGATAAACTAAAGATCTACCATAGAAGTGTCATTGATAGTGGATTTGAAGAATTCCACTTTGTCATTTAATGGTCGTGGTCCAATAAAGTAAAGCTAATGACTTCAAAAGAGTGCTTCTTGTAGGGGAAAACCCAAGCATTTTAGTTTAATTAATTTTCTTATGTTTTAGATTAATTTTAATTTTTGCATCAATAAAATAAAAGCTAAGAGTCAGTGATTAATTGTTTACCTTATTGTTTTACAAGTATTGCCTTAGCATGGAATGGAGTTAAAGAAAAGGGACTTCAAATTTTGGGTAGACAAGAGAAAGGCCACTCCCAGCGTTTTACTCACAAATTGCGAGACAAACAAAAGCGGCTTCTTGCAATCAGGGAATAAATCAAGGCATATCTTTCGCAGACTATTAGAGAAATAGAGGGGCTTTTGTAGTCAGTGAGTAAAACCAAAGGAACCAGTCGCAGACTACAACTAGTCCAGACGAGTCAAAGAGGGTTTAAGACACCTCATTTTTAGCCTTTAAAACATAAACCCTCTTCTCTTTTATTTTTTCTCTTGCACAATTAGAAACCCTTAAACCTTCTTCTTCTTTTTTCTTCTTAATATTTCAAGCCAAAAGTTTCATCCCTCTCGTCCTTCTCTTTTCTTCATCTTGTCTTTCCTTCTCCATTACTCTTTTCCACCATCAACAAATCTTAACACCAATTATTCATCTTCTCAACCAATCAAAAGGCACACAACCACATCTTCCAATTGGTTTGTCATTTTGGTACTCATCACTTGTCAGATTTCATCAAGGTTTTGGCAAGCTATTTGGGGTCTTCTACAAAGCTTATTCTTGAAAAAATTTCTAGAATTGAGTAAGACTCCAAATTTCATTTCGGTTTACTTTGAGTAAATTTCTTGGAAATTATAGCTTTACTTGTGCTTGTAGTTGGTTCAATTGTGTGGTATGAATTTTTATAGTTTATTTGTGATTGAATTTGGTTGCTTGGGTAATTTGGTTAGCTATGGTTAGTGTTGATTTGGGTTGGATAGCTATTTGTGTATGGACTGTTGATATATTTTGATTATGATAATGGGGAAGAAGCGGAAGCAAGCTGATGACAATACTTATGATGATAATGTGTTTGTTTCCTTGGAAGCCAAAAGATTATATGATAAACTTCAAGAATGAATAAATCCTCATTATGAGTGAGGTATTGAGTTAAGTCATGTTAAAATATAAAAAATGAGGAAGCAGATGAATTACGTTGTAAGATTGTGAATAACATTCAAAATAAGGGGTGGAGAGATTTTTGTAAGCCTCCTAGTATTGCGACAAATCAAAATATAGTTTGTGAATTCATTGGTAATAGCCTTGATGTATCAGGCCACAAATTTGTTGTAGTTAAGGTTAGGGAAGTGCTAGCCAGTTTTACGAAGGAAATAATCAATGAACTTTATCACTTGCCCACTAATCCCAACAATCAATTTAACACATTCTTGGAAGGTAATATAGATTATGATGAGGTAGCTAGTGCGTTAACTGATGGTTGGGGTACTTCGGATATAGTGGATGGCAAGAGAAAGTGGATTAGGTTTAAGTATTTATGTTTAGAGGCGCGGGCTGGATGCAATTTATTTGGACAAGGATACTGCCTGTTTCACATACCACGAGGTTACTCCTGATAGAGCTCTTTTGATTTTTGCAATTATGGAGGGCTTTACTGTTGATATTGGATAGGATATTCAGTAGGAGATCCTTCGAACGGGAACAACAAACATAAAGGGCTAATTTTCCCTAATCTTATCACTCAATTTTGTCGGTATTCAAGACTTCGGATTGCAACAACAAAGAAGTAGGAGGCACAAAAGTCAATCAACAACAAATGTCTCTAGTCGATTGTCAACCCAGTACAAGTCTACAATAATAATAGTGAAAGTCGAAGCAAGAGGTGAGCTAGCTGCTGGTGAAGGACAGAATGCTCAAGGGCATCGACCACGTGGGCCTTTTCTAGTGCCGCCACCACAGCCTAAGACTAACTTGCTACAGCTCAATAGTGGAACCCAACAAGTTTATCATAGCCAGTGCTTCGAAGAGATGCACCAAAAGATGGATTTCATAGCCTGGTAGCTCAGTCACTTAGGCAACTTTGATATGTCCCATTGGCCTCAGACGGCTCTACCACCGGAGAAATATTATGGTCCTCGTGATGATGTGAAGAGGGCGAGGCCAAGAACAAGGAAGGGAAGTGATGGAGCCAGTCCATCCTGGACTACCTGATGACTTCTTTCATCTGCATTTTCAGTCAGGGGAGTTTTTCTATTTGATTTTTAATGTTTTATGTTAGTTTAATATGTTACCATTGTCAATTGGTTGTGGTCTTTTGTTTGTGTTGGCAAGTAGTGGTTTCTAAGTTTAAATGTGTCTATGTTTAGGTGGGTTAGTGTTTAGTTGTTTGTCAGTTTGTTATGCCAAATCAAGTTGTGGAACTGTGTTAGTTGGAATGACATAGTATTACTTTGATTGATTTTGGTTGACAATAATATGATAACCAAGTATTTTTGTTCCACATGATTCATGTTACACATTTTTTTGTTAAAAAAAATGGTAGAAACTTAAATTTATATCAAATAGTGCTTTCTTAGGTATAAATTGTCGAATTCAAGGATAATAGAGAGAAGTCGCGTAATTCATTTTGGTTTCCCATACTTATTTGGCAGTTGTTGGAGTTGTTTCCTTGTGATTGTCGACTGGGAGAGAGTAGGTATGACGTAGTCCTTTGTCTTTTCATTTGTGTGTTAATACATGACAGGGTATTAGGTTCTATTATGGTTGATTAATTCTTTTACGTGAATATAACCCATTTTTCCTTGGCTAGTTTCTTATGTGTTGTATGTGCCCTCATGAGCTTAAAAACAAGAAAAAAAGAAAAAATGTCTTGCTTTACATAAAATACATTAGTATGGTAAGAAATGAAATATATTAAGGCATGTGAAAATGCATCTTGCTAAGCTTGAAAAAATAATAAAGATATAAATAAATGGTGATCATAAAGGAATTATGACAGGTTATATTGTCATTTTTTTAGTTAAATGATTACAATGGTTCTATAATGCTTGGCTTTGTGTAACATTTGTGTGCTTGCATTGTAAGGTTCTATTGATCTTCCTTTACCTTCTTAATAGTTATCAAGTCTCAATTTTTAACATCTTTCGAGTCAGTTATGAGAAGTCAAAATTTGTTACGTGACGTGGCCCATATTAGTATACTTGAGTTCTTAATTCATTTTTTGGGAAAGTCTATCTGACATTTATTTGTGTGGATATTTGGTGTGTGTACTCCCATGATATGAATTTCATATGGTTGGATGGATTTCGAGTTGGGTTTATGAGCCAATTATGTCAATCCGACTTTAATATTGCCATTCCTGTCCTTGTTTTGGTGCTTTTGTTTAGTTGTATGTTGTTTTGTTTTGCTCGAGACTAGCAAAATACTAGGTTGGGAGGAGTCAATAACTCTATATTTAGAGTTAGTTTTATATCTTCTTTGTTGAGAATTTGAGCGAGTTTTAGTCCCATTTGTTTGTGTTTTGTGTAAGAGTTAGTGTTTTGTGTTGATTTTATGGTTAATTGTGTGTTTATGAAGTGTAGATATCTATTTATTGTATTTCATGTTGTGTGCAGGTGTTAGAGAGGTCGAATGGTCATTTTACACATGCAGATCAAGGGTTGGAATGAAGATTGACAAGTCAAGCTGCTGGTATGAAGTCTCAATCTCAATTTGTGGCTGAGCAAGAAGGAACACTCGCTAACTGCGAGAGAAATAGAAGGCCTGTCGCAGTCTGTGACAAGTTCAAGGCATTTGCTCACTGACTGCGAGACACTCGCAGATTGCGAGTGATTAGGCATAATACATTCACATACTGGGAGTGTTCCGATCTCAAGACCTAGGCTTTTTCCTCGATAGCTTTTAAATTGGATTGAGTTGTAACAAATAAAACACACAACTCTTATAGCTTTTAGCCTAGGATTTTACCATTACTTTTCCCAGACTTTCAAATATTATTATTGTTTTTATTTTCCATAATGTTGTTACATCGGATTCATTGTTGTCCTAATTATATGCTAGATACTAGAGAATTTGCAGAACATATACAAATAAAAATAATGACTAGACGATATCAAGATTTTGAGGGAAAAAATTTATTATTATGTACAGCATTCTTAGGAAAATTAACTCAGAGCAATACACCTAGATATAAAGTAAATATAAAAAATACTGTAGAAATGTTAGGAAATAGAGGAATAAAACTTTTTTCCACCATTATATCAGTAGACAATATAGACCAATCAGGATCTACCATGGGAATTAGATAGACTAGTATTTAAACCAGCTCTATCAGGATTAACCACAAGAAACTATATATTATGAGGATCGTATAGGAAGAAATTATCTATAAGATTCACTGACTATATAGAAGCCAGTACAAGTAACAATAATGAAGAAGATGAATAAAGAAATATTAGAAATTTTAAAAATCTTAGAAAAAGACGTAGATTTTTATTTAGAAACAAAAGATGATATAATTTGGAAAAAATTAGAAAATATTCTAAAAATTAAAAACAAAGAAAATAAAAAAATTAATTGTACAGGATGTAAAGAAAAATTCGATAACATTAATATAATATTTAGACATGTAATTAATTGTTATAAAAGAAATGATAATTTAATGACAAGACAAAAAATAAAAATAATAGAAATTCTAGAAATAGAAGATGATATGAATTTAGAAGCATATGAATTAAAAGATGAAGTGTAAATAATCTTATTTTAATTTCAGAAGAAGATTGTAATTTGATTGACTTTTGTGAACCTCTTCTATGTTAGAAACAAGAGAAAAAATTTTAGAATTAATGGAAGCAAGTAGCAGTAGTAATCCTCAACCAATACCTTCAAATTTTTCTGGAAACATAAGCCTATATATACTGCTGGAAATATACCTAGGAAAAAAATAGACCCAACAGAAATAAGAAATATTTATACACCACCTTTACAGGTAATTCCATATAAACCTATAGGACGAAGAGATCCTATGGAAGCTCCTTATACTCATCAGTATGGAGGACAACCATTTATATTAAATATAACAAACATAGATCCTCAGAGATGGAATAATTATTTAGATAATTGGAAAAATGCTATGGCTAGTGATTATATAAAATATTTTGATAGTAAAGATGCAGAAGAAATGTTAAGATATTTAGAACAATATTTAGGAGAATCAGCCAAGGCTATGTGGCAAGAATGGAAAGATAAAAATCCTAATGAATTAGCTGAATTAATTTCTTTAGGAACAAATCCTTTTAATTTTGGAAATACAATACATCAAATATAACAGGAGAAAATCCAAATTTTAGAAATATAGAACAACAAAAGAATGCGTTAATAAAATTAGAACAATTAAATTTAAAAAATTGCGTATTACATAAAACCCTTTTTAGCAGAATATATCTACTATGCCTCACTTAGTGGAAATACTTGGAACATAGACATTGGTAATAAACTTTTTAATAAATTACCAGGAGCTTTAGGATTAGAAATAAGTAAAATGTTCAAAGAAGAAATAATAGATAAGAGAATGGATACAGGAATAGGAATATCTTTAGGTCAAAGAGTAATGTTCATAATAAAAATATTAGTAGAAAAATGTACTAATATACAAATAGGTAGACAATTAAAAAATGAAACAAGTTTTTGTAGTCAAATTTATACTCCTCAATATTATGATAAACAAGAAAAACCTAGATATAAAAATAAGAAATATCAAAGACAAATACAAAAAAGAAAAAATTATTACACAAAAAGATCACAAGCTAGAAAACCTTATTTAAATAAGGATAGACATGTTAGAAAATATGACCCTAATAGAACATATAAGAAAAAGCTTTATTGCTATACATGTAGTAGTCCAGATCATTTAAGTTCTCAGCCTGTCCTAAAAGAATTAATATGGCAAATAAAAAGGCTATATTAGTAAATAATACAGATCAAGACTATCTAGATGTAGATGAAACTCTTAGCGACACAGAAACTATTTATTCTATTGTAAGTTTTGAAGAATTATTAGAAGAACAAAATTTAGAAGAGAAAAATGAAATAATAGATCAATTTCTAGATTCAGAAGAACCAGATTTAGAAGAATTTATACATGAATTAAAAGGAATAAATTTTATGTTCAAAGCAAAAACTAAAATACCAGAAATAGATTGTGACCATAATTGGCAAAAGAATAAAGGATTAGATTCAAAACCTTGTTTTTTTGTGACTGGTACCCAGCTAGAAGTAAAAGAAGTAAATGTAATTTATGTTTTAATGAAGCATGTATAAGTTGTGTAGAAAAATATACAGATTTTAAATTTTAGGAAATACAAAATATAAAAAATTTTCAGAGAAATGAAAATGCTTTTGATAGAATAACTAGACTAGAACAAAGTAGTAGCTAATTTAGAAAAAGAAATTTTTTATAAAAACAAAGAAAAAATAGAAGAAGATACAGATGTGTATAAGATTTAGCCAATTTAGAACAAAAAATAAAAGTTTACAACCAGGATAAAAAATTAAATTCTATAAAATTAGAAGTTACTTTTAAACATCATAACAAAATAATAGGAACCAGTGCAATTATAGATACAGGATGCACAACTATAATTGTGGACCCAAAATTGATAGATACAACTAAAATATTAAAATTCAAAGACCCTATAAAAGCCACACAAATGGATGGAAGTATAAATGAATATAATTATTATGCAAAAACTTGTAATATAGCTATTTTGAATAATTGCAATCATTATAGTCAATATTAAACATGGGGTAGGTGTAATTATAGGATTAAAATTCTTATTAGATCTAGATGGAGGAATAATTTTAACAAAAGAATATGTACAGATTTTTAAAAATGTAACTACAAGCCCTTGTAATCCAACATCACTTCCACCTATTCATCCAGATTTGATAAAACAAATAGAAAATAAAATAGAAGAAAAATGTATAGAATGCCAAAAAGGAAAAGAAAGATGTTGTAATAATATAACTGTTTTAGAACAAGATTATTTAGAAGCTAATGAACAAAATGAATATTTAATAGATAGAATTAATCTAAAAAATTTATTAGAAAAACAGAAATAGAATCACATATAGACACTTTACCATTTATAGGAGAAGACCCTATAAAATTATGGGATAAAAATAAAATTTATTGTGAAATAAAAATTAAAAATCCAGATTATATAATAAAGACTGCAAAAATAGAAGCAAGTCTGCAAGATATAGAAGAATTTAAGATGCACATTAAAGAATTATTAAATTTAAAAGTAATAAGACCATCAGAATCTCCTCACAGGTCAGCAGCATTTATAGTTAGAAAACATAGTGAAATAATTAGGGGAAAAAGCAGAATGGTAATAAATTATAAAAGATTAAATTATAATACTATAGATGATAGTTTATGATATTCCAGACAAAACATTTTTGATAAATAGAATACAAGGTAAAAAGATTTTTAGTAATCATCTATTGTAAGTCAGGATTTTGGAATTATTAAAATAAGGTGGTGTATAAAATGGACTGCCTTTACATGTCCATTAGGATTGTTTGAGTGGTTAGTAATGCCATTCGGATTAAAAAATGCACCTAGTATTTTCCAGAGAAAAATGGATAAAATTTTCTTAGAATATTCTCAGTTTGTATTAGTATACATAGATGACATATTGGTTTTTTCAAAAAATGAACAAGAACATGTAGGACACCTTAACACAGTTTTTAGAATCTTTTATCAACATGGCATAATAATAAGCAAAAAGAAGGTGGAATTATTTAAAACACACATAAAATTCCAAGGAGTAGAAATAGGAAATGGTCAAATAAAATTACAAGATCATATAGCCAAGAAAGTATTAGAAATGCCTGATAAATTAGAAAATTTAAAAGAATTACAAAAATTCTTAGGACTTATAAATTATGCTAGACCATTTCTTAAAGATATAGGAAAAATTGCAGGACCATTATACTCTAAAACGGGAAAAAATGGACAAAGATTCTTTAATATAGAGGATATAAATTTAGTAAAGAAAATAAAAAATATGATAAAAAATATACCCTCATTACAATTACCTCTAGAAACAGAATATTTAGTAATAGAAACAGATGGTTGTGATTTAGGATGGGGAGGAATCCTCAAATCAAAACCACATAAATATTCTCCGAAGGACCAAGAAAAATTATGTAGATATGCTAGTGGCACTTATAGAGAAAAAGGATATAAAACTAGTTTAGATTGTGAAATATTAGCCATAATATATGTATTAGATACTTTTAAATTATTTATAATTTCAAAGAAAGAATTTACAATTAGAACTGACTGTGAAGCAATAGTTAAATACTCCCAAAACATGAAAGAAAAAAGTAGGCATAAGAGATGGCAAAAATTTTCATTAGTAGTAGCTGAATGTAATATTATACATTAATTTTGAACATATAAAAGGAAAAGACAATAAATTAGCAGATGAATTATCTAGAAAAATTTATAATAATTAACAATGTTTGTTAATTTTTACAGGCCTGGATCAGACCCAAGAGCCCAACTTAGGGCCCCCAGACCAAGTTTTATTTCATCTTCAATTTCAAGACTGCTGAATCCAGTCAGCAAACCCATCAGACATTGATAAGTTTAGATAATCCATTTCATTTTCCCAGCATATTAAAACAGACTCCTAGTGGCACAGAAAAAAGATATGATTTTAATGGACATAGTTTATGTGCCATGCCACCTTATAATTGTTTCCGAATATTAGACACTTATAGGAGTATAAATGAGCAACAAAAAGTAATTTTAGATAATTTATGGATTTCATATCAGAGAAAAAATAGAGGACATTTTACTAATTCTTTAAATGCTACATCTGCTTATTTTATTTCTAATAAATGATCTTTCTAAGTTTGAGTGTTATGCAGTTTTCCATGGCACTACCAGGCAATGCAGGATTATACAAGACATGGGTTGAAGTCCTCACTGCAATAAGAGGAGTAAAAAACCCAAAATACAAAGGTTTTAAGACAATTACAGAAGGACTTGAAGCCTGTAGATTTTACTTAGGGAATCAGTTCCATATTTCAGACCAAATCAATACTAGACCAGTTATTCAGACAGATGAAGGTAACCAAATAAATTTTTGTGATCACTGTGAGACCCTTGTAAAAAAATTTAGAATAATAAATGAAAAATATAGGACCTTAGAACAAGAATTTTCTGATAACAAGACAAAATTATTTGAATTAGAACAGAGAATCCAAATTTTAACTTTGGAAAAAGAAGACTGGAAAAATAGATACTTAAATACAAAAAATTTGACCAAGGCCAGTGTTTCCGGTAAAGGAACACCTAGTCCGGTTCAAACGGCAGTCGGTAAAGACAAGACAAATCCGTTGATACAATCTGATTTACTAAAAATCACATCTACCAATACAGGGTGTCAGCCTGCTATGTAGTGGATTACAAACGGTTTAAAGGGTAAAGACTTATACAATAGTCTTGTTAATGGCTGGAAGTTTGCCAAAAACTTCTGAAAAAGAGGAGTCCTCTTCCTCAGAAACAAAAAGAGGAATAAAATTAAGAAAAAATAAAAAGAAAAAGAAAGAAGACATTACGAAGACAATTCTAGAGCAACTTCTTGGAGAATTCAAGAATCTACCTAAAATTCCACTTAGTGGAATAATGACTCAGACAAAAGAACAAGAACTAGAAGACAAAATAAATGAAGACTTGAAGACCGAGACAAACTCCACTCAAGACTCCACTCAATGAAAACAAAATCCATGTGATCTGGAAGACCAGGTGTCATCCACTGATGAAGTAGATAGTATCGGATACCAAAATGTGGAGACCACACTTTAGAAAAATTTAAAAATTATGTAGACAGCTGGTAACAATTATTTTACTATTTTAATCAGCTTTTAGAAAAGCAAAAATAATGTAAGGCATCTTTTACTTTATGCTCTTATTAGATTAGTCAACATCCGGTTTTAAAATCCGGAATTCATTCATAAATAGGCTCATTTCCTCACTTGTATAGATATCGAGGAAAATATCAAGGCTCTCAATTAGCTCTTCTTGTAAACAATCTTTGAATATCAATCAATTTTTCTTTCTGAAAATCTTCAAAACTTCTCTTTCAAAGCTTTCTTTCTCAGGTTTTCTTTGAAAGTTTTCTTTTTAATTTAAGAAGAAGAAGACCAGGGGGAGAGGCCGAAAGGTCTCGAACCCATAAAAGTTTAACAAGTTAAATTCAAAAGACATACTCAGACAAGAACAGGACTTCAGGCACCATGAGGTATGTTGGCAATTTTAGATGAATTTTTCTTTCTATGGTTAAAATCTGGGTTAAAATAAACCTTGTATAGAATTTCTGAACAAAAGGCTAGGGCCTCTAAAGTACCCGCCAAGGCAATTGTTGAAGCCGTTAAAGGGGAAATGCCCGTATGATGAGTTCCGAAAACTTCTATATTAGCTGGTTGTTATATCTCCAGATACTATAGATTGTAATGCATGTATATGGTATGAATGGTTGATTTTATGATGCCTGTTTTCTTGTCCTTTTTCCGAGTCGGTCTAAGAGTCGAGGATCTCATCCTCCTCCCTTCTCGTGGTTATTTGGTGCCCGTATCAAGAGAGGCTGCCCTACGGTTAACACTGATCAAAACTCTAGAAATGGGGGGTAGATGAAGGTGCTCATTACTTAACCAAACAAAGATGTAGTTGACAAGCTAAGGAAGGAGGAGAGAAAATGTAGCAAGCTAGCTACCCTATTAGAAGATGTGCTTAAGTTTGCAAATCTGTTTGAGAATTGTTCTTTGTGTGCTCTACTTATAGAATTTGGTTTGGACTAATAATACAAATAGATTAGTAACACAGGCTCTTGAATTAAATTATGATGGTTTTGTGGAATTTTAGTTTCTCTTGGAATCCGCAATGATGTAAATGGAGAGTCATTACTCCTTTTTTATACCTTTTGGAACTATGTTCGTGAAGATTTTTTATCATTTTTACCAAATAAAAAAAAAAAGAAAAAAGGACAGTAACTGCTTGTAATTTTCTTTATTTTTGGGCCCCATTCACTTCCAGACACTTGGTTTACTTGTGGAACTAAAGCCACATATTGCAGCTTTCATATGTGCCTTCAAAGGATTAATAATTTGATGATAAAACAAGAAAAATACATTATAATAATATAAAGACCGGCATCGTAAAGGACATAGCTACACTAGTGCTAGGTCTTCCTAGGTTAGCTCAAGTAGCCCAACCACCTTGGTTCTTTTTCATATTTTTTCAGTAAATAAAACCTCCTGGTTCAGAATGGGAGAACAGTTCACCTGACAATTTTTAACTTTCTTCAAATATTCTCATACTCTTGTGAAGGCAGAAAGCAGAGCTTTGTAAACCTACATAATCATGTGATACCACACGTCTAACAGAAGTGATCTACGACGAGATGCCATTTTTTATCATAAGATTACTGCAGTAAAGAATTTACATTGGAAAGTTACGTTTAAGAGCCGCCTGCCACAGATTTAAATAAAGGGAGAATTCTACAAGGGAACTATTCTCTTAACTTTAAAATGTTGTACAGTACAAGCTTTTTAAGCACATAGTGTTGTACTGTACAAGCATTCAAAACACAAATGAATGGTTCCTTAAAAGGGACAGTAAAATTTCCCTAAAAAAAGTCTTATTTGCAATGATTCTATTACTTCCCTGCATGTTCATGATCTGTACAGCTAGGTACCATTCTCTTAACTTTAAAATGTTGTACAGTACAAACTTTTTAAGCACATAGTGTTGTACTGTACAAGCATTCAAAGCACAAATGAATGATTCCCTACAAGGGACAGTAAAATTTCCCTAAAAAAAGAGTCTTATTTGCAATGATTCTATTACTTCCCTGCATGTTCATGATCTGTACAGCAAGGTACCACAATCTGTAGCATCCTAGTTAAATTACCCCGTCTTGTTAGTTAAGAAGTCGACGATAAAATTATAATTTCAATGTCGAAGTTTTACATTGCGACAACGAAATGTATGGCTGAACAGTAAATTAGTAGAACCACCATTGTTGGAGAAAGTCAGGTCAACGTCCTACTGATCTCAGCTGCATGGCCTGCTGCCTCAAGAACAAATAACACTGCCGGTCTCTAGTGAAACGTGCAAAGCAAATTACACATGCAGAGTCTTCCAGCTTCTTTTAGTGCTGAAAGCACAAGCATACTACAACAAACACAAACAACCCTGCTGCTGTGATAACTTGTAAAATCAACCCAATCCAGATTTAGATGCAGGCACAGGTCTCAACATCGGATGACTTATAGCAGTCTGGGAATTTGCAGCAGGATTGGACGTAATATTAGAGGCTGAGGAAGATGGGTGTATAGCTGATAGAGGTAACCTTGGCCCAATTCCATACATCGATTGTTGCGACATGAGTGACGTATGGGGATGGATAGGTTGATTACTGCCATACCCAGATATCAATGGTTGTTGAGAATTACTCTAATTGAAACTTGTTGCCTATTATTACCAACATTTGCTTGACCAACATTTGGTGGGCCCATAGGTCGAGATAGTCCAGGAGAGCCAAGATGTGCTGACAACATAAGAGTACGTTCTGCAGCAATCCTCTGCCTTGTCCTTTCCATTTGCTCACATTCTCTCATTAACAATGTCTCTACTTCTGCAAACTGCTTCAATTTCAGCTCTAATCTTTTCAACTGAATAGAAAGGTGAAGCAACAAAGGTATAAAGTCAGAATCCTCACAAGGAGCGAAATCTATAACTAAGTTGCACAAATGCTACATAACAATATGAAGTTCTGTTAGTTAGAATACAAAAGCAAAGTGAAAGCATGTATTAAATCGCCAATCATCTAAGGTTTACCCCAACCAAATATCAAGATTGAACTATCAAGGGGCATAGAATCCAATAACTAGTAAAGGCCTCACAAGAGTGCTACAGCAGAATATACCTAAGTAACATCCATTCTTGGTTTAAAGCAATACGCTTCACATGAGTCCCGAGCAAACAAAGCCTATTCTCTCTTTTTATAAGCAAAGATATCTCATATAAACACAAATGCTATCCAAACATTTGATTTTCAAACTCTTTTAATTCAAAAGTTACCATTAGTTTCCTACTGGTCCCTTCAAACAAATTACCCCCTTTCCACAATAGGAGGATCACTCTCAAGAACGTTTTAGGATGACTACGACGTGTTTCCAGAATGAACAAGATCGGGTTTCTTGCTTATATTTCTTATCTCTAATCTTCTTGATATATACTTTTAGAAGCCTGAAAAAAATATTTTCCTTGTGATATCCCACACCAGCACACACTTGCAACTTCATTTTGGAAAATGATATTTTTCAAATTGATCTAATACACAAAACCAAGATGACATTGAAAGAGAGTCGGAATCGCATTCTATGTGTCTCTTTTGCATTTCCCGATCCACCTCTTCCCAAACAGCATCTAACCTCTAATTGGTATGGTCATCCCATCTCACCCAGTTGCTATTAGCAAAATATCAAGAACTAAGAAACACAGTCATAACAAGTGAACATCAAGAAGACATAAACCTGAGCACTTCTAACAAGAAAAGACTTAAAGATTTAATTTGTATACATCGTCAATGTAATGTTTCTTTTAGGAGACCAAGTCCAGATTTATGCCACGCACACGATAAGATCTCATAAAAGTTCACTTGTGATTATTTGTGAAATAATCTAGTCATGCTTGTCTCAAACAATTTCTACACTATGGTGTATGGCATACAATCAAAAGAGCAAATAGACATCCAATTTAAAAATTGCATAAAGCTAGTAAGCTCTGAACGAATATGAAAGACCACAAACATCAATAATAAACCATTTCCAGTGTACTATCCAAAGACAACAAATCCTATTCATGACAAATGATGACTAACATAACCAGTAACTAAAAATTTTAGAACTGAATACATGAAAAGAATTGAGAATGATCTTGTGGACAACAACAATCTGTTACAGTGGAGAAACATATTCAGGCCTCGTTTGGTTGGCGAGAAAGTAAAGTTAACAAGAAATGTGATTTCTCAGAATATTATTCCATGGAAATATATTCTTTTTACATATTTGGATACTCTCATGAATCTTGACAGAAAAATTGTATGAATTCCTGTACGTGTGTTTGGTTAGCAAGGAATGTATTTCACAGTTTCATTACATTGCTGAAAATATCCCTACAAATATGACGTGGATTTTTTTTTTTTAAACATCATAATGCAATCAAAATTAAGACCAAATCAATAACGTTATGACTTTTTTTTTTTTCAGTTTCATTTTCCTTTCTAAGTTTTTGTATCTATAATATGGTGGTAGACATTGAGTTGGAGTAGAATGGGAGGAGAGTGAAGAGGTTTAGGATGTCTACCCCTTTTTTAGGATTAAAATCCTAAGATAAGTAAAAAAGAATACCAACAGGATATTAGGATTTAGAATCCACGCATTGTGCAACAACTTTCCATGTTTTGAGGAAAGATTTTATTTGTTTTCCCAATAAGCAAAAAATAGAACCAAACACTAGAATTTAAATTTTGGAAAACAGATTACTTTCCCTGACAAGAATTCTTGCCAACCAAATGAGGCCTCAATTCATTGTGTTACCACAGCATTTTTGTAGAATTCTAATTTAGATTTCTTGAAAATGCAGAATTCTCATTCTCATATACATTCAAAGACTTGGACTTCAGGTTTTTCTATTAAACAAATATCTTTATTTAACCCTGCTTTATGGGCATTTAATATTTTGAAGCACTCAACCTTCTGGGAGTAATTACATCAAAAATGGTCCTGCCAAGAAGGGTCTTAGATGTCATGTTTTGTTGGAGAAGGCAGGGAAAATATACATGAAACTTAAAAGCATGGAAAATATTCCGTGCAGGACTGGGAATTATTTCATTTTACCAGAAGCTTAATGTGAATTTGCTCAAGAATTTGTAGTTCTACCTGTCGTTTTCAGTCTTGAGCAAAATTTGGAAAGTCTTCTTGAAACTTTGTTTTACTACACAACCTAAAGCCATATAATGTTCTCTGGACAAGCTAGACAACAGAGGACCCCTTTACACCAGAAATTTGATAATCCATTACCTTGTTCAACCAACTAGTCATTTATACAAAACTAATCACAAGGCAATTCCTATAGAACCTTCAAGCCTTACTGAGAGATGTGATCTAATCTTAACCTTCAGAAGTGTTTAAGACTTGTTAGAAAATAGGAATAGAATAAGTACTGCGATGGAGACAAATGCTACCACTCGAGTATGCAAAGATATCCCATAGAAGAAGCTTCCAAGTATTAATGCCAGATATATAAGTAAAGGTTGACCTGTTTGGAAACTTGACTAACATATAATCCTAGTTTAATTGTTTGCATATATTATTTTATTATTTTCATCTTATAGGCAGCTTTTGCAACCTTCATAGACTCTTTAAAATTAAGAAAGTATGAAAAAGGTTAATTCTAGAGGTTTACATCAAGACTGAGCTCTGTTGAGCATTTCAATATGATATCTTTTGGATTTGGTATTGTAAGAGTCTCATTTACAAGTTCCTGGGATATCTTTACAGTGTTTCGAGCAAATTGTGCTCTGCTACTAACAATCATAGTCAAGATACCTATGCCAATCGTATTCAAGATGTTGGTCATTCTAGCATCTCCTCTTTCTTCTTCTTTTTTTTTTTTTTCTCAGTAGATACAAAGCTGATGCAATAATATTGAAGCAACAACAATGAAGTAGAATTTAATTGTCCTTTACTATAAAATCCAGGCCACATGGATGGCTCTTATCCCTTGCATTCCATGTTTGGGAACGTTCATTCCACATGGATTGTTGCGATCCAAATCACTAATTTTAGCATTCCTAAAGAGATGGAGAGAGTCTTAAGAGATAGGGAGAGTAAGAGTCCTGAGGCAGAGAGAGGAAAGAGCAAGAAAGAAGAATAGAAACAAGGTGGTCAGGAAGTTGTATTTAAATAACCTACTTATCAACTTATTTTTGGAGGATAGGCATACAGCTTCCTCATGTGGTTAGGAAGTTGTAGTTAAGCTGATCATCACTTTATCAGTTTTTCTTTTTTCTTTTTTCTTTTTTCTTTTAAAAACCATCCTAAATAGTTTTGATTTACTAATTATTATGTATTTTTTTAAAATATTAGAACTAAATAGCGATCCTAAATAGCGAATTTCAATCCTAAAATAGAGAACCTTCTAAGCGCACCCTTTCGTACCATGTAGCGGCAAAAGTCCGGCATTGTGTACCTGTACCTCAAACCAAACCGTACCATGATCCACGTAAAACTGATCTAGACAGCTCCCAAACCTCAGAAACCCCACTCACAAGCACCAATAATAGCCACCAAAAACACTGTATTCTTGACCTGGCTGACTTCAGAACCCCCCAAATACTGCCCCACACAACCATATGTTCAGCCAAGGAATCCACAGCAGACCAAATACAAATCCTTTCCAGTCCTACACGTTCAACAAGTAATTCATAGCAAGAAATGACAAGAGCAAGTAATATAGTGCCGAAGAAACTGTTCATAAGGTATCTAATATACCAAGTTTCTTTGCAGTGTTATATATTTCCCCAGTTCATAAAAAGATCTTATACCATGTTGTAAAACTCTTTCACAGCCAAAAGTGTAGCTCCTTGAAATCAAACTCCCATGAGAACTTACCAAATGAACAAACATTAGATACAGATATCACCCTTGAAGATCCCAAAAATTTATGGTATCAGCAACCAAAGTACCTGATGATTTATGATATTAGCCGATAACCTTTGAATTTCACGTTCTTCATGGTCCGCGAAGAGCTTTGCTTTTGTAGCTGCAGCAGCAAGACCAACTTTCGCAGCAGCTCTCACTTTTTCAGCAGATAATGGACCACCTTCGTTACCAAGCATCCCTTCAGTATTCATCCTTCAATAGCACAAAAATAAAAAAGTTCATCCCCAAATTTTTAAATACGAAAATAAAAGAAAAGAAAAGACATAAGAAGAATACAGGATCTGGGCAAATTAAATACACAAGCTGTTAAAATTGTCTGAAAAACGACAACTCCCTTTGTACTTGCTCCACATTGTATACTAACCTTTGCTCTATAACATTTAGTTATCAAAGTAATGCCTAAGGTTGTAAACGAACCAAGCTGCTCGTGAACAGTTCGCGAGCAACTTGGTCAAAAGCTCGACTCGAGTTCGAGTTGACCGAGCTCAAGTCAAGCTTGCTCGAGCTTGAACTATTAGACAAGCCAATCTCAAGCATATATACACTCTTAAGTGCTCGTCAAGCTTTTCGACCATATAAATTTTTTTCTTAATTTTTTATTATACGTAAAATTAATAAAATGTCTATATGCTTTAAAAAATTACATCTTTTACTTTTCAAATGAGTCAAGCTACTCGAACTTGAGCTCAAATTCGAGCTCGTTTTACCTGCTTTAGAGTGAACTCGAATGAACTCTGGCAAATTTTTCGAGCTCGAGCTCATTACTTTCAGTGCTCGTTCGAGCTCGAGCTCAAATATTCGCACTCAACTCGGCTTGTTTACACCCCTAATAATGACAAAACAAAGCCATATAATTACAAAAAAAATAAAAATCAAGCTAGCTCATTTGAACAAGCATATCAAAATTGCCAATCTCAAAATACCGAGTAAAGAACCATTTGAAGGGAAGACAATAAACTCACCTTGATCCATCCATCTGCATAGAATTTCTAGATGAAGTTGAACTATCATCCTTAGATAATATAGACAGGGATGAATGGGCACAGGCTGCAGCAACTCGTGGTCCGACTGCAGAAGCCAGAAAAGCAACCTAAAATTTATGACAAATTGGTTACATGATTATATGTTCTGAAACTTCAAAAGTATTGAAACATCAAAAGGCCTAAAATAGATATGCAGAGTTGACAAGTTTATACAAGAAGCATGTATCCATAAAGTTTTGACACAAAAAGCATCAACACCATGAAACAAACACCCAAAGTAAAATTTCATATAGCCAAGGGTTAAATATTTGATGGTTCAAAGTAAATGTTTGGATACTTATATTTAAACATAAGAATAAATTAACTTATTTTGAGCATATTATTACGCGGCACAATTTGATAACTATAGGACTCTCATTCATCTCAGTTCTTTACCATCTTTGCTTATTTGGCATTATATAAACATGTCTTCAGAAAGTAGGCCAACTCTAGGTATTCGGATGCAATATTAACCTTACTCTAACAATTGAAAACTTCCACACTTTACAAGGTTTGTAGTTGTCGTTGATAGCAGGCAAAGACGGATAGCCAGCAAAGGAAGAGCATCTACCTTTTGAATGTAATACACGCTTTTCTTCTGTGTGTGTGTGTGTGTGTGAGTGAGAGAGAGAGAGAGAAAATTGCCCAGCATAATCTGGATTTTGTTCACATACATCACTTTAAGATGGCATCAACGGGAAATGCAACTATTGGACATTGTGGTAAAATTATTTGTTGTCGACTATCTGGTTAACTATAAACTTCATTTAAGATTTAAATAGCAAGAAATCAATTAGATGGTTTTGGCCGCTTCCACAAATCCTTGATTAGCATGAAACACACTGCCAGCAGACTTATGTGGTGTGCTAAATATGCACAACAAGAAAGTACTCTGCAGCAGGAATTAATTTGTATAGAACCCCCATTCCCCACCTCCTTAAAACCATAAAAAGGGAGAGGAACAAAATCGGAATGTCAAAAATAGAGGTCAGCATCAAGGAGAGGAGAGGAAGAAAGGAACAGGGACATAGAAATCAGTGTAGGTACCGGAGCAAAAGCCATAAGAGAAGAAGCAAAATGCTCTGGCATACCTACTACGAACAAGTATGAACCATTAACAACACCTTACCTGAGCAAGAATAAAAATGAAGCAGCAGCCATAAGCTGGTTGGAATTGTAGTCTTTGGAAGCCTAAGACTAAAACTAAGGGATCATTTGCAGGCAACAAGAAGTCCTGGTCTAAAAGGAGCTGTCCATGGTGATTCTTAGGGACTTAACTTGCAGTTCGAGTGTCGTGGGAATTTAATTATCTGAGTTTCAGTACTCTCTAAAATTTTAGGTCTTAAGGGGGTATTTTCATTCTTTTATGTTTCGCAAGAAATTGTCAGCCTTCGTGTTGAGTTTTATTTAGTTATTTGATTCTATTAGGAAACTCCTTGGAGTCATACTTGTTAAAGGAATAATTCTCGATGTCTTTTGCTTATGTAGGAAGTATAAATTCTATTCAAAAAAAAAAAAAAATCATTCTTTTAGGTAAGTTTGTGTTTTATAACACATCTTGTTACAAGATTATTTGAGATAGAGATTGATGAATAAAAGAATCAGGTTGTTTGCTGATTAGTTGTTTCATTCTTGCTCTTCAAGATTTCCCCTAAATTCCCCCCCTCTTCCCCTCTTCCCCTTTAATTGAGGAGGTTATGGTCCATGACAGAGCGCAATGGCGTAACAGGATTCAGCTGATCCTACTCAGTGGGATTAAGGCTTGGTATGCTTGTTTGTTTGTTCCCCTGTGTCCAAGTTGACTCCCCTCTCTCATTAATGTTCACATCCCCAGGTTCTTTAAATTCTCCCATCGGTAGTAGGCAGGATTATTCCTTTCTCATCCAACATCAACAAATATCCTATGTATCGACAAGTAATGCAGAAGAATAAAAGAAGTAACAATATATAACTAAGGGTTAAGCCGGACATGACATTCTTTAAAAAATATCAATTGTTTTCAACTTCACTGGGAATTCTTTTCAAATTTTTTATGGCAATATATTGTTTCCTTGACGAAGACGAACAAAAAGAAAGACCAAAGAACGATTTGATTCTAAAGAATGACTAAATGACTCGAGCATCTTAAACAGTAAGTATAACATGGATGGATTTATCTTAGGTTCTTAGCAAACTGGAGCTCGACTTAACTGCCTATTTTGAACTGATCTACCGAAAAACAGAAAGGACAAAACAATCCTCCAAATTAAGGCAGACATGAATGGAGGATGTCAAGGTGAAGCAAGATAAACTCTATTTAAGGGAAGTCGATCTGAAAGAGTAATCCAGTTTTCAATTCCTCCTGCTATAGTTTTTCTAGGTTTTCCAGATTCCTCTACCTCAGTGTATGATTAATAGCATTGTAGGAAAACATTCTCCACATCTTGTTAGTAAAGCATGAGTAAATGTCATGATCATACCAGACTTGAATACACAAGTCAATTCTTCAGAAAAATCCAAGGCTTTATAAAACTCGCATGAGTTTGTAATAGCTTGGAACACAAAAATCAGCACTAGAAGACAAAATGCTACAAAACCATGTGAAAGGAACTAGTACTTTAAAGGAAACAACCTACCAGGGCCATAACTGGATTTCCACAATTAGCAAAAGGAAATTTGCCTTCAAAATCAGGGTCTTGCAAGGTGGATCCTGGATTAGTAAAAGTGATGCAGATTTTTGAAAGTTAGAATATCTTCATTCTCGAAATAAGGGACCAAAAGGGAAAAGTGGTAGATAAATAGGGAAAAACAGGTGCAGTATATGACCCGCAAGACTTCCATTTGCATTTGGATGTGACCTCCCACAGTCATCTCCATTCAATAAATTTGATGAATCAGTGGAGCTTGGGACATCAATGTTTCCTAAAGGGGTACCATCAACAGGCAGGCGAACGAAATGGAGGATACATTGTGCTTTAGACTTGGTGCCAACATGCTCTGCAATTTTATTCCAGTTTTCATTGTAGCGTTGCATCCCCTCAAGAAGAAGTAAGGTTTCCTGATCAGTCCAACTTTCTCCATCCAGACCTGCATAAACTTTCATGGAATTGACCTTTACAAAATCCAGGTTAGAATGACCTGCAATGTATTTTCCATCATGGAAGCAATCCAAACACAGTAACACATCAACCTGTCAAAGATGATTGTCAGCAATGAATATGCAAGTGTTAAGCGATCAAAGAGTCAAAAAGTTTGGTAACTCCTCTCAACTATTTGAATTTGTTTCCTGATACATTTTCTATTTATAAGCAAAGATACAAGAGAATGAGCACCAGAAAGGTGCAAAAACCCATGTTACGCTCTACACATAAGTTTTCCCCATAAATTAAAAACAAGAGAATAATACACATTTAGAAACATGCAGTGTCATTAAATTAGCGAACTTACAGTTCAGTCAGTGAATACTCAGAAAGCTCAAGTCCTCGAGCTCACTCCATTCCTCTCACCCCAAACTACACTAAAGGGCAAAGGCACTTCTTTTTCCCAGTAAGAGGTTTGTATTCAAATAGCAATGTAACCTATACAAGTTATAAGTTCTCTATCTCATTTACCAAGTATTACTCTTACCCCCTCATTCTTATTTTTAACATATTATCTTTTTTCTAGAAAATGTTTCAGCATCAAAAGTCAAATCTAGTTACTAAATTCTACAACATGCCCTTCTTTATCAACTGAAATTTCAAATAGATATAGGCTAATTTGGGAACATTTTCACAAAGTTAAAAAAGGAAATGTATTATCCTAAATCTCCAAACTATGCGCCTAATCAGAAAAACCAATCCAAGAAAATGGGACAAAGCAAAGGCAAGCAGCATACCAGCCTCGAACTCAAGACCAAAAACAAGGACACAGGCATCGACAAATATCCAAACCCCTCTAGAGAGGGCGGACCATATATTATTGGAAAAACTTTCAACAGGTGTGGTGGAAGTGGAACTTTGCTAATTCATAAAAAGGGTACAACTATTGGCTATTTTATAATCCGGAAATTGTACACACTGAGTCCTCATTTTTGTCATTCACCAATTCAGTTCCTGAATTTTCTTAAGAATCACTCTAGTCCATAGCTAATGAAATAAAATTTTAGATACATCCTACTACCATATACACTTCCACAAAAGAGCAAAGTATGATCATAATAGAATTAAATTGACCAGTTTTGCAGAGAAAAATGCCTAAGTCATAAACACAGCCACTCTTTGCACTAGAATGGACGGGACTCCAAAACCAATACACCAAAATATCAATTTTTTACCAATATCAACAAAGAACTTGGTGTAAAGAATAGACCACAGATTACAATCAAACTCATAAATATACTATGTTGTCATATATAAGGACATAGATGATTAACGGTTACTACAGATATCTTACAAGCTCAGTTAACAAGTTCAACTACACCTCTAATCCTCTAAACCTTCTCGTGTTTATGAGCAAAATGGTCTCAGCTTTTCAACTATGCTTCTAATCCACAGTTAAAGAATAAAATGGATTTGTTCTATATTGTTAAATAACATGGGCTTCCATCTCAAAACTAATTGGCTATGAGTGGTATGGCCCATGAACCTTATTAATTAGTCCAGGATCTTTAAGCTAACCAATGTGGGATATTTTATATTTAACACCCCCCTCTCACACGTGACTTGGGTTGGTTGAGAGCCCGGGACTAGAGAGAACCCGTGACTTGGGTTGTTTTTGAGCTCCCAAGGAATTGAGTGCCCGGGGCTAGAGAGGGAACCCATGACTTGAGTTGATTGAGCTCTCAGGGGATTGAGTGAGGCCATTAGGCTTGGGTTAGAGAGAACTCAAGGCACGTGTGGATGGGAGAAAACCTAAAGCTAGCTTTGATACCATGTTAAAGAACACGAGCTTCCATCTCAAAACTAATTGGCTATGAGATGGGATGGCCCATGAAGCTTATTAATTAGTCCAGGATCTTTAGGCTAACCAATGTGGGATACTTTATATTTAACATATATAAAGCATATTCTTTATAATTAACTTAAGCCAACACCTCTAATAGAATCAATATTTAGTTTAGTACGAATAAATAAGAAGGCCACAGCACTGCTACTGGTATATTGGTCAAGACAATGCAAAGCACGAATTTCGTTGCAGCCAAACCAGTGCAGTCCTATGTCTCATATTATGCCGGATTGATGTGAACTTTCTTTAACTAGAATACATCATTTAACAAGTCGCAGTATACTAAAATATGTGACCATTGACCAATGTAAGTTACCCATGTTAGCAATCACTGAATGACAAGATATGCCCTTCACTCTAGAAATTGCAAATACTCTTCACCCACCAGCTCTGCGCTTTTCGCTAAGCAAGTAATTCCACCAGAAAAATTCACCAAAAAACTCACTAAAAGTAATTTCAATGTATGCACTTAATGACGCTTCAAGTTTTCATTTTATTAACATACATTCAACATATACTTGGTAAAATGCATTGCTCTGTATAGAGCATTACACACAATTGGCAGATAAAATCACAAAATGAAATTTAGGCCAACCGCTCAAAAATAGTCATTTCATCCATGCTTGGGTCAGGATACAAACATCACTCTCACCTTGAATAGATATGGGAGATTAGCTATCAAGTCCATGTGGACTACCACAAAAAACAGAACGAGATTAAAATAGAGAATATAATCATATATCAAATAACCCTTCCTTCTTTTATCCAAAGACCCAAGCATCTTATTCACACCAAAGTTTCCATCCATTCATGAGAGTAAAATTTTCTTTTGCACTCAACAATGACATCAAAATCAAGCTGTTCTATAATACCATGGACATAATGACATAAAAGATGATTGAATTGCCTAACCAACCAAGTGGAAGTAGTTAAAGCCTTAGAGGTTATAATACATAATGATGTAACACAAGATTGGGGATTTTGTCTACAAGTGCAAGCGGAAGGAAAGAGGGGAATTTGGGACTGTTTCGGGGCTGTGAACAGTACCCGTGAACAGAGTAGTATGAGGGGAATCAGCGGGGAGGAAAAGAGGTAATTTCACAGAATCTTAAGAAGAAACAAGATAACTGAAAAACAAATAAATCAACTCATTCATTCATCATTCTCTCTATCTAAAATAACATAGTAGCATAGCTATTTATTAGTTGTAAACTAACTAAACATAGAATCCAAATCCTATCAATATAATTCCTATTTCCTATCCTAAATAGATAAACAAAAGACCTCTAAGACAATTCCAATAACAACCACAACTCTAATTAAAAAAAAAAACTAATACAATTAAATACTACTTAAGACTAAAAAAACGCAATTGCTTAGTTGAAATTTCCAGCACTAATAAAAAAACTAAAATACCCCAACATCCTAAAATTCACAATAAAAAGACTCCTAAGACATCTAACAGCTACACAACTAGGGAAAGCTTTAATTTTGCTTTTCCTTGAGCTCTTCATTGACTGCATCACATAACCTCTTAACGATGTTCGAAAAGAAGAAATTATAAGATGCGTGCAATTCCTTGAAAAATGGTAAAATAATACACGTAGGGGCATAATTTACATATATGAAAGAGTAACCAAAAGGACGATTTTTCCGTTGGTAACACCATGAATGCATGACCGGTGTTGAAAATTAAAGCTTGAAATGTAAAATTTACCTCTTTACTCAAGCTTTTCCTTTACAATGGAAGTTTGGATCCTCTGGACTGAATTAAGAGATGGGAGGAAGAGAGCTTGGAGGCAAAAGCTTGAAAGCTTCCTCCAACCAAGAGCTATCTTTGCTGTTTATATAGAGATTTTATCTCCACCTTTTCGGGACTTGATTATCTCTGAGGACCACCTCACTGTTTCATCCATTTTTTTACTAATTTAGACACCATGTCAGGTCTACCCATCACGGGCGCCCCCCCCACCCCCATATGTTTCTTTCATTCTCTTACTCACACATGATGGACAGGCCCGTCTAACATTTGATCAATCTCTTCTTTCAACAAATCATAATGTTCATACAAGAAAATGGGTCGTGTAACCTATGAGCACATCTGCACTTGGGAGCTCAAATCTATAAATCTGTTAGGGATATCATAGTGGCTTCAACCCAAAAGAAAATAATAATAATAATTTGTCGTGTCTCCTATTCCCAGACTCATTTTGTTACACCAATCAAAGTATATCTAATCTCTCAAAAGTATATCCAATCTCTCAAAGATCATACTTAATATCATCGATTCACCGTTATCAAAATAGTATGTCCCTAGCACACATGCAGCTTAGCAATGAATAAATTGCTTTCCTAGTTATGCCCATAAGGTCGAATCAATCATGCCCATAAGGAGCATGCTAAAGTAGCAACCATCTATTCACCACCCGGTATCATTTCAAAAGTCACATAGTGCACAATCAAAGGGACTCATACAAGGGACTCACACAAGTGAAGAGGCAGAGATTTACATTAAAAAAAAAAAAAACCTCACTCGCTCACTTCCCTTATTTGGTCCACATGGTACGAATCACATGTTATGGCGAACAACTCTAATATATGAAAGTGCAAGTCTATTTTCTCTTATATACCACCATATGCATACGGATCTTGACTCATTATGCAACATCTCATATGCGCCTAGCCCAAGTTTTTAATAACTCACTATCTCAAGTGCCTCGTTAAGATTTCGCATCCGACTTTCATCCAAGTTTACATGATTCGCTCATGATGGGCCAACCCAACCCGGCTTCTAAGTTAGTAGGGAAAAAAAAATTGAAGTCCCGAAAAGATAGAAATAAAGTCTCTATACAAAGAGAAATGATAGCTCTTGGCTGGAGTAAGCTTCCAAGCTGGCTTTTTAAAAAATATATATAAAAGAAAACTCCTTAACTCTCCGATTTCTAGAAGAAAAACCTGGTTGTTTGCTGTTCAAGAATACTTGATTAAGCAGTTCATAGCAAGTAGATACCTGAATGCCAAGTATGGCTCGTAACAATCTATCTTCCGGGGCATATGATGAAGCTTCCAAGCCTCCATTCTTTCTTCCTCCTATCTCTCTCACTGTATGCATCATAACTAAAGATTTGGGTTGTGGAACTTTGTGCGTATTCCATCAGTGATTATATAATATTTACAGAAACACCGACTTGAGCACACGTAATTTAGTCCAGACAATCCAAATTTCTGCAGTAAAAAGCTCGAGTAAAGAGGTGAATTTTACAATTCAAGCTTTGATTTCAAACCCTGGTATCTACATCACTTCCTCAAAAGAGATAAATAAATAAGTAAAAGATAACAAATGAAATTATCCACCCAGTAACCTACCTACACAAAAAAGAATATGAGACTAATCAAGGCCATTATTTCACAAACTGAAATAGTTTGTAGGAAAATAAGTGATTACCTCCTTCTGTGACTGATACATTGTAGGAGTGGGCCGAGAACAACAATTGCATCTGGTTTCAGATAAATGTTCTCTGATAGCATTATCAAAATCAGAGTCTTCATCACGTTGACAAGAAAATTCGGGATATACATCAGCTGCCTTTAACCTACATTTAGGCTTCTCAAACTGAACCAAGCTATCAATAGTTTTCAAAACAGCTCCAGGTACACAAAGGTCACCATTGGAATCCTCACACAAATAAGTCCCATCCTTCTGCATATCAGGTCTATGGGTAGAAGCACAATAGTTGATGATCCCCCAATGGTCAAGAAACCGCAAAATACGAGTTATATCATCAATACTGACACTAGTTACTAATCCCCGGCAATCAGATAGTGACAAGCGCTTCTCTGGATTCTCCATGTATTTGGCAACAATACTATTCCGACACTCTATGTATATTTCAGGTGTATGATCTTTGTTATATGATGACTTTCCAGAGAAAAAGTGTGGCACAACCTGTCTCTCTAATCTATGCACCATATTAGGTGAAAACCAATCTGCTCAGAGAAGAGATTAATATAACAAATTCAAATAGTATGTTGCAACAAGATGTTAGACACTTCCAATTGAACACATCAACATACACAAAAGAGCAAACATGCAAAACTACTCAAACACAAACAGACATATTTTCTCATTCAAAGAAAAGTATAACTACATAATTTAGACACTTCTAAATTTATGAAGTATCCATGAACAACAACACATGCACTTGAGGCAAGAGTTTGGGTTATATTTCTGCCACACCTCTTTGGTATAAAAATGCAAACAATATCTTTAATGCAAGTTCGTGATAGTAACACGGTTTCCCAGTTTTTATTGTTGGATATCCTCTATAGTGAATCATGCCACTCGTACAAAAGACCATGTAACAAAAAATCAAGGAAATGGGAGAATGCAATCTCATTGCCTAGAGTGATGGATGAGTGTTTTGCACAATTTGTATAAGCACTTTTTTGAGAGCCAACAATTTTTACCCAAACCCAACCCCTCCCCGCACCCCCAGTGTGAACATAAAACAGGACAATTTTTTTTACTGAAGTCCTCCATCCATAAAACAGGGCAATAGTCCAATGGATACTGACCGGAAATACAGCTATGGTAAAACTACACCATTTCTTTAGAAAGGAACAATATCAACCTATCGCCCTGGTGCCAACAAGGAGAAGAAAGATTCAGAATAACATTGAAGCACCAGGAGGGTGAAAAACACACACAAAAAAAGGGGACAAAACCTCCTCCCAAAAGCATCACTTGCTTATGTAAATCGAGTATTATGACTAATTGAGGGATTGATCACTTGCACTAACGAAAAAACCGACCAAATAAGTGATGACACATTAGATTAATAGCTACTTCAGTGGCACCCACAAATCTAAGAAAAATACCTATTCTTATTATTGTATAATACCTAACACAAACACAACATCATTCATCACAATTGGCAGCTTTGTGGCATTCTATGGTTTTCTGGCTATCAAAAAAATTGCTATGGGTATCCAAAGCTGTTAACACCACAACAAAGGAAAACATAACATATAAACAAGTAACATAGATAAGAATTCGACAAAAACCTGAGTGCATTGGAACTACATGAACCCTTTCAGCACTTCTGAACTTCTTAACCACGCCATGGCCCTTCATAATACGAGGAGGGGTGATCACATACGATCCGCTTCCGCTTGCACTGTCATTCTCCTCACTAAAAGCCAAGCTATCCACTGGCACAGCCGACAAGACCTGTAACTGCCCATGAGAAATATTCTCCAAACAGACAGCGTTTTGTCCCCGCTCTCTACTTTCCCCTACAATCCCGGCTCTCTCCAACGTCACGGCCGTAATCACCGACGAGTGGGGACAGTTCACCGCCCGTTTTATAACCACGGGGAAGTTACTAATTCGCTTGCCGCAGTCTGATACGGACTCCCTCTCCCTAATCTCATGGACCGTCCGTTCGAGGGGAAAGTCATTATGGTTTTTATTATTGTTGTTATCATCTTCGTTGAATTCTTCTTCGTCCTCGTCATCGTCTTCGAAAACGTCATCGTCTTGAGAAGGTCGTTGGGGTGCTTTTAATTTGCGAGAAATTAGGGGCTCTCTTCTCCGCTTCCTCCACGTCGTCTTTGCCTCTGATTCACAAAAATAATTCTATTTTTTTAAAATGAGAATTAAAAAACAAAAAAAAAATAAATTAAAATATTTGGAGGGGAATTTGAGGGTATAAATAAACCTGAGGAGGAAGCAGGCATTGCTGGGAAATTTGTGGCAGAGAAAAAAAAATAAAAAAATAAAGGAGAATTTAAGCAGAAATTTTCTGGGGTGAGAATTGTGTGGAGTGAGGAGGCTTGTTCCTCTGGTTTTGGTTTTGGTTTTGGTTTTGGTTTTGGTTTTGGGGACGGGTGCTGAGAGGAGGGTAGGCTGGGGTGGGGTTGGGGTTACCACCGGCGATTGTTCAAACTTGGGGAAATTGGTGATGATTGTTCGATTTGGGATATTGAAATTTGGAGCGGATTTCAGTGGTGGCGACTGGTGGAGTGGGCGAGTCCGTGAAGGGGAATGAGAAAATTGCTACGAAGGGCTGTTTAAGTTTGGAAATTATTGAATAGGTTATTAATTAGGGTTAATTACACTACGTATCACTTGCGCAATCAACTTTATTTTGTAACCCTTAACCTTTAGTTAGACAAAATACCTTATTATTTATCAAATGTTACACTTTTATTACTTTTTTCTTGATTTTTATTTTTTCCTGTGTTTTTAAGTAGTTCTTCGTCCAAAATTTTTTGGCATCATTGAAATGATATCATTTATATAATCAACCAATCCACGTCTACCGCATTTACTCCCTTACCAAATTTTTGTGTAATTAAAAGTTCTTAGGCTAAAAAAATATAATATTTTCTCAGCTTTTCGCAGTAACATATTTGATCTTGGTCCCTTCAAGGACCAATAAAATTAAAACCGACAGAAAAAAGATCAAAAAGCCCCTACACAAGAATAACATGTATAAATCGAGATAAAAATATTGAATCTTGATTCGCTATTGATGCAGACAACATTACTTTTTATAATACCATAAAGTTTTGTAACATTAAAAAAAAAAAGTTGAATGGAAGGAAGCCTATTTGACTCCCCAACTATTTATCCTATCCTTCTTTTCCTTAGCAATTCAAAATTCCTTAGCCATTCACTCTATTCTCTTATAATTGATTTGAGTGGAAATGCCATTTTCTTGTCACAAGTCTTGTTATATATGATATACATACAAATGAAATTCTTTGACCAAGAAATTCCCATTTGATGAATGATTTATAATCGATACATACTAAAACTTACAAAATTGTCTTTTTTAAGAACCAAAAAATTTCAGTGCTTAGATAAAATTTGTAATCCGCTTTCCTTCTTTTAATTGACATAGAACCCATTTTTTTAATAAAATGAGAATGTTACATTGAGACTAGTCGAGATACTCTGCTCAGCTGGTAGAGTAGTGAACTTAGAAAGTAGAATTATCAACTTTTACACAAATTTTCAAATGGATGAGATCGGCTAAGTGGTCTCAATTACAGATGGGATTGCACATGTTTGTGATTTGAACGAGATTCAAGCAGGGAAAATGGTTGAATTTGCCAGCGGTGTGAAAGGAATATGCTTGAATCTTGAGAATGAGAATGTTGTGATTGTCTATTTAATGTCAATTCCCTCAAAAGGCCAAAAAGAATTGATATTTAATTGGGAGTTTGATTAAATTAGTTTATATTAGAATCAAAAGATGTTTCTCTAAAACAAAGAGGAAATTGATATTTTATATAGGAGCGACCCACATAAACAAAAACTTACGTAAGCAAATTGTGTGAGTGAGATCAAGTTAGACAAAAATTTAATTCCAAAATATTAAATTTTGCCTAACAACTTTTGCATAATATTAATTTATTTTATCCAACTATTGCCTAAGTTATTAGTTACAAATATTAACGGACAAAATGTTTTACTTTGACCAATGGAATTCACAAAAAAATAGTATACAAATAGTGGTAATCTATCTCTAACACTCGCTCAATTTATGGTACTTAGTACATAGCTCTAAATAAGTGAATTAACTCCTAGTCTCATGATAAATTTATCTAATAAGAATTGATCAGAGAATTAAAAGTATTATACACATAATAAAAACACAATTGGAGTAAAAACGTAAGAATAACTAGAAAACATTGAATTAGGCCATCACAAGAAGGTTAGGTTTGTAGACCTAACTAGAACCATTAGATTCAAATTTTGGTTAATTAATTAAGAATATCTAATGTTTAAAAATATATTGATTGACACAACATGCTATTAAAATAGCCCCTCTTGTGTAGGTCAATTTACTTTGAAATATTAAGATGATTGTGTATTTGTAATTCATGCGGATATTTATCGACCCAAAGGAAGGTTAATATTTGGCCGAATGATATATACACCTGTAGTAATAAATATGTGATCTATGCAATTATTTGGTATTCCATGTGAATAATAAGTCAGTCCAAAGATAGACTTATTATTTGACAGGATTTATTGTCAATATTTGATTACTACACCAAGAGAATCTTAGCATTTAGTGTCTCCCTACCACACAGAAAGAAGAGAATAGGCAATAAACATCATGTGCATAATAGAAAAATCAAATTTATTATCAAGAAATAAATGCACAAATTAAGTCTTCCATCTAGATCAAGAGAAAATGCCTTTGATATGAGAGTCATGGCATTTCTTGCAGTCTTCTCAATCAATTCAAGTGCCCCAACAATATTGTTATCTCATTATATGTCAAATCTCCACCTTTTCCAGCTTTTCAAGAGAACACGAGAATTGGAATTGTAGGTAAGAATTGGCGGAGAGATAACAAAGATTTTTTTAGAAAGGGATGGGGGTGTTTGTTGCACCTTGGGTAGAGATCAAATCAAAACAAATAAGTTAAAATAAACCACACTAAGTCTTTAAACTCTACCCTACTCATCTAACACTCCTGGAAGTATACGGGGTAGGTAGTAGTATAGGATAAGTGGTTATCAACCCATAAGGATTGTTGGTTAACAATTATCAAGATTTAAAGGTCCTTGTATAGTTAGGCTAAGCAAAAATATGGAGAAATCTAACCTAACAATTGAATTAAACAAGTAAACTATAAATAAAAAAGGGCTAAGTAACTAGACTAACCTAATGAAAGCAGTTAAAATTACCTCTAATTCAACTAAATTAACTAAACCATGACACAAATGAGAAAACAAATAACTCAAAATTGACTAAAGAAAGCATGAAGAAGGCATAAAAAAAAGGATAATTCCATTTTTTTCATAAATAAGGCTAAAGAGATTTGTAAAGAAAATTAAATTAAAACTAAATATTTTTGGATTATTGATTAAATAAAAGAAAGCCTACTAAAATTACTAGAATTTAAAGCAAGGAAACAATGGTTTTCTTACTAAAATCACTAAATTAGAAAGAGCCCTAAAAACTTCTAAGAAAGCTTGCTTGAAATAGAAGTAGCTAGATTTGCATAAAAATAGCTATGAAAGCAAGTAAAAATTATATCTACTTAAAGGCAATGATAAACCCACTAATATTATATAATCTGTATTAAAACTTGCAAGGAATTGAAAACAAGATCTTAAAGAAATTAAAAGAGAACTTATATATTAACAAGAAACTTGAGTGTTAAGTTAAAACTACTCTAATTAATCTATACTAACTACACCACTACTATGTGTACTTGAGTGAGTTTCAAGATAAAACTTGCTGCTTAAAATTACAAGAATGCCCTAAAATTTAAGTTGTTCGTGTCTCGATGTCGTGATAGAACTTATATATTAAAAAGAAACTTGAGTGCTAAGTTAAAACTATTCTAACTAATCTAACTACTAACTATACTACTACTACTTGAGTGAGTTATAGGATAAAACTTAAAGTGTTGTTGCTCAAAATTACAAGAATGCCCTGAAACTTAAATTGTTCATGTCTCGATGTCGTGACATATAAATGGACTATTTGGTGTTGCAACATCGAGGTTTAAATTACACTTTGAAATCCTGCCGCGATGTCGCGATATCAACAATCCCATGTTGCGATATTGAACCTATTACAGCTCAAGTCTTCAATCTTTATTGTTTGCAAATTACTTTTTAGACTCTTGTAATCTGGATTTTTCACCCTTTAATTCTTACCCTACAAAACACTTCACTTAGTAAGTAGTCAAATTTAGTTAACATTAAGCAAAATTATACTAATATATTAATATTTATAAATAAAGTAATTGCAAATGCCTAAATAAAATAACTCTAGTTTACTAGAGTTATCAGTATTGTTCAAGTCAGTCTGCTCACATAAACAGAATATCTCTTAACCTTCTTGACAAATTATAGCTAATTTCAGATGGTCTGCTAATAAAGTATATTGTAATAGACTACATAATTCCTACTCTCCCTCCCTCTCTCGAAGTCGAGTAAACTCTTAATGACATGCCTATAATTGCTAGTTGAAGTAGACATCAGAGTACCACCTTTCATGTTGCCATTAACCGCTTACCATTTTTCTTTTAATTCTTGATCAGATGAGGTATCTATTAATCTGTTAATAAGTATTAGCCAAAATTTAGCAACCTATTTCATAAGACTCATAGCAATTTTGTTATAAGAACCAAACATCCATAGTAGCATGTATTTCTATATTGTGCCATAATTTTCCAAATAGTTCAATGATTTCATTGGTTTATTACGGAAAAGAAAATACCTGAGGGCCATTTAAGTTTTTTACGGCATACAGTATCTTTGGAAGTGTGAATTGCATATTCCACAGATGTTGACATTTGAACCATATCCTTCCCTATCAGTGGTGATACTAAAGCACCAAAGCAAAAGTAAGAGTGATATAATCTCCAACTCTGGGACATGAAGATGTACTCTTAAGAACCAACGAACTATCATTATGAAACTTAGCACTAGATATAAAAGTTTCACATTCAAAAAGGAGATATTGAATGTTGCTAAACATGCAAAAATCTTGTTAAAGTGGAAAAATCTGTTATGTGGAAAAAGCCCTTTTGTTATCCATACAAAATGGAAGTGGTTCATAGTGACTTCAAGCAAAATAATCTATTACAAAGTGAAAGTCAAAACTGATGCTCTTGCTTGCTGCAATTTCTTTTGTGTTGCAAATCATGTACAATTTTAAGAAGTTAAATGATGACATTTCAATGTGGCACATATCCTTCCAACCAAACATAGATTCAGTTAATATATATACTACAAGATTAATAGAACTTCACTAGGCCAAACAAATATTTGGAAATAACTTATATAAATAAGGTTTGAACCTCACATTTCCAACATATATTGAATAGGAACTCACCTCATCCTTTTCAACCTAAGCATCATCAGAAGCACTAGTTAAATTTTTATGACCTAGCAAATATTTATTAATCAATTCATAATTAACCAGATTAACATGGCAAGACATGTAAGAGAATTAGACAAAGGACAAAACATTTATGATTTGGAAAACATTTGTAAAAAGCTTTAGATGTCAAACAAGTTAAATATTTTATAGCCACATGCAAGCAGCAATACACCATCTTCATCCTCAAGATTTCTAACAAAGTGGTTAACAGAAGGAAGCCAATGTTGAAAATGCAGATACGTACTGAGCAATATTAATCTCAATTTCCAGTGGCCACATTTTAAGTGCAATCCTTGTAATCAATCCAATCTATTAGATACCACCATTAATCTATCTACACCTATCTTTTTATTCACGCAAGCAAAATCATCTAGCAACCAAAAAAATAACAGTACCTAAGGTATAACAAATGCTAGATTTAGCACTCCAATAGCCAATCCTGCCCAGACATAAAATGCTTAAAATCACAAAATTAGTCATTAAATAGACGAGTATAACAAATTTTTATACCTAGCCACCATTAGTATGTTCATTTAGCTCCACCAAGATAGAGAAAGGAACACTATAACTGATCAACAATCCATATAAAGTTCAATTATAGTAAGAAGTGCAAAATTTTCAGAGCAGGATATAGTAATAATTGGAAATTTTTCAGAGCAGGATTTAGATAGTGGCAGTACAATAAGCAATCCTTATCAAGAAGAATATACTTGAGATGGGACCAAGAACATTTTGAATACAAAAATGTCTAGAGGATGGGAAAGCTTACAAGATATTGACATGAAAGTGAAATGATAATTTGTATGTGTCTGTCCAAATAATTTGTAGATATGGATTCGATTTGGATTGATTTTGACCCATATATCTATTTTTCTCAGCAAATGATATTGCCACAGCTAAAATCTTAATGCTACTGCAAATTTTAACAAAATACCAATCTTACCTTTGTTTCCTTTTTCTCCCTCACAACCTACAGCCTCTTCCCAACCCACTCACAGTAATCTAAAAAACTCAGTACATTCAGCCTCCACCATTATTGCAGATTTCAAGATATTTCCTTGGCCTAATGCAAGATAAAAAAAAAACCTACTTGCATGGCTATAAGATCCTTCTCATCTGAATCTGCCAAACCTACTAAATTCTAGTGCACAAATATCAAAAAATCTCTTCTCTAGCTCCAAAAGCATATACTACAACAACTTACAAAGTTCCATTAGATCAAATTAAATCTTATCTTAAAATTCAATTAGTATTGATGATTTTTTTTCTGTATTAAAATAATTTGGAAAAAAAATTCCAAGGTTTACTCTATGAGATTTAAAACTGAGCCTATATACACCACCTCACCACCCAATAACTTCACCACCACACTAATAAATTATTTGTAACTCTTTGCACTTCTCTAGATGAAAAATATGTTATGTCAAAAATTGTAAAAACTAATGAAATTAATGACAAAATTTTAAAACAAAATTAAGAAAATAAGAACAAAACCTATATTTAAGCATATTGCAGTTGTAAATCTTTGTACTTGAAAGCTCCAGAATCTTCCAATCTGCCATCAATTTGTGCTTGAACTGCAACTTGAGACGAAGATATGAACTGCAATTGAGATGAAAATATGAAGATACGAAAGAAATTAGATTCAAAAAATTGAGTTGATTCATTTGAGTAGCGGGAAAAGATTCTCCTCCTCTAATACGTTGTACGAACATTGAAGCCGATCATGCTCCTTTCCCCTTTCCCTAACAAATTATCTATCTCTCCTTTATTTCCTAGTACTTCTAGGATTAGGGGTTTTAACTAAAAAGTAAATTCTTTCACTTGCTAGTCTATATGTCTAGAATTTTTGCTAACATGGGATATTAATAACTATCTGCGAGGAGGGGTTGGTTGATTAAGTGCTTATGTGGCTGTCAGAAATGTTATTGTTTTGCATTCTTCTTCTTCAGCTTGGGATTTTGTCAATTTATTGCCAAAAAAAAAAATTATTTTTGAAGTAAAGATCTCTTCTTGAACCTTTGAATCACATCTTAACAATAAAGTTCGTAGATTAATCTATAGATGAGGAGTTTTATATTATTTATATGATTATTTTGGCTGCATTTAAAATTTTTATATTTCTGCTTGTCATAATAACCTCAATCCTTCAAGAGCTTATGGAAATCTAGAAACAAGGTTAAATAAAAAGTCTTGTTCCATCTTCTACTCACATCATGTCAAATGTTTTGGCTGAAATTAGGACTATCATCCTTGCTTTCCTTTTAGCAAATCTTATAGAGCAGATGATATTTTACCATCCATGGGATTTTAGCTAGAACTATTGTTATCAAAACTATTAACTTCATGTTGTTATCTTGGAAATCTCCACTTGGATGGTTGACTTCACTGGTGGCAAAACCTTGAAGATTATTTTTCATTCTCCATCGGCAAATGGATCTTACCAAACCGTAACAAGCCTATCATCGGCAACAAACTTTTGGTTCATTTTTTATGCAAGAAAAGGGGTATAAAAGCTAAATGGCAGCCCCTTATTCTTATCCTCGTGCTATATTTCTAGTCTGGGTTTTTAGCTCTCTATGTAGTATAGTATAGTCTTGTCACTTTTTCCTCTCCTTGTTTCTTAGCTTAGTTAGTAAGAATACGTAGAAAACTCTTAACATCCATCTTGTAATTGAATCTATTGTTGACGGTTGGTAGGCTTTGCTCGTCTCATTTAATACTGGGTAAAGGTATTTACTTTCTTTAATTTCTATGATTCAATATTATGTGGTTTTTATTTTTAGAAACCGAACTAACTTCTTCATGGGTTAGTTATTTCAATTCCAATGGGTTTGTGTTAATTTTGGACTAATTACTTGATTAGTGTTTAATTAGTTGAGCAATTACTATTGGGCTTTATTTTTATTAAGAAAAGTGATGATTTATTTAAATAATCTAGAGTAATTAGAAAGATAAACGAAAGTTGAGTTTTAATTTGGATTAAATGGTATTTGGATTGAGAATGGAATTAACTTTGAAATTAGTATTCTTTTTCCAATTAGTATTGCAAATTCCCATAGGGTTAAAAAAAAAAAAAATACTTTTTACCAATATTGGGTTATTAGAGAAATCTAAACTTGATTTGACTAATTTGAAAACGTCAATCCATAGAACCATTAATTTAGGAAAAGATTAATATTTGAAATAACCATCAATTAGCGCATAGTTTACCCTCTTGGTGATAATTAAGTTTTTAATCTTTTCTTTTATAATGATTGTTCAATTTCTAGTATTAAATTACTCGTTCTTGTAAGTAAATCTATTCTTATAACAAAAAAGCTTAATTGAACTCTTTAAATGACAAATTACTATATATTCGATAATTGCCTAAAGTAAGCTTAATTGAACTCTTTAAATGACAAATTACTATATATTCGATAATTGCCTAAAGTAATCTCGGTTGGAACACACTCTCGACTATTCTATGAAAGGATCTCTATACTCATGGGAATTCTTACATAGAATTAGGATAGTTTTGAACTGTGTTCTACGGTAAATGTGACACGATATTGGATTCTTTGTTTTATTCTTTGTGAGGATACAAAACTTTGAGAATGAGTGATTGTGGTATTGGGTTCCTATTTTAGGTTTTGCGAGGATGTAAAATTTAGAGGAGGAGTCACTGTGACGTCACGTCTTATATCAAAAATAGAATGTAATATTTATGTGGATTCAATTTTAACTTTTAACTCGTTTATAGATGTTATAATTATAATAATTAGAGGAGTAGTGACTGTGACGTTCCATATCAAAAATAAAATGTAATACTTAAGTAAATTCAATTTTAACTTTTAACTCGTTTATAAATATTATAGTTATAATAATTAAATAATACACGTCTAAAATTTATAAATGTCAAATATGGGACTTTAAACATTTAAAAAATATTTAAATACATTCGATATTTAACCTTACGTATAAATCTTTTAATTAAAATTTAATTTTATAAAATATTAATCCAAAACATTTAATTTGTATTATAAAATATATAAATAAATTCAAACACAAGATCTATTAAGTATTTGGGGAGATACTTACTAGACCCCGTCCGTGAATTTGTTAGTTCAGATAAGTTCATATCTGTATTTTTAATTATTTTCTCTAAAATAAATTAATCTCTTTTTTTGAAAGGAAGTGGAGACGTGAATTTACCTGGATTAAAGGATCAACGCCCCACCTATAAATCGATCCATGTAAGTATTTTCCAAATATTCCCTAATGTTCTCAAGTCCACCAGCAGCACATGTGCCATCTCTATCGCTATAAATACACGGTACTACTTTTCCCCCATCCCACCTATTATCACCTTAGAAAATCACGGAAGATATTTTGGGAGTATCTTCTCTCTTCCTTATTTTTTGAATAAAACTTTGACTTATTATTATTCTAAATGAAGTAGAGGGTAAAAGAGGGAAAGATCAGAAATGGCTGAAGAAGGAAGAGAGGAGCGTGATAGCAGTAGTTGCCGTGGCGGCACGAGTCAAGGAGAGGGAGGAGGAGGCGGAGGAGAGAATTCGCCAGTTCGCCGAGTTCTCGTCATCTCTGCTGGAGCAAGTCACTCCGTTGCTCTCCTTTGTAAGTTTGTATTTCGAAATTTCATTTGTAAGAATCTCTGATGAGGAAAATATGACGAAAGAATTTAGGTGAAAATTTTGTTGAAGGTTATAATTAATTAATTATTTATCCAGAACTTCACGTTCATTGTGCATTTAAGATTGTACATTCTGATATATTTAATCTGACAAGGAATTAGTTAAAACTCAAAAGAACTTACCTATTCAAAGTTCTCCGAAAAGAAAGCCGCTTCTTGTATGGACTATAATGTTCCACGTCTTCGTTTAGCTTCTTATTTATTTTTTATATATTTTCAAATGCGATAATTGTTTAGGCTTAATGAAGGGTAATATCGGAATTTTACACCTAACAATAAAGCAGCTTTACTGTATATTAAGGGAGAGGTGATATCATGGGGCCTCTCTCTTTAATTTTTATTCATCAAAATTTGAAGTCCAATTATTGGAACGAATCAAGAAAAAATTGGCCCGCTAAGGGGGTGCGATTTCCTTGGATTTGAGAGAAACTTTGACTATGCAGCCTGGATTTCTCAACAACTCAAACTAAGGGATTTAATGAGTATAATAATTTTGAATGATCTTCAAAGAAAATATTCCCTTATAAATTATTACCTTGCTATATTGGTTGGTTTCTCATTTGTATAGCAAATTAATAGTTGAACAGTAGACATGCTTGAAAATTGTGCAAACTAGAGAACCTTAGAACATCCTGTTGCGGAACAAGTGATCTGATCCATTTGATGCTTCTTATATACAAGTCTTCTACTTAATCGTTTTCTGGTGTAATGCTTTGCTACTGTTTTGCCTTGCTAATGTTGTTAAGAAGCAATGTTGAAAACTACATCACAGAAAATGACAATTTTCATCCTGTTTCGGTGAGCTTATGATTAGCTTGTTTACACAAAATTAGGAAGCTTTCTCTTCCCTTTCAACACAATCATCTTTTATATATTAAATAAGTGCAAAAGTGGTGCATATGTTCATTTGCTCTTAAGCTCTTCTATCCTTGTGATTGTAGTGGTGAAATATAATTGTCATTTAGTTGAGCTTAAATTAAAGCTGATTCAAATTTTTCTGATAATTCTTACTCTATGCTTTTCTTTAGTTTTCTGATTAATGGATTTCTTTTGTGCGGATTTTTCTTATGGCGAATCAATTCCACTTATTGGTTAATTAGAAGAAACAAGAATAATAATAAAAAATGACAAATACAAGATGCATATCGGAAAATCTACAGGAAAAGAACTTTGTAGTTAGAGTTTGTTGGATATTTAATCATTGAAATATGACAATAATGTATAGAATATACCTGAGTTGAAATTGAGTTTTTCTGAAATAATGGAAATTAAGATAATCCAGTGGACCACCTGCGACCCTGCAGATCTATTGCTGCCAATGGGTCTTTTATAACTTCAGATATTCTGATTACATTGTTCTTGTTTAATTTACTTTTCCAGAATCTTTTTAATTCAGTTTATTCATTGTTATTTGCTTTATTAAAATACAACTCATACATCGAGTGAACTTTTGTAATCTTGTGGGGAAATTTTATTTCTGAGTGCATATTACAGCTGAGAACATTATCTGCTCATGGGGAAGAGGTGAGGATGGACAACTAGGACATGGAGATGCTGAAGATCGATTTTCACCAACTCAATTGAGTGCATTGAATGGACATGATGTAGTATCTGTTACTTGTGGAGCTGATCACTCAACTGCATACTCAAGGTCAAGAATGCAAGTATACAGCTGGGGATGGTATGCTTACTTCTGATTATAATCTGCATTTATTTTCCGTGATTTGATTTCTCTTTCATTTTGCTTTAATTTGTCGAAATTTGCTATAATCTCTTAATTTGTTTAATTTCTTCTTGTCTGTCAAGAACTTTGAAGACATTGTTGCATGTACATGATGGAAAACAAATTTGATGAATGAAAAGGATTGTTTCCTATTACTTTGATATTTGCCCATTGTTATGTAATCTTTTATTATTGTTTTGAATCAAGTTACACTTGAGGAATAATTTTCCAAATTAAATTCCTGAAATTACTTGTGCATATAATGATTTCCCAGTTGGATTGTAACATGATATTAGATGGTGTAATTTCAAATATAGATGCAAACGATTTTTGAGATTGCTCATTTTAAAAAAGCAATAGGTAAATTAAAGGGTATTACAGATTCTTCATCAGCAAAACTATGCCAGACATTACATTGGTTCTATCTCTGTCATAACATAACTTTATGTCAGCTTTTCCCCATCCCAAGAGTGGATTTTCTTATGCTTGATCTGTAAGAGTAGAAATTTCCACTCATGCCCCATCAATAGGGAAAGAAAAATTTAAGAAAATGTGGGAAAAAATGTCATGATGCAGAGTATTTTGTTGGTCAGTTAAAATGTTCAATCAAAAGCATGAAATTTCTTTCTCCATGGAGAAAACAAATGCCTTAAAACATCAGATTAGGTTTTCTAAGTTTCATTGGTAAGAAAATTTTATCAGGGCATGATTTGCATGAAATTTATGTAATGATGATGATCAGTATTTCTTCTGATGAAAACAAGGGCATGATTTGCATGAAATTTATGTAATGATGATGATCAGTATTTCTTCTGATGAAAAAACCTCCCCATCTATTGGACCTTATTCAGTGGATAACATCCTTTTTGAATGTTACTTACTATTTCTATGTGTTTCACTGTTACTTCCACTCGTGCTGGATTGAAGTATCTGTACGTAGTTGCCTTCGTTCACATCATGATAGGAAATTAGTTTTGAGGGGCTGTTTCAATATAGCTCATTATTTTCCTGCACCTCCTGCCTCACTCCAAATTTCCCTACACCTGGTATCAGAAATCCTTTTTGTTGACTAATCAAATTGATTAGGCCCTGATTTTTAGGGATATGAATAGAGCTGATTTTTAGGAATATGAATGAGGCTGATTTTTAGGGATATGAATAGGGATAAATTGATTAGAGGATTAGGACAAATTGTATATTTCCTTATACTTTCCTAGTTAGGTTGCATTTTTTGTGTATAAATATTGTCCTGTACATTGTTTGTACTAAACAAACAAGAAAGAGAAGGAATAAAATTTCATCTTCTCTTGAAATTCTTCATGGTGTTAGACCTTATACTCTGATTATTAGAGAAATCCTAGGCTTGAAAAGATCCAAGAGCCCTTTAAACCTCACCATTACTTCAAAAAGGCCTCTTCACTAGTGATTAGTTCAATTGGTGCTGACACTTTGGGTAATCCTGGTTGCTGGATTTCTTTCTATTTGCACTTCGATTAATAATTTTTTGGCAGTTCAGTTATTGGTTCCATTTGCCATTTTCTAAGATGTCAGATGAGAAAAAAGATAGTTACTCCTTTTTCTGATAACCCTTCACTACAAATCAGCCCTGTAAAGTTTGATGGAACTAATTATCTTGCATGGTCAAGATCTTGTCTGTTATTCATCAAAGCTAGAGGATTGCAAGGTTATGTCACCGAAGACAAACAGAAACCAGATGACACTAATCCCACCTATAATCAGTAGGAATCAGAAAATTCTCTAGTTATGTCATGGCAATTATGAACTTCATGCAACTAAAAATTGCTAGAGCATATTTATTGCTTGATACTGCAGCAAAGATATGGAATGCAGCATCTCTCACCTACTCACAAATGGGTAATATGCCCAGATTTATGAACTTCAGAACAAAATGCATGGCACAAAGCAAGGTGAGATTGCCATTTCCCAATACTTTTCTGAACTATGTGGCCTATGGCAAGAGCTTGGTTATTATCAAGACTTCCAAGCAGACTGTGCTGGGGATGTAGTCAAGTTTCAAAAACTAGTAGAGAAGGAGCGGATCTACAATTTTCTTGCTGGTTTAAAAATGAATATGATCAGATAAGGGTTCAAGTTCTTGGTAAAGATCCTTTTCCTTCCTTGAAACAATCATACTCCTATGTCCAACAAGAAGAGAGTATGCGAAATGCATGCTTTACATAGAACCAGTTAAAAAAGTTGGGTTGATTGCTAATTTGTTGCATGAGCAACTAAAGGCCACCAGTCCTACTTCTGATAAAGACCATACAGCATGCATTGTGACTATTGTGGAAAGCCATGACACACCAAGGAGACTTGCTAGAAATTACATGGTCGGCCTACTAGAGGTCGTGGATTAAAACGGGTAAATTCAACAAGGGCCCGAGCAAATTTGTCAGGGGCAATGGAGTAATCCAAGGAGACAATTTCCACTGGAATCCTTTCTAATGACGAAATGCAGAATCTTAGGCGTATTTTGTCTCAACTGGACTTTTCCTCCTCTGCAGTCGCAACTTCCAGCTTTGTGGAATTAGGTCATGCTGCCCATCTTGATAATAATTCTTGGATTATAGATTCTAGAGTAAATAGACACATGACAGGCTCTTCTAAAAGCTTGCTTACCTACTCTCCATGCCTAAATGAAAACAGTGTTCGAATAGCAGATGACTCTTTTACCTCTATATTTGAAACAAGTTCTATTGATTGTACTCGCAATATTAAGCTATTCTCAGTACTTCATGATTCGTGTTAATCTTTTATCTGTCAATTACATTACCAAGGTAAAGCTCTTAACTGTAAGGTTGAATTTTTCCCCCCTTGGTACCCCAATCGTTGTGTCTTTCAATACCTTCAAACAGGGAAAAGGATTGACACTGGTAGACTGTAAGATGTCTTATACTTTTTGGAAGGAAGTAACAACCTTATTTCTAGTACGGGTTGAGCTTTCTTTGGTGAAAACAATAATGCCAACCAAGAAATGATTCAACGGCATAGACGGTTGGGACATCCATTCTTTTTTGTTTTAGAAAAATTATATCCAAATTTGCAAGAAATCGAGGCACACAAAAGAGAAGTGTTGGAAGTTGCATGGTAAGCCAGCAAGCCGAGAATGGGGAAACCGTGGGGGGCAGGAGAGGTCTCAAATACATATGGCATAGCAGTCCAAACCTAAGGAAAATTCAGTAGTAGAGGGGTTCCACAATGAAGAAATTGAGAAGCTCAGAAGCCTACTGGGGTCTCTTGAGAAGTGTATAAGAGACAGTAGCAACTTGTTCTTTGGCTCTTTCAGTAAATCCAGACCATATGACCCCCACATCTCAATTTTTCCATACCTATACTCCATGTCCGAGTATCAGAAAAATTGTAGTAGCCAATGGCTCTTTAGCTACTGTTGCAGGAATTGGAGACATACATATCATGTCACGCCCCAAAAACGGGACCGTAACACGCCGCGCTAATGGTACACCGGCCCAAAGCGCAAGGCACAAACGAACAGAGCAACAAACTTAACCGCAATGTAATAGAACCATCAAACCATTTCTTAACTATTAAACCGAATATTTTATTTTACACAAAAAATACGAATTACAAAATTCCTTCTTAGTACAAAAGATGCTACAACAAAAACAAAGTTCATCAATACAAAACCTATCTAATACACTACCCCTCTCCAAACAAAAGAGAAGCTTGGAAGATTATCCGCAGAGTCCTACCGGTAATGTGGAATGGAGACATCTAGATGTGTATAAAACATAGCCAAAAAGATCCAATCATTTCGTAACATAGTATGCTAAGGCATAGCGAACAAATCCAAGTACAGTTTGATCCGGAATATAATAAAATAGCATGAGTATCTTTTAGGTTCAAAGGTATGACCTATAGTACTAGCCAGATCTAGTAATCTACCACACCTACTAGTCTGACCTGGAGGTCAAGTTATCTCATCACAAGACCCTGCAGTCAAATAGTTCATATGATCATAGCATCACCATGGCGTCCCATGGATGACTATAGAACCGTTCTCCCAGGTGTCAAACATTTCCAAACACATCCAAAATTATATACCTAGGTCACCTATGAGCCAAAACAGTCATAAAATGCTTTCATATCAAAAGAGTTTGCAAACATATCAATTGATTAACATAAAATTGCTTGGTCCCGATTTCATATGTAATAGTTCTAAAACTTGGTAAAAGTGCAGTTCCAAACATCATACACATTCTAAAATTCATCCAAATATATTTCGAAAGTCGTTAAACAAAATACAAGTGGAAGAGGGTCTATGTTACCCACCTAGGTAAGCAAAAACTGCACAAATGATCACTCTTCCACTTGTATTTTGTTTAACGACTTTCGAAATATATTTGGATGAATTTTAGAATGTGTATGATGTTTGGAACTGCACTTTTACCAAGTTTTAGAACTTTTATGGCTGAAATAGGACATCTGTCTCTTATACACATCTTTGGCGAGGCGACCTTTTTTCAGTTTTCTAAAAAACTGAGTTTATTAAAAAAGCATTAAAACTGTAGATCCGCTCCTTCTCTATAAGTAGGTTATCCTCCCTGCCAACAAAATTCACCTCCAAGGTATACACATCTAGATTGGTTACAAGACAACTGTTAAACAACATATTCTAACCAACCAATACATAAACGGAAAGATTCACCGGAGCAATAGCCGGGACTAATCAATAGCATCCCACTACCAAGGAAAACACCTAAAACCATCAAAAGATCATTAAAGACCCTTCAAACATAACCAATTATCCAAATTATCCTAGCTGCGCCAAACTTCAGCTTACTTACAAAATGAAGGGAAATCAATTCCACTTGGTTTCAAGTCTCAATTCCTATCCAAACTAACCTTAAAACACTCTTAAAACATCATTATATGCATAGACATAAGCATTCATAGCATAACACTCTAGGGCCACAAATGGAAGACAAAACCCCAACTCACTCATGTACTAATCTTAAAATATGTGATCTAACCGTGGAAAGTTGTTAAAAATCAACCCCAATCACTTCCCAACCTCCAAAACACTAAAAATAACCCATAACATACTTAAATCATAACATATAAGGCTGCAAAGAGGGTTTTATTTTTCAGCCATAAAGAATCCTACAAAACTTGAAATTAAAGCTTGGATCATAAAGCCCATAAGCCATAAAGTGCTAAAATACATAAAATCTTACCTTCCAAGTGATTTATACTTGATATCCAAGAAAATTTTGGGGAAAAATGGGGAAGAGGAGTTCGGCCAGCAGCTAGGAGAAATGAGGAAGAAACAAAGCAAGAAGAAGACTAAAAAGATTCCAAGGTTGATCCAAATAGTTCCCCATTTGACCAAATAGTCTCCAAGTTGACTATTTAAGTGAGTTGCAGACTTTTTTGTCTACTAAATAACATCTTAGATGTCTATAATTCAGCCATCATACAACACTCACACACCACAATGCACTAATTACACTTAGTCCAATTTTTGACCCGTTTACCCGCCGGAATCGAAATCGCGTAAACCGAAAAATTTGTCGAATTGAAAAACGAATAAGTTGAAGTACTTAATGACTAAAAATAATATGAAAAACATTTTAAAAAAAAATCAAAGAACAAGGCTAGTAAAATCTTGGGTTTCACATTCTACCCCTTAAACAAAGTTTCGTCCTCGAAACTTACGAATGTATGTCTCCAATTCCTGCAAGTTGGATAACTTCGATCTCATGAGGCTTTCAAGTTCCCAGGTAGATACTCGACATCAGAATAGGATTAGACCTAAAACCACATCTAGGGGTGTATAATTCCTCAATGTCTTATCTTGTCGATGAGGTCTCTCCGGAACCTCCTAGTACTAGATCGGGAGGACACGACATACGAGGCTGTCATGGCTACACACATGAGAAGATCGGGACTGCAATGCACTGAAAGCTGAGAGACATGGAAGGTATTATGAACTCTAGACAACTCCGGAGGCAAAGCCAATTGGTATAAGGCCAAATCACCAACCTTGTTCAACACCTCATAGGGGCCTATATAGCGTGGACTCAACTTTCCACCTTTCCCAAACCTAGCTACCCCTTTAGAAAGGCGATACTTTCACATACACTTATACACATCTAGATGCAAACTTCACAGGCTTTACTTTGCGATCAAGTTTGAGAGACTATGTCATATTGAACTGTACCGATAACAATGGCTGCTAATTTTATGAAACTAATGAATGATACACATCAAATGTCTTAAGAGACAGAGTTTGGCTTGATCTTGAAAATCCCAATGTAAAGGGATCTAAAATAGCATAACATTTAAGATCACAAGTCTTTTAATCTCGGTAGGTTGTCCGAACACGGATACAAACACGGGATCGCGATCGAAATAATGCTCTTAGGACTGTTTTGGCTCATAGGTGACCGATCATATAACTTCACTAATGACTCCAAAGTAGCGGTCACCTTCATCGGTAAGAAATGGGCGGACTTTGTTAGGCGGTCAACAATCACCCATATACTGTCATTACCTCGCCTAGTCCGTGGTAACCCATGTACAAAATCCATAGTAATATGCTCCCATTTCCACTGGTATCTCCAATGATCGTAGTAAACATTGGGTCTTTGGTGTTCACCTTAACCGACACACCAAACATCTCGCCACAAAGAAATGGTTAGATGGTTCTATTACATCTGTCTCTTATACACATCTAGATGTGTATAAGAGCCTGTGACTTGGGATGATAGATAAGAGAGAAGAGTCTAGCTTCTTTACAGTTCTATTTTCAATTCGGAGTCGTTCGGCTGACACATAAACGTCTGTCTCGCCACAAGCTGCACTATCAGTTCTAACCTGAAACTTTGAGGTCTCGCCATTCTGTACTTTCAACATTACTTTCCGTAGCTCAGGATCATCTAACTGGGACACCTTAATGCGATCCACCAGTGTAGATTGAACAACCAATGCTGCCAAAGTCGCCGATAGACTCAACAACCTCCAAATTCTGATCCCTCTCATGTGTTGAGCCTGTCTCTTATACACATCTAGATGTGGATAAGAGACAGGCTGATCTCTTTGGCTTCTTATTAGCTTTACCAGATGATAGTATAATGGTCAGGTCATAGTCCTTCAATAGCTCAAGCCAACGCCTTTGCCTCATATTAAGCTCTTTTTGAGTGAAGAGGTACTTCAGACTTTGATGATCAGTGAACACTTCACACTGCTCTCCATACAGGTAATGCCTCCAAATCTTGAGAGCAAACACTATAGCAGCTAACTCTAGGTCATGAGTAGGATAATTCTGCTCATACGGCTTAAGTTGCCTCGACGCATAAGCTATCACCTTATCGCATTGATCCTTGCATCAAAACACAACCCAAACCACTCTGAAAAGCATCACTATAAACCACAAATCCTCCAGAACCTGAAGGTAAAGTCAACACTGGCATACCAATTGGGAAATGTGAAAAGTTGAGTCCACGCTATATAGGCCCCTATGAGGTGTTGAACAAGGTTGGTGATTTGGCATACCAATTGGCTTTGCCTCCAGAGTTGTCTAGAGTTCATAATACCTTCCATGTCTCTCAGTTGAGGAGGTATATCCTACTCCTCTCAGGCTGTTGACACATTTGGGTTGTGTTAAGAGCAAGGCCCAATGTGGACATACGAGGAGGTTCCGGAGAGAATCTTGGATCGACAAGATAAGACATTGAGGAATAAAGTTATCCCCTACGTGAAGGTTTTATGGTCTAATCATTCTGAGCGAGAAGCTACCTGGGAACTTGAAAGCCTCATGAGATCGAAGTATCCAGCTTTGTTTGCTTCGTGATTTCGTAAGATTCGTATTCCCAACAGGCTTCTCGCTCAGACTGCTTAGACCATAAAACCTTCACGTAGGGGCTAACTTTATTTTTAACTGGTTTAAAATGTTTTTCATATTATTTTTAGACATTAAGTACTTCAACTTTTACGTTTTTCAATTCGACAAATTTTTCGGTTTACGCGATTTCAGTTCCGGCGGGTAAACGGGTCAAAAATTGGACTGTCTAATTATGCATTGTAGATGTGTATGAGTGTTGTATGATGGCTGAATTATTCAGAAAAAATGTTATTTAGTAGCAAAAAATTAGTTTTTGGGTTAAATAGTCAACTTGGAGACTATTTGGTCAAATGGGAACTATTTGGATCAACCTTGGAATCTTTTAGGGGTCATCTTGTGAAAAATTTCTTCCTCATTTCTCCTAGCTGCTGGCCGAACTCCTCTTCCCCATTTTTCCCCAAAATTTTCTTGGATATCAAGTATAAATCACTTGGAAGGTAAGATTTTATGTATTTTAGCACTTTATGGCTTATGGGCTTTATGATCCAAGCTTTATTCAATTTCAAGTTTTGTAGGATTCTTTATGGCTGAAAAATAAAACCCTCTTTGCAGCCTTATATGTTATGATTTAAGTATGTTATGGGTTGTTTTTAGTGTTTTGGAGGTTGGGAAGTGATTGGGGTTGATTTTTAACAACTTTCCACGGTTAGATCACATATTTTAAGATTATGAGTGAGTTGGGGTTTTGTCTTCCATTTGTGGCCCTAGAGTGTTATGCTATGAATGCTTATGTCTATGCATATAATGATGTTTTAAGAGTGTTTTAAGGTTAGTTTGGATAGGAATTGAGACTTGAAACCTCAATACCGATTTCCTTCATTTTGTAAGTAAGTGAAGACAAATCTACACATACGATAACGTGTATAATTGGACATGTTTCTAGGGTCTTTAATGATCTTTTGATGGTCATTAGGTGTTTTCCTTGGTAGCCTGGGATGCTACACATATAGTCCCGGCTATTGCTCCGGTGAATCTTTCCGTTTATGTATTGGTTGGTTAGAATACTCATGTTGTTGTTTTGAGTTGGGTTGTAACCAAGGTCCCTTGAATACCTTGGAATTGAATTTTGTTGGCAGGGAGGATAACCTACTTATAGCCTAGGGAGAGGCGAAGTTTTTTTAGAATGTGAAACCCAATATTTTACTAGCCTTGTTCTTTGATTTTAAACCAGTTAAAAATCAAAGAACAAGGCTAGTAAAATACTGGGTTTCACATATCACGCCTACTTTTATCCTTGAAAATGTCCTCCATGTACGAAAATTGTCCGCCAAACTTGTCTCCATTAAAAGACTTGTGATCTTAAATGTTATGCTATTTTTTTTCCCTTTCTTATTGTGTTTTTCAAGATCAAGCCAAACTTGTCTCCATTAAAAGACTTATGATCTTAAATGTTATGCTATTTTTTTCCCTTCTTACTGTGTTTTTCAAGATCAAGACACGAGGAGGAAGATTGGACTTGCTAAGGAAAGGAATGGTCTTTACCTCATTGAATCATCTCAAAAAATTAGAAATAATGTGACTAGATCTCTGTCTTTTCTTGGTTCTTCAAATAAAGATGCCATTTGGCTGTACCATCTACGCCTAGGTCATCCATCTTTTAGGGTTTTAAAGGACATGTTTCCTCAGTTGTTCCAAGGATTAGATATTGGTGAGTTTCATTGTGATATTTGTGAATTGGCAAAACACACTCATGTATCTTTTCCTATTAGCTATAAAAGGAGTTCTCAGCCTTTTCAATTGATACATAGTGACATATGGGGTCCTTCTACTATACCAAATGTTTTTGGGTCTCGTTGGTTTGTATCCTTAATTGATGATTGCACTAGGGTTACATGGCTCTTTCTCCTTAAACAAAAATCTGATTTTAGCATTGTTATACCTAATTTCCACTCAATGGTTCAAAACCAATTTGGGGTTAAAATAAAAAGCTTTAGGACAGACAATGCTAGAGATTACTTCAACCACAGTCTGTCATCATATTTTCAATCACAAGGCATTATACATGAGTCATCATGTGTCAATACACCTCTGTGACAGCAAAATGGGGTAGCTGAAAGAAAAAATGGGCATTTACTCAATACTACACTAGCTTTGCTCTTTCAAGGGAATGTTCCCAAGTCCTATTGGGGGGGAAGCTGTTCTTAATGCCACATACATGATAAATAGACTTCCTTCACGTGCATTAGACAACAAAAGCCCCATGGAGCTTCTTAATAGTTTCTACCCTCACTTCTGAATCTCAAATAGTCTCACACCTCGAGTATTTGGGTGTATTGCATTTGTCCATATCCACAGCCAACATAGAGGCAAGCTAGATCCCCGAGCCATAAAATGTGTCTTCCTGGGTTACTCATCCACCCAAAAGGATATAAATGTTACAATCCTTCATCCAGAAAATTTTATATCTCTGCTGATGTTACATTTGCTGAAAATACACCTTTTTTCTCCAAGTCCTCTCTTCAGGGGAGATTTCAATGATGGAAGATAGCACTCGAGTCCTTTGAACCACTTAAAACACTTGACCTTCCCCATATTCCAGCTCACTTCTCGCTCAGAATGATTAGACCATAAAACCTTCACGTAGGACACAAGTTCAAGAATCCAACTCAGACTCTGGGAATGAGATCACAGTAAGACCTAACCCACCTTTACACACAAATTGTTGCAACATCTAATGAACCAACAAACGATCTTGACCTTCCAGTGGCTGTTAGAAAAGGTAGCAGAGAATGCACTAAACGGCCACTCTATCCACTAGCTCACTATGTTTCCCTTAAGCACCTATCACCTGACCACAAAAAGTTCATTGTGAGTCTAAACACCATCACTATTCCTAACACTGTTTCTGAGGCATTGTCAAAAAGGGAATGAAGGGATGTTATGAGAGAGGAGATAAGTGCATTAGAAAAGAATAAAACTTGGGAGATTGTTGTCTATAAACCAAAAGGGAAGAACATTGTTGATTGCAAGTGGATTTTCACATTGAAATACAAGGCGGATGGATCTCTTCAGAGATATAAAGCAAGATTGGTGGCCAAAGGGTACACCCAGACTTATGGGGTTGATTATCAGGAGACTTTTGCTCCTGTTGCAAAAATGAATACTGTAAGAATTCTGTTATCATTGGCTACACATTTTGACTGGCAACTCCTATAATACGATGTTAAAAATGCATTTGTCCATGGTGACTTAGATCAAGAAATCTACATGAACATCCTACAGGGGTTTGTGGGATATACAGGTAACAAGGTGTGCAAGCTAAAAAAGCCCCTTTATGGGTTAAAACAATCTCCTAGAGCATGGTTTGGGAGATTTTCGAAAGTTATGAAGCAGGCTGGGTATAAACAAAGCCAAGTTGATCACACTCTCTTTATTAAGCATTTGGCTGCAAGAGGAGTTACTGCTCTGTTAGTCTATGTGGACAACATCGTAGTAACTGGAAAGATTGATGATAAAGAGAAGTATGAATTGAAGCAGAGACCAAAAAAAGAGTTTGAGATAAAGGAATTGGGGAAACTGAAGTACTTCCTCGGTATTGAGGTGACATATTCCACAAAAAGGGATCTTCATATCTCAGCAAAAGTATGTGACTGGTTTATTGATTGAAACAGGGAAGATTGGGTGTAAACCAATCTCTACTCCAATGGATCCAAACCATAAGTTGGGAGAAGCTAAAGAAGAACCATTTGTTGATAAGAGGATGTACCAATAGTTAGTTGTTAAACTCATATACCTTGCTCACACTTGGCCAGACATAGTTTACTCGGTAAGTGTAATCAGTCAATTTATGCATGATCCAAGAGAACCTCATCTTCAAGCTACCTACACAGTGCTGCATTACTTGAAAGGGAATCCAGGAAAAGGGATTTCGTTCGAAAAGAGCAATACTCTTGCTCTGGAAGGTTACACCGATGCTGACTATGCAGGCTCCCTAGTGGATAGAAGATCAACTGCAGATGATCTTGCCACCACTTGGAAGATCCTATGAAGCTCTATAGTGACAACAAATCAGCCATCAATATGTGTCACAATCCTGTACTCATGATACACATCTACATATTGAAATCGATAGACATTTCATCAAAGAAAAATTAGATGACCTAGGGTTAGTATGTATGTCCTATGTTAATCAATCTTGCAATTTCTTGTATTTACAAGTTCACACAATCCTTAAGCAGCAGCCCTGAATTATATCCAAGCTGCAGATGAAGACATCTATTCCTCAGCTTGAGGGCAGTGTCAAGGTGTAAATGAGTTGTAAGGTAAGCTGTAAATAGCTTAGTTGATTTTGCTTGAAATCCCTTTAATTGAAGGGATTTGATATCCCTTGAATTGAGGGATTTGATTAGGATATTTTCCAGATTTAGAGATGATTTAGTTTCCTATCTTTTCCTCTTGTAATCTCCTATATAATACTGTGTAGTATCAATTGTAAATACAAGAAGGATTCTAGAATTTTTTCCATCTCATATTTTCTGTCATTTCCTATTTTTCTGGACGATAAAACTCCTTACAGACATCATATATATGATTGAGATTATCCTTACCAGAATATAGGAAAGCCAAGTAATCCATAAGATATTTAACAAATTCACAGTGATTAATCAAACCGATTACCTTGGTATCAATAGAATTTCGAATCTGCAAGAATATTCTTGCATCTTCTCTTAACCAAGCCTTCTTTGCAGCATCATCTGATGGTGGTTCATCAATAAGATGATCATCTTTATCAATACTACGGAGTTACACCTGCACAGTTTTACTCCAATCCAAATAGTTCCTGCCATTGAGTTTGTGTTCTGTGATTTTTGTAGTCATATGTGGAATAACATTAGAGATAACTGCCTTCATCTCTTTGCTATTACCCACTATGTTGTGTGCCATTACAACTCAGTGTAGGAATTTTAATGCACCAAACTGGAGATTGAAAATTGACTCAACAGGGTCACGAAAAAAATAACAAAACCTAAAGCTCTGATACCGTGTTATACAGAGAAAAATATCTTGTTTATTCTCACGCTTCTATCAAGAGTACATAAGATCTGTATATATACAAATGTAGAATAATCCAGATCCTAAAATTAAGCTAATCAATTTACATTCTACAATCAAGGTAAATCAATTAGCCTACAATCAAATCCTACAATTGAGTAAATATATTCACTTACTATATTTACAGCAAAAGCCAAGCTAAAATACATGTAAAAGAGAGTTAACACACCCCCAACTTGAACCTTTACTCATATCGATTAAAAAAAAGGCAAAGCCTCAGAATCCGATCAAAATCCAAGATAAAATGCATGTAAATTACTCTCTTTTTGAGAGTTAAGAACACTCACCTCAACTGGAACGTTTACTCTTCCCAAATAAAACAAAGCGAAACATAAGATTCATCAACCTTCTTCAATGTATCAATAGTCATAACAAGGTAAAGTAACAAAGAAAACTAGCAAGTAGAGAAATGAACTCAACATGTATATAAAAAAACATTACTAGTTAACCCCTATATCATCATAATGAAAGTGTCAACTCTCATGAAATAAGATATCACTTGCTCACCAATCAAAGAAAAATCCATAGAACAAATGTTCAACAAGTGACAAACATGTTGGAGGAAATTAACATACACAATACTCATTAATACAAATGAACTCAAACCAAGGATCAAATTGGTTTTTAAAGCCTGTAACGTAGGTTAAGGGATAAAGGTAGGATATATAGTTGGATAAAAGTAGCTCAAATCACCTTATATACGTTGGTGAATAACTTGAACCATAGTCCACTAGAACATCCCCTAACAATAGTATTTAACCAGCTACCACTTCCGATGGCAAGAAAATTTACCGTCTTTATTACAACTTACCTGGAATTGTCATTCTTTATTTACACAACTTAGATGAAATTGTCCCTTTCTGTCTTTCTTTTTCGTTTCTCTTTTTTTTTGGTTTTTTTTTTTCTTTCCTTTTTTTTCAACATTTTTGTTCTTCTTCCTTTCTTTTTTTTTTTTCAACACAACACTACATAACATAGGGGATTATTACAAACATTAAAATCATAGACTTGACTTTCTCCCCCAACAAAATACATTTCATGTCCTTCCCAACCATTCATAACATCATGGCCATGGTATTGATGTTGCGCATCACCAACACTAACTATTACTAAGGTGATGGGTAGAAAGAAAGATATAATAAAAGAAGTAAGTCGGCTAAATAATGTGGTTAAACAAAAAAATATGGCTCATAAGGCTCAAAAGGACATTAGAGATAAAAAGTCAAATAGGTAGGCTTTTTGGCTCAAACAGTCCAAAGAACTTATCTAAATCATTTCCTTGGTTTAAAATTCACTCATGGATAGTGTGCAAGTATATAAATCACACAATTCCAACAAATGTCACAAGTAAAATAAATATCACAAGGCAATCATAATTAACACTCATTGAAAATTATCTCTCTTTCACACCTGACTCGAGGGAATATATATTTTAGTGTATAGTGGTAACACTTTCACAATTCGAAGTGATTGAAGAGCAAAGAAAGCTTATATATAATTTCAATCGATTTACTCCAACTAGCAGAGTCCCTTGAAACATAATTAAACTATTAATACATAGTCGTAAAAGTTAATGAAAGCACAAGAACTACTACTCAAAGCAGAAAATCTTTTTGGTTAACCCTCTACAATACTTCAGCAAAAAGGGTATAGAGATCCTGAAGGCTTCCATCCAGTAGCTAGGGAGTCTTTTAAAAGTACTCAAATTCTCAAACACTGATAAAACTACCTAAAAATCAAAAATGTTTTTGTGTTTTTGGAAAGATTTTGAAAAGAAAACCTAATTTTCTAAAACAAATTCACCACTCAAATTTAAACATATATAAAAACAACAATGAAAAGAAACAGCTCATTCCAACACATACACATAATAACACTACCAATACAAACACATCCCGAACATTAACAAAATTGCAAGACAACTTAAAGACATAAAATACTCCCCTCATGACACCAAGGTGGTTTAGGAATCTTCGGATAGTGTTCACCCGTAGCCCATTGGGAAGCACCATCACAAAACCAACGCGCCTTTGCTATCTTTAAATGATGATGTCCATGCTTGTGTTTGTACAACATCCCCGTGGTATTCCAATGCAGCACATCCTATAGAAAATGAGGGCATCTCCTTGACAAACTGTGGATTCATGTGGCTCACCTCGACTTCCTTGAAACGTTCGGCTCTTGAAGTCCTGGTAAAAGTGAAGTATCTACCAATTTATAAGCAATAGCCACATTGTCAACATGAGAGACATCAACATCATATGATTTGTTTATCTTGCAATCCATGATGGTGTGCCCTACTAGATACTTTAGATGTGCCCTAATAAATTATCCCATGTGATTGGCTCTGCATGTTCCTTGAATACAATCCCTACTGGCTCTTCTAGGATATTGTTACTGAATAGTGCCATCATTGGTGCCTTTTATGATGTTGCAATGGCAAGTCGTCCAATCCGCTCCTCCAAACTACATATCACCTCATTGTGAATACATAATATCTCATTTAGACTCCTCAACCTTGTCTTCTTTGATTCAAAATATGTTGTTATCATCTCCTCATGGTTGGACTTTACTTCCACATAAGACCATGCATCTTCTGGATGTGGTAATATTTCATTAGGTAGATTTGAGTAATAGTGCTGACTTGGGTAGCACGAGTAGTCTGAATACTCCTCCAACTAGGATTGTATGTACCATTTTACAAATATGCACACCTGATGAAGAAATTTAAACAATTAGATTTATGATAAGTAGGAAAAGCACATGTGTTGCCTGTTGGATGTTCATAACTATGGTGATTTGCACCATGATAATTATAGGTATTTTGCACTTTTAAGAAATTGTCAAGCTTCTTATTTAATGCTTCTAATTGAACTGCAAAATCTTGGTACATATTATCAACATAAGCACGAGCAGTTTCAACTATTGACCATGGATAAAATTTCTAGACACAATAAAAATAATAAAAAAATACAAACATTTAAACTAGAAATTGAATGCTTAATCTGATATTAGAAAAATAAAACAAGCTATCAAGAACAAAGTCCTTGGCAATGGCGCCAAAAATTTGTTGCACAATTACATACGCAAGCGCACATGTCGTTACAAGAAGTAATAAAGTGATAAGTAGAAATCGTTCCCACGATTTCTAAGTGCTGCTAAGTACCAAAATGACACACAATGTCTACTTAAACAAATAATAATGTAATTATAATAAAAGTAAATAACTAACTAACTAAGCAATTAGAGTAAGTTCTATCTAGGGTTTATTTCTTCCTTTACCAATCCAATTGAATGATAATTAGGTTCATTGAATATCTTGTTCAATCAATTACTAATCTAGGGGTTCAGTGATACTTGCAAGATCAGTTCAGACTTGGGCAATTCTACTAACCTCGAACACTCTACTATATGGCTGTGGATTAGAGCCCCGATTAGTGCATCAACGCAACCCTAATTGACTACCTAAGATGAGCAGGTACATTTCTATCCATACCCACGAAATGGTTTAGTCTATTTGCGATTGTTCCAAACAAAGGCTATTTGAACCCGTCCTAACCCTAAATATCCTGTCGATTCGAAATAGTGTTTACAATTCAACTAGAGGGTGATCAGCCATCTAGAAGCATTAAGATCAATTCAAATAAGCAAACAAAAATAAGCAATCAAATAGAACAATCAAAACCTCAACAAACAATCTTCATGGTAAAATTGGAATAAAACCTTACTTATGAAATTAATACGTCATGAAAGTCATAAATACATCAAGGTAATGTTGTACAATCATTCTAGAATAAATAATCACAAAGGAAAGAGAGAGAAATCTAGGAAAACTAGTAGTAGTCACGTTCTTCGTCCTCTACATTGATGATTCTCCTCCTCATGACGGTTTTATGGCTACTCTTTAATCTAACTTACTTACACTAACTTGCGTTCCTATAATGAAGAATAGGAAGATTTTGGTCCAAGGTTGTCAATCTTGACTCCCCTCTTCAATTCTTCTTGAAGAACTAGAGAAACTCTAGTCTAATTTGCAGCCCGCAAGAGGAAAACTGAATTAGAATGTGCTTTTCAGGTCCTAGAGACCCTTATTTATAGGTTTGAAGGGTTACAAAGTGTAGGGCTCTGAATAAGTTTCGAAACGCGATATTACGGGCAAAAAACGAACACCCGGAACCCTTTTATTCTCAAAATCGTGAGACTGTGCGTGACTGCCGCAGCGTGGGAGGCTTATACACATCTAGATGTGTATAAGAGCCTGGGCTTTAGTTGTGGCATTAGACCTCTTGGGTGCACCCGCACTTGGCCCTTAGTGCCTGGCTTCGCTGCGTGCTCCGTTTTTGTCCCGTTTGACCTCAAGTTGATTCCAAACCTATAAAAACACCATAAAACACATAAATAAGTATATTTAAACATGAAAAACACATAAACTAATATTTTAACACTAAAACCATATAATTACCAAAATACCCCTAGTTATTTAACAAGACACCTCGGAAACCGATTAAAAGCCAAGCTGAAATGCATGTAAATAACTCTCTTTTGGAGAGTTAACATCAAGCCAATGCTTCTCTTGGTCTTGGTATCGGTTATATAGGGCTTGCCTTCATGGTATCGGTTATATCAATACTTCTATTTATTGGTTTGGTCTTGACTTTTAGTTTCCTTGTTTCAACCCAAGTCATTTGGGGAGAGGGTGTTAAATATAACCTAACCTACATTGGTTAGCCAAGAGATCTTGCATTAATTAATAAGATTCATGGGTCACTTCACCCATTGCCAATTGGTTTTGAGATATAAGCTTATGTTCTTTAATAATTTGTCATTATTCAAACTGCAATCGTTCTTAACCTTCTTGCTTCTCTCTAAATAACTCTTAAAGTTCTCTAGATTCCGTTCTCTCTTGAATTCCTCTTAAAGTTTTCTCGATTCCGTGATCAATAGGGATTATCTATTATATTGACAGTGCATAAACTACAAAGAGAAGATAAAGATAAAACAATAAAAGGAAAAATAAACAATAAAAGGGACTTTAAAGTTGCACTTCAACTAAGTGGTTCCATGTTCGCTTGCACCATGATGAGTATACTTTATTATAATGCAAGAGTAGAGGACATTCAAGCAATAAAGAGTAAGTAGATTTCTGTTCCCACGAGAATTGGATATCTGTGGTATCAAATATCTAAATTATTAGTTTTAGTGCTGTTTGGAAGATCGATTCTTTGAAACTTGAAACAAAAAAAAAAAAATTAAATAAATTTAACTAAAAGGAAAACAATGCAAATTAATCTAAGATGAAATTCAAGATAATAAACACATTAGCGCAGCGACTTCACTAGATATAATTATGGTTAACAATACAACATTTAACTAAAAGGAAAACAATGCAAATTAATCTAACATGAAATTCAAGATAATAAACACATTAGCGCAGCAACTTCACTGGTTAACAATACAACCTTGTTTATCTAGGTTAAAAGTTATGCAATTATTGGCCAAATTCCCTAATTGCTCTCGCATAATACTAACCCTCTTTCACCAATTCAGTTGACTGATATCATACAATTCACATAGATAGAAGGCGCTATCTTTTAGATCAATGGAATTAACCAAAGACCCCACAAATTGTTATGTCCTATCCTCGTAACGCTTGCTATTACTTCATCTTAAATTCCCTGAATCTCCTCTCTCTTCCCATCACAAATTATTTAATCAATCAATAAATTCAACCATAGAATATCTTGATAACAAGTAGGCTACATATAACCCTAACTTCAATAATTAGAACATAACTAAAGATAAAAAGCTATAAAATTTGAATTAAATAACATAAAGAAGAATTTAGATCACGTCTGTCTAATGTAATGTTACAATGTTCAAGAACTTGATCAAGGTTGCAAACCTTAAAGCTGGCCTTGAAAAAGTTGAAATCTTCTACAACTACTAGAGAAATTGCAGACCTAAACTAAACTCATTATCCTCCCAAAAGAGTGCTAAAAGTATACCTTATTGATGCCCAAAGGTCTATATATATAAGAGAAGAAGTGGTTGATGTTGGGATGGGAAATACAACTTGTATGCCTAGATACAGAATTGGAATTGCAAAAAGTGCGTTATTGATGTGTAATAGGTTCAACTAGGGTTGTTAGCGGACCTGGCATAGATTAACAAAACATAATGGATTAATAATTATAAAATGAGTTAAAAATTAGTAAAAACAACTACTAAATATAATTAAAGAAACACATAAATATAATACTAAATACTCAATAAACTAACCAAAAACGCTAACTAGAAATGCATGAAATAACTCTATTCCAGAGTTACCCATATTATATATTGGCCTCTCTTATATCCATATAATAACATCTATACATTTAATGTAAAGAATTGAGAGAATCTCAAATTCCAAGATTTTTGTGAGCTTGAAGGTGAGGTGTATAGTCTAGCATTTTGAAATAAATTTAAAAAATTAGTGTAAGAGAAACATTCATATATCTATTTAGTAGCTAATGCTACTAAACTGAGAATAGAAGGCAAATGGTTTAGTGACCAATTCTGGGATCCACCTGTTTGGTCTAGTGACCCGAAAAGTTGTGATCTCCTTAAAGGAAAACGGAAAGGAAAATAATTGATTATTTTCTCTGTATTTTTTCACTTATGCTCAAATGCCTTTACCCTCTAAGCTAGACCTAGTTCCCCATCTTGAATGAATGGTTTTTAACATATAAGAAAGGACATATATCGTAAGGTGATCTAATGTGTTTGAAGTTCTAACAACAGGTAGTATCTTAAAGGTGGTATGGAAGGTTGACTATCATGTGTTGTTTTTGAACATTTATTTCTACTTTTCTTTCCCGAACTTTTCATTATGCATTCTGTTTTGGGCAAATAAAATTACTTTGGCAACATGATTAGATAGAAATGAATCTATATACTTAGGAATGTAATTGTAACAACTTGCTTATTTTCAACTGAAACTGAGTTTGCTCAGTAGATTATTTAATGGTCTCTGTCACCTTTTGACATACATGTGGACATCGTCACTACCGGAAGATCAAATTTTTTATTCATGGTCCACTCTTTCAACCAAGATTTCTTAAGTGGGTAATCCTGCATATTACTATATCCTTTGTTTTCATCCTCTAATTAACTTCTTCAGGAGTAAATATTCTTTATAATTTTCATGGCGCCAGAGCTAGTTGGAATTCAAGCAACTCATAAGGGTATCTTCATCTTGGAAATTTTGTAGGGGTGATTTTGGGAGGTTGGGTCATGGAAACTCTAGTGACTTGTTTACTCCTCAGCCAATAAAGGCATTACATGGTCTAAAAATCAGGCAAATTGCTTGTGGTGACAGCCATTGTTTGGCAGTGTGACCATGCAAGGCGAGGTGCAGAGGTTTGTTGTGCTCTGTTTTGTCTTTCTTATTTCTCCTATCATTGAAGTTTGGCTTGCTATTTGTCCTGCTACATACATGGCATAGTAGTGCTCTGTTTTATCTTTCTTATTTCATGTAGAAGCATTTATTTTGAAATCTTTACACCTTGTGCATGAGCTTGTGTTTACCCCTAAGCAATCTCATTCTATTTCCAACCAAATGGATCAAAGCTAGAAAAGATTTAGGATGGATATACAAAGTTACAATTTGATTTACAGTCTTCCCCAGGGTAAATATGGTTACAATTCATTATTACTTAACAAACGATGTCAACTTTGTATTTTATGTCTGTGTACAGATGGATAATCATATCCAAGAACTTATGACTTTAGAGAACAGAGTTTCTTTTATAATAAGAGAATAATTAAGGGTCTTGCTGTAAAAATATAGCATAATTTGCCTCCTTGATAAATTAGTTTTTGAATGCAGTGTAGTCTAATAAATAAGTCTCAAGTCTGGAATCATCCTTAGCTTTTGCAGCCAAAAGAAATCTGATATTCTCTGTCAATTCTACCATCTTTGTCAGCTTCCAGCATACAAAAGTGAACTAAGAAGCAGTGACAGTTCTAGGAGAGCCATGTTTTTATATTTGACATGTATTGGACACAGAAATTCTCTTGACATCTAGTAAAAGGAAAACTAGGACATCTTAATGTTCTTAAATTTCAGGGCCAGATGGGTAAAATCAGGGGATGTTTGAGGACACAGTGGATGTGTTTGGGACATGTATTTGCGATTAGTATTTGAAACTAATATATATAATTGAATGCTCTTATTTCAACTAAATGCTTTCTCTCTCCTATGTGGCACATCTAATTGAAGATTATTTATGGGTTAATTGGATATTGAGTTTTAGCAATGGTAATGATATTCACACACACCCTTTTTTGCTTCTTGCACACCCCTATTAATATTTATTCTACAAAATGTTCACTGGAGATAGGGTGTGTGAGGAGCTAGAAAGGGTGTGTAAAAATCTAATTATGCTAACAAATAGTGAAAAGGGTGCGCAAGAGGCTAAAATGGGTGTGTATCTCTCAAATCTTAGTACTCAAATCTTATCACTTAATTAACCATTTAAATGCAAGAAGTCTATCTCTCTCATCAACTCATTTTTTTTACTATTTCCCTCTCTTCTAACAACTTTTGTTATTTCATTTGAATTATTCTCCTTTTAACCATAATAACTTCGTAAATATTATAATTATATATTTATAAATATTATAATTCTCTACAATGTTAGACAATGAGTATTCATTGATTTTATTAGCTCAACACATCTTTGCAAGGAAATTTCTGAAACTGTTACCAATTGCTACAATATCTCTTTAACCAACAATCATGCAAACTATGATTTTAATTGATTGTTGTCTATTATAATCTTGGATCTCACTTAGCGTACTGCAACAATATAATCCAAGGACATCTTAGTATATTATCATTAAGATATTAAATTAAAAAGGTTGAAAACTAATATGTTAACAATGAAAGTTATTCACCAGAATTATGTTTATGAGTACATGTTGATCCAACTACAAATAAGAGCAGCCAATCCTTTCTTCATTCTAACCTTTCTTCCTCTCTTGACACGTACTATCTTCCTGTTCTTCCTCCTTTCTCTTGGTCTCTCTTTGACATGTAGAAAGTACACCCGCTATAAGACCAAGAGTTAAGGTAAACTGAAAATATTGTGGTCCAGAAATACACGTAACGGCCTGTAAAAGCCATGGTTTAATGGGCAGTATGACTATTATACCTTAAATTTCAATATCATGAAAATAAATTATTACAAATCTGGAAGTTCCAGAAACGGTTTTCTGGCTGCCTTGTTTTTCCTATTTTCACTTTCGTCAAATCCTTGCTACAGCCTACAGATACTAAAATTTAAGGAAATTAGGTCCTTTATTTTCCATTAATATACTTTACCTATAGCTACAGCATAATTTCCAGGATTGAGTCCTTGCAATTTAAATGCTTTTACATTCCTAGATTTCATCAACTCAAATTCCCTCTCTTTGAGATGATTATCAGCACGTATCATCATAACTCATATATAATTGGTACTTAACCTGTTCTATTGTATTTTTATGTCAAATGGCATGTCAATCATCCGTTTCACGTCATATCAGTGCTTCTTAGATAATGAAGGTAAGTAATCATTTATGACTGGATGACTTGCCTTCTCTTAATGATTTTGAAGGACAATTGCAGTTTTATACCACTTTACCTGTGCCCTTGTTGTCGACATCTTGATCGTAGTTGGCCATATATCCTAAAAGTTTTGTTCATCATTGTTATGGAATTTGTCTTATAAGTTTGTTTACTAATTTTTGTTTCATATATCAAGTTAGTGATCATTATGGTCCATCATAGCATTTTATTGACATCTAATTTTTTGCCAAACTTTTGAGAGTTTTACTTGGAGTACTAACAAAACTTTGCAGTTGTTGTAGACCTGTGGAAGTCATCAGTTTATTATATATATGTATATTTGGTTTTCATTTGTGCCAGACTACTAGTCACTTCTCATCATTATTTTGTTGGTTAAGCAATTTGTTCAGAATGTTCTTTATTTGGGACATATATATGTTGTAGTGGCCTGCATGATTTCATTCACTTAATAAACTAGTAGTACTCTTTTCATGACACTTACTATTGTGCTGATTTCTATTTCTTTTGATCTTTTATTGTGTTTATGATGATCCTTATTCATATGTATACTTGTCCATTGGAAGTTGGGGTCGAAATCAAAATGGTCAATTGGGCCTTGGCATCACAGAGGACTCCCTTGTTCCCCAAAAAATTGGGGCTTTCCAGGTACTTCAAGTTATATTGTGTGAATATGTTATTATATTCTACTTGCTTCCCCAACTTTTCACCTTAGAGTTCGCTTCCTTCTTCCACTTTTGCTTTCTCAAAATGTTAGTTTTGTGAAAGTAAATCTGTATTTTTTCATGCAAATGCTACCCTAATGTGTGTTTTACCTTTTTAAGTGGAAGCCAAACACACAAGGCATATTGATTATGTTACGCACTCATGTTAAATACAAAAATAGTTGGCACTGAATTTTCTTGTTCATTTTGTTGTGCTTTATGAAGCGTGTAGACCCTTTACAACTTACCACGCTGTGTGGGATTCTATAGGATATCCACAGGAATAGCTTTCCAGAGAGATTTTTTTATAGGAACTAGGAATTTCTTGTTGTGTTGGAGCTTAGGGTATATCTCATTTTTTTTAACCTGAAAACTAAAATGCAGCTGTACTTTTGAAAAGAGTTGCTTGATTTAGACCTTTGCCTTTTGTTGTTTATGCTGCCCCAAAAGAAGAATTAAGAGTAGTATTTGGTAATACAGCCCAGAGTGTTAATGGCAGTCACTAGTTATCTCTATTGTAGATAACCTAACGTTAAGGGCATAGCTTTTGTTATCAACTTGTAAACAAGAAATTCTCTCATACCTAACCTCGATGACTGAAAGAACTGCCTTGTCTTGGATACAAGGCATTAATGGCAGCATCCTACAAAAGACTTGTAAACAAGAAATTCTCTCATACTTGACCTCGATGACTCTGGATTTTAGCAAGGCATTAATGGCAACATCCTACAAAAGCCTATAAAGAAGAATTTATTGTACCTACCATTACAATACCTTGATGACTTATATATATATATATATATATATATATATATATATTTTAATTGCAAGTGGTGGAGTACCTGTATGTGTCGCTCTACAAAATTCACTTCATTATGCTGTACATTCTGTAGGGAATATCTGTGAAGATGGTTGCTGCTGGGGCAGAACACACTGCTGCTGTAACAGAAGATGGTGAACTTTATGGTTGGGGCTGGGGCCGTTATGGTAACTTGGGTTTAGGTGACAGAAATGACCGCTTAATTCCTGAAAAAGTTTCAGCTGTTGAGGTTTATTTCGCATCTGGATTATGCTAGAATTTGCATATTTGTCACTTAGATGTAGAAGCTAAATATAAGGGAACAAATTCATTGTTCTCTCTCTATACCTTTTGTTTGTTAAAAACTGGAACTTATGATAGATGTACTGGATGATTTTCAGAAAGTCATAGCCAAGTGTTATCTAATCTCAATGAGTTTGTTACCCAAAAAAAAAATTTTTGTGGCATGAATCTTTGATTAATAAATGTCGATACACTTGGAATTTAATTGGTGCTTCAAGATGTTTACGGTGCCTGATTAATCATTGGCTAGTTTTTAAAAATGTAACAATTGAGACTTTGTCTTGATTGTTATTGGTATGGATATTGTTTTACCCTCGAATTATCAGATGATTTCGTTTGGTATCTATACTTATATACTAGAGCCATTCAATTTTGCCCTTCTCTTTAACCTTCAAGTTATTTCACTGATTGATTGCAGTAGTATAATTTTTTTAGGGAGAAAATATGACTCTAGTTGCTTGTGGGTGGCGTCACACTATATCTGTCTCCTCTTCTGGTGGTTTATATACTTATGGATGGCCAGAGTAAATATGGTCAACTAGGCCATGGAGATTTTGACGACCACCTCATCCCTCATAAGTTGAATGCTTTCAGCAAGAGTTTCATTTCTCAGGTAATTCTTATTCTTTGCTAGAATCAGGATATCTTCCACTATGATATTTTTATGAACTCTATCGGGCATTTTAAAACATACTCCCTCCGTCCCATAATTTTTGTCGTTTTTTAGGATTCCAACTTATTAAGAATAGTGTGCTGACAGTGATAGTTGTTTAGATCTTTCCAATTTTACCCTCCAAAATTCAAATTTTGAATGGTTGTAGCATTTGACTCCACAAAAAGACAAAGGATAAAAGTGAAAAAGGTGTAATGATTATGCTTTGACCTTTTGAACATGACAAACATTTTGAGACAAGGAAAAATGAGAAACATAACACTTTCAATGGGACAAAGAGAGTACAAGAAATCATTGCACTTTATGATGGGTGGGATTTTCTAGTTAATATTATCAATGTTTCTTATTCATCCTTTAACTGATTCTTTAAGGGTGGGTAGAATCAAATCAAATTGAAAAGTTTTGGCTTGTGAAATGTTTTGCATAGAAATCCTCAAACAACCTTCCCAAGGAAAAAAAAAACGTGAAATTTTTTCATATTTGTGTAGTTTTAGAACAAGATACAAATCAAAATGCATGTTCGGGTAGTTATTTTGTGGCACAGATAGGATTATTTGTTTCAAAATTTTTCTAGTTGAAGTTAAATGATGTAGTGTTTTCCTTCTTGGAGTACGTTTTCAAGTCGACTAAAAAATTTAATACAAATGTATCTCACTGTCATCATGTGAATGCAAAGAAGTGTCAAGAATCCATATTAGACAGATTGAGAAGTTTCTAGTTTTGCACATTGATTCAACATTTACATGCACAATCCATTTTTCTGCATTTTGGTATTGCAATTGCTTTTCTAGAATTGAACCTAGTGAATAACATAGGAAGGCTTATGTAGGTAAAATTCCCTAATCGCCTTTCAAGGGATATTTTTTGTAATGTCTCTTGAAATCTTTTGGACTCCATAGAAATATCTTCATAGGAGTCCTTCATGGTTGGTCTTCTTCTTGTACAAAAGGTGATAGGATGATATCAGATATGAAGAAGTTACTCGTGTGTTTTCTTTCTAATTCATAAAACCTTCATCTAATTGGTGTTGGATTTTAATAAAGCTTTATAAAATTAACTAGAGAAACTTGGCATAAACTTTGATGGCAATGTGTTAATGTGATGAGACCTATACGACTATACCACATTCAAGGAAAAGGGTTATATTAAACAAGTTTTAGAGGTATTTTGGTAGTTCTTTAAGCAAGGGGATTCCAGTGTGTTATCTTAGTGTTAGATTAGTTAGTTTCTTATTTGGCTTATAAGCCCTTTTGTATCATGTTTTTTCATTCGGTTTAAATAATCTAGATAACCCTAAGCCAAATAAGATTCGGACTGCAATAATTCTTATATCAGCACTAGCCTTTTATAAGTTTCAAATAAATACAAACATGTGTTCAATTTTCTTGCAGTTTTGCATCACACCTGTGTAGGATTCCCTTATTCTATACTTCTAGTTGAGACTTCTAGAAGGCTTGAAAGAGATTCTGCTACCTTCTGTTGAACTTCTTACAAAGGTTAGTTTCATCTCCTGCCCTTTACACCTCGTGATTTTTGTGAAACTATTGTTAAACCTCTTGACTTCAGTCAACTAACAAAATTCCCTCTACGGTCTAATGTAAATGTTCTTATTGATAAAGTTGAACAAAATGACACACCTTCTCATGTGAAGTAGCATGGAAACACGAATCACGTAGGTCAAAAAAATTCAACAAACTTGTGAACAAAGTCAACCAAGAGAATATCATGGTAACATAGAAATTTGTAGGGCTGAAATTTTCAGTGATTACAAGATGTGACCAAAATATAATGCCTTAAAGTTGCTATTGTTGTGGAATACTCTACCTACTTCATTTTAGATTGGTTGATGTTGATTGAAAAATATTGCATAGTGTAGTGTTATAGACTGCAAGAAAATAATATTTTAGTGTAGCGAGGGACAGGGCTTTTGAATTTTTTTACCAAAAATAAGATTCTAAGGAGGGGGAGCGAGATATTTATAAAATTGCTAAAGCAAGAGCCCATAGGACGAATGATTTAACCCAAGTCAAGTGCATCAAGGATGAAAATAATAAGGTGCTAGTAAGAGATGGGGAAATTAAGCAAAGATGGGAGAGATACTTCCATCAACTATTCAATAAAGGCAATGGAGACGATATCATTCTAGGAGAGTTAGCTAAGTTTGAGGAGTATAGAAACGTAATGTATTATCAAAGGATTTAGGAATCAGAGGTGGAGGAGGCTTTGAAAAAGATGAAGAAAGGAAAAGCAATTTGCCCTGCTGATATCGCAATCGAGGTATGGAAATGCTTAGGAAAGAAGGGCATAAGTTGGCTTACCAATCTTTTCAATAAAATATTGAAGAGTAGGAAGATGTCTGACCGGTGGAAGAAGAGTACGTACTGTAATCTTATACCCATATTCAAAAATAAAGGGTATATACAAAATTGTGTGAATTACAGAGATATTAAGTTAATGAGCCATACGAAGAAACTTTGGGAAAGGATGATAGAAAAAAGGTTAAGAAATGAGACTAAGGTGTCAAATAATCAGCTTGGTTTTATGCCAGGGAGATCAACTACTGAAGCAATACATCTTTTAAGAAGACTTACCGAGAGATACTGGGATAAAGAAAAAGATTTACATATGATTTTTATTGATCTTGAAAAGGCATACGATAGAATCCCTAGAAAAGTTATGTGGAGAGTTTTAGAAAAAAGAGGAGTTGAGAGTAGCATACATAGAATCAATAAAGAAGATGTATAGGGATGTGGTTACAAGTGTGAGAACACCAGGAGGGTTGACACGAGAGTTCCCTATAAATATAGGTTTATACCAAGATTCAGCTCTAAGTCCTTATCTATCTGCGTTGGTCATAGATGAACTTACGAGGCACATACAAGAGGAAATATCAGATGGTGTATGTTATTTGCAGATGACATTGTGTTAGTAGATGAAACAAAAGATGGGGTTAATGCTAAACTCGAGATTTGGAGAGAGATACTTGAGGCAAAAGGGTTTAGAATTAGTAGATCAAAAACAGAATATATGGAATTTAAGTTTAGCAAGGGTGCATGTAGGAATGGAACAAGGGTTAGTATCGAAGATCAAGAGATACCCATCAGTGAAAATTTTAAATATTTAGAATCTGTTATTCAGAGTAATGGTGGTATAGATCGAGATGTTACACATCGGAGACAAGCGGGATGGACTAAATGGAGAATGGCATCGGGAATATTATGTGACCGCAAAATTCCTTTACGATTTAAGGGTAAATTCTATAGAACGGCAATTAGGCCTGCGATGCTCTATGGGTCTGAGTGTTGGGTAGTGAATCACACACATGAGCAAAAGATGAGAGTAGCAGAAATGTGAATGTTAAGATGGATGTGTGGGTACACTAGGATGGACAAGATACGTCTTAGATGTAGATGAATGAGCATATTCGTGAGAAGATTGGAGTAGCATCTATTGATGAGAAGATGAGAGAAACACGTTTAAGGTGGTTAGGTCATGTGTTAAGACGACCAGTCGAAGCGCCTATCAAATGAGTAGATTTTAGAGAGAGTAGTCAACATAAGAAGGGTAGAGGAAGACCGAAAAAGACTTGGTGGGTAACTTGTAAGAAAGATATAGCCCATCTAGGAATTGAGGAGGATATAGTCCATGACAGAGCGCAATGGCGTAGCAGGATTCATGCAGCCGACCCTATTTAGCGGGATTAAGGCTTGGTTTGTTTGTTTGTGTGTTTGATCTTCTGCAATTTTGCTTTCTAGAACCAATTGATAATCATTAGCATTATGTTTTGTTCTAATCTCTAGAAACAGGAATTCTTTATATTACAAGAGCTTATTAGTTGTAACAAAATTAAATGATGCAAGTTTGGTAAAACATGTTATGGCCTAAGAAGTAAGATTGTATTGTGGAATTGTGCTATGACTTGATGCATGGAAGTTGTCCTTGTTTGCATAATCCAACAGATTATATTTTTTTTGTTCTTTAGTATCACCTTTGACTTATAAAGACCTAACATGCATTTACACCAAATAACGAATAAATTGATGAGCTCCATGTCTATACGGTGCATATGCTTCATGTTATTATTTATTTATTTTGATATTTTCAGATATCAGGTGGTTGGAGACACACAATGGCGTTGACAGCTGATGGAAAACTTTATGGTTGGGGATGGAATAAGGTACATTAGGCTTGTTCTTTATTCTTTATCCCAAGTGTAAAGGGAATTTAACTTAACTAAATCATTGATGTTTAGAATAATGAGATTCTATGTCCCCAACCTTCTTCCTTTGTCAGGTTTCACATTGATAGTCTTGGCACATACAACTTGATATTATTCACAAGAGCATAATGCAACTACATATTATGTATAATCGAAGAACCTTGTACACTTTTATGCTTATGGTTTTATGATGGTTTTAAATTTAATTCAATTCAATTTTCATTTGTCACCATCTTTTCTGCATGTATCTAGTGGTTCTTTGCTTAATTCTAAGAAATATCAATTATGTCCCCGTTATTTACAAAATATTAACTTCTGAAAGCCCTATAATCTTAGAACTCCCGATGAAAATTTGGTTTTTGACGCAAGTTTTGATCTCAAGATATGTAAGGTTACTACATTGTTTTTTTGTTGTAACTCAGCTTGTATTGGCTTTTCAGATTGTTGAGTTCTGTATTATAGCAAATACTTAACACCAGTTACGAGCTTGTCCTGACATGATGATTGAGCTTTTTCTCTAAGCATTGTAGTGTATAGATTGAGAATGCTACCAAATTATGCTGTTGTTATTGTTTGTTGTTTGGCTTTCAATAGGTGATGCTTAGTTTATGTTGAAAGTTTTAGCATGTTTATTGGGACAATTTCTTTAAGACCACCTTTTCTACCAAGGCCCAAGCACAATAATAGTTGCTATAAACAATTCAGCAATTCGCGTCAATAATTTCGGTAATGGTTAATTTTTTTTTTTTTACTAAGTGCTTGTGCTTCCTGAGTAGAATTTTTAAAGCATCTAAAGTTAAATTACTTGGTAATAAAGTAATGTCAAGTCAAAAAAAACATGATGTAAACCTCAACTACAAAATGAAATGAGGAGAAAATTCTGAAATTGTACCAATTTAAAAGTCACTCTTTTTGAGTGCTGATTTCAGAAGGGTATTCAGGTAAAGGGGAACTCGCATTCAATGAATGTGAGTTCAAGACCTCGCATTACTAGCCCCGGTCTGGGAGTACTGAGAATACTGAAGACGGGGTATCATCTCTAGTTAGGGGTTTCGATTCGTAAAATGTGGCGCGGGTTCATCTCTCTGGACCAGTTCTCAGGTTCAAGGGCGGGCGCTCGGCAAAATGACCCCGTAACTTCGGGAGGTTCAAGTAAAACTATTTTTTTTTTTTTTAAATATTTATTATGACCTCGCATTCAGCAAATGCGAGGTTAGTGTAATTTTTAGTTTAATTATGAAAAAATTTATTTTGTAAAATAATTTTTAAAAAAAAAAATATTCGCTTGACCTCGCATTTCACAAATGCAAATGCGAGGTCAAGGAATACCATGACTTGGCATCTAATTGAAGTTTGTTGCAGGAACGGTAAGGCTCCCTCTCATTACAATTGCGAAATATTACCTGACCTTGTGTTTCACGAACGCGAGGTCAGGCGAATTTTTTAAATTATTTTACAAAATAAAAAATAAAATAATTTATGCAATTTAAAAAAATTCCACTGCTCTCGCATTTGCTGAATGCGAGGTTAGAAAATATATATATATATTAAATTTAGTTTTACCTGAACTCGCATTTAGCGAATGCGAGGTCCAGCAAATGCAAGTTTCCCCTTGCTTGAAAACCCATTTCAAATTAACAGTAAAAAAGAACGATTTTTAAAATTAGCACTATTTTAGAATTTTCTCATGAAATGAGGAGGTCAATCGTTTTTAAAGTTCTAGATTTCATACATTATAGCATCTTTTCTTTGTCACTTTAGTTTTTATATGCTGTTTAAATGAGATTCTTGATGTAGTTGTTTGAAACTTAAAAGGGTGTTTTTGTAAGGCAAAGCTGCAATAAATGGAAGTGCTTTTACAAAAGCAGAGGTAAAAAGTGAATGCAAAAACCTGAAACAAGATTTTCTGAGGATTCCTTGCTTGTACTAGGTTGGATTCTTAGGTTTCCTCCTCCATTGTAGTCTGTCTATTGTTGTTTGTCCATTTCTTATTTACAAAGTCACATGGCAACAGTACATTTAAGAGATCTATGCTTCTGGACCATTTATTTACAATGAATTTCAATGGCATGTCAAGCTTGCCTCGTGATTGCTTCACGAGAAACAAAGGAAGTTCTAAAAGAAAGTCCCATCATCATAGAGAATGTTGGAAAGGGAAAAAAAATAATGAAGTTACTTTAATTCTGTAGGCTGTCTTTCATTTAGAGGAAGTTTGGCTAGTTCAGAGGGGTTCATTACTGGCTGAGACAAAGGGTAGTTTAGTTACACAGGATGTCACTGGTTATTTTGCTTCAGCCTATTGAGTATAGGGTCTTGTTGATGTTACCTATTTGTTTCTTCACACAGTTTGGACAAGTTGGTGTTGGCGACAACATTGATCATTGCTCTCCTGTGCAAGTTAGATTTCCACTTGATCAGGTACTGTCTTGTTCAATTATCTTTACACTGCTGGCATGGATCCTTCCTACAATTATCTATTCCAGAAACAATGGTACTTTCCAAGTTGATTATTCATGTGTCCTTTGACGGCAGAAAGTAGTTCAGATATCATGTGGTTGGAGGCATACTCTTGCTGTTACTGAAAGACAGAATGTGTTTTCTTGGGGAAGAGGCACAAATGGACAGCTTGGGCATGGGGAGTCTGCCGACAGGTAATAGCTAACCACTGATTGAAAATTTGAAATCATTGAGTAGTGAGTCCTGGTTTTATTAGAATACTTCCTTTTTTGGCTAATAAGATGGCTGAGAGAATAGAAGATAGAATGGCAAAATAGAAATATAAACTTGGGCATGAGGCATGATTTATTCAGAATATTGAAGCATGAATTAACTGCTCTGAATAATGGGAACATAGAAATTAGGCTACTAAAGTAATATTTGAAAACAAGTTCTAAGAGTATTATTGAAGAGCAACAAACGTTTCAAGCATGGAAATAATATGAGGAACAATGTAAAATAACAATATTGCTATCTGCAAGAAGCTGCTTGTAAGATATAGGAGTTCATATTTTCCTTTTTTGAGGAACTCTTTTTAGGTCTCTGTCTCAAATTAAGCGCAAATTGTGAGTTCAAGGCATGGTAAAAACAATTGGAGAGGAAAAAAATTAATTATACAAAAAGAGAAGAAAATACAACATTTTACAAATTAGAATTTAATCGTTATTTATCTCAATCTTATTTGTTTGTGCCCTAAACTATTTTGTTTGTGATTTTGATGGTTATGTGATTTATTATATTTTGGGATATATTAGTCAGTATTTACTGAAACTTAATCCCAATATTTAGTTGATTGTCATGTACAAATCCAATGTCCCTGGGTTTTTAAACCTTTGTTTAGATTCTCTTGAAGTCATCCCAAATATTCCTTCCCTTAAAACTTATAAAGACAAGACCAGAAGAATAGCTGAAATGGCATTGCATCATTCAGAACTTTTACTACTTGCTTGTGCAAAGCCATTCTCTGCAGCCACTGATGATATAGTACCCGTCTAGTTGTTTCAGGGTGTGTTTGCGTCTATAGAGGCAGGCGAATTGGTTTAAAATTTTAAATAAATGCTGAAGTAGGTTAGGATTATGTTCCCATAAAATTTCTTCTCACTATCAGAGAGTTCTGTAAGCCAAGATGATAATGTCTGGAGCAACACTAGTAGTCTTGTTTTGTGTCATGTACCGAGGTTGGTTGCTTGTCCCTTGAAAAACTGGAAGGGAAGGTGGATTAGGTATTTCATTCCTGCAAATTTTCCTCTGACAATCCACACACAATATTCTGTTGAAGCCATAAGTAAAGCTGGCTGAGCCCAATGCCTGATATAATACTCTTATGCCTCACTTGCAGAACATAGTAAGTTTCCTAGCCTCTTACATTTTGTTTACTATATCTTTCTTGCTGATCACAAAAGTTTCAAGACAGCAACCATTTTGTGTGTCTTACTGTAATGGAGATGAAATGGTTTTCCATGGCCTATAGGGGGATCATATGAAAGCCAAGTGACCTGTCTTGGTAAACATAAAGGACGTCACTCATGAAAATTCACTTGTCTTTAGCGTTCTGGTTTCTAGCCATGTTTAGTTAATTTTATGTATTGGACTAAGCACCATGTGTAAAATACCTGTCTTCATCATTGGCTTATGCTGCTATTTTTGAACATTGAAGAAATGTTCCCAAGATCATAGAGGCATTGAGTTTGGACGGATCAAGTGGACAACTGATAGAGAGCTCAAAAGTTGACCCATCCTCAGGTGTGCTCAGTCCTTGTGGTTTTTATAGTTTTTGGAGGTTCAGACATTATAGTAATATCATGTTCTAAAACTAACTTTATTGTTTCTTTTAAGCAGAGAAATCTTGGGTCTCACCTACTGAGAGATATGCAGTTGTGCCTGATGATAATGTATGTATTTTGTTTCCATTCTGTCATTATTCTTCTTCTTGTAGTTTATTATATAGATTGGTATTCACCACGTCAACGTCTTTCTTAACCAAATTTCATTTTTCTTTGGGTAGGGGATGGGGAGGGAGGGGTTCCTTGCTTGAAAGCTTCCATCATTTATAAATGCACGACTTATATTTGGATTTGGAGAAAGATTTCAAATTAATGAATTTCAAACTATCATTAATGAGATGACAAGTTTGAAAGTAAGTGGATTGGTAAAAAGGTTCATTTTGCAGATAAAATTAGATGAAACAAGACTGTTAAGGGCATTTGTTCAGAGTCATAAGAGCATTTGTTCGGGTGGGAGCTCATGGATGAGTGTTTGATAATGCCTTTGTCTAGGTTAGGAGGTTGTGTTTATGATGGTATGTAGATGTGGCTCTTAATGGCAGTGTATATGTATGTATTCTTGCATGTGTGGGTGCTGATAATTGTATGTGTTGCTGTGTGTGCGCGGAGAATAGTGTGGTTGTGCATTTCTGTGTTATCGTGGGGGTGTGTACCCTGTGGTGAAGCCACATTGAGTTTTTTTTGGTTCTTTTTTTTTTCTCGGGGGTGGTGGTGCAATTCCTCAACTTTGGAGAATAATAGAATTCCTCAACTTTGGAGAATAATAGAATAGGTGTGGAAAACTTCTAAAATTTTTTAATTTTACCCTATGATTGCACCCCCTAATATTTGTTAATTTTTTTCTTTTTCTTTAGATTGACCCCTAAAAAATATTCAAAATTAACAAGAAGTGTCACTTGAAAACAAAATAAAAATCAAATATTATGAAATTGAGTACATGAAATGGATATATATTTTTCATTTTAAATTCATTTTTCAAGTACATGTATAAAAGATTGTTGAGCACCAAATTGTTTCTTGACTTGTAAAAATATTCTATTCTACTATATTTTTATTTCATAAAAGGTTAGGATAACCACCATCAGACCCTATAATTGCATTTAAAATTATTGATTGTAAAAAAAATTACTTTTAATTTAACGATTTTAAATACTTTTTAAAGTGCCCCCCCCCCCCCCTTCTCCCGGGGGGTGGGGGATGGGGCAGGCCAGGGTCTTGCCTCCACCCTTCCGTGTACCACTACGTTTGTTCTCATAATGATTTAAATGATTTATGTGGCTTCAGATGTATCTAGGTCAATGCATCTGTCTTTGTTCAGGGTCATGATAGTGTATCTGCATGATTATGGATATTTAGCTGACCTTCTACATTTGTTCTCATAATGATTTATGTGGTTTCAGATGTCTCTAGGTCAATACAGCTGTCAGCACAATAATAGAGGGAATTTGGGACTGTTTCAGGATGGTGAACAGTACATGTGAATAGAGGGTATTTCAGATTGTTTTGTGCTGCTCTAGACCTGTCTCTGAACAGTACCCAGCAACAAGGGGAGTTTAGGGGAAATCTTGAAAAGAAATAACCCGATGCCTTATTTCATCAAAAATCTCTTTCAAAATTCTTTGTAACGAGTATTTATAAGCAAAAGACTACTTAAGAGATAGGATCCTAGTGTGATTATGATTTACCTATTCCTGCCCTAAACCAAATACTACTAGAACTATATTGATCCAATTAGTTTCCTATTACGATTAGACGACTAGTCAAGACTTGAAAAAAACAATTGCTAAAAATTTTCTGCGAGTGCATATAAGTCTAAACTACTCCTTAAGACCTAAAATTCAAGATAAACGATCCATAAGCCATCTAACAACATATTCAAGCTTCGATGCAGATTCATAAAATTCTTCAATCATAAACTTCCTCAAGTTCTTGGTTGACTGCATTATTCTCCCTTTGTTGAAAAAACTCAACCTCGAGTTTCAAAAAATTGCAGTAAAGAACCCAAAAGTCTGAAACTTCGTTCTTGAGAGACAGATTTGACATGGAAGCACTATGAGAAAAGCTTCTCTCTTTCTTCACTTGAGGTAGTAACTGCTATACAGTTGTACCATGTACTAATTCTAACAATAACAAACAACTTTGGGACTTCATAGTCTGAACATCGTGTGACTCTCCAAGGGAAAAATCAATTACTGGATGGTATAAAACAAAAAATTCATTATGACTTTGCTACTGAACTAACACCATCTGTGATTCAACAGGATCTATACTTAAATTTTGCTTTGTCACACAATCATCTTTTGCCAGAATCATAACCTCGTTGCATTCTTGATGGACAGCCATAACATTATCGTGGAATAACTTGTCTTGAGGGAGCAGATTAGGTAGAACACCTTCTTCAGGGGTAAGAGGTCCTTGAGTTGAACTTGCTTCAATTGACTGCTTTCCCAACAATAAAGCTTCAAATCTATCGAATTTCCTTTCAAAGTTATCCTATCTCCCAGCCATGATGTCTGATGCTAACTTTTTGCCAATGTCGTCTTACACTTTCTGATAAGTGCCTTATTTTTCCTAGAAGCTTCATAATCCTTGGACAAATCTTTATACTTTGAAGAAATTGGTAACCATAATAATAGATGAAAAAGCAAAAATACGGTTATTGAAGGGGAAATTTTGGCTTTGATGCCAAATATGTTGGACAAGATGGTGTGGTCTTGCCTGTAAGTGCTAGCAGAATATAGAGGGAAAGGTTTAATTTATGACTGTTTTGGCACTGTTTCAGGACCATGGACGGTAACAAGGAGGATATGTAGGGGAAATCTTAAAGAGCAATATCAAGCAAATAAAAAAAAAAGAAGAGGGAGATTATGTCATAAAAAATCTCTATCCAATATCCTAGTAACAATGAGTATTTAACAATATCCTAGTAACAATGAGTACTCATAAGCTAAAAGACTACTTGAAAATACAATCATAATGTCATTATGAATTTTTCTATTCCTATCCTAAACATAACCAAATATTAGTGGTAAGAGAATTAGAGACTATACTACTCAAGATTCGAGAAACACAATTGCTGGAAATTTACTGCAGATGCATAAAAGACGAAACCACCCCTTAAGACCTAGCATTCAAAATAAATTGACTCATAAGACATCTAACAACATATTCCAGCTTCAAAGCAGATCTCTAATCTTCAGTGGATTCCTTATGGAAGCTTGAGAAAATCATTAAATTCTTCAATCTTAAACTTACTTGAGTTCCTTGTTGGCTGCATCAATGTCTCTTTGATTGTAATAGGTTGTTTGCACATATGTGAGTGTGTGGGTGGGTTTTGGGCACATGTCTGTCTGTTAACATGTCTTGGTGGGCGGATGGTACTGAGAATATTCAAATAATAAGGTAATGTGGGTTGATTTGATAGCCTTTGGAATGGAGATTGAAATTGTGTGAATTTGTATTTGAATTTCTAGCAGACAGATTTTTAATGTGGATCTCAAAATCCATTAGAGTGCAAATCTTTCTGGCAAAATTTCAATCATAATACAAGAATAGGTCTTGGCATCAAAATTTTCTCAGATTCTGTTCTATTTTTTAGAAGGCAATGTTCTAGTACTTGTATGAAATGAAAAAGACAACATTCTCTCCCTTAAACAGTATTAATCTAGTTGTCCAGGTGTTCATTCCTAGAGAGGAAAGTCATAGTACAAGTTCTTTGGAGAATGTGAGCCAACAATATGTCAGAATTTATTCAAAACATTCATTTTCTGTAAAGCAAAAAAAAAAAAAAAAAAAAATAGAAGTATTTAAAGTATTTTTCAAGCAGCTCTATTATGTAATCTCTTTCTTCAATAAATTTTTGAAGTTGCATCTGTTCAATAACATGAGTCTTGATCTTGATAAATGTTAAAAAGGAAGGGTGTTCTTTCATTTGTTTGTTAATAAATATTAACAGCCGACGCATAGTAAATTGAGCTTCCTTCATTTGCAAGTATGCTATTTTGAGGTCTTTTAAATTTCTATGACCTTACCATGTAGACGCAAGGCCAGACAATTGGCTCTTCAGTCCGTGGCAAGGGAAATGATGTAAATGTCCCTGAAAATGATGTGAAGAGGATTAGACTATGAGTTTGCCTTGCATCCTGCATGCTCTAGAACTTTGCGCATAGACTTTTGGAGGACTCGGCGGCAATTTTTTTGGTCAAGGAAGTATCACTTATCATTAGCGATCTTTTCTGCTTAAGCCACCATCTCTGTAGAGCCATTTGTATTATTGTAGAATATGGAAGAATAGTGGTTGTGTTATATAGTGTTCTAACATAAGGCTCTCGGTAACTGTATGTACAAGAAACACTGGGGATCAATATGATTTGAATATCCTACCTTCACTAGGAACAGTTCGGGGTTGAGTCTCGTCTGTAGTTGTATGTTCGATTGTAATTTCCGTCTCATATGTAAGAGACCTGTTGGGATTTCCTTACAGAAATATCAAAATAACGCAGCGGAAAAACACCGAAAATCCCTAAAAGAGGATCCATGCGTTCCGATTAAATCGTTTAGATTCTAGCATTTTAGAGATTATAGGTATCCACACGAGTAGCTTTTCCGATTTTAGGGTGTTGCTTGCTAGAGCAGTGTTTCGGAAATATTTGGTAGGGTTTTTCTTACGACTGTGTGTTACTAATGAGTCGCATGTCAGACACCCAAACCCTAAAGAATCATATTCTATATATAGCGGTTAACCTAAATTCAAAGAACTCTTCTTTGATTAGAATTCTTCTATCACACGTATTAGATATATTAACGCGTATGATAGTAACCGATATATTTCCTTACGAATTATTATAAGTACTCATTGTTACTAGGATATTGTTAAAAATCCAATGTAATTAGTAAATAATTCTCGTTCATTGAATCTAGACACGAAAATTCTTATTCAACGAACTTAGTCAAGATTAACTTAACCCAATGCTTACTCTTAGTGTGTGACCCTTTAGGTTCATTTAACGTTGGCAATAAGTATAATTTCTAATTCCAATACTGTTGCCTTTAGTACATAAACCAACAAGACCAAAAGGGAACAGCTTGTCAACTGCCATTTTTGGTAATTCCAGTTGGTTTACCTTGTTTGTTTGTAAGGGTGGCAATGGGTCTGGCCGAGTTATTATGATATTATATCAGGTATGTCTCGTTTCTTATTGTGGCGTGTCTTATTATGTGGAATCTGTTTCTTATTGTGGCGCGTCTTATTATGTGGAATCTGTTTCTTATCGTGTCGTGTACGTATTTGACCTATTTGTTTTTATGTCGTGTTCGGGTTTAATCCATTTACTTCTCCATAGATGTACAGTGAAATAACTTGATATCTATTTGAAATAAAATTTCAAATTTTAATACTTTAACAATTAAAACAACGGTTAATAACACTTGTACCCTCCTGAATTATGTTAGGAATTACATTTTGTTCCCCTAAACTAAAATTATATACTTTATTCTCTATTTACATTATTCATCCTTTAAAATTATAAAATATTAAGAAAATTTAGTTCAATGACTAAAATATTTTTAGTATTATATTTTGATTTTTTCATATATTTGATTTTAATGTTTGATAGTTATAAAAAAAAAAAATTAGGAACAAATAAAATATAATAACAAATTGATATCTTTGACATTAAGGAGTAAAAATAATAGGAAAATTAAATTAAATTATATTCGACATTGCAATTTATACGGGTTAAACCAAATATTAGAAGTATAAAATACTAAGCAAAATCAGAATAATCGCAAAAGTTTTATAGAAAAAAATATTGTTGCAGAATGGCCTTAAAAAAAACTTTCAATAGAAAATAAGTCTTTGGGAATTGTTTTAATATTATAGTTAAACATTTAAATTTGAAACAATGTTAAATGAAGTTCAAAATTTTTTTAAATTTAATGTTCCTAAAAAATATATTAATATAGATTATATTGAAATATTATATAATTTATTTTTTCTTATTTTTAAATAATTATACATCACTAACAAAATTTAATGTATAAAAAATCAAAATATAGCCGTAAAAGTATTTAAGTCATTTTAATTAGATTATGGTTTTAAAATTGCTAATTGATGAATGGTGTTAATAGGGGATAAAAAATATATTATTTTAATTAAGGAGGCAAAGTGTAATTTACCTACTTAGTTAAGGGGCAAAGTGTTATTAACCATTGAAAAACAATTATTAGTGCTAACCTTGTTCTTATAACAACTTGGAACATATAACTAAAATTTATGAAATTTTTTATAGGGTATTTAAAATGATTATTATACCTAATTTAATAATTTTACATTAAAACTATTATTCACAATTTTTAAATATTATATTCAATTACAATTGCGATAGTACTTGAGCAAAATTTATTCAGTTAACAATTTAACAGATTATTATGTCAATTTATGGACTGACATCTGAACTTAATATAACTCAACTTGTTTACTTTTATGTCATTATAAAATTCAAGTTGTGTTATAATTTGTAAATTTCATATTATATTTGTATTGTGTCATGTAAGAAATTACCAATCGTATTTGGTTGGAGTAACATCATGATGAATATTGGGGATTGCAGTCAAAGTCAAGTTAAAATTTGAACTTTGCAATTGGATCAAGTACTCAAACTTGACCCAAATCCAATCAAATTGTTAAATCGGTTCTAAATTGACCCAACTAGATAATTGAAGACCCTGATTTTCAACTTAATTGAGTTTGAATGGTATCTGAACGTAACTTGGGTTTAAAGTTCGGTAATTTTACCTTCATTCCTAGGTTTATTTAGTAATTACATGTATAAATGCATTGAAAAAGAGTAAAAGAATATATACAACTCGATTAAGCTTGATGAGTTTGAGCATGTGACTATGTACTCGAGCTTTAATTAATTTATCGAGTAGTAGAATCAATTCGATCTCAATTGTATTGTTATTTTTGCCGAAACTTACGTCAAAACTCAAATTGAACTTTTGACTAAGTGGAGTTCGTGTACTCGTCAATAAGTCGGCTCATTTGTTGCTAATCATAAATATAATGATCTCCATTCTAATTTATGAAATTGTTGAAATTTCTATGTGAATTTCGTACCCGTTCCATAAACTTACGCAATTCTAAGCATATAATGTGCTCATAATTCAAAATTATGTTTGTGAGTTTAATACAGTGTGGAGAAAGGTCATTGAACTTGACTGATTATAAAGGGAATGATCTCCGAATAATATACGCCCACGCAACATGGAACTTATAGTTTACGAAAGATAATATTGTAAATCTGTATGTTAAGTCTAGTTCATAATGTAAGGTCTATTCGACCAAAAGTAGGTCGACCAGTGAGTCTAGACCCTTGGCCATACCTTGTCGATATATATATATATATAGGATTCATCTCTCGCACATATTCATTAAACCCTCATTAATACAAATTCATTCTCTCACTATTTTCACTCTTTAGTTTACGTTTCATCAAGTGGCACTGTCTGTTGGAATCGAACAAATTGCTATTCAATTTCTCTTGTTCTTTCTAAATTTTTGAGATTATGTGATTCTTTTTTTAGAAAAAAATTCACTCAAAAATCATCAGAAATCATGAAGAAGAAGAATAACAAAAACAACAATAAAAAGAGAATTAACAGTCAAGACGTTGAGATGATTCATGAGCCAACTGCCCATGAATTGGTCCAACAAAATGTTGAAATATCGTAAAACGGCGAACAACGACAACGAGATGAAATGTTGCGAGTCTTACTCTTACAACAACCTAGCTTTCATATAGTTCGTGGAGGGTCAACAAAAGCAAACTAACGTGACTGAGCAAACTCTATGAACCATAAGAAATTTGGAACATAAGGACTTTACCAGTTGCACTCAATGTCCAACGCAATGCCTTTCTCGTTCTGCTTCACTTTCCTGATCGCATCGCGAGGGGTCTGTTTTTGAATGAGACTACTGGGGCCAAATTTGAAAGTTATTAAGAAATCGGAAGAAAAAATTGAAAAATCTCCTGTGACTATTGAGGAAGAATTGATGGCAACGTGGAGCTGCGGATTCAATAGTTGCTTAATAAGAGCAGTTTGAGTCTTGCGGGGATCACTGATGATGATAAACATCCCTTTACATTGGCCGTTCGGATGGAACAAATTCCACCTTGCTTCAGATGGCTAGATCTTGATCACTACAAAGGAACGACAGATCTAGCCGATCACGTAGTACATGTGTCAGCAGTCACCAAACTGTATGGATATTCTAATGCCATAAAATACAAGTTGTTCATCAATACTCTAAAGGAATTTGCTAAGAAGTGGTTCAAAAAATTGCCCCTTAAGTCAGTAAGCTCTTTTATTGATCTAGCCAAAAACTTTGTTCGACACTTTATGAACAGACAAACGATCTAGAAAAAGGCTTCTCACTTGATGAATGTGAGACAAAAGCCTGATGAGACCCTAAAACAATACATGATTGGCAAGTGTAATGATGAAGGTGTTCAGGTCCGAGATACCGATGAGACATATGACTGCTGTTTCCATGAATAGAGTTAAGGCTTGGATCATTCAACCATGGGATCGCATCCAAGGTGCTAAAGTCTTTCAATAAACTACTCCAGAGAGCCAAAAGTCATATTCGGGGAGAAGAATCCAACCGAACAAAATAAGAGCTCTATGACTTTAAGAAAAAAAGCAAGAGGTCTGCTGGGGAGACCTCTGGAAATAAACCCAATTTTGATAAGAAGCACAAGGCGATTGAACACCTAACCTATCCATAGTAGAGCAATCAGCCAAACAATAAACAGAATCTTCTGGATGGTCGGTAGTTTACCCTAGTGCCAATAACTTCAAACCTCTAGGACTAGGGCCATTCGTGATAAGGATCTTACTTCTCTCAACACTTCCATGAGGAAATTCTCTTCTAAATTTAAAATGTTGAAATTTTGGAATGGGTCAATCTCGTTATTATGCCCATCACGGAGACTATACACAGTCATGATACAAAGGACTACAGTGACCTTAAAATTGGCATAGAAAAGGCCATTATAGATGGATTCCTCCAAGAGTACATCCTCCGAACGGTTGATCAGTCTCGACAAAATAACCCTCAAAATTAGCCGTACAAAATGAGAACAGACCTCCTCGGACATACAACAATAGACATCAATTTTTGCATCAAAATAATAATTACAACAACTAGAAGGGCCCCAGCCAATAATGATAATGTGGCAAGGTAATCAATACAATAGATGGCGATGGCATCAGAGGAGGCTGTCAATGCCCAAAAATGCTATGCTCGATCGATCCCATCAGGGGAAATCCGGTAAAGAAAGTCAAGTTGAATCTGAGCATATCTTTTGTTGATGATGACCCAATTCTAATCGGCTTCCACATGCTAATCAAGTGACTATTCATGTCGATGTCAGGGATTATCGGGTCCACAAAGTTTTCATGGATGCTGACAGTTCAGCCGACATCATTTTTGGCATATCTAGGAAATTCGGATGGGCATTAGTAATGAGTATATTCGCCGTGTTCGAACTCCACTAATGGACTTTATTAGGGATTCTATCATCCTCGAATGAATTGTCATATGCTTTTGCAGCTTGGGCAACCAAGCTGATGCCGAATTGAGATGATCAACTTTGTGCTGGTCAAAAAATCTTCTTCCTACAACATAATTCTTATTCAAACATCTTAGTATTGCTTTTGTCATCCTTCCATCTATTTTCCATCTCGACATCAAATCATCTTTAAAGGATGGCTCAGGAGGATGTGTATAGGACAATTAGCAGGATGTCCGAAATGTTACATGATGTCTCTTCGAAGCAAAAATCAAATCATGAAAATTAAGCTGAATTTGATTGAAAAAGCTTCTGCTGAGCCCATAAGCCCAATAGAGGCTACTGATAGAAAAAGTAAAGGGAAAATAATCAAACTAGAAGTAGGGATTCCGATCGAAGAGATTTCATTTGATCCATAGATATTGTCACAAAGAAAATTAAGAATGCATTGAGCTATTCTACCAGTCGAACTGAAAGCTGATCTGATCAGGCATCTCTACAAGCACAAAGATGCATTCACTTGGTCAACGAGGATATGCCGGGGATCCTTGTCGAACACAAATTTGGGATCGACCCAACATACTACCCAGTTAAACAGAGAAAGAGACTCGTCGGGTTCAAGCATAGCTTAGTAATAGAAGCTGAGGTAGATAAATTGCTAGCTGCTCAGATTATTCGCAAGGTTTTTCTATTCATTTTGTCTTGCAAATCCTGTACTTGTAAAGAAGCCAATTTAAGCTGGCGAATGTGTGTTGATTACACCAATCTTAATAAAAGCTTGTACCAAGAACAGTTATCCTTTGCCTCGGATCAATACATTAGTTGATTCTTTGATCAATTTTGAGAGAGCACATTTTTTAGATGTCTATAAAGGATATCATTAAATTTATATAAGCAAAGAAGACAAAGAAAAAATTCTGTTCATCACTAGCAAATGTACAAATTATTATCAAACAATGCGTCTTTCAAACTAAAGAATACTAAGCAACTTATCAATGGCTAGTCAACAAATTGTTTAAATATCAGATCGAACAAAATATGGAGGTCTGTGGATGAAATGGTTGTGAAAAGCTGAACCCATGAGGATGTCGTCACTGATCTCCGAGAAACTCTTGACACTTTGCGAAATGTCAATATGAGGTTGGACACACATAAATGCCCCTATGGTTCCCTTTCGAGAAAATTCCTTAGGTTCATTATTCCTCGACGAGGAATTGAGGCAACCCCGAAAAAGTACAAGCCATTCTTGATACGAAACCTTCGAGTTTGGTCAAGGAAGTTCAAAGGTCAACCAAATAAATGGTCGCTCTGAACATGTTTCTATCTGAATCAGCCAAACGAGGACTCTAGTTCTTTCAAACATTATAAACGTAGACAAATTTGAATGGATAGAACAATGCCAGCAAGCTTTTGATCAACTAAATGAGTAGTTAGCCAATTTACCACAATTGGCTGCTCCGAAGCTAGGCGAGACACTTTATCTTTACTTATCTTCTTTAGATATTTTGTAGTCTTTCTTCCACAATCTAAAGTAGTACAATGACAGGTCTACTTTGCCAATAAAGTCCTTCCAGGTCTCGAATAGAATTATTCAATGATTAAAAAGATGGCCTCTGCACTTGTGGTTGCAGCCAAGAAATTAAGGCCTTATTTTCAAGATAATGAGATTATGGTATGCAAAACTTTCCATTAAAGACAATCTTGGGAAAGTCTAATGTCTTGGAAAGAATGTTGAAATACAAGGTAGAGCTGCTTGAGTTCGATATTAAATACTGACCCTAACCCACCCCATTATAAAGGCACAGGTTTTGGCTAGCTTTATCACTGAAAGTACAGTTGATTTCATCTAGCTCGACAAAGTACTAGTTATCACAGAAACGTCTGAATCAAAATCAAAGGATTATAAAATCTGGGAGTTGCACGTTGATAGGGCTTCTTGTGAATCTAGTTCGGGAGCAAGAATCATTACCCGATTGCAAGAGAGAGATCATTTCACTAATGTCCTGTGGTTCGACTTCAAGAACACAAACAACGAGGTTGAGTACAAAGCCTTTTAGCTGGTATAAAGCTAGCAAAAAGGATGGGTGCCAAGGGGTCTTTTGATCAATAGTGATTCTTTATTGATAGTGAATCTAGTTGTTGGAATTTTGCAATACGGGGGTAATTCTATAAAAATACCTCCAAAAAGTGAAATAGCTGAAAGATCTATTCAAAGAGATGGAATTTAATAAAATTCCTTGAGCCAAAAAATAGCAATGTCAATGCACTTGTTAAGTTGACTTTGGCCATTTATTCACTTTATTTAGCTTCGAAGAGTTCTAGTGTCTAACTTGGCTAGCTGCTCAGATTCTTTTTGAAGCTTGATCTGCAGTTTGGTCAGAGCATTCTCCTTCTCTTTCTTTATCTTTCTCTCCAAGATGGAGAGAGCTTTATCATGAGCTCTCTTTTGTTTGGCCAAGGAGGCTTAGAACTTTTCGACAGCCTTCCATGAGCAGTGTACATTTGATACTCCATCTCCAATATATGGGCATTAAGCTGAAAGGCAAGAAAGCAAAAGATAAGGCACAAATTGGAAAACAACGGAATGACTTAACAAAAATTATACTAAGTACATACAACAATGTAAATCTAGTTTGCCTCATCTTGAATCTGCTCATCTGAGCTCTACTTGGTATAAGCCATATTTTGTGGCAGGAAAGCATGCTCCATCTAATCATTCGAGACCTGAACATGCTGAGATTGGTCATTAATTATTAATGACCAATCAATTGAGAATTTCTCCTAAGACAGATTGCCTTCAGGAGTTTTGATACTCTAAATGGTTGCCATGGAAGGACTTGAGAACCAGTGGCTTGTAGCTCCTCCTCGGCAATCCAAGCCCAAGCCCAAGCCCAACTGCTACTACCATTCAACAACTATTATTCTCTGGCAATACAAAATGTTCTTGGCTTGTATGATCAAAGATAGAAAGACCCATTTTTAGTTGGAAGAATAGTGATGACTGCGGAAGGAGATCGAATCAAGGGCAATATCGAAAACCACACATAATGTTTTCTGGAACATATCCTTAGCAAATAGAAACACTAAATTATTCAAAAATCAAACAAAATTTCTATCACAAATAGCTACTAAAACCTCAAACATCAACAAATATTATCATCTTCTTAATCTCTTTACTTTTGATCATTCTCCAAAGGTTCCTCAAAATATTATCCTTATCATTTCCTTTATCCTCAGAAGGGATACTATCATGATATTTCATTAACATGGCTATCTTAATCTCGAGTCTTCATTTTCTTCCTATAGGGAACTTCAGAATCCCCATTTTAGATATTTGACCCAACAAAAATCAATCCTAAAATAGGGCTCTAACAACACACATCCATTCCTCGAAGGTCGTCTACCTTTTTTGTCCCACATTTGTCATTTAATTCCGAGCATTCCCAATTTTCTCTTATCCGTAATACCTTTGTGTCCTTACTTTTATATGACTAAATCTGATACACGTACTTTTTGAATCATTTGCCTAATTAGTCTCAGTCAAAAAAATATTCAAAGTCATCAAAATTACTTAAATCTCCACATTCTAATCCTTAATGGTTGCTTCATTGATCCTAAACCTTAACTCTAATACCACTTAAGCTGTCACGCTCCGTGCCCGCTTACATAGGCACGTGACTGCTGCCGTGCGCTCAAAAGTTCTCTCTCAAAAGCATAAGGCTTGATTCAAATATAATCCTCAATTAAATAATAACAAAATTCATAACATAAACAATAATTGTTGTTGTCCCACTAATGCGGAAAACTAATATAAACAAAGTCAATCCATAAATCTTAAAGCAACACAAGTTCAAATTAAACAAACTAAACTAAGCAATAAGTTATTTAGTCGTGAACTACTCCCACTAGTACACTTCAAGACCTTGGTGGCTAAACTTGTGTATCCTCAAAATTCTCTAACTACAAAATTTGTCAAAAAATGGGGTGAGCGACAAATTGCTCAGCAAGCAGCTAACAATTGCCTTTGCTAGACCAAACAAGTTTTATATACATATACACACATACACACACATATTTTACAAAGTTTTATCACATAGACACACAAAGGTAATTCAGAAAGGTTTTTATCAAAAATCGTAAAAAAAAATCTTATTCCACGTAATAACAAAAGCTCCTTTACAAAATGTCACTTTTAAACAATACTTACATACTTCTAAAGCAAGTGGCATTATATAAAAAATTTACAGAACATATTTTATAGAGATCAAAAACTCAAAACCAGAATCAAAATCAACATTTCAAAGTTCAAAAGTTCATATCATAGTTCATTATAGACTCATAAAACAAACACGCTATCATCAGCTTACTAAGCTCAACCTAGTGTTAAGAGACCCTACTAGAAAAGGTTGTCAAGGGGTTCGGCCAAAACTTACCTTCACTCGAAAACGGAATATTGGTTCTTAGGTCACCGAAATAGAATACCAGGTCTTAGGTCACTCGGACAAAAAATCAGAACTATAGTCCCCGACTAACTATTCATAATTATTTTAGGAGGCTTGGTCCATTATTAATTATCGAACAAATAATTCAAACATACACATGCAAAACAATCATACGAAATTTAAAATAATGCCACTTACATAAATTTCATAATTTAAAACAATTCAAATATTCATGTAAGGTCCAAGTTTAATAACTAAAATAATGTGTTATCAAAAATAATATTTGGACAAAATATTTTTGAAATTACAAAGGGGTAGTAACTACTTACCTCAACGTAGCAAATACAACTACAGATAAATCTAATTAATTTCTTATACAAAAGTTCATAACATATTAATTATGTTCAAACGAAAAGCAACCCCACTCGCATATAGACTATCATGTCATCTACAAATTATTCAAGATTCAAAATATTTTATTTGAAAGTATTATCTTTAACTTAATTTATTTCCAAAAATATTATTTTTCAAAATAATACAAAATCTAATCCTTTATAACACCATATAAATATTTATCATATTTATATTTTACAAAGTAATACTATAATAATATTATACTTATTTATTCAAAAAATGTGTATTCACGTAGGCAGTACTAAAATAATTTTCCAAAAGTAAAATTATAGGAATAACTTGCTTAAAATATATTTAAAAATATCATTCTTAATTTTTAATACTCCAAAAGTATTTTATTTGGTTACTACAAATATAGGGTTTTAAAATTTCTTTAATTACTTATGTCAAAAGTATAAAAGAGTTTAGCCCAAAGTCATATTATAAATAACTAAAGGACTTGTCATGTAATTAATGAAAGTGCCTAAGAAACAGAACCTATACTAGCAATATTTTAAACATAGGAACATACTTAGGTAGACTCGATTTTTGACCTCACCTGTAGACCCTATGGTTAGGATAAAACCTTAAAGAATCTTGCTTACATCAGCTAATGTCATAAATTCTCTAAAGTTTAATCCACACCACAGAGTCTACAAGTGAGGCCAAAAATCGGATCTACCTAAGTATTGCCTTAAATATATCCTATAGCCCCATATCAAATTCCGTCTTTTCTACCCATCTATTCCTTTATTTTCTGTCTTTATTTTATTTTCTCCCTTATGTTATTCTTTTTCCATCCTCCCTTAATCCTCTTCTGCTACAAGCCTACATCTTTCTTCCTTACCAAGTTGTTGCCTGACAGCATTGTAAGTGCAACTGCCTTTAACACCAATCAAACCAAACAAACACTACCCAGTACTGCTCCCGACCAAACCCTCAATTGCAGCAGCAAACAACCGCAACAACAGCAGACCCAAGGAGCGGTAGTTTTTTTTTCTCCAAAAATTCTAATTTTAACTATATAAAAATAATTTTCAAAAATAAATTCTTACACTCGAAATAAATCTCAACTTCTAAAAAAAAAAACATTAAACTTACAAAAATCAATCAATCGTGAGAAAGATTTGTATTTAAAGTGAGAAACGTTTCTAGATACAAAGTCCAATTTAAATAACACAAGACAAATGAGAAAATCCAGATTGATAAAAATTAACTCTGATCTCATGTAAACATATCACATAACAAATTTTTATCTATCAATAACAAGCAATTCAAATCCAAATAAAATTCGTTGTATATTAGATATTATCAAATACTAATATTATTATTATTGTGTTGAAAATTACTGGGGTTTACAGAAGTAACATTCCTTTTAACCAACTGACCTTGGTTCGAAGCCGTAGGATGCTGTTCCTTGATGATGCTCGGAATTAACGCGTGGTTCACGTCCCAAGAATGTTCTAGAGGTGCCTATGTGGCAGCCTCATTAAGGGTAGTTATGTAATTTAGCCCCAGTTGAGCTAGTAGAATGGTAGCCTCATGCCCCTTCATGCAAATCTATAAAAATGGGCCTTGGGCACCAAAAATAAGTACTAATCTCTCCACAATAATGCCAATCACAAATTCTTCTCAACTCTTCTATTTTCTCTCTCTACCTAGAATCTAAATCTAGTTTCATCAATTGGCGCCGTCTGTGGGAATCGACAGATTTCCATCTTCTTTGATACTCATTTCTTTTTCAATCATCTCAATTCTCTATTTTTACTTCCGAAAGGATGAAAAACCGAGGAACACACCGAACCGCTAGCAAGGACGCTGAGGCGAGCAACCAACACCTCGTGGTGCATACCGATGAGGTAGAAAATGTCGGTACACCAGTTGAGGTCCTACAGAAGCAGAATGACGTTTTGAAATACATCGCCGATCATTTTGAATCTTTCCGAACGTTTGTGGAGCAACGTGAGAACAAAACTCCATCCGAGCTCTCAAACCGAGCGGCCACTACACGAGCCAAACAACAACACGTTCCCGGCCGAAGACCTGGGAAACAGCCAGTCGACGCCATGAGTCCAACCGACCTACTCCACAAAATAACAAAGTCACGCTCAGACGGGCAATCTGACGAATCACACTCATCAACGAGCGAATAAAAAAGATTGCCACTGCGTGAAAGACTCGAGGAGCAGAGTCTCGAAAATAAAATTCAAGAGGACCCTCCCCAGCTGTTTTAAAACAGCTCAAGGAGCAGACTCGCCTTGAAGACAAAATTCAAGAGATTTTGAGGAAAACAACTTAGATCCGAATACTCCTACCCCGGCAGAGATTGATAGAGATCTATTCACAATCTTTATCAAGATCGAACCACTCTCGATGCAATTCAAGTTACCGAACCTCGACCGCTCCAAAGGAGATTGTGATTCGTCCAATCATCTTCTGCACGTGGTAGCAGTCACAAGCCTTTATGGCTATGGTGACGCCACCCGCTGCAAATTATTTGCCACCACTCTTCGAGGTTCGGCTCAAAAATGGTTCCAAGAGCTGTAAACAAACTCAATCGCCACTTTTAACAACCTGGTGAAGTCCTTCCTCTGCCACATCCGAAGCAAATCAATACTGCAGAAGGACACGTCGCACTTCATGAACATTCGACAGAGGTCCGACGAATCGCTCAACAAATTTATGGACCGCTTCAACGATGAAATGGTCCAAATTAAAAATGTAGATGAAATAATTTTGGTTACTACTTTCTGTAGCAACGAGCATCTGACCCGGGAGCTTCAACGCCGACCTGGCAAAAAAGATGCCGAGCTCCTACCCCAAACTCTTGGAGAGAGTATCGGAGTTCATACGGGGCGAGGAGTCAAACAGGACAAAAAGAAAACTTTATGACACATAAAAAGAAAAGATCCCAAAGACTCTGAACCCCTCATCCTCTAAAAAGCCGATGATTACAGATAGGCTAAACTATCCCAGAGCCGGACCGGTGGCGAACCGGGTGGTCTACCCTAACAATAACATCAGAAACCGACCCCCACGGACAAGGAGCCTTCTGGACACTGACTTCACACCACTCAACACATCAAGGAGAGAAATTTTGTTCCAGGTACAACAGTTGGGGTTCTTAGAGCCACCCCCTCCAATGGTATTGGCCCCGAACCAAAGAGACAAGTAAAAGTACTGCACCTTTCATGGCCAAGATGGCCATGATACCGAGGCCTGCAACCACCTGAAGGTTGAAATTGAGAGGGCCATTCAAGAAGGAAACCTGTAGCAGTTCATCTAGTCGAACCGCTGCAGAGTTCCAAAGAAACGCCGCCAATAGAGGAAACCCAGCGCAGCCTCGCTTGCCTCGTCAGCAAAACCGAGGCTGCCAAAATAGAAACAATCCCCCGGCAAACCAAGATGAGCAGATTTGTGTAGTTTGGGTGATAAACACAATAGCCGGGGGACCGACGACCAGGGACTCCAACAATGGCAGGAAAAATATGCCCGGAACATTCTTTCAGGAGAAGATCGGGAAAAGCGATTGAAGCCATTCATGAGCCTGGATACACTTTCGAGGACCCCGTTCCTAGCCGAATGCCACACAATGACCCTGTGATAATTCATGTAAATGTGGCGGCTACGAAATGCATCGTGTGTTTGTTGATACTGGGAGCTCGGGGGACATCATTTTTTGGAACGCTTGGGTCAAAATGCACATAGATGCCTCCTTGATAAAGACTTTCAAAACCCCACTGGTTGGCTTCACAGGTGATTCGGTCGTGCCCGAGGGATAGATAATGCTCCCGTTGTGCCTCGATTATGTAGGACTCCCCCAAAACACAAAATCGAGATGACCAATTTTGTCATCGTAAAAAGAGATAGTTCCTAGAACATGATCTTAGGCCGACCTACACAATACACCTACAGGATCCTCTATTTCGTGTTCCATATCAGAATAAAATTCATACTGAGGGACGGATCTGAAGGAAAAGTAATTGGAAGCCAGCAGGAGGCCCGAGCCTGCTACGTGATGTCCCTACGATCCCAGTCACATACTATGTCCGTCGCAGACAAGGCCTTCCTTCAAACTTTTGACGCCCCACCCACCTGGAATGGCCTTGAAGAGCCTTCGACGAGTCAAATAGTGGAGGAAAAAAACATAGGGCCGCAGAAAAACGATACTGAGATCCCCGAGCCTCCCGAACCCAAGGGGAAGGGCAAAGCAAAAATTGAGCCCCAAGACGAGGTCCCCATTGTGGAGGTACCATTGGATTCAAGCTTCCCAGATAGGAAAATAAAGATATGTCTACCCTCCCAGCAGAATTCAAAGTTCTCATACATTCAGACTTCTGGTTGAGTACAAGGACGTGTTCACCTGAACCGTCAAAGACATGCCGTGTGTCCCTCGAGAAATAATCGAGCATACAGACCAATCAAGCAGAAGAAACACCTCTTCAGTCCGGAGTGCAGTTTAGTAATTGAAGCCGAGGTGGATAAACTTTTAGTGGCTAAGCTAATTAGAGAGGTATTGTATCCAACTTGGCTTTGTAATCCAGTCCTTGTAACTAAGCAAGATTCATCTTGACAAATGTGCCAAGATTTTAACGATCTTAATAAAGCTTGTCCAAAGGATAGTTATCCGTACCCTCGGATTGATACAGTAGTAGATTCATTTGTTAGATTCTATATTTTGCACTTTTTATATGGATTCAAGGGCTATTACCAGATATACATGGCCAAGGAAGATGAAGAGAAAATCTCTTTCATCACCGATTGAGGCACGTATTGCTACACTACGATGCCCTTCGGACTCAAAAATACCGGAGCGACATATCAACGCCTCGTATTTATCAACAAAATGTTCAAGTCCCAAATAGGACAAAACATGGAGGTATACATTGATGACATGGTGGTCAAGAGCCGAACCTATGAGGAAATCCTGGAAGATCTCAAGAAAACGTTTGAGACATTAAGATCAATCTGAATGAGGCTGAACCCCAAAAAATGTATATTCGGGGTCCCCTCGGGAAAATTCTTGGGATTCATTCTCTCATCGGGGAATTGAGCCAAACCCTGAAAAGGTGTAAGCCATAATCGATATGAAATTCCCCACCTCGGTCAAGAAAGTTCAGAGACTCACCGGTAGAATGCCAGCCCTGAATCGGTTTCTGTCCTAAGCAGCATATTCTTTTGGCTCATAAAGAAGACCGAGGGTTTTCAATGGACCGAAGAAGCTTAGAAAGCCTTCGAAGAGTTTAAAGAATACTTGGGCAATATGTCGAGACTCGTGTCTCCTCAAAAAGGAGAACCGCTATACCTATACATCTCAATCACCGAATTGGCAGTCAGCTCAGTTCTACAGAAGTAAGATGAAACAGTAAGGCAAACAATGCCCCATCTATTTTGTAAGCAAAGTGTTTCAAGGTCCGGAAAGAAACTACACCCTTATCGAGAATGCAACTTTCTCATTGGTGGTGTCGGCTCGGAAGCTAAGACCTTACTTTCATGGCCACAAGATAATTGTTCTGACTAACCTCCCTTTGAAGAATATATTGAGCAAGCCCGATGCCTCGGGAAGAATGCTAAAGTGGTTTGTAAAATTGTTCGAGTTCGACATAGAATTCAAGACTCGGACATCAATCAAAGCATAGGCTTTCGCTGATTTCATTGCAGAAAGTTGTGACACCGATAAGGTTGACCTCGTCATGGTAATTGATCGAGCAAAAGAGCATCAAGCAAGAGAGGACCTCACATGGGAGCTTCATGTTGACGGAGCTTCGTGTGAATCCGGAGCCGGAGTAGGAATAATAATCCGATCCCTAGAATGAGACTATCTCACGTATGCCTTGAGGTTCAGATTCCTAGCAACCAACAACGAAGTGAATACGAGGCCCTCATCTGTGGGATGGAGATGGCCCACTAGATAGGAGCCTGAACCTTAAAAATACATTTCGATTCTCAGCTAGTTGTGAATCAAAGCCTAGAAAACTATGAGGCTCGAGACGTAATTTAAAAAAGGTACTTGGCTGAGGTCAAAAGCTAGATAGCAAAATTCAAAAGGTGGACGACATTAAGATCGCCCGAACAAGAAACACACATGCCGATACTCTGTCAAAACTAGCCTCGGCAATATACTCATATTTGACAAAATAGATTTTGGTAGAGGTGCAAGAGCGCAGGTCTGTTGACTTTTTGGAAAGAATCTCTTGTATCCACCCGGACCTCGGTTGGATGGAGCCCGTAATAAGTTATCTCAACGATGAGAAATTCCAGAGGACCTGATCGAGGCCAGAAGAATCAAATATAGAGCTGCTAAGTATATATGCTTATTGACGGAGTCCTGTATAAAAAAGCATACTTGTGCCCCCGTTAAGGTGCCTCACGCCTTCAACGAAGCTAACTATGTGCTACAACAGGTGCACGAGGGCATATGCGGAAGTCACATCGTTCCTCGGAACTTGGCTCGCAAGGCACTGCTAGCCGGGTATTATTGGCCGACCTTGCACTCGGACGCTGACACCTTGGTGCGGGAGTGCCACCAATGTCAAATACACGCACCGATCCCCCGAAGGCCCGGTTCGGACATGGTCCCTATGCAGAGCCATGGCCATTTGCTCAGTAGGGAATAGACATATTGGGCCCGCTTCCCAGAGAGGTAGGCAAACTTGAGTTTCTGGTAGTAGCGGTTGACTACTTCACCAAGTGGATTGAGGCTGAGCCCCTGGCCACAATTTTGGGACAAACAATAGAAAAGTTCTTTCAAAAAAACATTATTTGCCAGTTGGGTATCCCTACTGTGCTCGTTTCTGACAATAGAAAACAATTCGAAGGGGACCTTTTCAAGAGCTTCTGCATTAACCTCAGCATCAAACAACTCTTCACCTCCGTCGCTCATCTACAAGCGAATGACGGACAGACCGAAGTATGCAACCGAACCCTATTGATGGGGCTCAAGACTAGACTCGAACGAGCCAAAGGCGCGTGGGTCGAGGAATTACCTAGTGTCCTATGGGTGTATAGGACCACACCCCGAACGGCTAATAGAAACACTCCGTTCAACTTGACTTACGGGTCCGAGGCTGTTATCCCTGCAGAGATCGGGCTACTCTCGGCTCGAGTGTCCTTGTGTGCCTTAGAACACAACGACAAGGCCCTACAAGCTAACTTAGACTTGCTCGAGAAAAATAGGTTGGATACGTCCATCCGAGAGGTCAAGTACAAGCAGGTCATGGCCAAACACTACAACGCCAGGGTCAAGCATCAGTGCCTGCGGCCCAGAGACTTGGTGCTTCGAAAAAATGAAGTAAGCCATGTAGAAGGAACTAGAAAGTTAGACCCAAATTGGGAGAGCCCCTATCGCGTAATAGAAGCTCACACTTCGGGCTACTACAAGTTAGTTGACATGAAAGGGGACCCCCATGTATTCCCAGAATGTGGATCATTGTAAATTTGAAGAAATATTACCAAGGAATGTAATAAAAGCCCCTTCTCAAAAGAAAGAAATTACTTCATCAAACAACCGCGTCAAGCAAAATCGAGCTGCCCCAACCCCAAGAGGCTCGGATCCAGTTCAACATAAATGCAAACATTGAGGGTTGAAACCTAGTAGTCCCTCCTCAAGGGCAGAGGTTTAGTAGCCCCCCAAGCGAAATTGAGTTGCTCCAACCTTCAGAGGTTCGGTTCAAGTTCAAAATGAAAACAAAATCGAGCTACTCCAACCCTCAGAGGTCCGAATCCAGTTCAACATGAAAACGAAGTTCAAGGGCTTAGGCTTTGTAGCCCTTCCTCAAATAAATTCAAGTAGTCTGACCCTCAGAGGTCCGGTCCTAGCTCAACAAGAAACAAAATCGAGCTGCTCTAACCCTCAGAGGTTCGGTTCAAGTTCAACATGAAAACAAAATCGAGCTACCCCGACCCCAAGAGGCCCGGATTGAAGTCTGTCCAGTTCAACAAAAATGCAAACATTGAGGATTGAGACCTGGTAGTCCCCCCTCAAGGGCAGAGGCTTAGTAGCCCCCCAAGGGAAATTGAGCTACTCTAACTCTCAGAGATTCGGTTCAAGTTCAACATGAAAACAAAATATTGCTGCTCCAATCCTCAAGGATCGGATCCAGTTCAACATGAAAATGAAGTTCGAGGGCTGAGCCTTAGTAGCCCCCCCTCAAATAAATTCGAGCAGTTCCGACCCTCAGAGGTCTGGTCCTAACTCTTCAGAAAAGTAAAATCGAGCTACTCCGACCTCAAAAGGCCCGATTCCCATTCAACATGAATACAAACATTGAGGACTAGGACCCAGTGCTTTCTCCTCGAAACTAGAGGCTCGATAGCCCTCCCCAAACAAAGCAATACTTCTCCGACTTTGAGAGGAAACATAAAAAATGAAAAGCAAGTAAAGGAAAGAAGTAAAGAAAATGCGAGGTTGTCAAAAACTCAAGAATTTTATTAAATGATCCTAACTATTACAGAGAAGTGCCTAACTATTACAGAAGTATCACATCAAGTTTGCGGAGCAGAAGTCGAAGGTTTGGCCGAGGAGGTAGAGGCTTGGTTCACAGGTTCAGACTCGGCTTCGGGACCTATAGTTGATGTCCCACCCTGATTCAAGGCAGCCACTTCAGGAGCTCCAGGGATCGGTACTGGGGCCTTGAATTGAGCTTGCAAGCCATTGATGACCCCCTCGGTAACAGAGGCGTCATATGGCAAACCCCCGTACAGATCAAGATTTTTCACAAAGTGGTCACCTGATTCAAGGCAGTCACTTCAGGAGCTCCAGGGATCGGTACTGGGGCCTTGAATTGAGCTTGCAAGCCATTGATGACCCCCTCAGTAACAAAGGCGTCATATGGCAAACCCCCATACAGATCAGGATTTTTCACAAAGTGGTCACACACTAGTGTGAACCCCACTGAGAAGACCTTCTTGGTGAAGTCCTTCAACATCCTGTCTGCCTCATCCGAAGCCATGAACTCATGTTTCTTCCCTGGATCCACAGCTCCCTCTCCCGTGAAGCAAACTTTGCCTCGGCCATCTGGACCTCCTCTTAAAATTCAAGGACCCTCTTTTCTAAGTCCGTGATCCTCTTGTCTCGATTGCTGACATCAACCTAAAGGGTCTTCTTTTCCAGCTCGGCTTGACAAAGCTTATCTCTCACTTCGGCCAGCTCGACCTTCCACTCATCATACTTCTTCCCCGCTTCAATGTTACACTTCATTTCGTTGGCCTTAACGGCCTCATTCACTTTTTTATCTACACCGAACTTGGCATGGCCAACTCCTGTTCAGGGAATTGATTGCAGAATTGAACAAGTCCTCACCCTCAGTAATGGCGGGCAAGATAGTAATAGCCTGCAAAGGAGCAAATGTGTAAACTAAAAGGTGAAGTGCAAAAATTTGAAATTTCAAGAAAGGCCAGACACACTTACATTCATCAAACAGACGTGAAGTTCATCTAGCCTCTGTTGGGGAGTAAGCCTCTTTACGTAGGCTCACTTATATCCTGAGGCAAAGCAACAAGCTTTGCCTGTTCACGAGCCACCCTCAGAAATTGTGCTCGGTCGTTTATATTGATCGGCGGGGTGTGTCAGAACTTGGTACTCCTCGAGGTGATAGGAACCGGAAGAGGATCAACGGTCAGTCGATCCCATGGCAAATCTTACGACCCTGAGAACTTCCTCTCCTTCTCGGGGCTGTATTTCTTGTCACCTGAAAAGAAAAAGAGGTTAGTACTCAACTGGGAAGAAAGACAAAAAGTGAGAAAGAAGAAGGCACGGTAGACCTTACCATAAGAGGTGATGAGTTGCTTTGACAACGGGGCGTTCCCAGAGCCCTTCCCGGGAGTCCTCACCTGTGTTACCAGACTGGAGGACCTCGTGGGCGATGACAAAGAAGCGAGGGCCACTGCCGAGGAAAGACCCTCCCTGAGGCTAGCAGTCTCCATTGACCTCTTCCTGGTAACCCGAACCAGCTCGGGCTCGGGATGAGCAACGGAATGAAGAGCCAGTGTGACCAGGGAATGCTCACCACTCGAACTCTCCGAGGTTCTTCCGACCTCAGTTTGGTCTGGGGGCACTGAAGGTGATGGGGTAGCCCCAGCATTCCCCGAGGGCACGTTGGTGGTGACAGATGAATATCCGCTTACAGTTGATGATAAGGGCTGGCTGGAAGAGGCAGCACCAGTAGCAGGTGCAGCAGACATTAGCCCTCTTAGAAATGCTCCGAGCTTTGTAGAAAGACAAGAGGTCTGTATTACGACGAAGCAACGTTTAAAAAAAAAAAGAGAAAGGTGATGACCTTTATGAGAGTCGTAGCTCCGAGGGACGTTATGGGCATGGAATAGCCCCGCCCAGGCTAGGATGTTGTTGGACAGAATGGCAGACTGGCTGTTAAAATTTATTTTAAGGTTAGACTCAATGAGCCTCCTGGCATGTATGAAGTCCGGGGGGAGGCATTTTTGGTTTTAAGGTTTTCTTTTACAAGATTCCAAGGGCCCAGGGGCATTAGAGGGTCGAGATATCGGACAAAGAAAAATGACCTTTTCTAGTCGTTGATGGATGAAGGGTTACTCGAAGTGAGCTGTTTGCCCGCGGTTTGGGGGGAAATGTAAAAGAATCCCTTCACAGGGGATAGTTTCAACATCATCCTATAATATCTAAGGATAGGGGGATGTCGTGTAATTTACATAGAAAGGAAAATTCGGCAATAAGCCGAAAAGTGTTTGGGGTCAGCTAGGATATACTAATATCCCAGTGGTCATACAGATGGACAAGGAGGGTGCTATTGGGAACCTTAGTCCCGTCTCAAGCTACTCCTGGTAAACTGTTAAGTATCCAGGGAGAGATAGGTGACCTCGGTCCTTGGAGTGAGGAGTTTGATGTGCATATTTCTAGGGAAGCGGTGTCTATCCCTAAGTATTTTGAAGTCCTCGGGGTCAAGAGTGTTTGATATATCTAATATTTGGAGGTTGAGGTGATCATTTTGTGGAGGTTCGGCAAGGACAGGTTCGGGGAAAAATTTCAGGGGAACTGCTACCGGAAAGCCTAGTCTGAAGGGGTTAAGCAGCCTATCAATAGCGTTTACGGGAGAAGGAGGTTTCGGTGTGCTAATGAGAGAGGAGAAAGTGAACGTAGTGGCCATGGTCTTCTACTTGGAGGACAAGTGAGGTTTGGAGAAGCAGAGATCTCAGAGGACTTCTTGTGGTATTCGGCTGGGACGATGAACGGCGGTCGGCAACTGAGGAAATCGATGCAAGGGGGATAGGAGTGCGGTAATAAGAAAAGGGGAGGATGTGAATGACAGGGAAAAAATGAGAAGTGAAGGAAAAATAAGAAAGCAAAGAGAGTGAAGGAAAAGACGAAGGAGGAAAGTAAGAGCGAATAAGGAAAAAAGTGAGATTTGGGAGAAATGGGGGTATAAATAGGGGGGCTTCCAGAGTATTCTATGGATCCAGAGGGAAAACCATCAAGTCTGAAATAATTGGGAGAGTTTCAGCGAAAAAAATGAGGCCTTTCAGCGGGAAAAACAAGGCATTTTGCAACAAAATCGGAGCAAGCAATGCATTGCGCAATAAATGAAATCCAGCGCATGGGGACTCAGCAAAAACGTCACTGCAGCCATGTCTTGTCAAGGGGCCCACGGGTTACCTCAGCCTCGGATCGGTATGGCAAGCACGAGAGTGCTCCAAGATTTATGCACCTTGGTTAAGTGTAAGAGGGTCAGTAACAGGCATCTGGGGACTGCGGACAGTCATTTTCAGCTCGATCCCTACCACGAGGATAGGCACCAAGCTGAGGGGATTATTGATGATGCTCAGAATTAGCACGTGGTTCACCCCCCAAGAATGTTCTGGAGGTGCCTATGTGGCAGCCTCATTTAGGGTAGTTATGTAATTTATCCCCAGTTGAGCTAGTAGAATGGTAGCCTCATGCCCCTTCATGTAAATCTATAAAAAGGGGCCTTGGGCACCAAAAACATGTACTAATCTCTCCACAATAATGCCAATCACAAATTTTCCTCAACTCTTCTACTTTCTCTTTCTACCTAGAATCTAAATCTAGCTTCATCATTCCTAGTTGCTATCGATCGAATTACAAAGATGGTTGAGATGCTCGAACCCCCGATAGTAGTTTGTTGAAGGGATGCTGGCTCCATATGGTAAGAGGCTGTTGAAATGAGCTCTTTAGTGCTGCTTTCTTCTTCTTTGGCACCATCATCATCATCTTGCCAATCCTAGGACCTGAGCAAGAACGAGAATAGTTATACAACAGTTTGATGAAATATAATATGAAAAAATAATAAGGTAACAAGTGTTTACTAGGGTCATAACTTGGGATGGATTAGACACCCTTGGCAAGACCAGACCAGATGAGGATGTCTTGGTTGATCATGGAATTTTTCCTTTCAAACTTAAAGACCTCTCCAGAAGATTCTATTTTCTTAACAGCATCATAGACGTGGTCATACAAATTACATAGGGGATCTTTATTCAGTTTTGGATCTCGCTCACCGAACGACCAATTGCATAGGACAAGTTTCTTGTCTTGTTGCTTTATGAAGATAAGGATTTCTTCCATCCTTTGATGGATGAGTTATAGGTAACTAGTGATCAGACTCGTTCGCCCTGGGCAGTTCAGGAATAGCAAAAGTAGGGCTCTCGATTGCTAATCAGTTTATAGAAATATTGAAAGCCGCTCGAGTTGGCTTCCACTCCTAACTGCTTGCAAATTATACAGCAGCTAACCACAAATCTGATTGTGTTTTAGTGATACAAATGTTATACCATTTGCATTGGTTGGTGAAAAAGACACAGAAAAAAAAGACTAGCTTTAAGTTTGTCCTCATTAATAGTTACGAACCCATCTGGGGGTTGTGGGCTTAGTTAGATGGTTTGGGAAAATGGATTTCAACTGAGTTCGATGTAATGTATGTGTAGTTAAGTCTCTAAATGTTTGAAGGACTAGAATGCTAGGGATATTAGAGGTAGAAGGGATGAAGTCCTGAATGGTGGGAAGGGTAGGCGAGGCACTTCCTTTAGTCCCCCTAAGGGAGAGGTTGGGAAACCTCCTCGACAGTAGAAGAGGTAGTAGAAATTTGCTCCAAACACGTCACTCAGTGGCTAGAAAGACTTTAACAATTCAAAAATATGAGAAAATAAGGATGCCAACAACGGACTATTGGACTAACAGCTTCAAATCGAGGAGTATTTTACTAGAAATCCCAATAAGCCAGATACTTGTGTTGGGGATTTAAAGAAGCAATATGCAAGAGCAAATGTAAGAAATTTCAAGCGGTTGGTAAAGTGTTTTTCTAAACGAAAAAGGGTTTTTATGACCAGGTAGATGAAAGGTTTTAGGGTCTTGAAAATTTGGGTCACCAAATGGATCTGGATCAGGTCATGAGGTTTCAATTTCATTTTGTAAGGGGAAGGTGGTAACTGAAAAGACGTGGCAGTTAATGGCACTAATGATTAGCACGTGGCAACTAACGGTATGAACATTAGGATGACTATTAGAGTCCTTCAGGGGACTTCAGTGAGTATTCTATCAGAAAATGAGTTTGGAGGCAATAAATCTCTGGGGTCTGAGTTCAAAACAGAACTAATTTGTTTGCCCAACATCTCCTGTTAAAGTCAGTAGTCAAATCGACTCAAAAACTAGTGGAAGAAGGCAAAGACTTAGGTAGACCCGGTCTTTTACCCCACTTGTAGACCCTGTGGTGTGGATTAAACCTTAGAGAATCTATGACATCAGCTGATGTAAGAAAGATTCTTTAAAATTTAATCCTGACCACAGGGTCTACAGGTGGGGCCAAAAACCAGGTCTACAGGTGGGGCAAAAAATCGGGTCTACCTAAGTATTTTCCTTGGAAGAATAGCTTAGAGACCGACAGGAAAAGAAAAACTAGGCTGCCTAAGAGCGATCATTGATGTAGACCATTGTTGATGATATAGGGAATCATCTCCTAATAATATATACCCACGTGACATATAACTTATAACTTATTAAGGATAGTATTGTGAATCCACATGTTGAGGTTAGTTCGTAATGTAAGGCCTGTTCGGCGAGGGTAGGTTAGTCAAGAGGTTCGAACCCCTGACAACCCCTAGTCAATATCTATATATAAGGGTTCACCCCTTAAATACGTACTCATTCAACTCTCATTAGTACAAATCATTCTCTCACTACTTTCGCTCTCTAGTTTAGCTCTCATCATGTGGGGCCGTATGCGGGAATCAAACAAATTACTGCTCAATTTCTCTTGTTCTTTCTAATGTTTTGAGACTTTGTGATCCTTTTTTTCAAACAAATTCACTCAAAAATATTCAGAAAATCATGAAGAACTCAAACTCGACCCAAATCCAAACAGCTATTAAATTGGTTCTAGATCGACCCAACCAATTAATAGAAGAGCTTGATCTTTAGCTTAACTGAGCTTGAATGGTATATGAACATAATTTGGGTTTGAAGTTTGGTAATTATGCTTTCTTTCCTAGGTTTATTTTGTAATTGCATGTATAAATACATTTAAATATAGTAAAGGAATATATACACCTCGATTTACTTGATGAGTTTAAGGGTGTGACCATGTACTCCAGGTTTAATTAATTTATCTAGAAGTAGATTAAGCTCGATCCTAATTTTGCCAAAAGAGGAAAACTTATGTCAAGTTGATCTTTTGACTAAGTGGAGCCCGTGTACATGTGAATAGGTCGGCTCATTTGTTCCTAGTCATAAATACAAAGATCTCCATTCTAATTTATAAAATTGTTGAAATTCTATATGAATTTCATACATGTTCCATAAACTCTTGCAATTCTAGGCACATAGTGTGCTCATAATAAAAAATTATGTTTGTGAGTTTAATACAGTGTAGAGAAAGGTCGTTGAACTTAACAAAAAGGGATAGCACTCGAACAAAAAAACTTGAAAATTTTCGTGTAAATTATGATGAATCCCCTTGTAGTTTGGCTAATATTCATATTTTCCCTTTTATGGTTTGCAAACCTACAATTCGCCCCCTGTGATTTGGGTTTTTTTGGTAAAATGGATGGAAAGCTAAAAGCATTACATATCAAAAAATAAAAAATACCCCCAAGTCTTATCCCTTCCAAGGCCCAAAAACACTCTCGATCGGAAAGAAGGAATTTTATATTATGTTAAACAATACACAATTAAACTTGATTAGAAGGTGAAAATGACTAAAATAACCCTTTAAATTAAATTTTTTTTTGCCTCTTAATAGTCACTTAATGGAATATTTAACGGTTTTACTTTAAACCATAACCACAAGGGGACAAATTATAGACTCACAAACCATAAAGGGTAATCTGAATATTAGCCAAATTACCAGAGGTTTCCTTGTAATTTACCAAAAAAGTTAATATGGGAAGTAGTGTAATTTATTTAGAATCATAAAGGAATTTGAATGTGTCACGCTTAGAATCTAGAAGTCATGACATGTCGCCGTACCTTGAGATAAACCTCAGTCATGTAATACACAGTAATTTGAGTAACTAATATACACAAATAAGTAAAGATATTATAGATTAAATAATGGTTAAATTTTACTTACACGCCCTATGATTTGAAAGTTTTCCACATAACGCTCCTATCTTTCAAAAATTTTGAAATACACCCCTAGTCTTTAGGTAAAATTGTCCAACGAATGGAAGAGTGCATTATGTAATGGTAGGTAACTGGGATGCGTGTCAAGTGCATTTGGTTATATATATATATATTCAACATCCTACATTTTTCATACAAAATTATCCTTTATAATTACAAAAACATTGGGGAAAAATAAAATGTTACAAAAATTTTGGGGACAAGTTTTATAAAAGATTTACCTATTATTGGGTGGGGCCATGAGATAGGGATGGGGCCCTGGTGATGGACTGGTGGGTGCGGGCAAGGTTTGGGACTAGGTGGTGGATTTGATGAGAGGAGTGGTAAGGGCAAGGGGTGGGGAAGAGATTTGAAGGGCTGGAAGAAGAGGAAGGGACAGGGTGGAGAGGAAAGAAGGAAAGGGGTGGTGAAGGGAAGGAGGAGATGGTGGCAGGGGATAAGGGAAGAGAGAAGGGATGATGGAGGGAAGAGCTAGTGGGGACTAGATGAAAAGGGACGAGAGAAGAAGAAACGGACTACAGGTGGTTGAAAAATATGAAGGAGTAGTGGGGACTAGAGAGAAGGCACGGTGGTTAGAGGCCAGAAAGAAGGAGGGTGAGGGGTTGTGAGGAGTGAGGGAAAAAAAATTAGGCAGATCAGTTAAAAAATAGGAACAGGAGTAGTGGCTGGGGAGTTGGGAAAAGGTTGGCTAAGGTTACAACTGAGAGGGGAAATAAAGAATGGAAGGCCGAGGAGTGAGGAGAGGGGTAGAGAAGTCGATGAAGAGGGATAATGGGATAGGAGGGGGAGGAAAGAGGGAGACTGACTGGGGGGATAAGAGGGAAGAAAAAGATAGAAATTGGGGGGTTTCTAGGTTTTTCTTTTGTTAGTTTTATGACTTGTGAAGTTTTGCAACAATTATAAGTATAAAAAGAAGAAGGTTCAACTGGGATTTCATCCCATAATTGAATGCAAAACTTTCAAACTAGTTAAACACCTACAATGTTATGAAGTAATCTATATTAATTTAAATATAAAAATGACGACCCATCCGGTTAAACTGGTTGAACCGCGAACCGAAAACATGTTTTGATTGATCGGTTCGGTTACTAGTTCGAGTTTAAAAACATTGAGAGAGGTAGGGTTTTAGATTTTTTTTCAAAACAATAAATGTTTTTCACGATTTTATAAGATTTTCTTTTTCTCATGAAATCAGTATCTTTTCGAATTTTTTTATTTTTTATTTTTTGGTTTCTTTCCTGGATTTTCTTTTATTATTTTACTTTTTAGGTTGTTATTTTTCTATTTTTTTATAATTCTTATGAATTTTCATTTTATTACTTTTTTATTCCCTAAAAATAAATTTTTGCAATATCTTAACATCATTTTTTTTTGGAGAAAAAGTTAGTAGAGGGAATGTCCATTACTAACAACATAGTTAGTAGCTATGTTTTCTATCTATGAGACAATTTTATCGAAAACACAGGGGTATATTTTTAAGTTTTTAAACGATATGGGGTTCAATGTAAAAAATGACCAAATTTCATATGATGTCAGTAGAATTTACCCTTAAATAATAATCCTGAAACAAACCATGTGAAGTATAACCATGGACAACCATCGAGTATTCTTGCAAACAAATAACAACAATTAACTTTTGACATAAACATGATTTGCCCTTGAAAGGGAGTCAAATTTACATTCTATCTAATGTCAGCTCAATGCTTCTATACCAATCTCTATTTTGTTCAGACCTTTAAAATTGCAAAATAGTTATAGATAAAGGGCTGAGCAAACACTATACTCAGCAAGTAAGACAAGTTCCTTTCTATTTGATTGAGCAAAGTATCATGTAATAGTTCAACAAACTTGTTGTACACGTAAGTGAGAGTTGTTTAACAAAGCATTTTAAAATAATTTGGAAATCTCCAATATGCAATGCAGAAGTCAAACATGTCATGTAATTCTACATGTATGACACTAAATTAGATGACTCATAGTTCTACACAAATTCATTGACTACTAAATCTACATCTAACTATTATTTGCCCTTAGCAAGGCATATAGTCAGCATGGCCTGGCAGTCTCGACTTACCGAAATTAAGCAAAAAATATGTAATTATTGATATAGTTGAGCTTAGGACGGCATCTCCCTGGGTGGATGACTGGTCCTAAGGTCAAGGATGTGACCCAAACTAGAAAAATAAATGACACATAAACATTAATGAGCACTCGACATTAATAGCATAAAAGTAAGTCATTGGCAGAGTCCATAAAGGTAAAATCTATGACCTCATGCATTATCGAATGGTTTACTCTTGTTCTTTTCACTCTCTTATTGTACATTGTTATTCATGTATAAAACATTTATCACATGCTCTATTTATTTCCAATGATAAATACATTTGAAATAACATTTAAGTTGGTAAAACCACTGGAAAGTAACACATTATAATTTATACAAATCATAACATGCTTAATCTATTTCCATAAGCAAAATACATTTTTGAAGAAAATACGTGTTGATAAAACAATTATAAAGTAATAGAAAGGAATCTGGTACTACTTACCTTATGATTGATTAGTTAACGAACCCTAATCGAACTTGGCTCGGTATGTGTTTCTTATTTTCTTGAACTGTAAACACAATATTTAACTCAATCCACATTGCACAAAAAAAATTTAACGCCATTGTCGAGGACTTTATTTCTTGCATTTTGCTAATATTATTACTAAGCAACTTAATTGTATTTCAAATTGACTTTTGTTTTTGTTTTTCAAGCATTCTTGGTTGTTTTTTTGCCCAGAAGCAAGAATTAAGACCTTGCACCTTTGGATCCTAAGATTGAACAACCCATTAGTGTATTGAAGTGTGGGAAACCAAGCTAGGTTTTGAAGAAGTGGTTAAAATGGTTGATAGTGAAACACCAGAGGGTCCGAGATCATTGAGAGACTATGTTGTCTCATTGGTGAAAGGACTACTATCAAGTATCCAGATGCCATTATAATTCAGGCAAATAATACCTCAAATAATTTAGATGATCTAGACCCTTGCAATGGTTGAATGATTGTCAAATGATGATCCAAATGTGCATGTTTTCAACTTCTAAAACAAGTGATACCTGACATTTCAAATATAATGGTGTGATTGATGACATCATTAGATTGAGACTTTTCCCATATTCACTAATAGATAAAGAAAAGGCTTGACTAATTTCAACCTCCAAGATCTATTTCCAATTCGGAGGATTTAGCTCAAAAGTTCTTGGCAAAATCCTTTCCACCGGCAAAAACAACTAAGACAAGGAATTGTTTTACCTCCTTCATGCAATTTAATTCAAAACCATTATATGAGGCATGGGAGAGGTTCAAGGAGCTACTTAGACGGTGTCCTCATCATGGGCTGGCTGACTGGCTACAAGTGTAGATATTCTACAACAGGTTACAAGACCCTATTAGGACAATCATTGATGTAGTAACTAGAGGAGAGATCATAAGCAAGTCATTTTTTATGAGGCGCATAGATTAGAGGAATCACATTAAAGAACTACCAATGGCCAATTGAAAGATCTACGCCATGGAAGATAGCTAGAGTTTATGAGATGGATGCACTTATAACTTTGACAATGCTTGCATTGTAAGTAGTCGCTTTAAAAAAAAGGTTTAACACATAGCACAGAATCAACATATGCACAGTCTATTTATATCTTGTAAGGTATATCCTGAGAGGCATTCCACAGACCAATGTCCTTAAAATTCGAAGGCAGTAAATAATGTGGGAATTAAATAGGAACCAGAATAACCCTTATTTGGATACTTACAACCTCAAATGGAGGAACAACTCCAATGTTTGAAGCAATAATCCATAATGAGGTTCAACCACTATACCCATCAGGTTTTATAATCAAAACAGACCACAAGTGCAGAAAAGAAATCTAGTGGAGGAGTTTTTGGTGTAATATATAGGAAAAATGATGCCATTACTCAGAATTAGACAACATCTATACAAACTCAAGCAGCAACTGTACATAGTCCAGAGAGTCAAAGGGCCAATTACAAATTCAATACTAAAGTCAAAGGTGCTTTGTCCAGTGGCACAAAGGTAAATCACGACGTGAAGTAAGCAATACACAGATAAAATCAAACTTTAGAATGAAGTTTCCAATTATTTGATACAAAATTTTTCATTATTACTAATTAGTTGCTTTATTTAATACTATATATTTGAGATAAATATGGTATACAAAATGTTAACTAGTCTATCTTAAAGTGGTATTTTGTCTAAGTTTATTATTATTATTTTTTCTAAATGTCTAAGTTTTTTAAGAAAGAATGATTGTGGAGTTAATAAAGTTTGGGGTAAATTACCGTAAACTCCCATATGGTGTAGCCTTTTGACATATAGTCCCCATATATTTTGAAAATATATCTTAAACCCATATATAGTTTGTCTCAAAAGGTAAAATAGATGAAAATCATCCAAAATTAATGGTGTTTGAAAAGCAAGTGCTCCGAAGTAAGTGTTTTAATGAAAAATATAATATTCCCTCAAAAAGTTTAGGATAGATTACCGTAAACCCCCATGTGATATGAATCTCAGACCCGTAATCCCTGTAAGTTTTTGTAAATATACCCTAATCCCTATGTGGTCTGAGGACTAAATGGTAAAACAAACATAAATCATCGTAACTAATCCTATTCACAACCACAATTCCCTGTTGAAAGTTGTTGCCTAAAAATTCATTTTCCCTCGCAAAAAAATTTACATTTTATGTCCAACCTACCTTTGTTGTTACTTACATAAATATATTCTCAAATTGCTACACTTAGCCATCATTTACAACCAAAAAGCACAACTACCAGGTTGTATAAAGGTATTTCTCCCTAGTTCTTTTTTTTAAGCATTAACTTACAAATCTTTAATTACAATAACAAACTAGTGTTATTTTCTTCATTTTTTTCACTATACAAATTGAGATCTAAAATGTCTTGAAATTAGGGAAAAATGAATTGTCTGAAAGCTCTGATGTTAAATTATATATGTGGTAAAAATGTGATTTCAGCAAAAATAGTGACTTTGGATGATTTTTGTCCATCTTACCATTTAATCCAGACTATATGGGGGTTTAGGGTATATTTTCAAACCATATGGGAGTTTGGCTACGAGGGTCATACCACATGGGGGTTTACAGTAATACCTAAATTTAAATATGGGGGTAAGTACGTAATTTCAACCAAAACCATCAGTTTGGATACTTCTCATCCATTTTATCATTCAGTCCAGACCACATGGGAGTTTAGGATCTATTTCCAAAACACATGAGCCTATGGGTGTAAGGTCATGTCATACGGGGGAATACGATAATTTATCCAATTTTTTTAGTAGAGTCCTAAAACTCAATAAAATAATGGATAAATTATCGTAAACCCCTATGTGGTATGGCCTTCAGACCTCTAGTCCCCATGTGTTTTTGAAATATACCTGAAACCCCCATGTGCTCTAAAATAAAGGGTACAATGAACGAAAAATATCCAAACTAACAATTCTTACTGAAATTACCTTACCCTTATATTTAAATCAACACCAACATATTCAAAAAATTCATTTTCCCCATTTGCCGAGAATTGCGAGAGAGAGAAAGATCTCGAAGACCTTCAAAAACCCATTTTTCCAATTATTTTAAAAACTAAATTTGTTCATCAAATCTCAATAATCAATTCGCATTAATCACAAATAAAACCCATTTATCGAGTTCAAAGCGTGAAATTGAGGAGAAGACCAAAAATTGTGGCTGCAAATAAATGTACATCGTAAGTCCTAATTTTCAATTTTTAAATAGGGTTTATCTATGACTATTTTTTATGGTGCTGAACCACAATAGAATACCAGAAATTTATAGTTTACGAACACGATTGTAGGGTTATTAGATTGAGAATTTGTTTCTAGGGCTAGCACACATTTAGGGCTTTCGTGTGCAACCTCAAATTAGTTGATTAAATTTATCGTGGGGTTGGGAAGTGTTGATATGGAAAAGAAAAGAGGTCTTTTTGTTGGGTAATTGGACTGCAAATCTATGACTAGACAAAAAAAAAAAAATTCAGAACTAAATACTTCTCAGGGTTGGACAACATTGATTTTGAAAAAAAAAAAAAGGTATTTTTTGTTTATTGTATTTTATGGTCATCGGACGGACTTGTATACTATTAGTTTTCATTCATGGTCCTTTTGTGTTTTTGTGCTTATTGTATTTTATGTTGATGGACCACATGTATGTTACTTGTTAAGCATACAAGAAATTTGCAGTTTACGAACACGATTATAGGGTTATTGGATTGTAAATTTGTTTCTAGGACTAGTATACATTTAGGGCATTTGTGTGAAAACTCAAATTGGTTGATTAAATTCATCGTAGGGGTTGGGAAGTGTCGCGCCCCATTTTTTTGGGGGGAAAAATAAAATGACAAGTATAAAAATAAATAAAGTTATAAGAATAGTACAAAAATAGGGTCTAAAATGGGACTTTTAAAAGCGACGTTAGAAGACCCAAAATTAATTTAGAAAAAGGTTTTTTTGAAAAATAAATAAATGAATAATGGAGTCACCACCTGGTGTGTAAAGTGCATCAGGACACTAACTCAAACCTAACGGGAAAAAAAATTCATAGAGGTTGAGGAAAAAGATTTTAGAACAAAATAGATTTAAAATGAAATAAAATAGACAAATAAAGACAAGTTGAAATAAGCTAAAAAAACCCTAAAATAGATGACTCCTAGTATACGAAAACAAAAGAAAAAGTTTCGGGAGTCTTACTGAGGAAAGGGAAGGTTAGACTACTCTAAATGCAACCTAGGCACCCTTTCACCCCCGGCAAAACCGGTTGCGAGATTTAATTCATATTTCCTTAAAATTAATCCCATTTTATAGTAAGTTCGGATGGAATGAAGTGAAAACAAATTAAAGGTAAAAACATGCATGGAAAATACGGGAGAAAGGGAGCACGTTGTGCTAACGTTGGACTAACACAGGAGGGGAAATTTTCAATAATAGTGAGCGCAGAAAATATTACAAAAGTAAACATATTAGAATAGAATAAGAAACATATAAGCACATAAAAACGCATAAGGACATAAAACATAATATTCTAGCATGCGAATCCCAAAAGCGGTTAACACGTAGCACGTACCCTATCTATTACAATAGGCATAAGCCGACAGTCTCTTTTACAAAAAGTAGCCCCATCTCTAGGGTCAACGTTTATGCGTACCTACATAAGGCATTACCCAATATAAATACTCTAAGAAAGCGGTAAATGAACAAAAATTACATAAAACAAAATAAACAATTAGCAAGTAAAAACACATATTGCACATAAGAAAGTTCAGAAACATACCTCTTGGAGCACAAAAGTGTTTGTGATTTTGACTCTAACTAAAGATGAACAAATGCGTTAAAAGTGCCCCATCCCTTCTATCTCAACACTAACAATGCTAAGAAGACTAAAGATAAATAATAATGACTCAAACAAGAATAAGAATAATAAAAGCAATAAAAACAACTAAAAAATTAGGTCAACATATCAAAAAAAGAGCTAAATGATTGCAAGGAAAAGAACTTAATCGAAACTATTGAACCCCGGTTAAGATAATCATATTTTGATGATGACCAAATCATACTAATGATTTGCAATCAAGTGTGCAGAAAAGCAGGATAGAACGGACGCAAAAGAGAGCCACCGAAAAGAAAGGTTTTCATTTTTCGGACGCAGGAGAGCGTCCGAAACACGACCAGGAGAACAGACGCAGATGACCGTTCGAAGAGAAGAGCTCAAAGTGAAGAAGTTTCTGTCAAAGCTGGAGGACGCATACAACTATCCGAAGCACTTTTCATAAAGTTACCGGACTCAGGTCCGGAGGCCATGCATCGGACGTTCGAAAGGTCCAATGGCTAGTTCGTTCGGACGCACACTCATAGCATCAGCCGTCCGAAAGACCAAACAGCTAGTTTCTCAAGAAACAAAAAATAGCCATTAGAGAGCTGTTGGAAGCAATTTTTGGGCTTTTATAAATACCCCCAAGTCTATAAATGTAAAAGTATAATAGAGTAGAACTACTGTATTCAATAAAAACACTTATAAGTGCTATTTGGGAAGAAATAGGCTAAAATATTGTGGGTTGAATAGGTTACAGGAGTGTTGTTCTCTTGGCTCAACTAGAGGGAATTAGTGTGAGCAAGACTGTATATAGACTAGTGTGTGACCTTCAAGTGTAAGAGTGGTTGCATAACTAGTGTACAAAAGTGAGGTTGTATTGTAAAACCCTTTGGCTCAACTAGAGGGACTTAGTTGGTGCAAGGGTGAGCCTACTTTGTGTACAAGAAGGTTATTGCCTCACCTTTTTTGAAGAGGCACTACTAGTGGAAATACTCCAAGCTTGAGAAGCTTGGGAGTTTGGTTTGATACTCTCTGTCTCTATCTTTATATTTGTTCTTTAAGCTTTAATTGTTGAATATTTATTATATTCATTTGTGCTTAAGTGTTTATTTTTTGCATTTCCATTAAGCACCATTAAAAAGGTTTGTTTTTAAACAACCTAATTCACCCCCTTCTTATGTTGCTTTTGGGGCCAACAATTGGTATCAGAGTATTGGTCTCTTTATTTTGCTTAAATTGCATTAGAGTAAAGATCATGGCAACTGATAATGCTTTGTTTTTAGAGGGGCATTCTATTTCTAGACCTCCCATGTTTACGAGATGGAATTTATTTTGTTTATTAGAGGGATAGAATGAAAATTTTTGTTCAATCTATTGACATTGATTTGTGGTATATTATTTTTGAAGGTCCTTTTGAGGCCAATATTCTTGATGAAAATACTCATAGATTAATGCCTAAAACTATATTTGAATTAAATGCACAAGATAAAAGTAAATTTATCTTTAAATACTATATTTGAATTAAATGCACAAGATAAAGTAAATTTATCTTTAAATGCTAAAGTCATTAATATTTTGTATAATGCCCTGGATTCAGATGAGTTTTCTAAAGTAAAAGGTTGCTAATCGGCCAAGGAGATATGGGACAAATTGAAAGAAATCCATGAAGGAAGTGAAGATATAAGAGAGCAAAAGAAGTCACTTGTTGTGGCTAAATATGAATCCTTCAAAATGGAACCTCATGAGAACATTGACAAGATGTACTGTAGGTTCAATGATACGGTAAAGGATTTAGAAGGTTTGGGTAAAGAATATTCCTTACGGGTGAGAAGAATAGAAAAATTTTGAATGCTTTACCCAAGGAATGGGAACCTAAATCCATTGCCATAGATGAGTCTAAGAATTTAAATTCTTCACCTATCGAGTCTTTGATTAATTCTCTAACCTCCTTTGAATTGAAGATGAAATACAAGATACAAGATGAGGAGGCAAAGGGAAAAAGAAGCATAGCATTTAAAGCTTCATCGAAAAAGAGAAAAGACTCAAGGAAGCCTCACTTCAACAACTTCCAAATCACATGGGATGACTGCAATTCGGATAAAGAGGTTGAAGAAGAATATGAGAAGGCTCAAACGGCTTTTATGACACTTGGCAATAGTGAGGTATCCTCTAGTTGTGACTGTTGTGATGATTCATGTGATATTGATGATGATGATGTTGAATCATTTATTTTTAAAATGCATGAATGTTTGAAAGAGTCATATGCTAAGAACAAAGAGCTAAAAATTAAAGTTAATGCTTTATTGAGTGCCAACTCAAAACTTGGAGGTGCATGAAAATAACTCTTTGACAAAAGAAAATGATGTTTTGAAGAAAAAATTTGATGGAAAAACCAAGGTCATGGAAGGACAAGCTTCATTGAAGAAGAGATTAAATCATCATGATAATATTTTGAGAAAGACGAAAGAAAATGTTTTTGAAAAGAAAAGAACTAGAAATATGTTTTTGAACAAAAAATTTATCACCTTTAGAAAAAATGATTTGTGCTTTGTTAAATCTAAATCTTCTTTTTATGGTAATAAGAATATTATTTGTAATTTTTTCATCAACATGGCCACATAAATAAAAAATTGTTATGTTAAAAGAAATGAAAAATTGGGAATAAATTCTATTTGGGTGATTAAGCATGTTACTAACCCAATTGGACCCAAGAAAGTTTGGATACCAAAAGTTGTTGCCTAACTTTACGTGTAGGTATGCTTAGAGAGCACCAAGGAATTCAAGATAGATTATCAACGGAAGGTGTTCAAAGCATATGAGCTAAGATGACACTTTTGAAATGGATAACATCTAAAGGTTTGTGTTAAGAATGTGCTTTCATTTTATTTTATTTTTAAAAAAGATGTTCTCTTGAATGTTACTCATCTATGTGATTGAATTTGTTTACAATGCTAGGGAATATGTATCCCCAATTTTTGTCTATAATAAGTCACTTCTTGCAAAAGAAAGGGGGAGCATTCTACTTTTTCAAATGGATTATTTTGCATTACAAGAAATTGCATCACACATGCTTCGTTGTTTTGATGATGCTTTTTGGTAAGGAATGAGCCAAAATTGTTTTGATTCTAATTCTTTGCATGAATTCCCTCATATCTTATTGAATACATATTCTTAAAGGGAAGAATTGTTTTGCATAACTTGATGTATTCTCCATGTACTTATGTGAATTATATTCATCTTTCAAGGGAGAGAATAAACTTAGGGGGAGTTTAAATTGCATTATCTTTCTTATGTTTTGATGATGCCGAAAGGGGGAGAAAATAATGGACAAAATTCTTGTCTAATTGACTTATGCTTCATATTTTATGATTATTTTTAGAATTGTCCAAATGATTTGTCTTCAACAAAAAGGGGGAGATTGTTGAACCCCAATTATGATAATCATGTTTTGATGAAAACCAAATCATACTAATAGTTTGCAATCAAGTGTGCAGAAAAGCAGTATAGAACGGACGTAGGAGAGCCTTCGAAAAGAAAGGTTCTCGGACGTAGGAGACCGTCCGAAACACGACCAAAAGAACGGACACAGATGACCGTCCGAAGAGAAGAGCTCAAAATGAAAAAGTTTCTGTCAAAACTGTAGGACGCATACAACCGTCCGAAGCACTGTTCATAAAGTTACCGGACACAGGTTCGGACGCATTCTCGGACGTCCGAAAGGTCCAATGTCTAGTTTTTTTGGACGAACACTCACAGTATCGGCTGTCCGAAAGACCAAACGGCTAGTTTCTCAGGAAATAGAAAATTGCCGTTAGAGAACTATTGGAAGCAATTTTTAGGCTTCTATAAATATCCCCAAGTGCCTGTCTCTGTAAATGTAAAAGTATAATAGAGTAGAACTATTGCTTTCAATACAAACACTTGTAAGAGCTATTTGGGAAGAAATAGTCTAAAATATTGTGGGTTGTATTAGTTTGAGAAGTGTAGTTCTCTTGGCTCAACTAGAGGGAATTAGTATGAGCAAGAGTAGACTAGTGAGTGATCTTCAAGTGTAAGAATGGAGGGATAACAAGTTTACAAATGTGAGGTTGTATTGTAAAACCCTTTGGCTCAACTAGAGGGACTTAGTTGGCGCAAGGGTGAGCCTACTTTGTTTACAAGGTTTGCGCCAACTTTGTTTACAAGGTTATTGCCTCACCTTCTTTGAAGAGGCACTACTAGTGGAAATACTCCAAGCTTGAGAAGTTTCGAAGTTTGGTTTGATACTCTCTATCTCTATCTTTATATTTGTTCTTTAACCTTTAATTGTTGAATATTTATTATATTCATTTGTGCTTAAGTGTTTATTTGTTGCATTTCCTTAAGCACATTTAATAAAAATGTTTGTTTTGAAACAACCTAATTCACCCCCTCCCTCTTAGGTTGCTTTTAGGGCCAACAGAAACAAAATCTAAACTCTAGAAACCTACTCCAAAGTTTCTAAACAAATTAAAGGGCAAAAATGCAAGAAACCATAAAATTATAATCCTATGATGACAATTAATACACAAAAATAAACTCAATTAGAACTAATCTAAACCTCTAAGGACTTAATTGAAAAATCTACAAAGTTTTGGGGGTAAAAAATGCACGTCTTAAAATTTTAGGAAAAAAAATGCAATTACAGCTAAGCTCAGGGACCAAAATATAATTTTAGCAAAGTTTAGGAACTAAAGTGCATTTTTAGCAAAGTTCAAGGGACTAAAATATAATTTCTATAAAGTTTAGAGATAAGATGCAAGTTTAGTAAAGTTTAGGGACTAAAAAGCAATTTTGGCAAAGTTTAGGCACTAAAAATGAAAATACAGAAAGTTTTAAGGGCTAAAGTGCAATTTTGGATAGTTTGTTAGGGGCTAAAATACAATTACAGAAAGCTGTAAGGGCTAAATGAATTTCAAACAGTTCCAGGGGCTAAAATGTAATTATAGAAAAGCTCAAGGGGCTAAAATGCAATTTCAGACCGTTCTAAGGGCTAAAATGTAATTATAGAAGCAACAATGGGCTTGATATTATTGTAAAAGAAAATTAATAAAACATGACCCAACCCCATTTTCTATTGAATTAGACCAAACCAAATAAACCCACCACATAAATAACTATCAAGGCCCACAAAACTAACTAGCCCATTAATGAAACACACAATAAACCTATCCGAAAATTAAAAGGCCCAAAGAACTTCAAAATCTATCTAAATTAAACAAAGTCTACTAAACTAAACCCAAACCCAAACAGAGCATCCTACAAAAAACATCCACACAAATTAAAACCCAACTAAACATTATAACCCAAAACCAAAAGCCCAGCTTCTTTATTTTTAAAACCCTACTCCCTAAATAATGAACAACCAACCATGGCTGCTCAAAGGCCGCCACCAGTGGCGGTTCGGTGGCAGTACCACTGCAGGTGGTCACCGAAAAAAAATTTTTGGTGTCGGATCGAAGTGAAATTTGCACCCCCACTCGATTTTTCGCGTAGATTGTGATTTTGTTTCGGATTTTATCGAAAGTAAACGAAAATGCCCGGACAGCCAGGTCTCTCTTTTCATACACCCAAAATTTCAACAAAAATAACGTAAATCGAACACAAAACATTTATCACAACATATAGCCATAAATAAACTACAAATTTAACCAAAATAGGAACACTTTCACTAATCAAAATCAAGATTCAAAATTTCATACAATAAACGTAATACTAATTTGAAACAAAATAATATAGCAATGAAAATCACACTTACTTTGTGCAAAAATAAAACACATGGTGGTGGCAAATCTTCAATCACGGCTGGAATCCACCGTTCTTGACTTTTTTTTTAGGAGAGAATTTTGAGAAATAGGAGGAAGTCTTTGATAAATGTGTCGTAGTGTCCCTGATAAGAAAAAAAATGTCGTCCCTTATCTTTTTCTGAGAGTAAGAATTAAATAGAAAGGGGATTGTGTAAAGTGATAGGAATCAGAAGAGAAACATATGAGAAAGGGAGAAAATTGAGGATGAATGTTGATAAGGGTTATCTTGGTGGAGAAGTTGTGATGTTACTTCTGATGGTACAGGTTTCAGGAGAAAGGGTTGGGTTAGGTGTAGTTGATCTATGTAGACCATGAGAGGATAGTGTTGGTTTGATATGATTAATTCTCAAAACCAAAAAGACCATTTCATCCTTGCCTTTAAAAAAATAATTATTTTATCCAAAAATGCGAATTTTTATGAAATTGGGGCTTTGTCTCAAAAAATTCAAAAAAACTTAAAAATTTGCCCCAATTTGACTCTTAATGATAAAAATGCATCAAAATTCATTTTCTACAGGAAGTGTTGATTTGGAGAAGAAAAGAGGTTGGGTAATTAGACTGTGAATCTGTGACTAGACCAAAAAAAAGAGATACTCAATTTTCTTACCTTAAATACTTTTCATGGGTTGGACAACATTAATTTTGAAAAAAAAAAAGTGTTTTTGTTTATTATGTTTTATGGTCATGCGACTTGTTTACTATTAGTTTTCATTAGTGGTTCCTTTGTGTTTTTATGCTTATTGTATTTTATGGTGATGGACCACCATGTATGTTACTTGTGAAGTGTTTTTTATGCATTTCTTTGTCAACTTTAATAATGTTAGATTTCTTTGTCACCATGTGTGGTGAACTACAATAATGTTGCATTTCTTTTTAGGTGAAACAATGGGGACTAATAATCAGAAAATTGAAGCTGTACCTAATGGGTTAAGGGCAACTGTATCTAATGGGTTAAGGGCAACTGTACCTAAGAATTTAACGGGAATAGATAATTAGAAAGTACAAGATGTGCACATATGGTTTGGTGGCTATATTGAGTAGGAGCCCAGGTTAGATATGTTGGTGAAAAAAAGTCCATCTTCGCACGTAAGAGAACAAGATTGAGATTACATTTGATAAACTAGTGGTCATGCACAATAAGATGGACCCAAAATATGAAGTCGGCTTCTACTTTAGGCATCCATATTATACCCTTAATATTACAGTTGCTTACCTAAAGTCTGATGAAGGTGTAGAGCTTTGGGCAACAAATTGGGATCACTTGCCTCATCTTAAGATGTTTGCTGAAAAATAGACCAGACATCTATATTGACTTCAAAGGAGCAACCAGCAGCAGTAGAGCATGCATCAAATCAGCAGTAGACACTAACTAGGGAAAAGAGAAGCAAGAGAACAAATAAAGCATAGGGGAAAAGTTGTCGGGACTAAAAATGGAGAGCAAGCATCACAGAAGAGTGTCTACGATGAAGCAGCAGCAATGATAAGGAAGCATTGAGGCTGAAGAGGAAGAACCTGAATGGCTAAAAGAAGGATTTGAACCATAGAGACAAAGACATTTTCCGAATTGAAAGACAAAACAATAAAGGGGCTACCACATCAAAAAATCAGGCTAGGCCAGAAAAGCAACATAAGATGACAATCATGCAACTGAAGCAACACAAGAGGATAATGCTGGGTTTACAATACTTGATCTAGGGCTTACTGAAGAGCGGAAATGAAGATGAACCTAATGAGGAGGACGTACTAATTCAAGGAGGGGCTGATAAGGGAATGCCATGGGAAGACCCTATGGAATTCACTCCTAAAGTGGAATTCTGGAAACCAAAGTTTGACTTAGTTGTTAGATAGAAGTTCAGGACTTTCAAAGTTTTTATAGAGGTCTTTATGAATGGAACATAAGAGAAGGCTATGTTATGAAGCCTTCAAAAAATGAGAGCAAGATGATAACTACCAAATGTACTAAGGGGTGTAGTTGGAGGATCCATGCATTTGAAGTCCAAGGGGAGACTACTTTTCAAATAAAGACTCTTAGTAGGACACTCACTTGTGGAAGGGAATACAATAACAAGCATGTCACCTCAAGGTACTTAGCTAAAAAGTACCTTGATAAGCTCTGAGATGCATTTCAAACCTAATATTGGAAATATATCTTTTGTCAAGGATGTTTAAAGGGATTTAATGGTTGAAATAACTTTTTTTCAGGCATACAAATCTAAAAGAAAAGCTAAAAAAACGTCACAGGGCTATGATGGGGAAGAGTATAGGAAGTTGTAGGAGTACTGTAATGCATTAAAAATGAAAAATTCCTGGGAGTTGTTTGAAGATTAAATTGGATAGGCCAACAATTGATGAGAAAGGGACAATTTCAGAGACTATACTATAGACTTAGCAGTTGGAAGGATGGTTTTTTGGCTGGGTATAGACCTATTGTCGGTCTTGATGGGTGATTTTTGAAGGGTCCATTTGGTAGTCAACTACTACACACAATTCATAGAGATGGAAATGATAACATGTATCCAATGGCTCTTACGATAGTTAAGGCTGAGATGTATGATTCATGGGAGTGGTTCTTGAATGAGCTTAGGATTGATATAAGGGTAGATGATGGAATGGGGTGGACTTTTATATCAGATGGAGTCAGTCAAAAAAGACTTGTTCATGCCTTCAAATAAGAAGTACCAGGTGCTGAAAATAGGTACTGTCTAAGACACTTGTACCAAAAGTTTAACCAGAAATTCAAGGGTAAAGAACCTAAGGATTTTTCTGGAAGGCAACTTCATCTACTAACCCCCAAGATTTCAACGAAAACAATGGAAGAGCTTGAAAAGACTGATCCTAACGTAGGATACACATTGAATGCAGTAGGTTGGTTAAGAAAGATATCCCTTCATTCGTGGTCAAGGTCTCACTTTAATAATAGTTGTAGATCTAATATTCTAGTTAACAACTTGAATGAATCTTTCAATGCATACATCCTTCAAGTTTGGGACAAGAGTATCATAATTATATTTGAGTGAATAAGAAGAAGAATTGTGAAGAGAGTGTGTAATACCCACAGATTTTTTTGGTAAAAATAATAAAGAGGGAAATAGATATTTGAGGTATATTAAATAATAGTGTTTTAGTAGAAAAATAATACTAGAATTATTAGATCTTTATCCTTGTGGATTTTGAAGACTAACTTAGCTATATTATAGAAGAAATTTTAGGAATAAATTGCCTATAAATATTAGTTCTTAAGACTGAAAAAATACGATATATTTTTTAGAAAATTTGTAGGAGAGAGAAGAAGACTTTTTCCAACAAACTAGTTAGTTTTCTTTTTTCTTTTCGTAATTAATTATTTAAATTATTTTAGGCTCAAATATTATATATTTATTAGAATTTTTTATAGATTAATTGTGCAGATTATTAGGGACCATGTATAAACTAATTTATGTCTATTTAAAAATTTAATTATAATTTATTTTGAAGTATTTTTGTATTTAAATAATCTGAAATTTAAGAAAATATTGTGGGTTAATAATTACTTTTATATGGAATTAATTTTGAATTTTTGGATTTACTTTTCTGCAAAGAAATAAAAAGGGAAAATTGATTTTAGAAGAAAGAAAAGAGAGAGAGAGTGTGTGTGTGATCTGTGATAAAGAAGTTGAGCAACTGGAGTCCAAGCCGAGGAAGGAGATGATGCATTGCTGAATTTGCAGTTTGGCCCCTGTAGTTATTTAGTATTTTATAATGGTCCCTGATGGTTTTAAGTGGCGCAGATTAGGCCCTTGGTGACTTTTTAAGTGTTGTATATTTACCCAGAATATTTTTAAATGAACCAAGGAAGTCCATAACTCTTTGAAATTATTTTTAAACCCTTGAAGTTTCTGGAAAGTTATATAATGGCCTGAAAGTTTTAGGAAATTATACTAAAGCCTAAAAAAAATATTTTACAAATTATAAGAAAGCCCTCAAATGTTTATCTAAAGTTGTATAGAGCCACTTATTATTTTATATAGTTATATGAAAGTCCAAATTTTTTCTAAAAGTTTCAAAAAAGACCCTAGAGTTTCTAAAAACTTGTAATAGTAAACTAAAAGTTATTTTGCGACGGAAATTGAATTGACTAAACCTAGTAAGGACTCACTTGAGTTATTTTGACAATTTTAAGAGATTATACCATATTATATTTAAGCAAACTAAAAGTACTTTTCACATTTTTACATCACTAATGAATTTTAAAATATTTAAAGTATTAAATCGATCATGGTCCCTAAGAATTTGCAATAGGGAGTTGGATTAAGAGTTTATTAAGTGTTCATTAATGATAGAATATCATGATTTTTTATAGGAAAATATCAGTGTCAAGATTAAGTACGATTATCCAGCTTATTTGAGGTAGGTGGTGCTTACCCTCTGAATTTCCAAATTTTACTACGAACTTTGATATTTCTTAAAATTACTTTATAAACTCACATGAATTTCAAAGTCATTTTACGAAAAGTGTGTTTTATGAAAGAATTATTTTTACTATGAAAATATGGATTCTGTATGATTTTTTGACTTGCTTGGTTTTAAAGTTATATAAAAATGTGATACATACATTATTTTGAATATGTATGATATGTGTGTGATGTATGGGTAAAACATTAACGAACAAGGGCTCTAAACGAACATGAGATAGTCGGTTAGGGATTATAGTCCTAAACTCTTCGATTACTTATGTCATGATTATGAAAATGATCATGATTATAATAATGATAATGATAATGATAATGATAATGACAATGATTAGAGAAACCGTCAGGTGGTTCCATGGAAACCTCTTGACAACCTTTTGTAGTGAGGTCAAGCACTAGACTGAATACTCAGTAGCCGATGAATGCATGGTTAGTTTTGAGCCTCTTCTGATAAGTGAATACATGAATTAATATGATTTTATGATTATGAAAATGAATACTTGATGTATGTATGATTTTGAAATTTGTCAAATGAAAATGACTTACTTATGATTATAGTATATTTTTGAGTATTTCAAAAGTATTGGATAATGATTTTATAAATATAAAGTACTTGGTTTTGAAAATATGAGCATGTGATTGTGTGATAGTTTGTGAAAGTATATGTATATGTAACTGCATGATCCAGCAGGGAGTATTTACTATCTACTGGGCGACTTGTCGCTCACCCCATTCACCCTATATTTTTATATAGACGACGAGTACGAGTATGTTATCTTAAAGGACGAAGATTAGGCGCACTCGGATAAGGAAGACCGTTAGATTGTTTAGTGGTAGGATTTTAGTAGAGTTAATGGACATTGAAATAAGTTGAGACTGCGTGCTCATGACATTATTTAGTGGTTTTGCACGTTAAAATTTATTAAATGGAATAAGTACTGCGCTCTTTTGATTATTATTTATGAATAGACATTTCCATTCTTATTATTAATATTTGAGATTTATTGATATATGATTGATGTCTTGTATTTGTGGGAGTATGGTTTCACGGATACGGCGAATGGTACGTTCGTGATAAGTGTGGGTCAGGGGCGTGACAGGGTGAATGTCAAAAGAGAGGTCATGAAGAAATAGGGTGGTCCAATATGTCCAAGATTACAAGAAAAGTTGGGGAAATAAAAACAAAGTGGACAGTATGTATTGCTTTTCCCTTCTATGTAGGGATAAAAAATTTGAAGTGGTCCAATTATATTGTGGAAGAAAAACTTATGTTGTGGACCTTATAGAGAGAACTTGCACAGATGGGGTATTTCCACTAATTAGCATTCCATGTGGACATGCAATTTCAGCTATTCACATTGATAGAGAGAGACATGTTGAGTTTTATTTGGATAGATGTTATAATAAAGAAACATACCTAGCTGCTTATTCTTTCAATTTGGTCCCTATTACATCAATAATTTTGGGATCATACTACTGATAAGCCTTTTGACCCACCATGTTGAGAAAACAACCTGACAGACCAAAAAAATGGAGAAAAAAGGACTCTAAAGAGTCAAGGAATCCTTAGAAAGTTTCAAGGATTGACTGTCACGTGTGTAAAGCGTTTCAAAAAAGGCCATAACCTGAGATCTTATAAAGATCAGCCTCACCCCAAATCAAAGTACTTCAAGGTAATTTATGTGTTGAATATTGAATCTTCAATAACTAAAATAAGTGTTTTAGATACTAAGTTTGTGTTTTACTGTAATCTTCCTGTTTAGGCTCCTAAAGATGGTTCAAAAACTGCTGCTGGTGGTTCTGTTCTTGCTGCAACTGCTGATGGTTTTGCTGTTATTGCTTCTACTATGGTTTTACTACTTCTGCTACTACTGTTGGAATTAGAAATGTTGGCAGAAGAGGTCTTGATAGATGGAGTTTCAATGCTGCCAATATTGCTAAAAGAATTGTGAATTCTTCTGGAAGGGTTGGTAGTGGCAGAAAAAAGGGCTGTTAGAGGAATGGGTATACCTATAGGTATTACACGTAACAAAGGTATTGAAACTGATATGGTTAAAGTTGCATGTTGGATGGTATAGAGAGGTATTGTTGCAGATGGTTAGCAGAGGTTCAGCTGCTATAAGTTCTACATTTGGTGCTAATACAGGTTCATCTGCTAACCTGTTAGTTCATCTCAACAAGGTATTGGAAAACAACCTGTAGGTCCTACCTAAACTATCGGCAAGAAAGTGCCTAGCATGAAATAAAATTTCTACTACTTAATAGTGGTGTTTTGTTTTAGCAATTACTTTTGTTAGTATCTTGAAGTATTATGCAATTAATTTAGCGTCCTTTGCTGGTGCTGGCTGTGTTTTTGAACTAGTTGCTAGAGGAGCCAATTAACTGGTTTTTGTATGGGTACTGAATTAATTTATTTCCAGCTTAGTTAACTATTTACTGCTAGTTTTCAATATTATACACGAAGTTGCTATTTTAAAACTAACATAATGTTGTTTTTATATAAGTTGTTGCAACAAGACTAAATTTAAGTATGTTCATTACACAAGTTACAGAAATTCACTACAGAATGTTACTTTTACACTTCTTATTTTATTACATTAACGATAATGGTAAGATATGGGAACAATATGCAACCAAGCATCAACATCTTTATCATTCCAACTATCTCTTCTAGGTTCTCCAGCATTTTTCTAAACCCATCAATAGCTTTATTTTTTTACACTGAAAGAGAAGTTAGTATAATCAACCTCTTCAATTTCATATGTAGCTTTAGAATTTAATTAGGTTGCACCATGCCCAAAAGTTGCATTTCTTCTTCTCACAAATAGAGTACAACACGCTGTTTGTTGATTTTTCGGAGTCTACTATTTTCACCATTGCTTTCTTTCCGCAATGGCAGTGTTGATATTGATATCGCAAATCACGGATGCCTTATCCACCACTTGTAGAATGTGACATTTTATTTTCTAATTAATATGACAAAAACAAAATAAATGAAGGAATGCAAAAGAGTAAGAAATTTAAAAATATTTGAAATAAATTTAAAAAAATGCAGAACAGTGAGAAAATTACCTTCTCACTTTGTGTTTGTTTTTTTTGGTGGTAAATGTTAGATATGTGTAGCAAAAGAGAGTGTATGCTTATATAAGTAAGAATAAGGGTATATTGGGCATAAACAACTACATTTTTGGAGGGGAAACATTTTTCCAGTCCACAACACGCAGTCTTAGTTTAGATGTTTTTAGTCCATTTTACCCTTTAGTCCAGAGCATATGGGGGATTTAAGTTGGTATATTTGCATATGGGGATTTAAGGTATATTTCCTAAACACATGGGGTTAAAGGTCTGAAGGTCATACCGCATGGGGCTTTACATTAAGGATTAATTACACTTTTACCTCCTTAAACTTTAGCATTATTAATACTTTAGTCCCTATCATTATCTTTCGAGTACTAAAGTCCCTGGACTAACAGTCAATGCTGACGGCGTGCGAAAGGCTAAATGGACAAAAATATCCACGGGTTAATTTCACTTTATCCCCTTAAACTTTAGAATTACTAACACTTTAGTTCCTAACGTTATTTTTTGAGAATTTAACCCCTTTTCCTTATGCCAATTCAACGTTTTCACCATTCTATCCCTATTCTATTTTATTCTTTTTATATTTTTGTCTCTATTTGATCTAAATTCCTCTAGTAACTACCAAAAATTCTTATATGTCTGATTAACGATTTTATCTGTAGATCGTGTGGTTTAAATAAAAGTTATATCCTCACTTTCTTATATTAGAATATATATATTATTTAGCATTATGTGTATCTTATTTAAACTGCAAGGCACACAAGTGAGGCCAAAAACTAAATCTACGTAATAATTTTTCACTAACCCCAACCACCACCACACCATCAAAATAATGCACCATCTTTTCTTTCTTTATTTGAGAAATATAACTTTTATATTCTAATGGGCACCAATTAATTTAAATAATAAAAGTTATTTCAAAATTGTGTACTCATGGTATATCAGTCCATTTAGTCGAAATTTTAGGCTAAAAAGCCATTTTAGACAAGAAATATGACGTGGTTTTAATTGACCATCAACATAGGGGATTTAGTGTTCAAAAAAATATTTGCCATGTTATGCTATTTTCTTCAACCAATTCAGACAAAAGGCTAGTAAATATGCTGAATTCAACTTCTAGACATTTGTTAAGATTTAATTCTACATGAATCAAATATTCTCTTGATGAAAGACATATTTATAAAACCAAACAAACAAAAGAAAAAGATTAAAATAAATGATAGGATTACAGTCGACAAGTATGTAACAAACATAACGAAAGGATTTTAGGGTCAAAAATAACATTAAAGATTAAAGTGTTAGTCTTGCTAAATTTTAAGGGGTAAAGTGTTATCAAACCAAAAAAGAATAAAATGGAATAGGGATAGAATGGTGAAAAAATTAAATTGTGATAAAAGAAGGATTAAATGCTCAAAAGATAACGTTAAAAATTAAAGTGATAGTAACATTAAAATTTAAGGGAGTAAAGTGTAATTCACCCTTACATTAATTTACCCTAAAATATTCAATTGAAATTAACAGTGCGTTTAGGAATGCGGAATTTGGAAAGAAAAGAAAGAGAAAGAAGGAAAAGTTGGGTTTTCACTCATTTGAAAGATTTTTTTAGTAGAAAAGAAAGGAGAATGGAAGGGAAATAATTTGCTGCTACAGTTTAAAAAATCTAAGTTAGAAGAAAATAGAAGGAAAGTTAGTTCCAACCTTATTAAAGTTTTAAAAAATACTAATTTGTGTTTTTAAAAGATATTAGAATAAAATTTTATTTATCTACATATTCCAAATCATTTCTTTTCTTTCCTGAAATCCCAAATAACATTAAAATCAAAGTCTATTCCCATTCTTTCACTAATTTTCTCTCATCCCTTCCCTTCTCTCCTAAACTCCCAAACTCAACCCTAAACTACCAAACTCAGCCTCAATTCGTTCCCTCCCCTCTCTCACACAAATCCAATAAAATATTCAATAGAAATTAACCCTAAATATTCTCTCTCTGTCTCTCCTTTTCTTTCTCTTAATTCAACTTACTCAACCAGAGAAGTTGCCTTTATGGATTTGACGATATGCAGATTTCCTTCTCTATCATCGTCATCTGCTGTAATTGTCTATGTTCCGTCGCTACTTGTGATTTTAACACCGCCGTCCAATCATTTGATGCCTTTCGTACGCGACCTTTGTCTTATTACTGAAATACCCTAGTATCAAACCATTCACAAAATCAATTAAAAAGATCAAAAAGGACAAAACAGGTACCTTCCTATGCTTTATTGCTTTAGCTCTACTTTTGTTTTTTTTTTTTTTTTTTTTGGAGTCTTTTAGCTTTATGATTTTTTTTTTTTTGAAACAAAAGAGTTAATATGTGATTTTTAACTAATTGAACTGTTTTTTAGACTTTTATACAAATGATTATATATATATATATGTATGAGAATTCTACGGTTCCTATGAATATTCTCTTGACTTTAAGAATTTGTATAAATTTTTAAAGTGTATAAGGATTTGTATAAATTTTTAAAATATATAATATTATACTTTATAAGTTCTTTAAAGTACAATAGAACAGTTTTCTAAACGGTAGAATTATATATATATATATATATATAACTGGTTTCACCTCTAGGAAAGCCTATGTTAGTAGGCCTTAGTTTAGGTATTTTCGATTTTCCCTGCTTTTGTTGGTTAATAAAAATATTGCCTTAAAAAAACATATTGCTTTATTCCTGTTTAACGAAAATCCTGTCCTAATACTCCTAGCTATGATAATTTCATTGAAAGCTTCAATTTTTAAAAATAAATTAAAGTTTCTTTTAACCAATATTCAATATTTTGTTTCGGATTAATATGCCTTCAGATACATTGGCAAAGAGGTGGTTTTGTATTTGGAGATTGCTGAATTAGCGTAAATTGTGGGGTGCATTACCTTAGGGATTAACAGAGAGAGAAGGCGTTGGGGGGAAGGGGAGGTTTGGTGCCATGCGCTTAAGGATGTAAGATGACTACTTCTGCAAATGCAAGCCCTCAGCACATGAAGATGTCGTGGAGGAGAGGTAGAACATCTGGTTGGACTGCATTTGACCTTGAACAACGAGGTAAGCAGGTTGTTGAACCTGAACCAACGAATGAATCTTTTCCATCAATATCAAGCTCAATAGGCCAAATTCGGAATGTCTCAAAAAACACTCAGAATAAAATTGCATTGAAGAAGCCGTTTGCTTCTGTGCTACAGAATTCTGTGAATTTTCTGACTGTGGACTCAGAAAATTGTAATGATATGGGAGAAAAGAAAATACAGGTTGGCAGTTCTAGGATGTCTGAGTATGTAAATAATAATATAAATGGTGTCATAGAGCCTGTGAATGCTTATGATATACTTAAGGAGCTCCATCCTTGGGCAGACCAAAGCCTAATTGAGGATGTTTTGGCTGGTGTTATTAACGATGTTGATAAGGCCTCAACTTTATTGAAACTGATGGTTTCCTCTGGGCAAAACTACAAGGAGAGTGAACTTACTGAAACTAAAGAATCAAATGCTGATTGCAAAGAGCCTCTTGTGGATGAAAATAAGTTAACGGTTGACAGGGCCACAGATCTTACTGAATTGAGCTGTCTTGATGGTCTCATGACTCGCAATGAAGAATTGACAGATGAACATGCTTCTTCCGGGAAAATGCTCCTATGTGATGACTCACACATAAATATGATTTTAAATTCTGTGAAGCATTTACCTGTTGAGCCTGAGTGGGAAGAAGATGAGTTCACTATTTACTTGGTCCAAAGAAAAGAGGCACGGAGGATGATGAGGTGTGTTTTAACTGATATTTTGATTCTTTTTGGATATATTTAGCTTCCGTTTGCACTATTAATTTCATTTTTGTTACCCATCCGCCGGGAGATTTTATAAACGAATATATATCTTTGGTATCATCTTTGATTTTTCTTCATAATGTTTGTATTATTCCAGATACAGATGCTTCTTCCCAAATTCTTACATTCACATACATATTATCAGGGAAAAAGGGATAGAAACCCTCATATCCCCGTCGAAGGGGTTGTATATATTCTATCTTACCAAATTGCTGATAAATACCATGTTCCTACTAGAATATTAGCATTGCACTTCGGGTGGCACATTTATAACTCATTCTGAATCATCCCTCTAACTTTTGTGCAATGCATTAGCAGTTAAACAACTTGGCTGGGGATATATGTGCTTTGTAAAGATAGGAGAGACTTTAAAGCTTAGGTCTTCGGTTGGTAAAAATTTAAATCCTTTGTCCCTTATTTTATGATAGGAATCTCGTGAGTTTTTAATTTTTTTTTTTCCTTTTCCTGTTTGAATTTCTGAGCCAGGAGATTATATCTGTTTCACGCATTCCCTTCTAGTTCTCTAGAATGAGATACGATGACGTCTAGGGTCATTATCTTGTTGATTAGATTATCATATGAGTGATTTGCTGGATTAGTGAGTCATGCTTGACAACCATGACAATGGTCAGCTGTATACTGCTGCCATATCTGCATGCATTTCCATGGATAAATAGATCTAACCTTGTCACATGTGATTTTCCTGGATCAATTTAGTTCCTACCTTCGCCTTTTGTTTGACAGAGTAATATATATTTGATGCAGACAACAAAAAGCTGGAGAAAGTTTAAAATTAAAGATTTTTCATAACTTTTTTCTAGCTTCAAGTTTAAAATTAAAGATTTTTCATAACTTTTTTCTAGCTGCCATTGGACATTGATTGAAGAATTAGGGCCTGTTCCGGCTTCCTAGAGTCTAAATATTGTCTTGGTAGGAGTTGTTTATTATGAATTTAGGTCCCAAGGGTATTTTAGTCTTTACTGTAATCGCAGCAATTGCATTTCTTGAGCCTTGAGTAGTTTTCTTATTAAACTAGGAAACTAATTCGATCAATAGAGTTCTAGTAGTACTTATGTTTAGGATAGAAATTAGCTATCCTTATAGGATTCTATTTTTTAGGTGGTTTGCAGCTTATAAATAGTCATTGTTACTAGGTTATTTTAGATGGAGAGATTTGACGAATGAAATTTCCAGTTATTTGTTCCAGTTTATTTAATTCTTCTGGATTAAGATTTCCACTAAACTTCTGTTTTCTTCCCCTCTTTCCCCTTCCTATATTATACACATGCTAGCTCTGTATAGGTAGGATCAATCCGATCTTGTCCTGTATCAATATTGTTTTTTTCCCCCTATATTTTCATTTCCTGCTTTTCGCTTGCTAAACATTTAACTGTATAAAAAATAGCATGAATTCATTTATTTCCATTTAGGTAATGGCCTTCTTTACCAGAATGTTCTTTGATGGTGTTAATATTCCACCTGCCGTTGTGCTTTTATTTTTTTTACTATGCTATCTCTTTTTAAATTTCTATTGTTGTAATATGAATTTAAGAGTATTGGGAAGAGTCTCAGATACAGAAGTTAAAAAGAAAACCTTGAAAAAATGAGAAGATGGTGAGAGAGAAGAGTACTGATTTCTGCATGGCATTATAAGAATTTAGTGATCTGATAACAAATTTTGATTTTCATTTTTGTCACCAAGAAGGCCTAATTTGAGAAGGTTGTAGTGTTACATGTTTGAGTATTTGTGTTTTACTATTTCTGCTCTTTTCTTCATTTTGTCTTTATTTATTGAAGACGAATGAATAACTGGAATATTAATTGTTTTGCATGAGGTAATGCATTTCCTCACCCCTCATGCTTTATTGAGGCTGGACTTTGTAGGTTTAGGGGCATTGTCTTCACGCAGTGGTAAATCTACTTCCTGATATTCTGATAGTTGAAATTCACTTTTCCTGTGTTATTTGTTTGTGCAGAAATCTTCTACCATTATTTTTGTACACCCATGTAAAGCTTATTGAATATTATGCTCATATTTAAGTTTACATTTTCTTGATTACCTTGCTCACAGTCCATTTCTATTCATTTTTCTTCATTAACCAGGTCAGCATCTCGGCAGTCAAAGGCTGCCAATGATGCCTATCTAAAAGGAGATCACTTAGCTGCTCAATTATACTCGCGTAAAGCTCGTGAAGAATGGATGTTGGCTGAAAGATTAAATGCTAAGGCAGCAAAAGAAATTCTGAGTTTCAGGAACTCTAAGAATGATGAGTGGACATTGGATCTGCATGGTCTTCATGCAGCCGAAGCAGTTCATGCCTTGCAGGAACATTTGCAGAAGATTGAATTTCAAATGGCTATGAAACACTTTGCATGTCCTAGTAGAATTTATGCAACATCAGACATTGTACTTTCTGCATCTTCTAGATGGCTCCTGAGTTTGCAGCTTGCAGTAATGAGAGCAGCCAGATTGCATTGTATAGACGAAGACCAACATCATTACAAGTCATAACAGGTATTATGCCCTCCTTGAAGTAATTAGACTTTTCAAACTTTTGGGTATTCTAGTTTTATGCTGGTCACTGCTCTTCTAAATCTAACTTATGTGCCTGAATTTTCTTATGAGGCATGTGGAACCCTTTGACAAATGTATTTAGTTGTTTACATTATTTGTTGTCGCTCTAGAAAGCATACCACTGGTGATGCCATATAAGGCTCTTCTATTACATAATTTTTTGCAGGAAAAGGTAATCATAGCCACGGGGAAGCTGCACTCCCTGCTGCTATTCGTAGATTTCTCATTGAAAACGGGTATTTCTTCTTTTATTTCTTCTGAGTGTTAGTAGAAAGTTTTTGCATTCTAGGCTGTTTGTATGTTGTCAACAACAAACAGCTAGTGTTTTTCATTGTCTTATGAAACTAGCAAATATAAGGTATATCGAACCATTCCAACGAGTGGCAGCTCGAAAGTAAAAAAGATGGTCTTTCTCCCAGTAAAAACAGAAATTAAACAGTGTGTGTGTGGGAGAGAGAGGAAGGAAGAGAGAGAGAGAGAGAGGAATTGGTTCTTTTTGGTTTTCAGTTAAAAATGGTATATCTTATGTTGCTTTCCAGATATCATTATAACGAAGCACGACCTGGGGTGATTGAAGTACAACCTAAATTCCGGAGATCGTGAGTTGCTATCTTGCAACAAGGAACTCGTGCTCCTTACCTGATATGTACTATAAATAGTCTTGTATCGACTATTTGATTTGTCGCCCGATTGTTAAATTTAGTTATATAGTGATGTTGTTTCTTGCTAAATTCTGCCATTTCTTGATGCAAGTGAACTAATGAATAAAAAGAAATAAACAGCATTTATCTTATTCGTATTGCATTTGTAGTGTCGCAGACCAGAATGGAAATGAATGAACATCGATCTATGAAGTTTATGTCAATCTCTATTCAAGTGGCTTGCAATGTGGTGTCCAAACATGGTATGCATTGGGGGAACAACAAAATTGATATTGGTGCAAAGATAGGGAGATGCTCCCACCGTCTCATTAATTTTCTTAGGTTTTCAAAAATTCGACTTTTTAATAATAGTGTGTTAATATTGATAATTATTTAAAATTTTAATTTTATTTTTTAAAATTCAAATTTTGAATAGTGTAATATTTCCTCACAAAAATGAAAAAGATGTAAATATTTAATGACTGTTTTAATTTTATGAACATGATAAGTATTTGGAGATAAATAAATATGAGAAATATGATACTTTAATTGGGACGGAAGAAGTAGTGATAAAAAAAATATACACAACTTGCATTGAATATAACCCTTGCTGGACGGAAGCTTGACTTGTGCTGGATTTGTTATTGTATTTGGCAAAAAACGGAGATGGTTTTTCGTCTGTTTTTCCTCCATGGCTAAAAAGCTTAATGCTTATATTACTTTTCGCATATTATTCATTATATTCATTCTCTACCATTAACTTCAGCTTAATTTGGGGAGCACTTTCTTGGAATGTGAAGAAATTGGAAAAAGCTGTTAATTGTGAGAAGGAAAATTGGGTAGAAGAATTTTTTGGTTTGGTCATTTGTTGGATATATAACCAAAGTCCTATATCCATTATACGACTAAACCCCCTATAAATAACCCCCAAATACGATCTTATCCCATCCGTTTTGCTTTTCTCTTTCTCTCCTCACATCTGAACTTTGTCTTCTCTTTTCCTTTACCCTCGATTCCTCTCTGATTTTTATTTTTTTAAAAAAATTCACATAGATCCCTAATGAAGAATTTATCAAATAAGTCTCTAGTTGAAGACTGTGGAATTACCACCTTAGTCCACTAAGATACTTTCTTTATATCATTTAAATTTTTAAATAATTTATTTTTTTATGTATAATATTTAATTCAATATTTTGATTTATTTTTGTATAATATATTAAATAATAAAATAGTTTACTTAGACATTTGTTTAGATGGATATGTTAGATATATTTGTTTAGTAATAAAATATTATTATTATTCAAATGTAATTATAATTGTAATTATATTGTTTTTATATAATGTTAGTTTATAATATATTAAATAATAAAATAGTTTAAGACATTTGTTTAGATGGATATGTTAGATATATTTGTTTAGTAATAAAATATTATTATTATTCAAATGTAATTATAATTGTAATTATATTGTTTTTATATAATGTTAGTTTATAATCTTATTAAATAATAAAATAGTTTAAGACATTTGTTTAGATGGATATGTTAGATATATTTGTTTAGTAATAAAATATTATTATTATTCAAATGTAATTATAATTGTAATTATATTGTTTTTATATAATGTTAGTTTATTGTTACATAATTTGATAACTAATATGTTAGTATAAATTTTTTTTTTTTTAGTTTTATATTATGAGTTGCATTTGTAGCTACATTCCAAGTAATTGAACTCTAATGAATAATCTCTTAGTTATGTATATGTGAATGTTTAATTATTACTAGTGAGCAAGACATAGTAAATGTGGGTGGTAATTTAAAGAAAGAATATTTTATAGTAAAATACCGAACTACTGGTCAAATACAGAAAAACAGATTGACTGATTTGACTGGTTTACCAGTAGAACAAATCATTCGACTTTGACAGTCAAATAAGTCAAACACACACACACATATATATTTATTTATATGTGTATCTACAATTAAAATAATATATTAGTATATTTTTGTACATAATATTTTAGCCATAATATTCTTAATTCTTAATAATTAAATATGTTAATAGTTGATAATATTATTTTTCGTAATACTTAAATATATTTTCTTTGTGTAATTGTTGGTGTTATGTACAATTTATGTATTTATACATTCAACTTATTAATGTAACACTTTTATTTCAATAACTAATTAAATAATATATTACTAATTTCTTTTTTTATAAATATATATAATAGAATTAAGTAAATATATATAACTTATTAAGTATTTAATGAATTATGTATAAATAATATATCTGAACATACATATTATTATATTTGTTGAACTCCAGTTATGATAATCATGTTTTGATGATGACCAAATCATACTAATGGTTTGCAAACAAGTGTGCAGAAAAACAGCAAGGATCGGATGAAAATGATCATCCAAACACAATCAAATACAACCAAAAGTTGAACAACACCTTTCGGACGATGAAGAGCGTCCGAAAGAAATGAGATCGGACGCAAGGGAGCGTCCGAAAAAAGGAGCTCAAAATGAAAAAGTTTAGCTGTTTGTTGTTGACAACCTGTCTCTTATGCTTCATCAAGCTGTAGGACGCATATGACCGTCCGAGATGTGTATCAAGAGTAGGATGCATGAACGGACGTCCGAACCCCTGACGGCTAGTTTTTAACAGCTAGTTTTTTGACCGTTAGAGCTCAAATTTCAGCAAATCTTTCATCTATAAATAGCCCAAGGACTTCCAAATGATGGCTACAAGGAACTGCTACATTCAATACAAACACTTGAAAGAGTTATTTTGGGAGAAATAGGCTAAAATATTGTGGGTTGTATTGGTTTGGATAGTATAGTTCTCTTGGCTCAACTAGAGGAAATTAGTGTGAGCAAGAGTAGACTAGTGAGTGATCTTCAAGTGTAAGAGTGGAGGGATAACAAGTGTACAAAAGTAAGGTAGTGTAAAACCCTTTGGCTCAACTAGAGAAACTTAGTTGGTGCAAGGGTGAGCCTACTTTGTGTACAAGAAGGTTATTGCCTCACCTTCTTTGAAGAGGCACTACTAGTGGATGTACTCCAAGCTTGAGAAACTTGGGAGTTTGGTTTGATTTTCTTTATCTCAATCTTTTATTTGTTCTACAAGCTTTGATTGTTAAATATTTATCTTTGATCATTTGTGCTTAAGTATTCATTTGTTGCACAAAGTTTGTATTTTCATTAAGCACTTCAAAAGGTTTGTTTTTTGAGACAACCTAATTCACCCCCCCACAGTCTTAGGTTGCTTTGGGGCCAACAATATTCATATACTAAGATTTTTATAACTTATAATTGTAATAAATATATGTTTTACATAACGTTTAATTTATATAATTATATAATTATATTATATAAAGTATTAGTATAATATTTTTACTTTGAACAAATATATGAAATATATTACTAACTTATTATTCATTTAGATAAAATTAGGTAATAATATATATTCCTATATATTATAAGATATAACATAATAAGGGTTGGTGATTCAATAAAATTTTTTCTATAAGAACTGATTTTAGTAAGTGGTTCTGAATTTGTGACTTTGTAAATTAATTTTAATATGTATATATAATACATACACTAATACACATTCATATATTAAGATGTGTGAAGAATTGACCAATCACCACTAATAGAATGTATTGTTGTTGAATAATATATTATAATTTTGCTATATATTTTTTTATTATCTACGAACTTTTATTTTGAATTTGTAAAACCTATATTATCTTGTACAATCTTTTTATTACGTGATATTTTGAATTTGAGGAGCAATATGGAATTTGTGGATAATATATTAAATTTTTGTATTTGAATATGGAATGGAAAAAAATTAAATATTTGACTTGTTCGATTTACCGGTCGAACAAGTTGAATTTGAATGACTCAACTTGACTCGACTTCAGTCGAAAACTTAAAAATCGATATATATCCATATAAATTGATATATATATAAATTAAAAGTTTGAATAGAAACGTTTAGAAGTCAGAAAATTGATAAAAAAAACACTTTATAGATAATAAAATAAGTTTAACATTTTGGGATATTCATAAAATGATCATAAAGTATTCATCCAGAAATATAAATTAAAATTTTTAAAAACATGAAACTTTTTGGGAAAATTAACCAAGCATTACATTCAAACAAATGTTAAATGCTGTAAATGGATAATAGTCCTTTAAATAAAAACTAAGCATAGATAATTGGAACACACTAAAATTGATTAAAAAAATATAAAATCGTAATAAGCGACTTATGATTTTATATATCTTCGCCTGATGCATAATAAGGATTAGCTAGTAATATATGAAATTTCAGAGTTGATCAATTGGTGGTTGATTACAGACATCTGGTCTCGAACCAACTCTATAGAATGATATCGGCAAATACGATTAAGCATGCGGTTGTTTTCTTTTCGTATGAGTTGAATTGTTGCCTTGTATTGTTGTTGATTTCTTCTATTCAATAAGAGACTGTAGCATTTTGGTACAGGAGAACCAAGACACTATAGAGTTTGTCTTAGGTGCTCAGACTCTTGGCAGCGAAATGCCTATTCTTACCGAACACCACAATAATATTCTCTTGGGTTAGACTCATGACAATTATGATAATCATCATCTCGTTCTTGTAACAACCACATTTTACGTGTAAAATAACTTGTTGTGAATGACATTAGTTTTGGGTTGGTGGTATTTATAAACTGTTAAAATTGATGAATAAGATAGTTGGCTGTAAATAAGTGAATGTGATTACGACAGACCTGTCAATTATTGATTTTGACAAGTCATTTTTTTGTTTCTGTTACTTAGTGTTATCTTGTTGCATAGCTTAGAGATATGGAGGTTTTTGTGGATTATCCAGATACATATGTTGGGCCACGGAATGATGAGTTGTTACGTCTTTAGCACCAACATAGGTCTTTGAGTATATTGGCAGGTGATCTAATGACGGAACCAATGAGGATTAGACGGTATGAAGGAGATTACTGGTCATATCATACGCAGCCCGAGGATGTCTTGCACTACATTAGATTAGCTGGATTTGAGGAATTATACCGCGTAGGTAGTATTTCATATGATCATGTTTTGCTTACAGCATTTGTTGAAAGGTGGAGACAGGAGACACATACATTCCATTTGCCAGTTGGTAAGGCAACTATTATGTTACAGGATGTAGAGGTTTTGTTTGGATTTTGAGTAGATGGTGATGTTGTCATTCCTAGCCTAGAAAAATATTCTGAATCGACATGGAAATTTTTTTCTGCATAAGACTATGGCATTGTTAGGAGGGGGATATAAAAGGTAGTCAAATTAAATCTAGTACATGTGAACATGTGATAAGGATCAGGGTTTCGGATGATGCGAGTGATGAGGAATTACCGCAGCGGGTACATATGTATATCTTACTATTGATTGGTGGAATGTTGTTTTCAGATCAATCTGGGAGCTTGATTTCTTTGCATTGGCTGTTGATGTTACAAAATTTACAGCATGCTGGTAAGCTTAGTTGGGGGGCTGCACTATATTGCATGTTGTGCAAGGGGTGTATGCGAGACACTCATTCTATTGGCGGCCCCTTTGTTGTTATTGTAGGTAAAATTATTGTTTAATTTATGATCCGTTGATTAATATGATAATATTTGGTTACTTATATGTCAATATTTTTTTTATGTGTCAGTTATGGGCTTAGGAGAGGTTCCCCATTATGCGACCAGTGTGTCGTAATGCTGATCCATTTGTAGCATTTGGACTTCCTCGACGTGCATATTTGCGCGTGTCACAATTCAATTTAATTGTGAACGGGTGTCACGACGTGTCCTTGTTGTGTATAGATATCAATTAGGGGCTCTCCGGCATGATTAGGTTGATTATACAATAATATTAATATCTCTGTTATGATATTAATATCTCTTGTTTTGAAAATTGTAAATATTCTACATTTTGTTACAGTTTATTTGGATACCATACATGGACGAGGTATTAGTGACATTACTGGCTTATTGTATTGTCAGTCTGCACATATAGAGATCTCGATGTCCTCTCATATGTTGGGAGATTGTGAAGTTTTACATGCCCTATAGGGTGATGATGTTAACGTTTTGTAAGTCGCATATATATTGTTTTCATTTTCTAGGTTGTATATGTTATTTACGTTTTGTAAGTCGTATACATATTATTTTCGTTCTCTAAATCGTATATATTGTTTACGTTTTCTAAGTCGTATACATGAATATCGTTTTGTATGTCGTATGTATAGATAGTGATTGCTGATATATAAATATGCATTTCAGAAATTTTGGGATATTGCATTCTGTTAAAACAATACACAGTCAAAATGTCTTCTAATATGCTAATTCGGTTATACTTTTATTGGGGTGGGAAAGTAGTAAACCTACCTTATTGCGGTTTGAGTTACAAACCGCAATGTGCAAACAAGTTTGTCTCAATCCACCGACGATTAAACTTTGATGAATTGCAAGCAAAGATATTTCATTACTGGAGTTGGATCGAAGTTCATATACTTTGGATTTGACATTACGTATGCCTCAGTCTGATGGTCACTGATATTGTACATGGTTTGGAATCCCTTTGGCAGATAATGATGATCTACAAACAGTCTATGACGTAAAATTGGAAATGTTGCATTTTCAGGCGGAGATCTATGTTGAAGCTAAACAAATACCCCAACTCATTTTTGGCTGTAATTCGCAATTAAATTTGAATATTCCCAATACCATTTCACAATAGTTTGTTAGTCAATTTGCATCACAACTTTCTCCACAGTTTTATAGAGAACGATCCCCAAAATATTGGTGTTGGTTGTTCTCAAACAAATTTTGAGATTGGTCAAAGTAGCCATCATGTCCCTGAACTACAAATTCAAAGCAACTCTGCATGTGGCTCAGATGATGAGTTCGAACAACAAGCATCCGATGACAGTTATTCTAGTGGTGGTTCTGATGAGTACATAGAGGCAGTAACTGAAACTGTTAAGGTGTTTTAACATCGTAAGAATGCCAGTGACATTATAGTTCCATCGTATATTTGACGTGCACATGCCTTCTACTCTGATATTGACAACATGCTTTCTTTCGATGCAACTGATAGAGGCTACGTCGAACACATGAATGAGTGGAGTGACATAAGCATGGAGTTGCGTTTGGGCATGCTTTTCGTGAGCAAGAAACATCTTAAAAGGAAAACTAAGTTATAGTCCATCAAGCACAACAGGGAATTCATTATAACCCAAAGCAAGCACAACACCTGGATAGCAAAGTGCAAAACTATACGCATTGACAGTGTTGACACAACTGGATGGTCAGGGCTGTTGAAAAAAGAACTTATAAAATTTGGAAAATAACTAAAATCATTGATATGCACTCCTGCATTGCCACGAGTAACAACAATAATAACAGCCAATTGAGCCATGAGAATGTGGATGAGAGCATAATTCACTTTATCGAAAAGAACCCTTGCAAACATGTGAAGGAAATTCAAGCACACATCAATGACAAAGTGCATGTGGACATCTCATATAAAAAGGCATGACACGGTCGTCGAAAAGCTATTGACATAGTTTACGATGATTGGCCGTCATCAGTTGTTAAATTGCCAAAATTTTTTAAGGATCTAATAGCACAAAATCCTGGTACCGTTGTGGAATGGAGACATCATCCAAAAAGTCATTGGTTTAAAAAGATCCTCGAGTTTGTATTTTGGGCTTTTGCACCTTCAATCCAAACTTTTAGATATAGTAAACCTGTTATATGTGTGGATGACACGTTCCTAAGGGGTGCTTATAAGGGTAAACTTCTAGATATAATTCTTCGCAGTAGGCCACGATGCTGGCAACCATCAACTACTACTTGTATATGCACTTGTCGATGAGGAAACGAATGATAGTTGGAGTTGGTTCATGACCCAACTAAGGGCTCACGTTTGTCAGGATGTGAATAATATTTGTGCCATAACGAATTGCCACAAAGGTGTCATCAATGCAATGAACAATTTAGAATTTTGGAGGCCACCTTGTGGGGTGCATCATTTCTGTCTCATTTATGTGAGAAGTAATTTCAACAAGAAATTTAAAAATCACAGGCTAAAAGACCTCTGTTGGCTGGTTGGGAATGCAAGACAACATCAAAAGTTCAATTGGTATATGGAACAGATTCGAAATATGAGCCCTGAAACTTATGATTGGCTCATGAATAGGAATATCAAGCTTGAACAATGGGCTTATTCTCGTGATTGCGGGTTTCGTTGAGATATTTTATCAATCAACATGGCAGAAAGTTGGAATAAAGTCCTCAAAAAAGCCCGCTATTTGCCAAGGCTTAAGTCTTGTGTTGACTTCACTTTTCATAAAACAATTGAACTTTTTAACCAGCACAGTAGAATGACAAGACATGCAAGTTTCCACTTACCAAAAAAAAATTGGGATAATTATCTCAAAATTGAACACACTGTCCGAGGCCGTATGGTTGAGAAGTTTGACCATCAACGTCAAATATACAATATTATAATAGCTCTTCGGCCTGATAAAAGAGGCAGAAATGTGCAGATTGTAAACTTACAAGAAAGAACGTGCACCTGTGGAAAATGGACGACACTTCAATTCTCATGTTCGCACGTCATGGTACATGTTTTAATTTCGGAATCAATCCAACTACATTTGTTGGTGAAGTGCACACAAACCAAACATATTTGCAAATATACTCCGGTCACTTTAATCCACTCCGACATCAAGACTATTGTGAAGATGCTGATTTTAACCTCACAATCTTTCGTAATAGGATGACACCTACTAAATCTAGGATAACAAGAAATGTTAGGATACGAATCTACAACAAGATAGATACAAGGTGTCCTGATGCTCTAAGAAGATGTACCTCATGTCATATGACCGGACATAATGCCAGGAATTGTCCAACAAACATAAATATTGGCTAGGCTTTTTTTTCTTGTAATTTAAATAATATTTTCTGCATTTTAGAGTTTCATGTACTTGTAACCCTTAATTTATTATAATTTTCAGTATTTAATGTTCGTTTACATAATTATTGTTCTTTACTATTTGGGATAATTTCAAAAACTTTCCCTGAGGTTTAAGCTAATTTCACTTACTATCCATTAATTTTAAAAAATATCACTTACTCCTTTTATTTCAATCTTTTTATAACATTTTCAGCCCATTATTTTATAAAATTAATTTAAGTGGAGAGAGACTACTTTGCTCCCAATTTTACTCCTAGTTCAAAGCTTTCTTTGATTAAAATGGTTGAAAGAAAAGGAAAAAAAGTATATATTAATTAACAAATAACAATAGGTTGTAACTTTTTATATCCTTCACATGCAATTAACGTCAAAAAATATATTTTAATTATTTTCATTTTACAACTTATTGATTTCCAAAATAAAATACCAATAATATTTTTTATTGTTAAATGTTATGTATACTTATGTATTCTAGATTTTTGCTCAAAATGGTGTATACAAACACATAAATACATTCCTAATTAAGGATACATAAGTTAGCTAAAAACTTTATAAAAAAATTCATTTCATTTTCCAAAAGTTTGTGATTTCCCAAACAAATTCGAATAATATATGTTTTTTTATAATATATGGTCATTTTTTTATGCATTTAAATTTTCGTTTGAATCAACACACATTAGCACATTACATAACCATATTTTTTTGTAAATAAATTTATTAATTTTTATAAATATATATTTCAATTTCGAGTTTAGGGGTACTAAGTGATATTAGATAAACCTCAGGGGAGGTTTATGAAATTATCCCTTAATATTTATTAATTCTTTCATTTATGCACTTCAAACTTCTTCCATGAAAATATTTCATTATAATTAATACACATTACAAATAGATAATGTTACAAATCTCTTCATTTTTTATTCAAATTTTGTGTGTGAATTACAAATCCTAAACCCTAAACCTTAAATTCTAAAAACACTAAACACTAAACCTTACACCTAAACCATAAATACCCTAAAAATAAGTAGAATTCTTTTTTTATTTATAGGCTTGGTCGTATGTTTAGTGCCTTGGTTGGTCATATGATAAGCATACGACTTTTCCACTTATATTTATTTATCAAAAAATTTCCTACTTTGAGATGCCTTTTTGTTTTCTTCACAAAATAAGAAATTAGCCTAATTTGGGGGTTGGAATTAATCCATGGCGTTATTAACATAATTACGAATTATGAGATAACTAATGATGCATTTTTAAAAGCTATGTCTAGATTAATAGAAAGGGAAAAGTCTTGTACTAATGAGAGTGAAGATTCAATTATGAGGTTAGGATACCCTATTCATGGATTTAAGTAGGGGTGTTCGAGTGCCTAACTGTTATTGTCTTACATTGCCTAAACAATTTACATTTATACCTTTAATGAATTTTGTTGCATGGACAGTCAACATAACAGTCAATATTATGTAGGTGGTCTATATCTGTATCATTAATAGTCCCTTTAGTTTGAGACTGAACTTAACTTCAAGGTTATGTTGATCTCTGCTTCGAAGTCCCTATTGAAGCTTCATACATCACCATATGAAGACCTTGTGTTTATTACACCTCGGAGCTCCCAATCTTGAATATTTGAGACTATTTTCTTATCGAAGCCCTCAGTTGAGGCTTTTTGATTATACAATCTTGTTTCGAGCTCTGAACTGGTCTTTGAGGCAAAAGCTCCTACAGTAAAAGGTTCTCATCTGAGACAGCACTTGACAAGCCTTTTGGTACATCTCAAAATAATGACCGCTTGTCTTTCCATTTCTGTTCACTTTTCCTGCCACACGCTCAAGTATCAATATTTCAAATTTGAAATCATTACTTTTCCTGGAAATCATGCCTCATTATTACCTGTTGACCCAAAGCAACCTAAGAGGGGGTGAATTAAGTTGTTTAAAAATAATTTGTAAATGAAGCACAAATAAAATTTTAACACCCACAAGTAATTTGATAGAAATATAATTAATTAGGCACAAAGTGAGCAGCATAAATAAATAGAGAGAGAAAGATTATTCAAACAACTCTTCCAAGCTAGCAAGCTCGGAGTAGTAGTCCACTAAGGTGCTTCTTTAAATTTGGTGAGTCGATAATCCAAGTTGTACACAATGTAGGACAATCCTTGCTCACACTACTTCTATCTAGTTGAGCCAAGAATTTTACACTTAACCTCACTTTTGTACAATGATTATCACTCCACTCAATGCTTTTGAATAACACTTTAAAATACACACTTTTTTCCACTAATACAACACTTCTAAAGAACTAATTTTCACTCAATTTGCTTCTTACTTGCGTATGTTCAATGTGGAAGTTGTTATTCATAAATACAGATTGGTTGGTATTTATAGACTCTAATGTAGTAAAAGAGCTTCCAACCACCTCTCAATGACTAAGTGATTAATGCTGAGAAACTAGCTGTTATAGGATTCGGACGTCTGATAACTCTTTGATGCATCCGAACATCTAAAACATAGAGGTTGAGATCTATGTTCGGACTGCTGAGGTTGCGTCCGTATCTTCATCTGAAACTAATTGTTTGTTGAGTTGGATCCTCGGATAGTGCAGTGCATTCGAAAGGTCTAATGCCTTACAAATATTGATCTTCCTTCAGACGGTCAGGTGTGTCTGATAGAATTTCTTTCGGATGATATTGAGTGTCTGTTGTCAACTCCTCAGAATCCTTGCTCTCTGTATAACCATTCAGACAGTGCTCTACGTCCAAGAAAATTTGTTTGAACGAATTCCTACGTCCGCGAGAATAGGTCTCGTTCGGACACTTTTCTATGTCCGAAGCTTCTCTGTTTCAGATGATGTATAGCGTCCGAAAACTCTTTTTAAGTCAGGTTCTTTAAAACTCCTAGCAGCTCAGCTTAATTTCAAAGTATTAGATTGGATTTGTCATAATCAAAACCAAGAATATAGGTCAACAATTCTCCATTTTTTATGATGTCAAATCATAAAGCAATTTAAGCAGCCATGGCTTAATCAACCAACCACAAGCTTAATCAAATAACCACATACAACCACAAACTCAATCAACCACATTTCTCCTCCTTTTGGCATTATCAAACTCAATCAGCTCAAACAAAACAGGAGAAAACTCTCCCTGAGATTATGCTCCCCCTTAATCAAATAACCAAGAAACAACCAATAAAGTATGAAAGTCAAGATGATAACCAATATCAACCAAAAGTCACATTAATATCAACAAGGTAGTCTACACAACTACATGTCACATCAACAATTTCAACCAAATGTTATAGTAGTACAAGGCAAACAACCTAAGAACTAGAATCTAAAACTTTCTTCTTTTTTGATCGTTGAGAACTAGAATCTAAATCGTTCTTCTTTTTTGTTCATTGCTTGCTTTTTTCCTTTTTCTGGTGGGCAAATCGTCATCTATAGCTTCACTGTCGTGTTCGCTGGCTTCTTAAACATCATGGCACTGCATGATATAATTGAATATGCCATCAACATCTTCTTCATCATTAGTTTCGTTTTGTTGGGCACTAGAGTCTTCAGGATTTGGCACACTAGCTGGATCTTCTTGGGCTCTAGCTCAGGGTATGAATGTTTTGCATCGTCATTTTCTTCTTCGTCGCTGTCAAAGGAGGATTCAAAGGTGTACTGCAACTGAATATTGGCAAATTGCACTTGGGCAGAAGCAGATATACCCAAGCTTAATGCCTCTTGAAGGATCCTTTGTCTGGTTTCCAACTTCTTTAATTTCTTAATGGTTTGGCACTGAAATTTGGCCATTTGGCTACTAAGATTGGTGACAAGGTTGCACAATTGTTAAAGGTAGGGTTCAAAAGTAGATATTTATGAAGGATGGGTTAGTAGAGGTATGGATGAAGAGGATATAGTAGGAATAGCCGATGAGAAAGTGCTTGACTGGAACTCGAGGCATGTTCTTTTGACTTTTCTAATTCATATTTAGCTTTAGTGAGTCACTTTTGATTAAAAAAATGCAAACCTTTTCTCTCAATATAAGCTTTATTAAAATAAGGGGGATATTGCTTTTTTTTTTTTTTCAGTAAAAGGAATATCAAAATGATCAAAAACTTTTCTTAAAAACTTTCCAAATGGGAGTGTTAGTCAAGAACAATTCCCATAAGGAGCAAAACAAGTACCCAAAATCAACTGGCGGACATCATATTGAGCCAGGAAAATGCAACTTTATTTGTTTTATTGTATTTTTAAAGGAATCAATCTTATTATGTCATCAAGGGGAAGCTTTCTGTTCAGAAGTCGCCACATGAAGATAGAAATCTTGGCTTGTAGTCTGCCATCCCATATCATTTTCCGAGAGAGCATGGAAGCATGTGAGGGGAGAGTGCATGAGATTGAAAATTTACCATTTGTTGAGAGAGTCCACACTAGCTCGTCTGGTTCCATTAGATATCTGGATAGCACTTCCATGAAGGAGCTGCCTTAGTCTTTCTAGCTCTTGAAGTGAATAATGCTCATTCAAACACGAAAGATTCCAACCATTTGTGCTCCATACCTGGGCAATAGTGAGGTTTGGCTTGGACACTTTGCTGACTTCATTAAATAAGGGTCCTGTGGACAGCCATGTATCAAACCAAAAAGAGGATTGTCCGTTGCGTATCAAGAATAGAAAACTACGTTCTGCGTCTTGTCAACTTTTGAGCATGCACTTCCATATGTACGAGTCTCCATGTCCCTCCTGTATCAGGCGAGGATGGGAATGACAATATCTTGCTTGCATGAATGTGCACCACAAGGAATTGCCCTTTCAAAATTTCCACCACAGGTTGATACGAAAACCTTTAGCCAAATCCGATAATGAAACAATAGCAAGTCCATTTGCCTCTACTGGCCGACAAATTGATTTCCATGATGCCCAATGGTGTTTACTACCCAATTCCGAGTTTCTAAGTGCAATGCCCCAGAAGAAGTTGGTGAATTGCCTCCCCAAGTCCTTAATAACAGCTTTAGGAGGTTGGAGCACTGTGAAGAGGTATATTAAGAATGCTACTGAGGACATGCTTTATCAAGATTAACTTACCTCCGGGAGATAGAAATTTTGTTTGCCACCCTGCAATCCTAGAGGTTATTTTCTCGATCATTGGCTGGAAAAGAGCCTTTCTTTTCTTTGCCTTTAGAATAGGGCAACCAAGGTATGTGAAAGGAAGGAACCGTTGTGCAAAACCTGTTTGGCATTGAATCATCCTTACTCTTGAAAGTGGAGCATTTTTGGGCATGTAGAAAGAACTTTTGGACTTATTAAAGAGCAGCCCGGATGATACTTCAAACTGAGTGAGAAATTCCATGAGGCTTTTGATAGACTTGGTTTCTCCTTTTGTGAAAATAACTATGTCATCTGTAAATGTTAGGTGGGTGATTGGCTGGCATTTCCTCGGCAATGCATAATCTAAAATTTTCCCCCCATCGTTGGTATTGAGCTTTTAATTCTCGTGAGAAGGTTTTCATTGCAATTATGAAAAGGAGAGGTGATAAGGGGTCTCCCTGGTGAACACCTCTGGTGAACTTGAAAAAGCCTTTTGGGGAGCCATTAAGAAGGATGGAGAACCAGCAATTTTCTAACACATTCTTCAAGATGGCATTCCAGTTTTCGCTAAACCCAAGTTTTTGCTGAACTGCATAAAGGAAAGACCAGGAGAGGCGATCAAAGGCCTTTGCTAAATCAAGCTTGAAAATGATATTACCTCATATGGTTTTCCGATTTATGAACTCGACCATCTCCTGAACCAGCAATATGTTATCGGTGATGTCTCTGCCTTGTACATAAGCTACTTGCTCATGAGAAATAATTTTGGGCAGTACTAAAGATAGTCTGTTAGCCAATATTTTGGTGCAAATTTTATTGAAAAAAGTACAAAGGCTAATTGGTCTAAAGTTATCAAAAGAGGAAGGGTTCATAATTTTCGGGATCAATGCTATAGGTAGGGGGTGCTTGTAAAAGCTCTGGGAAGCGGCTGCCCTTTCAAGAAATCTTTCACTGCATTGTGAAGGTCATTTTGTATGATTTCCCAGCAGGTGGTGAAAAATACTCCATTAAAACCGTCCATTCCAGCAGCCCCATGTGGGTTAAGGCCAAAAGTTGCCTCCTTGAGCTAGTTCATGGATGGCTCGGCAAGCAGCTTTCTGTTATCCTCTTGTGTAATTACTTGTGAGATGTTGTTCAAGAGATCATGATTGATATCTGGGTCACCTGGGGATGTTAAAAGATCCTTGAAGTGATAGACACCTTCTTCTTCAATAAGCTGCCAATCTTCCGTCCACGTCCTGTCCACCTTAAGCCTTGAGATGTTCAAGTTGTGCCTCTTAGTAAGGAGTGAAGAATGAAAGAATTTTGAGTTTTGATCTCCTTCTTTGAGCCATTTCAAGCCCGATTTTTGTCTCCAGAAACTTTCTTCTTCGGCAAGGCATTTGGCGTGTTTGGCTTGTGCATCAGGGCAAGTGCAATTTGGTTGTGTTGAGTCGGCTGTTGTAGACAGGTGGTTTCACACTATTTGACTTGCAACTCAGCATTTCTCACCTTGTAAAAAATGTTACCAAAGATGGTGTGGTTCCAATTCCTTAATTCCGCCTTTTGCCTTTTAAGCTTTGAGGCAAGGATATTAAGTGGGCTGCCCAAACAGTGAAGATGCCAATTATTTTTGACAACCTGCATGAAGAGAGGGTGGTTAGTCCATGCATTTAAAAACCTAAACTGCTTTGGCCCGGATGACATTCCATTTGATGTCTTGAGGAGCAGCGGAGAGTGATCCGAACACGTTTTGAGCAAATGTTCCACCTTAGTTTGTTGAAAGGTAGATAGGAATGCTTGGTTACATACATAACGATCAAGTCTTTTCCATACCAAGCTGCCACACATATTACCTCTCCAAGTGAATTTGCAGCCTTGATATGCCATGTTCATAAGGCCACAATCTAGGAGACAATCGTTGAATTTCATGTAAGGCTTTAACGTCCACCAAAGAAGAACCCTTATACTCATCCGAATTGGAGATTACATTAAAATCCCCCCCCACCAGCCATGGATTTGAGGATTGTACCGCACGGAGTTCTTGCCATAAACTTCTTCTTTCATATTTAGTGCATTTAGCATAAATGAATGCAGTTAGGATATCTTGTTGGAGTTGATTAGAAGAGATGGAAACATGCATGAGCTGGTCCGAACTTACCAACATAGAGACAGAAAAATTTGGTTCCAGAAAAGCCAAATCTTCCCATTAGGATTGGATATGTAGCTATCAAAGCTTAATCTACGAGCAAAGGAATGAATCCGGTCTTTGTCAACCATCGGTTCTAACAAAGCAAGGAATTTTATTTTGTGTTCTTTTTTTAACTGTTTTATTCTTCGAATTGAGGGTTTGTTATTCACCCCTCGAATGTTCCATACCAGAAAATAGTCCATTAATTGGGGGAAGAGGATGGCAGTTTGGAGAGCCTCGTTCGCAGTTCCACGGCATGGTGTAGGTGCGTTTCCTTCTAATATTTTTCTTTGGGGCAGGCCTATTCTCGGACAAATCCCTTGAATCCATGAGATGTTGAGTCAACATGGCTGCTATTTCTCTTGGGGTATCCGTGTCTGAAAAGTAGCAAGGAAGCTCCTCCATTATTCAGACAGCTGCAAGAGCTTGGTCATCTTTGGTAAGAAGTTGAGTTGGCCATTCGTGTGTCTCATTTGGATGAATTGACTGCTCTTTTGAATGGGTCACATTCGTTTGTTTAGCTAAGGATAAGTCGGGGTTTGTTATTCTGCAGTTTGAATTGGTCAACCCTTTTTCCAAGGGATTAGGATGCTGAGTTGATAGGCTTGTTTGAGGAGTTGCGACCACCTTATCTTCTGTTGAATTCAAAATTTGAAATTCCAGGTTTGTTGGGGGCCGAAATGGTGGTGGTTCAGCCACCGGAATGGTGGCTACCGCCACTTTTGGTGCTGAAAATTTTGAAACTTCTTGTTCTGATGATGTTGGGTCGCCTCCATGGGTTGAATCGTGGTGAGGTCTTGTTCAGTAACTACTCCCGGTGGATTTTTTGTCAATGGGTGCTGTGATGGAGGATGTGAAATTTGATCAATCACCGTCTTCCCATCATCTTCGCGTGAAGGTGGTAAAGGTTGCTTTGTTCCAGAAGGTCCAGCTTCATGATGCTTCACTGGTGTCCAGCGTGTTTGGGTTGATGTCTTTGCGTGATTCTTCATGTGCTCACTAAGACCCATTGGTTTGTTTGCAAAACACTAGCTCTCTTTTCCTGCATGCTTCATTGGTATGGCCTATTTTCTTGCACTTTTTATAGTAGCATGGCACTTCTTCATGGCTAATTTTTTGCAAAATGCCTTCCCTACCAACCCCCAGCCAAACTCTAGAAGGGAGCTCGGAAAGGAGGTCGACTTCTACGCATACTTTTGCAACACTTGGCCTAGTGAAATTTGCGGTTGCCAAGTCAAGTTTGAGAGGAGTACCAACCGCTCATTCACTGAGCGAGGCTAAACACGGCATGTTTGTTGAAGAAGACTGATGGAAGACCTTCAAAAGTAATCCAGATGGGAACTATAGACAGTTCCTCTTTGGTGGTAAAATGTGGATGCCATTTAAGAATTCTCATGTAGTATCCATTAACTATCCAAGTGTTCTTGAGCCAACATCTCAGATAATCCTCCTTCAAAGAAAATCTGATAAGTATGTGCTTGTAGTCAAGGTATCCAATGGTAAAATCCTCTTTAAAACCAATGGTATGAAAGCTTTTTCGGAGTATTTCCATGTTCGGCTTACCCCTCAGAAAGTTACCAACCAGTGTGTATCAAAATGGTGCAGCAAGTTGTTGTATTTCTTCATTGGAGAAGAATATTGTTGGTTCTCTCTTGTGCGATTGGAGGGCCTTCAATGGAGTGTTGGAATTTGGGACTTGAATGTTCAGATTTTGGCCACCTGAGAGTACTTGTGCAAAGCTTTTAGGTTGCCCTTCAACCGGTTTGATCGGCCATTCATGGTCGAGAAAACAAAGTGTATTTGGAGTTTTAGAGTGAGAAAAAGTAGAGAGAAGGAGGAGAGAATTTTCTTGTGTGTTTAAGGTGATTTAAAGGTTTAAAGGTATTAGGCACAATGATGTTTATGTGATTTATATTGACAATATTGGTAGTAGCAATGTAAAATGTTTAACCACTTCTATAGATGATCCTTGGCTTTGGCATAGAAGGTTTTGTCACTTCAACATGGATTTAACTGAAAGTCCTGCTAAGAAAGAATTGGTGAGAGGCTTGCCAAAATTGAATTTTTTAAAAATAAAATATGTGATGCATGCCAATTTGGTAAACTTGTTAAAGTGTCTTTTAAACCAAAGAATTGTGTGTCTACTTCTAAACCTTTGGAATTATTGCATTTGGACATGTTTGGTCCAACTCAGCAAGCTAGTCTCGGTGGTAGTAAATATGCGTTTGTGATTGTTGATGACTATTCTAGATATACTTGGGTACTATTATTGTTCACAACTCAACTGAAGCCTTTGGAAATTTTGTAAAACTGTTTTCTAAAATACAAAATATGTTGAATTTGAAAATGATTCGTTTGAGAAGTGATAATGGAGCCGAATTTAAATTTGGAGGTTTCAAAAATTTTGTGATCACAATGGTATTTCACATGAATTTTTGGTTGTTAGAGTGCCGCAACAAAATGGTGTTGTTGAGAGAAAAAATAGAACACTTCAAGAGGCAGCTTGAATCATGATTAGTGAATGCGATTTACCAAAATATTTTTGGCCAGAAGCCGTTAACACGGCTTGTTATGTTATGAATCGAGTTCTTTTGAGACCAATTTTAAATAAAACTCCTTATGCTTGTTTTGCAGAAAACCTGTTTCGAGTTATTTCAAAGATTTTGGTTGTAAATGTTTTATTTTAAAAATTGCAGAAAATCTTGGAAAATTTGACAAGAAATCGGAGGAGGAATTTTCCTAGGATATTCTAGTGACAAGAAAGCATACCGAGTAAACAATAGAAGTATCCAACTCTTTTAATTTAAGATGTTGTGCATGTTACGTTTGATGAGGCTAATGATATTATTTGAAAGAACCTTTGTGACGATGAAGATGTAGGTATAAAAAAGGAACTTGAGAAACTCACCATACATGAAGAACATCAAGAGACCACAACAAGCAATGAGGACAACGTTCGTCACTTGGATGGTGAAGAAGAAAAGAACGAAGATACTCCGTAAGATCTTCCAAGAACATGGAAATTTGTCTAAAATCATCCTCATGATTTGATCATAGGTGATCTGTCTGATGGGGTAAAAACTCATTCCCATAAACCTTTGCATAATAATTGTGCCTTATTCTCTCATATTGAACCTAAACGTGTGGATGATGCATTGAATGATGAATCTTATTTTTTGCTATGCAAGAGGAACTTAACCAATTTTAGAAAAACAATGTACGGACTTGGCTGAAAGACCCTCAATTCATCCCGTGATAGGAACAAAATGGGTTTTTAGAAATAAATTAAATGATACTCAAAGGTGTTGGACCCCAGTTATGATAATCATATTTTTGATGATAACCAAATCGTACTAACGTCTTGAAAACAAGTGTGTAGAAAAATAGGAAGGCTTGGACAAAAATGATCATTCGAAAGCAATCAAGAAAAACAACCAAAAGTTGAACAACACTTTACGGACGATGAAGAGCGTCCGAAAGAAAGGAGTTCGGACGCAAGGAAGCGTCCAAAATATGACCAGACAATACTGAAAGAAGAACACATCTTTCATATGCAAATAACTGTCTGAATGACAATGCTTCGGACGTAAAAGATCGTCCGAGAAAAGGAATCCAAAGCCAAAAGGATCGGGTGTTGAAGATTGTCCGAAGAAAGGAGCTCAAAACAAAGAAAGTTTTTTGTCAGGCTGTAGGACGCATATAACCGTCCGAGACACTGTTCATCAATCTGTAGGATGCATATGACCTTCTGAGACACTGTTCATGATGCTGTAGGACGCATAATCGGACGTCCGAACCACTGTCTTATCAAACCCTCAAACCCCTAACGGCTAGTTTTTAATAGCTAGTTTTATGACTGTTGGAGCTCAAATTGCAGCACATCTTTCATCTATAAATAATCGAAGGACATCCAAATGATGTGTGGAACTACTACATTCAATACAAACACATGTAAGAGCTATTTTGGGAGAAATAGGCTAAAATATTTTGGGTTGTATTGGTTTGGGTAGTATAGTTTTCTTGGCTCAACTAGAGGGAATTAGTGTGAGCTAGAGTAGACTAGTGAGTGATCTTCAAGTGTAAGAGTGGAGGGATAACAAGAGTACAAAAGTGAGGTTGTAGTGTAAAACCCTTTGGCTCAACTAGAGGAACTCAGATGGTGCAAGGTTGAGCCTACTTTGTGTACAAGAAGGTTATTGCCTCACCTTCTTTGAAGAGGCACTACTAGTGGATGTACTCCAAGATTGAGAAGTTTGGGAGTTTGGTTTGATATTATTTATCTCAATCTTTTATTTGTTCTTTAAGCTTTGATTGTTATTAACCCAATAAAATATTTATCTTTGATCATTTGTGCTTAAGTATTCATTTGTTGCACAAAGTTTGCATTTTTATTAAGCACTTCAAAAGGTTTGTTTTTTGAGACAACCAAATTCAGCCCCCTTTTAGGCTGCTTTTGGGCCAGCAATTGGTATCAGAGCTTGGTCTCTTCATGTTTTGGTTTAATCACCTTAGAATAAAGATCATTACGGCAACAAATAATGCTTTATTTTTAGAGGGGCATTCCATTACTAGACCTCCCATGTTTAATGGGATTAATTTTGTTTGTTGGAAGGAAAGAATAAAAACTTTTATACAATCCATTGATATTGAATTGTGGTACATTGTTTATGAAGGTCCTTTTGAGGCTAATATTCTTGATGAAAATACACATAGATTAAGGCCTAAGACTAGATATGAGTTAAATGTACAAGATAGAGTAAATTTAACTTTAAATGCTAAAGCCATGAATATTTGTATAACACTTTGGATGAAGATGAGTCTACTAAAGTGAAGGTGTCTAAGGTTGCAAATCAGCCAAAGAAATATGGGACAAATTGAAAGAAATCCATGAAGGAAGTGAAGATATAAGAGAGCAAAAGAAGTCACTTCTTGTGGCTAAATATGAATCCTTCAAAATGGAACCTCATTAGAATATTGACAAGATGTGTTGTAGGTTCAATACTATTGTAAAGGATTTGGAAGGTTTAGGTAAAGAATATTCCTTGGGTGAAAAGAATAGAAAGATTTTGAATGCTTTACCTAGGGAATGAGAACCTAAATCCATTGCCATAGAAGAGTCTTAAAATTTAAATTCTATGCCTATTGAGTCTTTGATTAATTCACTAACTTCCTTTGAATTGAAGTTGAAATATAAGGTACAAGATGATGAAGAGGCAAGGACAAAAAGAAACATAGTATTGAAGGCTTCACAAAATGATACAAGCAAGAAGCCAAGTGAAAAATGCTATTAATATGGCCAATTGGGATACTTTCCAAATGAGTGTCCATCCAAGAAGAAGAAGTAAAAGGAAGGAAGCCTCACTTCAACTACTTCCAAATCACATGGGATGATTCGGATGGAGAAGTTGAAGAAGAACATGAGGTGACTCAAATGGCCATTGGAGATAATAAGGTATCCTCTAGTTATGATTCTTATAATGATTCATGTGATGATGATGATGATGATGTTGAATCATTTATTTTTAAAATGCATGAATGTTTGAAAGAATCATATGCTAAGAACAAAGAGTTAAAAAATACGTTTAATGCTTTATTGAGTGCAAACTCAAAACTTGTGCATGAAAATAATATGTTGACACAAGAAAATGATGTTTTGAAGAAAAAAGGATTGGATGCAAAAACCACGATCAAAGAAGAACAAGCTTCATTGAAGAAGAAAAAGGAAAATGTTTTTGAAAAGAAAAGTACTAGAAATATCTTTACACATCAAGAATTTTACGTATAAGAGAAAGGATGGTTTGTGCTTTGTAAAATCTAAATCTTCTTTTTATGGCAATAAGAGTATTATTATGCAATTTGCAATTATTGTCATCAACATGGACATGTGAAAAATGATTGCTATGTTAAACAAAATGAGAAATTTAGAATGAAGGCAATTTGGGTGATCAAACATGCTACTAGCCCTATGGGACCCAAGAAATTTTGGATACCAAAAGTTGTTACTTAATCTTGTACGTAGGTATGCTTGCATAGCACCAAGGGATTCAAGATGGATTATCAATGGAGGGTGTTCAAAGCATATAAGCTAAGATGACATTGAAATGGGTAACATTTAAATTTGTTGAGAATGTGTTAATGTGAACTATGATCTCTTGAATATTAGTCAACTAATGTTAATGTGAACTATGATCTCTTGAATATTAGTCAACTATGTTATTGAACTTGTTTAGAATGCTTGGGTATGAGTATCCCCAATTTTATCTATATTAAGTCACTACTTGGAAAAGAAAGGGGGGAGCATTTTCATTTCTAAATGGCTTATTTGTTAGAAATTAATTTGCATCACAAGAAATTGCATGCATATATTCTTTATTGTTTTCATGATTATTTTGGTAAGGAATGAGTGATAAATGCCTTAATGTTAATACTTTGCATAGATTTCCTAATTTCTACTTGATTTTATATTCTTGTAGGGAAGATATATATTTTGAACTTAACATATCCTCTATATTCTTACTTGAATTTCAAGCATAGTTTAAGGGGGAGATTGTGGGTATAAATTATTTCTACTCTTATATTTTGATGATGCCAAAATGGGGAGAAAATAAGGAACAAAACCTCTTGTCTTATGCTTTGTATGTTTTGGTTGTTTTTAGAATTGTCCAACTGATTTTTCATCATCAAAAAGAGGGAGATTGTTGGACCCAGCTATGATAATCATGTTTTGATGATGAACAATTCGTACTAACGGCTTGAAAATAAGTGTGCAGAAAAATAGGAAGGCTTGGACAAAAATGATCATTTGAACGCAATGAAGAAAAACAACCAAAAGTTGAACAACACCTTACGGACGATGAAGACCGAGTAGTCCGAAAGAAAGGAGTTCGGAAGCAAGGAAGCATTCGAAATATGACCAGACAACACTGAAGGAAGAACACATCTTTCGGATGCAAATAACTGTCTGAATGACAATGCTTCGGACTTAAAAGATCTCTGAGACAAGGAATTCGAAGCCAAAAGGATCGGACGTTGAAGATCGTTCGAAGAAAGGACCTCAAAATGAAGAAAGTTCTCTGTCAGGCAATAGGACGCGTATGACCGTCTGAGACACTGTTCATGATGCTGTAGGATGCATGATTGGACGTCCAAACCATCGTCTGAACCCCTAACGACTAGTTTTTAACAGCTAGTTTTCTGATTGTTGGAGCTCAAATTTCAACACATCTATCATCTATAAATAATCCAAGGACATCCAAATGATGTGTGGAACTACTACATTCAATACAAACACTTTTAAGAGTTATTTTGGGAGAAATAGGAAAAAATATTGTGGGTTGTATTGGTTTGGGTAGTATAGTTCTCTTGGCTCAAATGAAGAGGGAATTAGTGTGAGTAATAGTAGACTAGTTAGTGATCTTCAAGTGTAAGAGTTGAGAGATAACAAGTGTAAAAAAGTGAGGTTGTAGTGTAAAACCCTTTGGCTCGACGAGAGGAACTTTGTTGGTGCAAGGGTGAGCCTACTTGTGTACAAGAAGGTTATTGCCTCACCTTCTTTGAAGAGGCACAACTAGTGGATGTACTTGACGCTTTAGAAGCTTGGGAGTTTGGTCCGATATTATTTATCTCAATCTTTTCCAAATCATGTTTTCAAACTCTCGAAAGCTTTATCTGGATTGAAACAAGCTCCCAGAGCTTGGTATGAAAGGTTAAGTGATTATTTTATTTAAAATGGTTTCCAAAGAGGTGTTGTTGATACTACTCTCTTCACCAAAACTAATCTTAATGTTTGCTAATCGTTCAAATTTGTGTTGATGATATTATTTTTGGAGCAACTAATGAAAGCTTGTGCAAGGAATTCTTGCACTTAATGCAAAAATATTAATTTGAAACAAGCATGATGTTAGAATTGTAATTCTTCCTTGGACTCCAAGTTCACCAAACAAAAGAAGGAACGTTCATTGCACAATCAAGTACACAAAGGAGCTATTCAAGTGATTTGGAATGGAAGATTGCAAACAAGTCGGAACACCAATGTGCACTTCAACCAAACTTGACAAAGATGAAGAAGGTAATAGTGTTGATGAAAAACACTATAGAGGTATGATCGGAAGCCTACTTTACTTGATAGCTAGCAGACCGGATATTATGTTTGCTGTTTGTCTGTGTGCTAGATTTTAATCTTGTCCTAAAGTATCACATTTAACTGCAGTAAAAAGATTTTCAGATACTTAAAAAGAACAATAGATTTTGGTCTTTGGTATCCTAAATCCTCTAACTTTGATTTGATTAGTTATTCTGATGCTGACTTTGCTGGTTGTAAAATTGGTAGGAAAAGCACTAGCGGTATGTGTTACTTTTTGGGTAATTGCTTGGTGTCCTGGTTGATATAATGAAAAATAGAATTCTATTTCCCTATCTACGACAGAGGTCGAATATATTGCTGTGGGAAATTATTGTGCTCAACTTCTCTGGTTGAAGCATACTTTAAAAGACTTTGGTGCTATTTTTAATTGTGTGCCCATAAGATGTGATAATACCAATGCAATTAATCTCACAAAAAATCCTGTCATGCAATCCAGAACCAAACATATTCATGTGAAGCACCATTTTATTAGAGATCTTATATTCAAAAATGAAATTTGTGTTGAATTCGTGTATACAAAAGATCAACTTGCTGATATTTTTACTAAACCCTTGGCATTAGATCGGTTTGAATCTCTCAGAACTCGTTTGGGCATCATCAATTTCATAACTGTATGAATTCTGTGTTCGGAAGCATATGAATGTCTGAACTATCTACTCTATCGGACGTACATAAACGTCCGAACTACTCTCTTTTGTCTCGAATGCTTACAATCGTCCGAACTCTCCTTCTCATTTCTCAAACTCTCTCTCTAGAATTTCTTTCGAACGATTATCATCGTCCGACACTGCTTCGGACAGACAACATAGACTTTCGGTAGTTCGTTCATCTGCGATCGAATGCACGATCAGACGGATACGAATCATACTCTTATGATCAATTCTTCTACTCGTTTAAATCCTTTCATTTTCTCTTTTTTGGACAATTCCCCCCCATCGAACCCTAGCTCTAGTACCCAAGAACCTCCTCAAAATTCTCTCAATCTCTCCCTTCTCCTCTGAAATTGCTTAAAGAATTCCCCTTCCGAACTCCTCACCCATCTCGATTGAACCTTATTTCATCCGTGTAACATCTCATTCCTTGAAATTTCCCACAAATCACCCAAACTCAATTTTTCCTCGTCATCTTTCCCTTCCAATTTACAATGGTATGATCATGCGGTGGCTCTTCAACAACTACCAGAGGGAAAAAAAATAAAGGGTAAGGCTCCAGTGCAAGGTCAAACATCCTGAAATCCTCAATCCATTCTCGATCCCTCTGGTAGCAATCTACGAAAATTCATTGATGCCAAGGCATCTGATCGGTACACTTCTCTTCTTAGCAAATCAATTATTGTTCAAAGGTCTGTTTCACAAAGTCTTTTTGCTTTTAAAAACCGAACTGGAGTAATATAGTTTACTTGGATTTGCCTGTCTATCATGATATGGTGCTACAATTTACTGTGAATTTTAGGAAGGGTCCTACTTTTCGTACGTTAGTATCTCGTGTCATTAACAAAAATCTTGAAATTTCCACAAATATCATTAATTCTATTTTTGAATGTGAAGTTACCTCTCTTAATGATATTTCCTAATTTTTCTCTTTGGATAAATGGCCTACTTTAGATACTCGTTTCGACATTGAAAAGGTCAGACAGATTTTTAGCGTCAATTTTAAACAGGCTTATGAAGCCAAAACTACACTGCTTACTCCTGAACTCAACATTTTATACAACATTAGTCCCTAACTTACTGCTACCAACTGATGGGCATCGCATTGAGTCTAGGAAGATGCAGTGTCAGTTGTACTTATTTTATTGTGTTTTTAAAGGCATCCAACTTGAATTTGGCTATTTCTTTTGCTCTGTATGGGAGCTCTTAACTGATACCAGCAGAAACATTCCCCTTGGCAAATTCCTCACTAATGTTTTCGATCATTTTGACATTCCCTTCACTGGCAAAAAACAATATCCTCCTTACTTTAACAAAGCTTACATTGATCGTAAAGGTTTTATGTTTTTCAATGATCAATGGTTTACAAAGGCTGCATATGAACTTGAAAAATCTAAATCTCTTGCTTCTACCTCTGGCCTTGCACTTCCTCACTCTCCTCCTCCTCCTCAACCATCCTCTTCCATACCACCTCCATCCCATGAATACCATATCTCTTCTTCAAAACTTGACTCTTTGATCTCTGCACCCTTGTTACTTCGTTAAGCAACCAAATGAGCTTCTTCCAACGCCGCACCCATCGAAAGCTCAAAAGGCTTGAAACTAGACAAACTATTCTTCAAGAAGCACTCAGCCGTTTAGGCATGTCTGCCTCAGCTCAGGTTTAGTTTGCTAATATTCAATCCCAATACATTCTCTAGTCATCTTCTGATAGCAATGACAATGATGATGGTGATCATTCTATTCCTGAGGTCGAAAATCGTGAGGATCCCGTTGGCACCACCAATCCTGACAAAACTACTGCTCCTGGCACTGATGCTGATAATGATGAAGACGTCAATGACACATTAAACTATATCATACAACGCCATGATCCTCAAGATTTAAGTGTACAAGACAGTAAGGCTACGGAGGACGATGCACCACCAACCAAACGTAAACGTGAGGAACGCTCCAAGAAGAAGAATGACTCCACTTCCACACCTTAGCTTTTCTTTAAAATTTCTTATGTCCTTAAACCTTTGTTGGAGTTGACTATTCTGATTGTATTTATTCACTTATGTATGCACTCGGTTATCATTATGCATTTGGTAATTACTCATTTGATTCTGCATTTGCTTTTTTATTGCTGCTTATGTAAGAAGAGAGGTGAGCTTCTTCTTAGGGGGAGCTTATCTACTTTTGATGATGCCAAAAGGAAGAGTGAGATGACTATTCATAATCATGATTGTTAAACCGATTGTATGACAATTCACTAGTTGTGGAGGAGCAACCAGAAATGGTGGAGGAGCAACCAGAAACGGTGGAGAAGCAACCAGAATCGGTGGAGGAGCAGCCAAACCCAGCGGGGAAGCAACCAGAAATGGTTGAGGGATTATCCCAACAACCTATGGTTCAAAATTCAAATCTCACCTTCCATGGGATCACTCCAACAACCTTGGATAAGGTTATTAATTCAAACCAAGAAATGGTACCTTATACACATGAGCAAACTTTGGAAGTTCAAATCTTGAACCCCTTAGATGGTGGGGCCACATCTGATTTGGAAGAGTCACAACTAAACTCGGCTACCCCAAAAGCAAGGGATAGCCGAATCTCAAACAATCCCTCATTGGATGATTCCTTCATCTCTCATGGTAAAATTATGAAAGAATAGAAGTTACTGTGTTACTTTCGGACAATGAATCTCCCCATGCAAACCATGCAGTGAGGGAGGTTATCCAGCCATCTTCTCCCACTCCACAACCAACTGGTAAGTCCTTATCTAAAAAGAAAAGACGCAAGAGAATCTACACCATGCCAAAGCCAATGCGCACTCTGTTGGTTAGGAAAACTACCATTTCGCCCTCCTCCCCTTAGGACTAAATGGATAGTGTCCTAATATGGAATATACAGGGGATAGCTAATAAACCCTCATTACGTAGGTTGAAGTTACTTATCAAACAGCACAAAATAAAAATTCTTGCTTTGCTGGAGCCCATGGTGGACAAAGCTCGAATCTCTTTCTTTGCACACAAATTAGCTTTTGATCGCTGTGAATGTAACACCAATGGAAAAATTTGGATTTTTTGGAATAATGAGCTTGGTTTAGCTCCCACTTTTAGCTCAGACTAGCTTCTACATGTTTCTATCTCCTCTTCTCTTCACAATACTGTCTTGCAATTGAGCTTCCTTTGTATATGCAAAATGCACAAAATTGGAAAGGAGAATTCTTTGGGCGGATCTCTGAGCTGTCCAACCTCAAACTCCAACTCCGTGGCTGGTGGGTGGTGACTTTAATGTTATCTCAAGCTCCGATGAATATCAAGGTTATAGCTCTTTGCAACTAGACACGATGGGTGAATTCAATGATTGTCTTCATGAATGTGGCTTGTTGGCTCTACCTTTTCAAGGTTGCAAATTCACTTGGTATGGGAGCACGTTTGGGACCGTGGTTTGGAAGCGGTTGAATTTATGGTAGCCTTCCAACATATTAATGTTGCGTACCTTCTCAAGACGTGCTCGGATCACACGCAACTAGTTCTCAATGCTTCTTCACCAATAACACCAGGCCCAAAGCCATTTAAATTCCTTAATATGTGGACAAAACAAAAGGATTTTTTGCAGGTTGTGAGCAATAATTGGTCCTTGCACTGTATTGGTTCCCCTATTTCTATTCTTGCTTCCAATTTACTTAAAAGACTCAAAGCCGAACTGAGGAATTGGAGTCACACCATATTTGGCAATATTTTCGCAAAGGTACATGAGGCTGAACAAGAAGTCAAAAGCAAGGAAGAAGCTCTTCTACTCCATCACTGCCAAAGTAATCAAATTGCTTTGGCTCATGCACAAGCTGTTCACATGCGGTGCCTTGCGGAAGAGGAAACCTTTTGGCAGCAAAAGGTGGGGCTGAAATGGCTAAAAGATGGTGACAAAAACTCCAAAATTTTCCATTCTACTCTTCTTGCTAAAAGGCAGCGATTGCGCATCTCCAGAATCAAAGTTGACGGGCAATGGATTAAAAATTTACAGCTTATTGAGGATGTAGGTATTACCTACTTTAAGGAACTCCTGACTTCTAATCATACCACTGCCTTAGACCCATCATTACTTGACCACCTCATGTGCAAGGTCTCAGATGTGGATAACCGGTATTTATTGTCTGAGCTGTCAATATAGGAATTAAAGGAGGCAGATTTTCTCCCTAAACCCTAACGGTGCAGCGGGAATTGACGGATACAATGGGAACTTTTTCACTACTTGTTGGGATATCATCCACCACGACCTCCTTCTTGCGGTGTGTGCTTTCCTCAAAGGTGCAAGATTGCCACGGATGTTCACTAGCACTCTTGGTGCATTAATTCCAAAAGTAGCCAACCCCAATTCCTTCAGTGATTTTTGGCCTATTAGCTTGTGCACCTTCGTCAATAAAATTTGTACTAAAATTTTGGCCAATTGCCTTGCCTCCATTCTGCCAAAACTCATCTCACCGGAACAAGCAGCCTATGTTCAAGGGAGAGACATTGCGGATAACATCCTTCTTGTCCAAGAGCTGGTCAACTTCATAGATCGAAAAACAAGGGGAGGGAATATGATTGTTAAACTTGACCTTGCCAAAGCATTTGATAGGCTGTCTTGGCCTTTCCTCTATGCAATTCTACAGAAGTTTGGGTTTGCTGAACATTGGATCTCCCTTATTTCAGACTTTCCAGCATATTTTGGAAGATTGTTGGTTTTCTATACTCATTAATGGTGCACCCAAAGGCTTCTTCAAATCCTCCAGAGGGGTTCGCCAGGGAGACCCTTTATCACCTCTGTTATTCATCCTAATGCTGGAAACGTTTTCTCAAGGATTGAAGGACCAATTTCGATGGGACAAAATAACACATTATTCCTTTCCGAAGTAGTGTCCAACGATCTCCCACTTGGCCTTCGCAGATGACATTGTTGTTTTTATAAAGGGAGATATTAAGTCCATTCGGCACCTTATGAGCTTTCTTTCGAGGTTTGAGCTCTCCTCCGGATAGCTTTTCAACAAGTCCAAATGTTCCTTCTACTTACCTAAAAGGTGGCTCCAGCTCGATTCCGGTTGATCCAAGCTAAGACGGGCTTCATCCATAAATCCCTTCCATTCACATACTTGGGCTGTCCCATCCAAAAAGCTAAAAAAAGATGCAATCTCTACCAGCCATTAATAGAAAAAATGGATGCCAATGAATTCATGGTTGGCAATCACGCTTCCTTTCTCCTGGAGGGCGGCTCGTCCTTATCAAGCATGTTCTCAGTAGCATCCCTATGTACATACGACAGGTTCTATAGTACTCAAAGAGCTGGAATCACAATTTGCTAATTTCTTTTGGGGTTACTCAGAAGGGATGTTAAAGTATCATTGGATATCATGGGCTACAATCTGCCAACCAACGTATTCAAATGGCCTAGGAGTTTCATCATTTGAGGAGGTGGTTCGCGGCTTTTGTATCAAACTTTGGTGGAAATTCTGACAAGGCGACTCTTTGTGGTGTTCTTTTCTTCAACGACGTTACCTTAAGAACCAACATCCCACCTTAGTATCAGCATCACCGGGTGATTCATTTACTTGGAAAAGGATGTTGCATGTTCATGAAGACACAGAAAAGTGGCTGCTATTCTTACTACGGAAGGCTGATTGTTCCTTTTGTGTTTGATCCTTGGACCGAACATGGGCCTTTATCCCACCTGGTGGAACTTTGTATTTCAGTATATGATGAACAACTTAAAGTTTCCCAGGTTGGGGTTAGTAATGGTTGGAATCTTTCCCTTTTGGATGAGAGATATTCCAATGAGGAGATACAAAACATTGCAGCATTTCTCAACACAAGACCGCTATTCTTGTCGGATGAACCGGATCTCATTGTTTGGACCCTCACACACAAAGGCTCTTTCTCACTCGCATCCACTTTCTCTCCCAAGATGCGGATTCAGTCTCAGCAAATGATTTGGGATGTAAGACTCCAATCGAAGATATCCATTTTCATGTGGAAATTATTGAACAAGCGGCTGCCTCTTGATGATACCTTACGGAAAATGGGCTTTTCATTAGCCTCCAAGTGCTACTTATGTTGCAATGAAGAGTCCGTGAACCATCTTTTTGTGGAATGTGAAACATCACAACAAATAAGCATTTCTTTGAAAATTGGCTGGAGATGGTGATTACTCCATCCACGACTATAATGGATAAACTTAATTCCTGGTGGCGGGACTTATGCTGCGTCGTCTTCCGCTATTGGAGCCATTCATAAAATTCTTCCTAGCATAATCTGTTGGTTCTTACGAAAAGCTAGGAACATGGCAGTTCTGGAGGACAAAGTATGCAGCACAACAAGGATTATTGTGGACATCTACTCTTACTTAGCGAATATCTCCTCGGCCCATCCCTTTAAACGAGTATCCACAACAGATGATTTGTTACTCTCACGCGGCATTTGCAAGCAACTTCTCCAAACCAAACCCAAGAAAGTCCTAGTTGTCAAATAGGACTGCCCTACCCAAGGATGCCTTAAGCTCAATATGGATGGAGCCTCCAAAGGTAACCCAGGAATGGCAGCGGGTGGCGGCATTCTCTGAGATCACAACGGCCAATGCATCCGAGCATTTTCCAATAACTATCAACAGCAAACTAACCTACAAGCTGAGGCATTAGCTCTTGTAGATGGACTCAAGATGTGTCATAATTTACGGGTCCACTTACTGGTGGTTGAGATTGCTGTCATACTCTCTCCAGCTAGTTAACAACTTGCAAGGATCATCGGCACCGATTTGGAGCATAGATCCACAATTGCGCCTCATCAATAGCTACTGTGTTGGGAAAGAGATTTCATTCAAGCATGTATTTAGGGAGTCTAACCATGTAGCTGGTTGTCTAGCTAATGAGGGTATATCAAAACCTATGAATGTTGAATATGATTGCTATACCATTCCCCAGCCGGTCAAGGGATTGGTCTACCTAGATGCTATAGGCTGATCGGCTTTGTAATCCTTGATTTCATCAATAAAATTTCTGCCCTCTTTCGGGCATTTGCATAAAAAAAGAAAAAGAAAAAGAAAAAAGAACTAGTCACTTACCTCGTGATTTGTCATCATCAAAAAAGGAGAGATTGATGATCTACAACCTTGATTTTGATGATAAGAACGAGATTTAACAATTTAAGTTGAGCTGTGCAAGGTTGCTAGTATTTTTTTTTTTTGAGCAAACACCCGTGGGTGAGAATTTATTTAATAATTACCATGATTTACAATGCCTTATCTAAGGGAAACTTTGAGCATCCAAGTGCAGTAATCCTCTAAGAGATTTGGGAATTGTGTCTTGGTTATACTCTATATAAGAAGAATGAATAACACCCTCATTTGCTAGCCTATCTGCTACTTGATTAGCTTCTCTAAAAATATGAGAAAAAGTAAAGTTCCTATCCGAAATAAAGGCTTTAATGAAATGCACTTGTTGATCAATGCTCCAAGGTGGTTGCATTCGACCCTTCATGATATGCGCTAGGGTTAGGGAATCAAGCTCCACTTGCACATCCATGAGCTGCAATTTCTCACAAAGTTTAAGGCCATCCACTAAGGCAGACGCTTCCGCTTGCAAATTGGTTAGAAGGTTGTAAATGTTGCTAAAAGCCTTGACGAGGTGTCCTTGATGATATTGAATGATTCCTCCCCCAGATGAAGGTCCTAGGTCTCCTTTTGAGGCTCCGTCAACATTGAGTTTTGTAATTTGCGTTATGGTAGTTAACAGAAAAGCATGATTAGTGGCCGAGTCATTTGGAGCTGTTAAAACTCAACGTTGACGGAGCCTTAAAAGGAAACCCAGGACCTTCATCTGGGGGAGGAATCATTCGAGATCATCAAGGACACCTCGTCAAGGCTTTTAGCAACACTTACAACCTTCTAACCAATTTGCAAGCGGAAGCGTCTGCCTTAGTGGATGGCCTTAAACTTTGTGAGAAATTGCAGCTCATGGATGTGCAAGTGGAGCTTGACTCCCTAACCCTAGCGCATATCATGAAGGGCCGAATGCAACCACCTTGGAGCATTGATCAACAAGTGCATTTCATTAAAGCCTTTATTTCGGATAGGAACTTTACTTTTTCTCATATTTTTAGAGAAGCTAATCAAGTAGCGGATAGGCTAGCAAATGAGGGTATTATTCATTCTTCTTATATAGAGTATAACCAAGACACAATTCCCAAATCTCTTAGAGGATTACTGCACTTGGATGCTCAAAGTTTCCCTTAGATAAGCAGTTGATGCATTGTAAATCATGAATTATTAAATAAATTCTCACCCACGGGTGTTTGCTCAAAAAAAAAAAAAAAAAAAATAGAGCCTAACGATGTTATTTCAAGAGATGTTTGTGAAAATGAAGATGTAGGTGTGCAAACGAAACTTGAGAAGCTCACTATTCAAGAAGAACATCAAGAGACCAAGGAAAGCAATGAGGACGATGCTCATCACTTGGATGAAGAAGGAGAAAGGAAAGAAGATTCTCAAAAAGATCTTCCAAAAGCGTGGAGAATTGTTTCAAGTCATCGTCAAGAATTAATTATAGGTGATCCATGCGATGGGTTAGATGCTCGTTCCATAAACCTTTGAATAATTATTGTGCCTTACTTTCTCATATTGAACCTAAACGTGTGGATGATGCTTTGAAAGACGAATCTTGGATTCTTGCCATGCAAGAAGAACTTAGTCAATTTAATGAAAACAATGTATGGACTTTATTTGAAAGACTCCCAAATCATCCCATAATAGGAACAAAATGGGTTTTATAGATAAACTAAATAATTAAGGTGAGATTGTTAGAAATAAAGCGAGACTAGTTGTGAAGGGTTATGATCAAGAAGAAGGGATTGACTTTGATGAAACTTTGCACCCGTTGCTCGTTTCTATTCATATGTTTCTTGCATATGCATGCTTCAAAAATTTCAAACTATTTCAAATGAATGTGAAAAATGTCTTTCTAAATGGTTTTATTAATCAAGAAGTTTTTGTTGAACAACCCCCGGGTTTTGAAAATAAAGATTTTCCAAATCATATTTTTAAATTATAAAAGGCTTTGTATAGGTTGAAACAAGCTTCTAGAACTTGGTATGAAAGATTAACTGGTTTCCTGATTGAAAATGGCTTTAAAAGGGGAGTTGTTGATACTACTCTTTTCAGCTAAATTAGTCATAATAATTTGTTGGTTGTTCAAATTTATGGTGATGATATCATTTTTGGAGCAACTAATGAAAGCTTGTGCAAGGAATTCTCATGTTTGCCCTATACAAAAAGAATTTGAAATGAGTATGATGGGAGAATTATAATTCTTCCTTGGACTTCAAATCCGCCAAACAAAGTAGGGAACATTCATCACACAAATCAAGTACACAAAGGAGCTACTCCAACGCTTTGGAATGGAGGATTATAAGCAAGTTGGAACACCAATGTGCACCACAACCAAGCTTGACAAAGATGAAGAAGGTAATGGTGTTGATGAAAAATACTATAGAGGTATGATTGGAATTTTACTTTATTTAACCGCCAGTAGACCAGATATTATGTTTGCTGTTTGCCTTTGTGCTAGATTTCAATCTTGTTCAAAGGAATCACACTTAATTGCTGTCAAAAGAATTTTTAGTTACTTGAAAGGGACATTGAATTTTTGCTTTTGGTATCCTAAATCCACTAGTTTTGATTTGATTAGTTACACAGATGCCGAATTTTCAGTTGTAAAATTGATTGAACAAGTACTAGTGGTATGTGTCACTTTTTGGATAATTGGTACACATGGTGTCTTGGTTTAGCAAGAAACAAAGATCCATTTCATTGTCCACGGCAAAAGCCAAGTATACTGCTGCTGTTCAACTTCTTTGGATGAACCATACTTTGAAAGATTTTGGCATTATGAAAAATACTAGTGCAATTAATCTCAATAAAAATCCTATTCTACATTCTATAGCAAAACACATTGACGTCAATCATCATTTTATAAGAAATCTCGTTTGCAAAAAAGAAGTTTGTGTTGAATTTGTTTGCACTGAAGATCAATTGGCTGATATTTTTAATAAATCTTTACCTTTGGATCGTTTTGAATTTCTCAGAACTTGTTCGGGTGTTACTGTTTTTAAACTGTGTGAGTTACGTGTTTTCAGACGCAAATGGTCATTCTAAGTTCTCTGTGTTCTCGGACGAACATCTCCGTTCGACCTATTTGGCTTTTGAACTTTTGGTTTTGGCCGCTCACTTATGTCCGAGCTATCCATTTTTCTCCCAAACTCTCTGAAAAAACAAACTAGATGTCGGACTATCACAACCGTCCGACATTCCTTCGGATGCTTGGTTAAGAATTTCGGCCTTCCGTTCATCTGAGAACGAACGAACGATCGGACATATATCAATCGTTTAGACATCCAAACGACAGTTCTATTCCCTTAAAACCTTTCATTTTCCCTTTTTAGACTTACTTCCTCCACCAAACCCTAACTCTGGAAAAGTAAGAGAAAGCTCCCAATTTCTTCAATTCTTCTCATTTAATGTGAAATTTTATCAAGAAATTCATCTTCTTATCTCTTCACCAACCCTATTTGAATCCTTTTTCCACCTTATTTACACCCCATTCCTTGCAATTCCTTAAAATCTCTTCACTCTCATTTTCACACTCTTCAATTCTTACATCTAATTCAAGATGGTTCGATCGCGTGGGGGTTCTTCAATTAGCTACAGAGGAAGAAAATTGAAGGGGAAGGCTCCAGCACAAGGCCAAACTTAAACGAATCCTCCACCCACTCCCAATCCTACCTTACGCAACCAAATTCATTAATGCTAAGGCATCTGAAAGGTATGCATCTCCGCTTAGTAAATTCATTATTGTGCAATGTCCTGTTTCCCAAGGGATGTTTGATGAATTAAATCTATCATTTGTTGAGGAATGTTTTGAAAAACAAAAATGGGGGAATTCAATTCATATTGACTTGCTTGTGCATCATGACATGGTTTTACAATTTACTGCAAATCTTCGCAAAGTTTCAACTGTTCAAACCTTAGTGTCTCGTGTGAACCATGTTAACCTCCAGTTGAATTCAAATAATATTAACTTAGATTTTGAATGTGATGTTATTCCCTTTGATGAAATCTCATATTTCTTTTCTTTGGACAAATGGCTTGCTGTTGATACTCTCGATTTGATGTCGAGGAAGTGAAACAAATTTTTCATATTGATTTGGAAAAGGCATCGGAAGCCAAAACTACTTTACCAAGTCCTGAACTCAATATTTTGTATACGTTGGTTACAAAGTTGCTTTTACCAACTCTTTGATGGACATCATACAAAGCCAGGAAAAATGCAATTGTACTTATTTTATTGTGGTTTTAAAGGAATTCAACTTGACTTTGGAAATTTGTTTTACTCCTTGTGGGAATTATTCCTGACTAATACTCGAAGGAACATTCGATTTGGCAAATTTTTAACTAAAGTTTTTTATCATTTTGACATTCCCTTCACTGGCAAAAAATAATATCTCCCTCATATTTTAATAAAGCTTACATTGAACGAAAAGATTGCATTTTTTCAATAAAAAATGGTTCACTAAAGCTAATTATGAAAAATTATCTTAATACAAATGCTGGTTTTTTCTCCTCCTTCTCTCTACATTTTCTCACTCTAAAAACCAAGTCCTGAACAAACTTCTTTGTATCTCGAGCCATGGCCGATCAAGCTGCCTTCAACCACTGGTTGAAGGGCAACGAAAAACCTTTGCACAAGCGCTTTTGGATGGCCAAAATTCAGACATTCCTACGCCAAAATTCGATGCACCCCTAAAGGCCCTTCAATCTCACAAAGGCGAGCCAACTGTTTTCTTCTCTAATGACGAAATTCAACAACTTGCTGCACCATTCCGTTTTACTCTGGAGGGGAACTTTTCGAGGGGGAAACTGAACATGGAGACACTTCGTAAAGTTTCCACACAATAGGATTCAAAGGTCAGTTCACAGTAGGATATCTTGATTATAAATACGTCCTCATTCGCTTCTCATTGGAGGAGGATTATCTTCGTTGCTGGCTGAAGAATACTTGGTTCATCAATGGTCATTACATGTGAGTCCTCAAGTGGCACCCACTCTTTACTACCGATGAGGAACCATCCATAGTCCCTATTTGGATCACTCTTAGGGACTTCCCAGCAATCTTCTTTAATAAGCACGCTGTTTTTAGCCTCGCTCAAACTGTTGGGACCCCTCTCAAATTGGATATGGCAACTGAACAATTTACTCGGCTAAGTGTTGCAAAAGTGTGCGTTGAAGTTGACCTCATGTCCGAACTCCCTTCATCCATCAGGGTATGGTTAGGGGTGGGAAAGGAGGGTATTTGGCAAAGAATCACCTACGAAGATGTACCATCCTACTGTACAAAGTGCATGAAAATTGGTCATGCCATTGAATCATGTAGGGCGGGTGAACTGTTTTTAACCAAACAACCAACGGCTCGAGGTGAAATCATTAAAAATCCAGCAAAAAAGACTGCCCAAAAGCGCTGGACACCCGTAAAGTATCATGAAGCAGGTCCATCGGGAACGAAGCAAGTAACATCAACTACTCTTGTTAACAAAGGGACGAATTTAATCAGCTGTACTTGATGTTGTCCAATCAGCTGTACACACGGTTGCTCCATTACCAGGTGTTTCACACAATGCGTCGTAGTTCAGCCCAAAAATAGCCACCAGCTGAGGCAGCACCACCACTCGTGGAGGAGCAAACAGACACGGATGAGGGATTATCCCAACAACCTGCAGTTCAAAATTCAAATCCCAACAAACAAGGGATCACTCCAACAGCCCAGGATAAGCCTCATATAGTTAATAATTCAAATCAGGAGATAGATTCTAACCAACATGAGGATATCTTGGAAGATCAAAATTTGAATCCTTTGGCTGGTTGGGCCACCTCGGTTTTGGAGGAGTTACATGATGTTTCGGGTGTCCTAAAGGAAGTTGAAGATCAGCCAAAGCATCCCCATTTTCGAACCTCAAATAATCTATCATTGGATGATTCCAACATTTCTCATGGTAAATTAATGGAAGAATTACCATGTTACTTTTCTGACAATGACTCTCCTCATGCAAACCATGCAACGACTGAGGATATTCAGTCATGTCTCCCCACTACACAACATGCCGGTAAGTCCTTGTCCAAAAAGAAAAGGCAGAAAAGAATTTATTCCATGCCAAGGCCAATGCGACCTCGGTTGGCTAGAACAATTACCATCTCGCCCTCCTCCCCTCAGTGTTAAATGGATAGCATCTTAATATGGAATATTCGGGGGATAGCAAATAAACCTTCGTTGCGTAGGTTGAAATCACTCTCAGGAATCAAACAGCGCCGAATAAATGTTCTTGCATTATTGGAACCAATGGTGAATAAAGCTAAAATTTCTTTCTCTGCACAAAAGCTGGGTTTTGAATGTTGTGAATGTAATACAAATGGCAAAATATGGATTTTTTGGAATAGCGAGCTGGGATTAGCTCCCAACTTCAGTTCGGACCAGCTCTTACATGTTTCTATTTCTTCCTCTTCTCAAAACACTGTTTTGGCAGCTTCTTTTGTATATGTAAAATGCACGAAATCAGAAAGGAGAGCACTCTGGGAGGATCTCCATGCTGTATGACCTCAAACTTCTTGGCTGGTTGGAGGTGACTTCAATGTTATCTCAAGTTCCGATGAATACCAAGGTTCTTGCCCGTTGCACCTTGATGCCATGGATGAATTCAATGATTGTCTTCATGACTGTGGTTTGATGGACTTACCTTTCCAAGGTTGTAAATTCACTTGGCGTGGGAATAGGTTTGGTACCATGGTATGGAAACGGTTGGACAGCATTTGTATGCAATGCGGAATTTATGGCAGCTTTCCAACACATTAGTGTTGAACATCTCCTCAAGACGTGTTCGGACCACTCCCCACTCGCTCTCAAAGCTATTCCGGCAATAACACCAGGTCCAAAGCCATTTAAATTCCTTAACATGTGGATTAAACACAAGGATTTTTTGCAGGTCGTGGGTAACAATTGGCAATTGGAATGTACCGGTGCCCCCATTCGCATCCTTGCTTCCAAACTTAAAAGACTCAAAGCCGAGCTCAGGAATTGGAGTCATACAGTGTTTGGTAATGTCTTCACCAAGGTGCATAAGGCTAAACAACAAGTAAAGAGTAAGGAAGAAGCTCTCTTACTAGATCACAACCAAAGTAATCAAATTGCTTTGGCCCATGCACAAGCTACTCATATGCGGTGTCTTGCGAATAGGAGACCTTTTGGCAGCAAAAAGCAGGAATAAAGTGGCTAAAGGTGGGGGACCAAAACTCAAAATTTTTCCACTCTACCCTGCCTCTTCAGTCTAGCCAAAAGACAGCGATTGAGCATCTCTAGAATCAAAGTAGACGGGAATTGGACTGAAAATACGCATCTCATTGAAGAGGCCGGGGTTAACTTCTATAAGGAACTCTTGACCGCTAGAAACTCTGCAGCCTTAGACCCATCGCTTCTAGACCACCTTAAGGGAAAAGTCTCGGTTGAGGATAATCAGCACTTATTATCAGAGCTTTCCATGAAGGAACTAAAGGAGGCAGTGTTTTCTCTCAATCCAAACAGTGCAGCGGGCATTGATGGCTACAACGGGACCTTCTTTTCCACGTGCTGGGACATTATTCACCATGATCTTTTCCTTGCAGTGCGTGACTTTCTCAAAGGTGCAAAGCTACCCCGTATGTTCACTAGCACCCTTATTGCACTAATTCCAAAAGTAACCAACCCTAACTCCTTTAGCGATTTTTGGCCCATTAGTTTGTGCACTTTTTTTAACAATATTTGCACTAAAATCATGGCCAATCGCCTTTCCCCTATTACTGCCTAAGCTCATTTCTCTCGAACAAGCAGCCTAGGTCCAAGGAAGAGACATTGCGGATAACATCCTTCTTGTCCAAGAGCTGGTTGATTCTATAGACCGGAAAACAAGGGGAGGGAATATGATCATTAAACTTGACCTCGCCAAGGCTTTTGACAGGCTTCCTTGGCCTATCCTTTATTCAATACTTCAAAAGTTTGGATTTGCGGACCACTGGATCTCTCTTATGCAGCATATATTGGAGGACTGTTGGTTTTCTATTCTCATAAATGGAGCACCCAAAGGATTTTTTAGGTCATCCAGAGGAGTCCGGCAGGGCGACCCCTTATCACCTTTGCTATTCATCTTAATGCTTGAAACGTTCTCCCAAGGATTGAAGGATTATTTTCAAATAGACCAAATATCGCACTTTTCTCTCTGAAGAAGTGCCCTATCATCTCTCACTTGGCTTTTGCAGATGATGTTGTCATCTTTACAAAAGGAAAAATCAAGTCCATCCGAAACCTCATGAACTTCATTTCAAGGTGAGCTCTCTTCTGGGCAGTTCTTTAACAAGTCCAAATGCTCATTCTACCTATCCAAAAAGGCACCTCCAGCTCGGGTTCGGTTGATTCAAGCAAAGACCGACTTTGTTCACAAATCCCTTCCTTTCACCTATTTGGGCTGTCCCATTCAAAAGGCAAAACGAAGACGCAATATTTTCCAGCCACTAATAGAAAAAGTGGCCACCCGAATTCATGATTGGCAGACGCGGTTCCTCTCACCCGGAGGTTGGTTGATTCTCATCAAGCACGTCCTAAGAAGCATCCCAATTTACTTGTTGTCAATTCTTCTACCCCCAAAATCAGTACTTAAAGAGTTGGAGAGTCAATTTGCTAATTTCTTTTGGGGTTGCTCGGATGGGGTGCTAAAGCGACATTGGATCTCATGGGCTACAGTATGTCAGCCTACATATTCAAATGGCCTAGGGGTTCCCTCACTGGAGGAGGTGGTTCGTGGCTTTTGTATCACTCTTCCAACTTTGGTGGAAATTCTAGAAAGGCAAATCCTTGTGGTGTTCTTTCCTTCAAAGTCGTTACCTTAACAGTCAGCATTCCACGTTAATCTCGGCATCACCTGGTGACTCATATAATTGGAAGAGAATGCTGCGAGCTCGTGAAGATGCAGAAAAATGGCTGTTATTTCTCCCACGAAAAGCGGATTGCTCTTTTTGGTTAGACCCATGGACTGAACATGGGCCTCTATCCCACATGGTTGAACAAGTCTATGATGAACAACTCAAGGTTTCATATGTTGGGGGTCACAATGGCTGGAACCTTTCTATTCTGGATGAGAAATACTCAAACGAGGAGTTACAAAATATTGCAGCAATTCTCAGCTCAAGACCACTCCTTCTGATCGACGAACCGGACCTCATTGTTTGGACCCTCACATCTAAAGGTTCCTTCTCACTCTTATCCATGTACCCCCCTAAGGTGCGGATACTCTCTCGACAAATGGTTTGGGACAAGAGACTCCAGTTGTAAGATTTCCATATTCATGTGGAAATTACTGAATAAACGGCTGCCGTTAGATGATATCTTACGGAAAATTGGATTTTTGTTGGCCTCTAAATGCTGGTTTTGTTGTCATGAAGAATTCTTGGATCACTTTTTTGTGGAATGTGAAATATCACGACAAATCTGGAGTTTCTTTGAAGACTGGCTGGAATTGCCTATTGCTCCATCCACGACTATCTTGGATAACCTAAATTCTTGGTGGTGGGCTGCTATACCTTCATCCGTAATTGGAGTAGTTCATAAAATACTCCCTTGCATAATATGTTGGTTCTTATGGAAAGCCAGGAACATGGCGATTATGGATGGCAACGTAAGTATTGCAACAAGGATTACTGCGGACATTTACTCTTATTTGGTAACTATCTCTTCAATCCATCCTCTTACAAAGGTATCCACAGCTGATGACTTGCTACTGTCACGGGGCATTTGTAATCAACTCATCCAAACCAAACCAAAAAAGTCCTAGCCGTACAAATGGGACTACCCTCCATACGGTTCTCTTAAATTAAATATGGATGGTGCTTCCAAAGGAAACCCAGGAATGGCAGCAGGTGGCGACATCCTAAGGGATCACAATGGACATGCATCCGAGCATTTTCCAATGGCTACCAACAACAAACAAACTTACAAGCTGAGGCATTGGCTTTGGTAGGTGGACTTCAGATGTGTAGCAGACTGAATGTGCACTCACTGGTTGTTGAGATTGATTCCCTTGTGTTAGTTAACATTTTGGTGGGCTCATCGGCATTGATTTGGAGTATTGATTCCCTACTGCGATTCATCAACAACTTTTGCACCGGGAAAGACATCAATTTCAAGCATACATATAGTGAAGCTAATCAAGTTGCTGATAGTTTAGCTAATGAGGGCATTTCAAAACCTATGTATGTTGAATATGATCACTACACCATTCCTTACATTGTTAAAGGTTTGGTTGGCCTAGATGCTAGGGGCTGCCCTAATATTCGGTTTTCAATTGTAATCAATGATCCCATGAATAAAATAGTTCACTTATTTATAAAAAAAAAAAAAAAAAAAGCTGATTATGAAATTGAAAAACCAAAGGATCATGCATCAAGTTCAGGACAAACACTTACTCATCCCATTCTTCCTAAACCCTCTTATTCCACACCTCCACTACCCCATTCTTCACAATTTTCCTCTTCGGAACCTCCCTTTTAGAATTGTTCACCCTTGTCAAAATTTGGGAAATAAATGAGCACTTTTCAACGCTAAACCCTTCGAAAATTAAAAAGGTTGGAGATCAAGCAGACCATTCTCCAGGAAGCTTAAGTTTAGGTATGCCTGCCTTTGCTCAGGTCCAATTTGCCAACATTCAGTCATAGTACACACTCGAGTCCTTCTCTGACAGTGACGACGTCGACATTTAAGATATCGAACACTTCAATCCTGAGCAAAAAGCCCATGAAGATCAAGCTGGTGCATAAAATCCTGGGAAAGCTACTGTTTCAAGCGTTGATGCTGATCCCATCGATGATGAAGATGTTGATGACACATTTAATTGTATCATGCAGTGGCGTGATCCTCAAGAAGCAAGTGAGCATGACAGTTAGGCTACAGATATTAATTTGCCTACAAAAAGGCAAAACGAGAGGAGCGATCTAAGAAAAACAATGATTCCACCTCCCAGTTTATATCATTTAGATTATATTTGTTTAGTTTGAACTTGGTCAGTTGAACTTAGATGAAATTTCTTGTCCTTGATGACCTTGTTACTTTTTCTTCTATTAATGATGCTACTTTTACCTCTGTTTTATCATTTCTTGCTTGCACTTGTCTCTCGTGGTTTGAGTACGGGGGAGCATCATCTCAGGGAGAGCTTTTTTGTACTTGTTTTGTTTTGATGATACCAAAAGGGGGAGAAATGTGGTTAAATGTGGTTATTTTGTGATTTGTAATCATCAAGAAGAGAGGAGATTGTTAACCTACAATATTGGTTTTGATTATGATAAATACAATCTAATAGTTTGAACATGAGCCCAAGATGTGTAGGAATTTTATTGTATCTGACACAATAGGATTTTCAGACATTGAGCATCGTCCAAAACGGAAGAGTTTCGGACGATCAACATCGTCTGAACTGGACTAAGTCTCTTGGACGTAGGAATTCGTCCAAACAAGAATTTCTCGGATACAACACATTGTCTAAAAGATCAGGCAGAGAACAAGGTTCTCAGATACAACACATTGTCTAAACGCTCAATGTTGTCCGAAGGAAATTCTATCGGACGCACTTGACCATCCGAAAACAGAGCAACACTTGGGTAGCATTAAACCTTCCAGACGCACTACTCTGTTCAAGAATCTGACTCAACAGCCAACTATCTTCGGATGTAGGATTTCAACTCAGTGGTATTGTTGATCGGATGCTTGCTTCGATGTTTAAAAAGGACCGCAGATGTTCGAATCCTATAACGGCTATTTTCTCAACATTTATTACTTAGCCGTTGGGAAGTGGTTGGGTGTTATTTTATTGCATCTATAAAACAGAGAACGTATCTGTATTTAAATAAAATAACTTACACATTGAATACAAGCAAGTGCAAAAGCAATTTGAGTGCAAATTAGCTCTTTAGAAATATTGTATTAATGTGTACTTAAGGGTGCTATTCAAAAGCATTGAGTGGATTGATATTCTTGTACAAAAGTAAGGTTGAGTATAAAATCCTTGGCTCAACTAAACAGAAGTAGTGTGAGCAAGGGTTATCCTACTTTGTTTACAACTTGGATTATTGACTCGGCAAATTTGAAGAAGCATCTTAGTGGATTACTACTCGAACCTTGCTAGCTTAGGAGTGTTGTTTGTTTAATCTCTCTCTTTACTTATTCTGCTCATTTTCTGCTTTATTGATTATATTGCTATCAAATTTCTTCTGAGTGTGAAAGATTTTATTTGTGCATCATTTGCAAATTATCTTTAAGAAACCTAATTCACCCTCCTTCTTTGGTTGCTTTGGGCCAACATCCTCTATGGTAAGGGCTTTAACCAGCTCTTAAAGAAACGTGATCCTCTAATGGCAATGATTAGCCAAGATCAAGGAGTTTCCAAAGACAGTTATCATCTATATCAATTAGAAGATTCTTGAAAAAGAACTCACCTTCAGCCCAAATATCTAGCATCGTCTCAAGCCACGTCCCAGCCAAATTTTTTATTTTTCGGATAGTCAAGCGGGAGTGACGACCTATTTATAGTGGCACGAAAATAGCTTGTATTAAGGTCCCCATTAGCAATGCATTTACATTTCATCTTCTACTTTCGAATAACTTCCTCGATTCAAAGTTTAGAAAAGAGTTCTGCCAGGGCTTCGTAATGTCGAACCCTATCACCTGGGAATTGTGAAACCTTATAAATGGACTCTGTGGTAGAGACCAGGCTTCCCTTATTGCTTAAAAAATATCACCAAAAACTTCTTTATTCCAAGCACGCAAAGTAGACTTTAGCCATTTCAATTTCTCTACAAAAGCAGCCATACCGTTACCAATAACTAGACGGGCCCAATAGCATCTTGTTGAACCATCCCTAAAAAAGCTTCATGTTCAACCCACATGCTGAAATCAAAAAAGCTTACGAGCAATAATCTCTGGTAAATGAAAGGATAGGAGTAAAGGCGAATGGTCTGAGCTAGCCCTATTGAGATGTTGAACCATAGAATGAGGAAAGAAATGAAGCCAATCATAATTAGATAGAACTCTATCCAAACGTTTCAAAATTTATCGACCATGATGAACACCCAACCAAGTAAATCTATTCCCTGTGAAAGGCCACTCTACAAGGCTATAATCAGCTATTATCTCATTGAAATCTGCAATAGCTCAAACATTTTGATTCCCTGAACCAAGATACTCTAAAATAGCAAGATAATGTTAAAATCCCTGCCAATTAACCAAGAACTTTTTACCCTTTATGAAACACAGCGGAGATCATCCCAAAGGGTCTAACGTTCCCCCACAATACACTTGTCGTAAACAAAAGAAGCCAATACAGAACTATTCCAATCATCATGAAGCAATCTGAATACATAACAGCTAGTCAGAATTAAAGAGAACTTTAACAATTACCTTCACATTGCAGAACAGCCAAATTTTATTAGAGGCATTAACAAAAAACCGTGAAAACCCAATTTACTAAAAACCTCTTCATGTCGAGTGAAAACCAACATCAGTTCAATAATGACTAATAATGAAATATCATGCCGTCGAATTAATTTTTTAAGACGACATGAAGAAGATTTCCTAGAAATACCCCAGATATTCAAAATATTTGCATTAATCATTTAAAGAGATGGAATAGAGTTAGCGAGTTACTAGGCTGCCAATGAGTGATCGAATATTGCTTTTTCGAGCGTCTTGCAATTATTGTAACTTCTGAGCCGTCCTTATCACGCTTGGAAAAGTCGAAATGTTGCATTCAAGCACAAAAAGTAAGTAGTTCTGATAACAACTCTAGATGTGGAGTGAACGACTGATCAACCATAGCATGGTCCGGTTGGTTTCAACGGGGGCTTTCGCTTCAAGCAATGAAACTGAGCATTATGATCATGCACCACTGCCATATGTAATTTAACAGGCTGAGGATTCACCTCTTGCGTACTGATTTCAGGAAGATTGATAACTCTAGAGAACTAAAGTTATTTTACCTTTAAATTGTGGCTTTTTGATAGTTTAATCCCGATTTTTAGTATCGAATTAACTATTTTAGGTTAATTAGTTACATTTTGTTGTTGCATTTGCACTTCTTGTAAATATTATGAATTTTTAATCAATTCTAATTAATTTGCTAACTTACTTAGTTAAGTGTGTTTGTAGGTTAGGGTTCAAAAATATAGAAGTCGAGATTATAAAGGTTCGAGGTCCAAAGTTGAATTAATGAAAAATTGAACACTTGACTTGAAATATGCTCGATGTCACAACATTGAAGCAGAATTTCACTTTATAATTTTTAGCTCAATGTCACAACATCGAGGCACATTTGGCTAATCTGAATGAAATTTTTTTAATTTGTGGCTTTTAAATTTTTATTTCTAAAATGTTGCTTGGTAAAGCACTTAACGTATATATTACGAGATGTTAGAAAAAAGTACACATAGTAGGTAGTGTAGTGTGTAGTACTAGAGTATATTTGATTAGCTTGACTTTCAAGTCTTTAGTTTAATACAAATTCTCTTTTACTTTTCCTTAGATCTCGTTTTTAATTTCTTGCAAGTTTAAATTTTGATTAGACAATCTTAGTAGGCTGATCTTTATCTACAAGTAAATATAATTTTTACTTGCTTTCTGGTTAAATTTCCTTAAAATTTAGTTAATTCAATTTCAAATTTTCTTAGGATTCTTGACAATTTAGTGATTTCTAGTTAAATTTTGCATTTCCTTGTTTTAATTCTTAGTAATTTTCATTGGGCTTTCTTTTATTAATCTAGAAATGCACAAATATTTAGTTTTAATCTTCATTCTTTGCAAATTTCAATAGTCAAATTTAGTACTAAATGGAGTTTACTTGTTTTTCGTACCTTTTAATTACTTTCCTTAGTCAAAATTAGAATTACTTGTCATTCAATTTTAGTTTAGTTAATCTAGTTAATGGATAAGTAATTTTGCATACTTTCATTTACTTGCTTTTATTGTGTTAGGTTAATTAGTCTTTCAATTTAGTAGTCCAATCACTTTCATTACATGATTTGCCTAACTATATAAAGATTTGTGAATCTCGGCAGTGGCTAACAAACAATCTTTGTGGAAACAATCCCGCTCATTGTATACTACTATCAAGCATTGTATTCTTGCGGGTGCGAGGGTAGAAGTTATGAATTCGTGTGGTTTTATTACTTGAAATTTTGAATTATTTTATTCTACACATCGAACAAGTTTTTGGCACTATTGTCTGGGATTGTCCTTGGTATATTGGTAATATTGAGCACTTTACTGATTGTATAGATTTGGCACTTTTATTTCTTTAGTAATTAATTTTGGTCTTTCATTAGTAGTTGTTAATGTTGGTGATTTTGTCTTGTTAATTGATTTGGCACTTGTGACTACTCACACTTGGATTTCGTCTTTGCAATGCATGGTAAGGAATGACAAAGAACCTTTGATTTGTTTGGATTTTGAAAGAGAGAAGGAACTTAGAGAAAGTCAAAAGCAAAGAAGAGCTCAACAAGAGTTTGAAAAAGAAGAAATGGCCAACAATAATCCAAATCAAAGGAATTTGTATAATAAGAATGATGATAAAGAAGAAGTTGCCAGAAATCATGGAATTGGTGGTTTTGGAAATGGGAATGGGATGAACAAGAATAGCCATCCTTTGAGAGAGTATGCTATGCCTAATTTTGATGGGGCCAATTCAGGTATCACAAGGATGCCTGTGCAAGCAAATAATTTCATGATTAAGCCTGCATTAATTTAAATGTTGCAATCACATGCTATGTATGGAGGGGGTCCTCATGAAAATCTTTACACTCATTTGATGAACTTTGAGGAGGTATTGGATACATTCAAATTCAATGGTGTATGTTTCGGTAAATATTTATTAGGAAATTCTATTAACAAATACATTGTTGGCCCCAAAGCAACCTAAGCGGGGGGGTAAATTAGGTTTTTTAAAAATTAATTTTCACATGATGCACAATTAAAATCTTTTACACTAACAAGTAAGATGATAGCAATATAATAAATTAAGTACAAAATGTGTAGAATGAGTAAAGAGAGAGAGACTAAACAAACAACACTCCCAAGCTAGCTAGCTTGAAGAAGTAATCCACTGAGATGCTCCTTCAAATTGTGTTGAGTCAATAATCCCAAATGTGTACAAAGTAGGATCACCCTTGCTCACACTAATTCTCTTTAGTTGAGCCAAGGATTTAACACTCAACCTCACTTTTGTACAAGATTATCACTCCACTCAATTCTTTTGAATAGCACTCTTAAGTACACACTAATACAATACCACTAAAGAGCTAATTTGCATTCAAATTGCTTTTTTACTTGCTTTTATTGAATGTGTAGGTTGAGATATCAAAATACAGATGGGTTGGCATTTATAGATGCAATAAATTAGATCTTCTCCCAACCACTTCCTAACGGCTAAGTAATAAATGATGAGAAACTAGCCATTATAGGTTTCGGACGTTTGAGATCTTTATTAAGCGTCCGAATAGGCATTCAATTAGCGATATCATGGAGTTAATTTTTTTTTTCAGATGGCTGAGGTTGCATCCATTCTTTCGTCCAAAACAGGTAGATTGACGAGTCTGATCCTCGGACAGTGTAGTGCATCCTAAAGGTTTAGTTCTTGTCTAGGGTTGCTCTTCCTTTGGATAGTCAAGCGTGTCTAATAAAATTTCCTTCGGATAGTAGGTGCATCCGTTGTAAGTGCATCCGTTGTAAGTGCATCAGAATCTTGCTCTCTGCTTGGCCTTTAAGAAATGTGTTGCGTCTAAGATAATTTTGTTAGGACAAAGTTTTGAGTTCGAGCAACTTTGTTATGTTCGGACAATGTGCATCGTCCGGAAACCCTGTTATGAGCAGATAAAACAAAATTCCTACACAACATTTGTCATCATCAAAACGCCAAGATTGTAGATCAACAATCTCCCTCTTTTTTATGACGACAAATCATTGGGCAAAGCAAACCCAATTGTACCCAATCACAGCTCAAATAATTAATTCTACAAGCATAATGCATCAACCACGATCAATCAAACACAGAATCATAAGCAATCAACTATATTTCTCCCCCCTTTTGGAATCATCAAAACAAAACAGACTTTTCCTGAGAAGATGCTCCCGCTTACTCAAACCAAAAGATGGGATAAAAAAAAGGAAAAAAGACCAGCATTAAATAGAAGAAATAGTCAAGATGATACATCCAAGTTCAACAAATGGAATTTATGTTCAAACACATGAATACAAGAATAGACAAAGTAAAGGTATTAGAAAAGAAGTAAAATAGGGGGTAGAATCTAAATCATTTTTCTTCTTGGAGCGCTCCTCACGTTTGTGCTTTTTAGTAGGCAAATCATCATATGCAGCTTCACTATTCTGTTCATTTAGGTCTTGAGGATCACGGCGTTCCATGATGACATAATTAAATGTGTCATCAACATCTTCATCATCATCATCAACTCAAGGAACAGTGGATTTCTCAACATATGTTGCACCAACCGGATCTTCACGTGCTTCAGGCTCAGGATTGGAATGGTTTATATCTTCAATGTCTTCGTCGTCGCTGTCGGAAAAGGACTTGAAAATGTATTGTGACTTCATGTTGGCAAATTGAACTTGAGCTGAGGCAGACATTTCAAGACTTAAGGCTTCTTGAAGAATGGTTTGTTTGGTCTCCAGCCTTTACAATTTCCGAAGTGTGTGGCGTTGAAACAAACTCATTTGATTGTTAAGATTTGTGACAAGTGTGCACAGTTGTGAAAGGGAGGGTTCTGAGGAGGGAATGTGTGAGAAATGGGGCAGTGGAGGTGTGGAAGAGGAGGGTTGAGGAGGGTTGAGAAGGGTTGAGGAGGAGAGGAGTGGGGTATTACATGTCCTGAACTTGAAGCATGTTCTTTTGATTTCAAAATTTCATAATCAGGCCTTAGTGAACCATTTGTCATTGAATAAATGCAAACCTTTACGTTCAATGTAAGCTTTATTGAAATGTGGGAGATATTTTTTTTGGCCAGTAATAGAGATATCAAAATGATCGAAATCTTTAGTTAAGAGTTTTCAAAAAGGGATGTTCCTTCGAGTGTCAGTCAGGAATAATTCCCATAAGGAATAGAATAGATATCCAAAATGAAGTTTGATTCCCTTAAAAACACAATAGAACAAATACAATTGTATTTTTTTTTACTCAATATGATGTCCATCAGTTGGTAATAACAAATTTGAAACCAATGAGTACAAATTATTGAGCTCAGGACTAAGAAAAGTGGTTTTGGCTTTCGAGGCCTATTTAAAATTAACATGAAAAATTTGTTTTACTTCCTCGATGTCAAATCAAGTGTCAACAGTAGGCCATTTCTCTAACGAAAAGAAATATGAGATTTCTTCGGATGGAATAACTTCACACTTAAAAATTGAATTAATGACATTGGAAGCTAATAAATTCAAGATTGTTGTGATTCATACGAGAAACTAAGGTTCGAATAGTTGAACCTTTGCGAAGATTAGCAGTGAATTGTAATACCATATTATGATGCACAGGCAAATCAAGATGAATTAAATTCTGCCATTTTTGTTTTTCAAAACAATCCTTGACAAAAGGAAAGTTCATTTTGCAAGACAAGCTTTGAGAAATGGGACGTTACTCTATAATGGATTTGCAAAGCAAAGATGTGCGCCTATCAGATGCGGTTGGCTTCAATGAATTTAGGCAAACTGGGATTTGGAGTGGGTTGAGGATTTGTTGTTGTTTGACCTTGTACTAGCGCTTTTCCCTTTGATTTCTTGCCTTTGGTGCCTGTGGAAGATCCTCCATGGGAGCGAACCGTCTTGAATCAAGGAAGAAGTTGGAGAGTGTAAAAATGAAAGTGAAGGGATTTTAAGAAAATTGAAGGAAGGAGGATGTTAATAAGGTGAGAAAGAGTTCAAATGTGTTAGGTCGAAGAAGAAATGGGAAGATGAATTTCTTGATGAATTTCAGAGAAAAAAGGATAAATTTAAGGAATTTGGTGATTTTCTCCTATTTCTCCAGAGCTAGGATTCGGTGGGGTTTGAATGTCTGAAAAAGGGAAAGTGAAATGTTTTAAATGAATAAAATAGTCGTTCGGACGTCCGAACAATTGATATACGTCCGATCGTGCATCCAATCTCAAATGAACGGATGGCCGAAATTTAAACTATGCGTCCGAATGAATGTCGAACGTTTGTGATCGTCCGTTTGATTTTCCTAAGAGTTTGGTGGAAAAGTGAACAATTCGGATGAAGGGAAATGTCCGAGACAAAAAGCAAGAAAAATAGGGAGTTCAGATTGATATTTTCGTCCGAAAGAATGAAGAGTTTAGGACGCACATTTTCATCCGAAAACACAATTCACAAATTTTTGAAATCAATAATGCCCAAGAAAGTTCTCAGAGATTGAAAATGATCCAACGGTAAAGGTTTAGTGAAAATATCATCAGTCAATTGTTCTTTTGTGCAAATAAATTCAACACAAATTTCCTTTTTGCCAACAAGATCTCTTATAAAGTGATGATTGACATCAATGTGTTTTGTTCTAGAATGCAAAACATTATTTTTGGTATGATTAATTGCACTAGTATTATCGCATCATATAGGCACTAACACCAGAATCTTTTAAGGTATGTTTTATCCAAAGATGTTGAGCACAACAATTTTCAGCAGCAATATATTCGATTTTTGCCGTAGATAGAGAAATAGAAAGTTGCTTCTTTCTAAACCAGAACACCAAATAATTACCCGAAAAGTGACACATACCACTAGTACTTTTGCTATAAATTTTACAACTAACAAAGTCGGCATCCAAATAACTAATTAAATCAAAACTAGTGGATTTAGGATACTAAAGAACAAAATTCCACATCCCTTTCAAGTATCTAAAAATTCTTTTTATAGCAATTAAATGTGATTCCTTAGGACAAGATAAAAATCTATCAGTGAACAAAGACAAACGACACAAATCCGGTCTACTAGCTGTTATATAAAGTAGGCTTCCGATCATACTTCTATAGTGTTTTTCATCAACACTATTACGTTTTTCATCTTTTTCAAGCTTGGTTGAGGTGCACATTGGCGTTCCAACTTATTTACAATCCTCCATTCCAAAGCGCTTGAGTACCTCCTTTGTGTACTTAATTTGTGTCATGAAAGTTCCTTGTTTTGTTTGGTGAATTTGAAGTCCAAGGAAGAATTGTAATTCTCCCATCATACTCATTTCAAAATCCTTTTGCATTAAGCAAGAAATTTCCTTGCACAAACTATCATTAGTAGCTCCAAAAATAATATCATCAACGTAAATTTGAACAACCAACAAATCATTAAGACTAGTTTTGGTGAAAGGAGTAGTATCAACAACACCCCTTTTAAAACTATTTTCAATCAAAAAACCACTTAATCTTTCATACCAAGCTCTAGGAGCTTGTTTCAACCCATATAAAGCCTTTGGATAGTTTGAAAACATGATTTGGAAAATCTTCATTTTCAAAACCGGGGGGTTGTTCAACAAAAACTTCTTGATCAATGAAACCATTTAAAAAGGCACTTTTGACGTCCATTTGAAATAATTTGAAATTGTTAAAGCATGCATATGCAAAAAACATACGAATAGATTCTAAACGAGCAACAAGTGCAATGGTTTCATCAAAATCAATTCCTTCTTCTTGAGCATAACCCTTTGCAACAAGTTCAGCTTTATTTCTAATTATCTCACCTTTATCATTTAATGTGTTTCTCAAAACCCATTTTGTTCTTATTGCGGGATGAGTTGAGGGTCTTTCAACTAAAGTCCACACATTGTTTTTATCTAATTGACAAAGTTCTTCTTGTATAGCAAGAACCCAAGATTCATCATTCAAAGCATCATCCACACGTTTAGGTTCAATGTGAGAAATTAAGGCACAATTATTATTCAAAGGTTTATGAGAACAAGTGTTTACCCCATCGGACAGACCTTCCATCATCTATGATTAATTCTTGAGGGTGACTTGAGACAAATCTCCATGCTTTTGGAGAATCTTCGTTCTTCTCTCCTTCTTCGTCCAAGTGATGAGCATCGTCCTCATTGCAAGCCTTGGTCTCTTGATGTTCTTCATGTATAGTGAGCTTTCAAGTTCTTTTGTACACCTACATCTCATCTTTACGAACATTTCTTCAAATCACATTATTGGCCTCATCAAAGGTAACATGAACAACTTCTTCAAACAAAAGGGTTCTTCTATTGTATACTCGGTTTTATTTCTTGTCACTAGACTATCCTAAGAAAATCCCTTCATCCGATTTCTTGTCAAATTTTCCAAGATTTTCTTTAATTTTTAAAATGAAACATTTACAACTAAAAACTTTGAAATAGCTCACAACGGGTTTTTTGCACAACAAGAGTTCATAAGATGTTTTGTTTAAAATAGGTCTCAAAAGAACTGAATTCATAGCAGAACAAGCCGTATTAACAGCTTCAACCCAGATGTCAAAAATATTTTGGTAAGTCACACTCAATAATCATGGTTCTAGCGGCCTCTTGAAATGTTCTATTTTTCCTTTCAACACCACCATTTTGTTGAGCCACTCTAACAACTGAAAATTCATGCGAAATACCATTGTGTTCACAAAACTCGAGAAAACCTCCAAATTTAAACTCGGCTCCATTATCACTTCTCAAACGAACAATTTTCAATTCAGTAAATTTTGTATTTTGGAAAACAATTGTACGAAATTTTCAAAGGCTTTATTTTTGTGAACAAGAAATATTACCCAAGTATACAGAGAAAAGTCATCAACAAGCACAAAAGCATATTTACTACCAACGAGACTAGCATGTGGAGTTGGACCAAACAAGTCCATATGCAATAATTCCAAAGGATTAGAGGTAGACACACAATATTTTTGGTTTGAAAGAAACTTTAACTTGTTTACCAAATTGACTGCATCACAAATTTTGTTTTTCAAAAACATTAATTTTGGCAAACCTCTTACTTACCAATTTTTTCTTAGTAAGATTTTTAATTAAATCCATGTTGAAATGAGAAAGCCTTCTATGCCAAAGCCAAGGATCATCTATAGAAGCGGTTAAACACTTTACATTGCCACCACCAATACTATCATGATGAATCACATAAACAACATTGTTCCTAGTACCTTTAAATAAAACATCAAAATTTTTATCAAGAATTAAACATTCATGCTTGGTAAAGAATACATATAGATTTATATCACATAATTGGCTCACACTTAAGAGATTGTAATTCATATTATCGACTAGAAACACATTTTTAATCAAAATCTCACCATTTTTACCTACATCACCAATGCCAATTGATTTTGCTTTCATGTTATCCCCAAAAGTCACCTTTCCATTGTTTTTGGATATGAGTTTGGTGAAGAGAGATGCATCACTAGTCATATGTCTTAAGCACCCGCTATCTATGAACCATTTGGTATTTTTGGAGATGTTCATTACCTGCACAAGAAATTACTGATAAATGGTGATAACTTTTGGTACCTATATTTTCTTGGGTCCATAAGAGTTAGTAAATTGACTACAAATCCATACGGTATTTATTCCAAATTCTTCATTTCTGTTGACATAACAATTATTTTTCACATTTCCATATTGTTGGCAATAGTTGCAAATAATATTCTTATTTCCATATAAAGAAGATTTTGATTTTACAAAACATAAGTCATTCCTTCTGAAACTGACAAAGTTCTTGTTGATCCACATATTTCTATTCCTTTTCATATCAACAATATTTTTCCTTTTTCTATGAAAGAGAACATCAAAATCATCCAATCTTTTCTTCAAGGAGGCTAGTTCTTCTTTGATCTTTGTTTTCACATGCATTCTTATCTTCAAATTTGCATTTTCTTGCGATAACCTATTGTTTTCATTTGCAAATTTGTTTTTTTCACCAAGTTCTTATTCGTAGCATAAGATTCGTTTAAGATATCATGCAATTTTAAAATGAAAGCTCTTAGATCATCATTACATCTCATCATTTTCATCATTAAAGTCTTAAGTAGTTGTTACCTCATCATCACCAATGGCCATAAAGGCCATTTGTGCTGATTCCATCTGTTCTTCAACTTCTCATTCGGAGTTGCAATCATCCCATGTGATTTGAAAATTGTTGAAGCAGGGCTTCCTTCCTTCCTTCCTTCCTTTTCTGGAAGGACACTCATTTGCAAAGTGTCCGGGTTGACAACATTCAAAGCATTTTTCCTTTTGCTTCTTAATTTCAAGCTTGGTCTTTCCTTTGAAATTATTTGAGTTGATTGCTCTTCCTTTTCTCATTCTCCATTTGTTGATGTATTGTTTGAGGAATCCTTTGGTGATGAGTGCAAGATCACCTTCATCAAAATCTTCATCTTCTAAATTGATGGAGCCATTTTTATCTTCTTCTTGAGAGGTTTTCAAGGCAATGCTTCTCTTTAGTCTTTCTTCTTCATCATCTACAACTTTAACTTTGAGGTTCAATTCAAATGAAGTGAGACGCTCAATTTATTTATCAATGACTCAATAGGTATGGAATTTAAGTTCTTTGCTTCCTCTATAGCAATAGTTTTTGCCTCCCATTCTTTGGATAGAGCATTCAAGATTTTTCTATTCTTCTCACCCAAAGAATATTCCTTACCCAAGGCTTCAAGATCCTTAATGATATCATTGAGTCTACAATACATTTTATCAATATTTTCATGTGGTTCCATCTTAAAGGACTCATACTTGGCAATAAGTAAGGATTTCTTTTTTTCTCTAACATCATCGCTTCTTTCATGAATTTCCTTCAATTTGTCCCAGATTTCTTTAGCCGAAACACTTCCTTTGACATGAATTGACTCGTTAGCATCCAAGGCATTGTATGGCATATTCATGGCTTTAGCATTTAAAGTCAAGTTTGCTTTATCTTTTGGAGTGAGCTCATCTCTTGTTTTTTCTTTTCTTCTGTTTGTGTGATCATCAACAATGGTGGCTTCAAAAGGACCTTCATTGACAACATACTACAGACAGTCAATATCAATAGACTGAAAAAAGATTTTGATTCTATCTTTCCAACTAATAAAGTTCACCCCATTAAACATAGGAGGTCTAGTGATAGACTGACCTTCAGAAAATAAAGCATTATTGGTTGCCATAAAGGATCATTACTCAAATGCAATTTAAGTAAAGTAAAGAGACCAATTCTCTGATACTAATTTTTGGCCCCAAAGCAACATAAGAGGGGGATGAATTAGGTTTCATAAAGATTAATTTGCAAATGATGCACAATTAAAATCTTTTACACTAATAAGTAAGATGATAGCAATATAATCAATTAAACGGAACGTATAGAATGAGTAAAGAGAGAGAGATTAAACAAGCAACATTCCTAAGCTAGCTAGCTTGGAGTAGTAATCCACTAAGATGCTCCTTCAAATTTGTTGAGTCAATAATCCCAAATGTACACAAAGTAGGATCACCCTTGTTCACACTAATTCTCTTTAGTTGTGCCCATGATTTTATACTCAACCTAAAATTACACTTTTGTACAAAATTATAACTCCACTCAATGCTTTCGAATAGCACTCTTAAGTACACACTAAAACAATATCACTAAAGGGCTAATTTGCACTCAAATTGGTTTTTTACTTGCTTGTATTCAATGTGTAAGTTGATAGATCAAAATACAGATAGGTTGGCATTTATAGATGCAATAAATCAACTCCCAACCACTTCCTAACGGCAAAGTAAAAATGCTTTGAAATTAACCATTATATGTTGAGATCTTTATTAAGCATCCGAACAAGCGTCCGATCAGCGATATCATGGAGCTGAAATTTTCATTCGGACGGTCGAGGTTGCGTCCGTTCCTTCGTGAAAAATAGGTAGATTGATGAGTCCAATCCTCAGATAGTGTAGTGGGTCCAAAAGTTTTAGTGCTAGTCCAGGGTTGCTCTTTCTTCAGATAGTCAGACGTGTCCGATAAAATTCCTTCGGATAGTTAGGCGCGTCTGTTATAAGTGCCTCATAATCTTGCTCTCTGAGGCAAAATCTGTCTGACCTTTCGGACAATGTGATGCATCTGAGGTAATTTCGTTCGGACAAAGTTCTGCGTCCGGGCAACTTTGTTCTGTTCGGACTATTGTGCATTGTCTGAAAACCCTGTCATGGGAAGATAAAACAGAATTCCTGCACAACTTAAGTTCAGATTGTTAAATTGCATTTGTCATCATCAAAACCAAGATTGTAGGTCAACACAAACAAGTAATAAATATGCTTTAATCCTAATGAACACTTACACGCTCTCAAGGATACGATGTAAGTTTGTAGATTGGGTGAGTAAGGATTGTTCCTACGCAGACTATAGAATAATTAATAGGGTTCACAAACCTTTTTCACTAGTTAGACCAACTAATTAAAAGATTCCACTTCTACCCAACTAAATTAATTTTAACCATTACAAAAAAAGAACAATTACAATCTAATTAAAAGTAAAGAATGTGATAAATTTTAAAGAAATCAAATTTGAATTGATGAACTAGAAAAATAAACCCAACGACGATTAAGTTAAAACTACGAATTGCAATAAAGAACTGGAATTGAATTGAATATAAATAAACAATCCAAACTCAGTAATTATACTTGGAACAAAAGTTGATGAATCATTTAGTCTTTCCAAGAAAAGTAAAACCCTAGTCTAACGATTTGTGTACTCTAACTAATGACTAATAATTTTCTCGAATCCTCTCTTCAATAGGGTATTTATAGGGGATATTAGGGTTAAATCCCCTTTCTAATGATATAGACGTGAAAACACACAAAAAGATGCCCAACCGGATGAAGATGGCTGCCAAAATAACAATTTACATTAGACTGAAACTTGATGCAATGTGTGCACATGCACACAAATAACTCATGCATGTGCACGCTAATGCATTTGCTACTGGAATTTGTGCACATGCACAAGCTTAGGTGGGCACATGCACTCTACTTAAAATTCAACCTCAATTTTACCATGATGCTAATGGAATTCGTAAAAATGCAAAGCACGGAAGCTATTGCTCTTCCTCATATCTTTCCAAAGCCTAGAATCAACTCAATCGAATCTTGGATAAGAAAGTTATAATCAAAATAATAAACAGTGTCCAAATTCGCTCCTCGCCGGCGTTCGTTTTTCATCATTGCGATTTTTCTCCAAATTTTTTTTATCCTTTTGACTTCTTTTTCATTCCAAACTTGCACAAAATGAAAACAAAATAAGTAAGCTCATATTTGACTAATTATTTGCTTGCATTACATAAAAACATGATAAGTGATACATAAAATATAAGACAATTATGAGCTTATCAAATACCCCACACTTAACTTTTGATCGTCTTCAAGCAAAAATAAAATTAAAATTGATAAGGTCATCACAAATGCACCCAAACATCGCAATAATTTTCCACATGAATAATCAAAAACCACTCCAGCATCAGGAGTAATCTAAGAACTCAGGAGTTCAAATGCTAATAAAAACCTAGACACAAAATCTGGTGTGTGTGTGTGTTTGTGTGAATATAGCCATTTAATAAAAACTTAGTTTTCAAGACACTCGGGTCAAATTATGCAAACTATTAGAATTTTTTTGAGCACCCCGTAGTCACTTTGCTTAGACATCTCCAGTGATATAGACAACCAACTGAATTTAAATCTAGTAGTACTTTTTAGCTTGTAAGGTTAGGCTAGCTTATTGGCTAATGAAAGAAAGGATAAGGATATCACGAGACAAAAGAAAGAGCTTTAAATTAATGCTAGTCGCATAGCAAAATAAAACTTCTTCTCCAAAACATTAGATACCAATCATGCATAGAAATAACCCCACACTTAATCAAAAAACACCCATAAAATTTCATACAACAAACAAAATGTCGTCCTTCTTCAGAATCAATCCAACATGCCAACCTTTTTTAAAACATTTATTTCTTATTTCTTTCATGTCCACTCCCCATATGGATACCAGATATAAGCACTTCCTGCAAACACACCAACGAAGGTACCAGTGACAGGCACTACAAGCAAATACAGGTAGATTACTAGTAATAAGCACTACATGTATTTTCAAGAACTTATTATTTTTTTCAATTTTTTCTAGTACCCCTCCTTGGCCCATAAATGTACAACACTCACTTATACGATTTTTCACCCTCATTCAACTACCTTCTACCCTTTATTCCTTTAACAAATAATTGTTTGCATTAAAGCTCTTTAAGTTACATTTTGGAATAGAAAAATTAAAGAATTTATTAAGCTCATAAAGTTAGGTAAAATGAGTTTTAAAGAAACAAAGCGAATAGTATTTCTTTCCATTCATTACAAATTAAGGCTCAAATAGGCTGAAAGCAACATCATCCTATAGAAGGTCAAATGCCTCCACCACAGCCCCCAATAACATCATGTATTCCTTTGCCACCCTGATATGTATTCAATGCACCAACCACAGAAGAGGAGCGAAATGAGTTACAAGGCTATTGGACATACAATCAATTGGTGATGCATTGCAATCTACCAATAATAGGCGATGCGCTTCGAACCACCTCACAAGTGCCTCAGCACATGGATTCAACAATTGCAACCTCCACAGTGGCACCATGGACTAGCTTGAGAGTAGTACTACACACCACCAGCAGTTCTTGTACATCAAGGAGGAGTTCAACAGACTGGTGAACTAGCTGAAGCCCAAGACGAGGGTTTTGAGGATAGACAAGAAGGTGGCAATGAGGATGAAAGGAGGGCATGGATAACAGCTAATGTGACATCGAGAAGAAAAAGACTTTACAAGATAGAATTTGGAGACATTTTCAGATATTTTTACTCTTACATCTTAGTACATTTGTAGTTTATTATATTTTATGTTTTTGGATATGTTTATTTGGATAATTGCTTTGGACTAGATTGGCTAAGGGCATTACGCTGATACCAAGTTACTTTTGTTGATGTTAGGTTTGAAATTTATCCATTTGAAGTTCATGGTTGAAAAATTGGTTTGATGCCTAGCGTGTACTATAATACCCATGAATTTTTATTAATTTTGTTTTAGTAATTGAATTGATAATAGAAAGACCTAAGCCTAGCCGAAGATAAAAGTCTGTAAGAGTCCTAAGGGAGGAAATAACCTAAATAGTACTATCCTACTTCCAGTACAATTGCTTCGGGTACTACATATCTGCAAGTAACAATATACATATCAAGTAATGATTAGGCTGTATATATATATTATAGGGTAGAATAGCTAATTTCTTTCTTGCGTAACACAAACCTTGGAGAGATTTCATCTATCTGAAAGGTTAGTCTTCCTTTTATTTAGCCTTAATTAATTATTTTCATTTCTAATTTTAGGAAAATTAGATGCTAAATTATTTTGAATATTAATTGTTCACATTATCAGATTATTTGCTTAGGAAGTTAGTTCCATTAATGTAAATGTTACTATTGGTAATTAATTTAATTTTTTTTCTTGGAATTAAAATCAGATATATATATATAAATTATATTTTTTTTTCAAGAATTATGTTATATTTTATTTCTTAAAGTTAATAGTGGAGTTGCAAAGGGAGAGAAGAAGATGAATTGAGTGAGAAGCATTTGATTTGGAGTAGAAATCAAAGGGGAAAAGAAAAACAAAAAAAAAAAAAAAAGTTGTAGACTTGAAGTTGGAATAGGAGAAAACAGAAGATGATTAACAAAGTTTTCGAAATTCACATCTTAACCACCCAAGTTTTTATAGAACTTTTACAAAGACCCAAAGAAACCTTTATGACGATAGATTGAGTCTTTTTGAGTTTTTAAAATTATAGATAAGCCCAGATAATTTTTCAAATGAGCTCATTAGTCCATAGAAGCCTTCTGGAATTACCAAAAGGCCCTTGCTGTTTCTTAATATATCACACACTCTCCTGATTGCCTCTATAAATGACATAAGTACCGTAAAAGTATTAATGAAGTTAATAAATGACCTAAAAGTTTTTGTACAGTACTTAGAGACCACTAATAACTTTAGAAAATGACTAAAATACCATCAAGTGTTTCAAATTTATATATAAGTCCAAATCAGTTTTCTAAAGTGACGATGCACAAAAGATCTCGAATGAATTTCTAAGTTTGTAAAATATTCCAAAATGTTTATTTAGCTGCAGTAGACTACCAAGAAGTTTTCCAGATATTATAAATGAGTTTTATTAATCATAGGAAAGTCTTACAATATTGTTATGATGATCTCAAAGTATCTTTTTACTACAAGAAAACTATATGATATTGTAGTAAATATTATTTTGATGAATACTAGGACAAATATAGACTAATGGAAAAGTTGAGTATTTAGGGAATTGTTATAGGATAATTTCTCCATCTTCATGTGGCGCCTCTTAAATAGGAATCTCCCACTTGACGATATCATAACTACATTTGGGGTTTCTTGGGCTTCAAAATGTCCCTTTTGTCATCACCAAGAAACATTGGATCATCTCTTTACAAGTTGTGATTTTACCAGCCAAATCTGGACATACTTTGAATCTTGGCTTGAAGTTCGATTTTCCCTGGCATCTACAGTACTAGGAAAACTTAATTCATGGTGGTGGTAACAATGACTAGACAATCCTCCTACAGCAACCCTTGCAGCTGTTCAAAAACTTATACCATCTCTTGTATGTTGGTTTGTATGGAAAGTACAAAATTTGGTAATTTTTGAAGACCTTTCCATCACACCTCAGCGAACCATAACAAATATTTGCTCCCTTTTGAGATCTATTTCCGAAAGTCATCCTTTTTACAAAGCTGGACCAGCAGATGTCGCCTTTTAGCTCAACATTTTTTCCATCAAACAATCATCACGCGGCCGGGAATGGTTTTGGCAGTTAACTGGAATCCACCCCCGCACGGGATTGCAAAACTCAACATTGATGGAGCCTAAAAAGGAAACCCAGGACCTTCATCTAGGGGAGGAGTCATTCGAGATCATCAAGGACACCTCGTCAAGGCTTTTAGCAACACTTACAACCTTCTAACCAATTTGCAAGCGGAAGCGTCTGCCTTAGTGGATGGCCTTAAACTTTGTGAAAAATTGCAGTTCATGGATGTGCAAGTGGAGCTTGATTCCCTAACCCTAACGCAAATCATCAAGGGTCGAATGCAATCACCCTAGAGCATTGATCAACAAGTGCAATTCATTAAAGCCTTCATTTCAGATAGGAACTTTACTTTTTCTCATATTTTTAGAGAAGCTAATCAAGTAGCGGATAGGCTAGCAAATGAGGGTATTATTCATTCTTCTTATATAGAGTATAACCAAGACACAATTCCCAAATCTCTTAGAGGATGGCTGCGCTTGGATGCTCAAAGTTGCCCTTATATAAGGCATTGTAAATCATGCATTATTAAATAAATTCTCACCCACGGGTGTTTGCTCAAAAAAAGAAAAGAAAAAGACAAGCATGTACTAAGTGATAGAAACGTGAATCTTTGATAGGAAATATTGAAATGAAGCAAGTATAAGAGTAACGTGATTCTTTAATATATCGAGGTAGGTGGTTCTTACCCTCTAATTCGTAAATTGTTTTACAAACCCGTATATTTTCTTAAATGGTTTTATGAACTTGCTTGTTTTTAAGCTAGAGCTAAATTATTTTATGAAATGTGTTTTACGAAATGATTATTTGAGGATGAAAATCTGGATCATATATGGCTATTTGACTTGCTTAATTTTCAAGTTATAGAAACGTGATATAGGCATGATTTTTGATATGTACGTAATGCATGTGACAAATGGGTAAACATTAATGAACAAAGGCTCTATATAGACATGAAATAGTCGATAGGGATTATAATCCTAATTTATATTGATAAACGATATATGATCGGTAAAGTAGTTCCGTGGAAACCTCTTGATATCCTTTTCTAGTGTGGTACATCACGATATTGAGTACTCAGAGCAGATGAAGGCATGTATTGTTCTGAGCCTCCAAAAAATTGTACATGATTTGAAAATGAATTTGTGATATGTCATATGTTGTTTGAAAACTATTTGTTACATGATTTGATATAGAAAAATGATACATGAATTTCAAAACGTAAATTTGAATTACATGATTAAGTGTAATGAAAATGACCTGTGATTTGAAAAGATGACTTTTGATAAAAGGCATGACCATGTGATACAATGACTTCTTTCTATGAAATGCATATGTATGTAACTGCATGATCCAGAAAGGAGTAAGTGCTATATTTTGGGCGATTTGTTGCTCATCCCATTCCTTATATTTTTGTACAAATGACGAGTACGAGTACGTCATCATAGAGGACAAAGCATTGATGCATTTGGACAAAGCAGATTGTTATTTAGTAATAGGATTATACTATAGTAATTTGACTTTAAATAGTCCATCTATTGGAATAAGTAGAGCACATGTGCTCATGACACTATGTTTTTATTTAGTAATTTGGTTATTTTACGATTTGTTATTTGAAAAGTACCGCATTGAATTAGTTACCACTGGTAGAGAATTGGATATTGGTGAAGTTTTTACAAAAACTCTCCTCATTCTCTCTAAACCTCTCTCTCTCTCTAGCTTTCTTCCTTGAATTTCTGCAATGGCCGAGGGTGATGCCCTCCAGCCTATTGCTGGTTAACACAAGGGGCAATCTAAATCATTTGCACAGGCTTTATTGGGTGGCACAACCGACGCTCAACCAGAACAACCCTTGAAAAAGCTTCAATCCTACAAGGGTGAGTCGGCGGTCTACTTCTCCGAGGATGAAATTCGAAAGCTGGCTCTCCATTTAAACACACACTGGTTAGTCACTTCCCGCGAGGCAAACCTAACATGGAATTACTTCGCAAAAGTTTCCACACTATTGGTTTCAAAGGTGATTTTACAGTAGGCTATATTGATTACAAGCATGTCATGATTTGCTTTACATTAGAGAAGGATTATCTAAGGTGCTGGCTTAAAGCCACATGGTTTATCAATGATTTTTTTATGCGTGTTCTTAAATGGCACCCTCTTTTCATGCCGGAGATAGAACCATCCATCGTGCCAGTGTGGATAACCTTGGAGGGCCTCCCAGCAGTCTTCTACAATAAACACTCCATTTTTAGCATCGTACAAGCAGTTGGCACGACACTTAAGCTGGACTTGGCTATCACCACAATTTCACTCGGCCGAACACTGCTAAGGTATGTGTAGAAGTTGATCTACTTGCAATTTTACCTTCGCGAGTATGGATTGGTGTTGGTGCAAATGGAAGATGGCAAAAAATCAGCTATGAAGATTTGCCAAGCTACTGCACAAATTGTCACAAAATCGGTCATGCATCATTGGATTGTAGGGCCGGCAACCCCCGCCTGTCAAACCAGCATCTCCAGCAGCAACCCATCCCAAAAAATGTCCCACAACTCCAGCAAATACAAAAGGCTACCAAAAAATGGATACCACTTTCTAGCACGGACTCGGGTCCCTCGGGTACAAAGCCATCGAATTCACAATCTCTAGCAGCTGCGAAAGAGTTAATCACCCAGGTGGAACCACCAACATCACGGCTGCAAAAGACGATCCAGGCATTTCCAACAACTCCACCAGTTCAAATTTTGAATTCCTTGCAAATAGGAGCTGCCATACCAGATTCGGTTATGGATCCCTTGGAGATAGGAACAAGTTCAACCTTATCTCATTTGGTTGATAATCCTAATCTCCTCAACAATGCTGAAGATGTGTTGACCAAGTCAATGGGGGTTGCAACAAATGTGGAGCTACCTTTGGTTCAAACTTGCAGTAAGGTAATCCAACTAAATTTGGCTACTGTCCAAACAACCGCTCCCGAACAGCCGGTCGTAATAATTCAGCCAACATCCCCCAATTTGCACATGCAAACCATCATGCCCATGGATGGCTCTTCCATTCCTCAAGCAACAATTATGGCTGAATTACCATGCTATTTTTTGGAGGGCAAATCACCCCATGCACCACATGCAGCACATGACAACCCGCAACCATCTCCGGCTCAATTGCAACCGGTGAGTCAATCTTCGTCCAAGAGAAAAAGTAGACATAAACGAATTTACAATATGCCAAGGCCTATGGGTACTAGGCTGGCTAAGAAACCTTCCACTCCGGCCCTACCTCCTCAATGTTAATGGATAGTGTTTTAGCATGGAATATAAGAGATAGGAATAGGTAATAAACCTTCCATTTGTAGGTTAAAGTTGCAAGTTACAAGAATAAACATCCTTACTTTAATGGAGCCTATGGTGGACAAAGCAAGGATTCCTCTTTTAGCCCACAAGCTAGGGTTTGATTGTTGCCAATCTAATTCTAACGGGAAGATTTGGATTTTTTTTGGAATAAGGGGCTAGTCCTAACCCCCATTTTAGTTTCTGATCAATTTTTTCATGTTTCTTGCTTCTTGCCATCCTATCATACAACTGTGGAAATCTCTTTCATTTATGCAAAGTGTACTAAGGCAGAAAGAAGAGACCTTTGGGATGGCCTCCGGACTATCCAACCACACTCTCCATGGTTGGTTGGGAGAGATTTCAATGTCATTTCCAGCTCTGACGAATATAAAGGTGGCAGCTCACTCGATGTTGAAGCCATGACGGAATTTAATGACTATTTTCATGATTGTGGATTGATGGATATTGCCTTCCAAGGTTGCAAATATACTTGGAGGGGCAGGAATAGGATGGGAGGCACAGTGTGGAAAAGATTGGACCGGTTCGTGTGCAACAATGATTTCCTTGCTACCTTCCGTAACATTAACGTTGAACACCTCATCAAGACGTGCTCGGATCATTCACCTCTCCTTATCAAAGTGTCAAATGACGTCACAACTGGCCCTAAGCCATTTAAATTCTTAAACATGTGGACTAACCATAAAGATTTTTTGTAGGTAGTGGAACAAAATTGGTCTTTACATTGTTCTGGATCGCCTCTCATCGTCTTTGCTTGCAAGCTCAAACGATTGAAAGTAGAGCTAAAAAATTGGAATCGTACGGTGTTTGGAAATGTGTTTTCCAAAGTCCAAGCAGCTGAACAGGAGGTACATGTAAAGTAGGAGGCATTTCTGCAGCAACAAAATCCAAACAATCAATTGGCACTATCTCATGCGCAAGCGGTTCACACCCGATGCCTGGCCAAAGAGGAACTGTTTTGGCATCAAAAAGCGGGGATAAAGTGGTTAAAGAGAAGGCGACCATAATACTACCTTCTTCCATTCTGCACTCAAGGCTAAGAAACAACATTTGCGGATCTCAAAAATTAAAGTGGATGGTGTTTGGACTGAAGATACACAATGTATTGAAGCTGAGGGAATTAAGTTTTTCCAACATCTCTTATCGTGTAATGAGTTGACGGTGATAGATCACACTTTGTTAGATACTCTTCCCACGACAGTCTCCAATGCGGACAATCAACTCTTGCTAGCTGAACTCACCACTAAGGAGTTAAAAGAGGCAATTTTCTCCCTCAACCCGGATGGAGCAGCCGGCATTGATGGATATAACGGTTTTTTCTACTCCTTTTGCTGGGATATTATTCATCGGGATCTTTTCCATGCTGTAGGAGCATTCTTGAAGGGGGCGACACTGCCACGTATGTTCACTAGCACCCTAATTACTTTAATCCCAAAAGTTGCGAATCCCTCATCTTTCACTGATTTTCGACCCATTAGTCTATGTACTTTCTTCAAGCAAAGTATGCACAAAGATTTTGGCTACCAGGCTCTCCACTATTATGCCCAAACTTATTTCTCCCGAACAACATGCTTATGTCCCAGGTAGAGAAATTACAGATAATAATATCCTTCTAGCCCAGGAGATAGTGGAGTTCTTAAACAGGAAAACAAGAGGTGGTAATCTGATCATCATGCTGGACCTCGCCAAAGCTTTTGATAGGTTATCTTGGTCTTTTTTATATGAAATTCTGAGGAGGTTTGGTTTTGTTGAGAATTGGATCTCTTTAGTGAAGAATAGTCTGGAATATTGTTGGTTTTCTATTCTCATTAATGGTGTGCCAAAAGGTTTCTTTAAATCTTCAAGAGGAGTTCGGCATGGGGACCCTTTATCCCCCATTCTTTTCTTAATTATGATGGAGTCTTTCTCCCGTGGTTTGAATGCTCAATTTTGTGTTGGGAAAATTTCTGAGTTCGCTCTTCCGAGGTCATGTCCAACCATCTCTCATTTGGTTTATGCGGATGATTATATGGTAATTTTTACAAGGGGAGAGGCTAATTCAATCCGAAATCTCATGGCTTTTATTTCAAGGTTTGAGACATCCTCTGGGCAGCTTTGCAACAAAGCCAAAGCTCTTTTTATTTGTCCAGGACATCATCCACACCTCGTATTCGGATGATTGAAGCCAAAACGGGGCTTGTACGAAAATCCCTACCATTCATATATTTGGGATGCCCCATCCAGAAAGCAAAAAAATAGAAAGATCTTTTTCAGCCAATGATAGAAAAAGTGACAGCACGCATTCATGGTTGGCAAACACGATTTCTCTCTCCTGGAGGACGGCTTATTCTCATCAAACACGTGTTGAGTAGCATCCCAATATTTCTTATGGCAGTTCTTGCTCCTCCACTTTCAGTCCTTAAAGAGTTAGACAGGCAATTTACGGGTTTCTTCTAGAGAGATTCGGAAGGAGTTCCAAAGCGCCATCGGATAGCATGGTCTAGCATTTGTCAACCAACATCCTCCAATGGCCTCGGACTATTACTCTTGGCGGCTATTGTGCATGGTTTCAGCATGAAATTATGGTGGAATTTTTGGAAAGGTAATTCCTTATGGAGCTCCTTCCTCCATGGACGATATTTAAATCGCTGCGCTCATCCTTGTGTAGCTCAAGAATCACCTGGAGACTCATTCACATGGAAATGAATGCTGCGCGTTCGTGAGTCGACAGAGCAAAATATGTTGTTCCTCATCCGGAATGCCAACTCTTCATTCTGGTTTGACATATGGACTGTGATCACGGGACGCTAGTTAACATGGTGGAGCATGTTTATGATAGCCACCTTTCACTGAGGCAAGAATGGAATTCTAGCGAATGGAATTTATCCTTACTCGACGGGAGATATTCCAGTGAGGAGCTTTGCAACATTGGGAGCTGCATTAAAGATAAGGTCATATGCCAGAGGGATTCAGATTCGGACAAGCTCATTTGGACCCTTACATCCAATGGCTCTTTCTCTATCTCATCCACTTACTTGCCAATCGGCTCAATCATTCACTAGAAAAATGATTTGGGATAGGAGACTCCAACTGAAGATCTCCATCTTTATGTGGAAATTGTTAAACATACGGCTTCCAACGGATGACCTGATTTCCAAGATAGGCATCCCATTACCATCCAAATGCCACTTTTGTAACAACGAAGAATCTGTCAATCATCTCTTTGTGGTATGTACATTGGCAACACAAGTTTGGAGTTTTTTTAAGAGTAGTTCGAATGGAGTTTTGCCCCAGCCACTACCATTTCAGATAAGCTCAACTCGTGGTGGTGGGCTGCACATGCTCGTTCTACCACAATGGGGGCAATACATAAAATCCTTCCTTGCATTGTCTGCTGGTTCATTTGGAAGTCTAGAAATAATGCTACATTCCAAGGGACAAGCATCTCAGCCACCAGAATCATTGTCGACATTTGTGCTTATTTGAAGACAGTTTCCTCAATATATCCATTTCCAAAGGTAATTGTAGCAGATGAATTGCTTCTTTCACCACGGGATTTGCAGCCAACGTCTTTACTAGCAACCCAGGAGAATACTTGCTGTTAAATGGAACTATCCTCCTTTTGGTGTCTTCAAGTTGAATGTAGATGGGGCTTCAAAAGGGAACCCAGGTTTGGCGGTGGGAGGGGGAATCCTTTGAAACCACAATGGACACTGCATCAAGGCCTTCTCCAATGGCTACTCTTCTCAAACCAATTTGAAGGCCGAGGTTTTGGCCCTTGTAGATGGCTTAAAAATGTGTTGCTCTTTACACCTACGTGTTGTGGAGGTAGAAATGGACTCTCTAATTATCGTTAATATCGTGAAAGGGCTGCCCGCGCCACCATGGAGCATTGACAATGAACTCCAGCTCATCAAATGGCTCCTAGAAGGCAGCGTTGTTTCATTCTCACATGTACTTAAGGAAACAAATCAAGTAGCAGATAGGTTAGCAAATGAGGGCATTATTACGCCCATGTATGTTGAATACGATCCGGATACCATTCCCTCCCTATGTGAAAGGTTTGGTTATCTTGGATGCCAAGGGATTTCCCTACATTCGCCGTTGTAAACCTTGAGCTTTTCTAATAAATCCGCATCTTATTTGGGTGTTTTCTTAAAAAAAAAAAAAAAAAAAATAGATACCACTGGTAAATAAATATTTTTGCTGCGTAATTCATACTTGAAGTTATTGTATATGATGGATACCTAGTATTCATAGAAGTATCGTTTCATGGATATGCCGAATGACACGTGCCTAACTAGCATGGATCAAGGGCGTTAGAATATTCTTAGTTGGTTTATTTGTTTGAGCTGTGATAATGGCTAAGGGCCTTAACTAATGCCATGTGAATATTTGTCAATGCAATGTTGGAATGGATGTTTGTGAGCTTAATGGATTGATTGCATGACATGGTTTTTGTACGTTTATCATTATCATTTGGTAGTATGAGTTAAGCTAAAATTTTTCGTAGTTCTTATTTTTGTGTCTTCTATGTCTTTATGTTGAAATTTTGTGTGAGTGGTAGGATGAGTTTTACTTATCTAATAGCATAAAAGAGTCAAGTTCGGGGGTGTCCATTTCTTGTGTCAGAGATGGTCATTTTTTTTATACGTGTGTTTGATGACTCTTGGATGAAAATTTGATCGATTTGATAAACGATGATGATATTTAACTTGCAATACTATATGCTTGGACTATTTGAATTGACCATTTCACGAATATAAGTGTGTGTGAGTAGTTATTTTGCAACATAGGTATTTCAAAATTTTGATATTGCCAATTTTAAAAGAGGGACTAAAATTTTGGGAGAAATTCACTCTGAAATTTATTTTTGATCAAATCACCAATATTACTTGGTTAGTCGATTTGTCTTTTGGAAAAACTAGGTGAAATGAAATTGAAAAAATTAGGACATTTTGTGTGTTTGCATAGGGGATGTTATTCTGACTTATGAATGATTGGTATTAGATATTAATCTTAGGTACATTTTACTCCTCTTACTTGGTTTAGGGCTCGAGATAATATGTTAAAAAAAAATTTTGCTTTTAGTAATAAGGTGAGTACAGGATTCTAGTATGTACCATTGTTGTTTCTCCAAAATAGGCCATTAGAATAGTAATAAGGCGAGTAAAGGATTCTGACATGTACCCATATTGTTTATGAAAATTATGCCATTAGGACTTACATTTTAGAATACCAAAAAGTCGGGGGAAAAATGTTTGCAATATATATCATTGATATGACACTACTCATTCCTTCATAGATTAATATTCCCAACTTTCAACTTGTGTGACATGTGCATATAGGTAATTCCTAATGAATTTCTATTTCCTTGCAAACTGCTTATAGACTTCTTTCCTCTATTAAGGAAAATAATTACATCATCTGCATATGACAAATGAGTAATTGAAGACATTGAGAAGAGGTAGAATAATTCTAAATGTTACTTGTTCAGCATTCTTCTTTCATATCCCTACTAAACACTTCAATAGCAATAATAAATAAGAAGGGAGAAAGAGGATTTCTTTGAATAGATTGAGCCTTCACCCTTCTAGTTAAACAGAAAAAGCCAGTTGGATAACTATTAAACAAAACTAAAAACCAATAGTTGGACACACAATTTGAAATAAGATCAACAAATTGAGATAAAAACCCAAATTTGATAAAAAATTGAGACTGAAACTCCCAAGAAATCCTATCAAAAGAATTTCTCATATCCAATTTGAGAATGACATGCCACTTCTAGCTTTCTTGTCAAGGAATTCCACCATCTCCTAAGGCACTAGAATATTGTCTGCCATATTTCTCCCCTTTACAAATGCACATTGCTCTTCTAATATAATTTTGGGCAATAATATTTGTAATCTATTAGCAATCAACTTCGTAAAAATCTTTTTAGCACATGTACATAGGCTAATAGGCCTAAATACCCTACAAGTACTTGGATTATCCACTTTAGGGATAGTCCAAATGAGAGTCCTAGAGATGGCATTGGAAAGGGCTTTACCCTAAAAAACCTCCTTAGCAGCTTCAAGTAGATCATTAGCATAGCTTCAAGAAATGATATCGTATTATGATTTATAGAATGTTTTATTAAATCCATCAACTCTTGTAGCACTTTATAAATCTACTTAAAAAACAACTCCTTCCAACTCTTCCAAAGTTGGCAAAGACATAAGGGCTATTTTCTTTAGAAGTGATCAAATACGGAACATTTGATAGTAGTTGATCATCATACTGTGCATTTTTAGCAGTGATTAAGTCTTGATAGAAATCAGGAGCATGTTGTTGTAGTTGTTTTCTTGTCTTCAAATTGGTTTCCATTGGAATCCTTTAAGCTCCAGATACAAAACTTATTCCCTTTAATCTTCAAGTAAGAATAGAAAAACATTGTGTTTCTTCAAGTAAGAACAGAAAAACTTTGTGTTGCCTTCTTTGAGCCATTTGACACCCTCTTCTTGTTTCTAGAAAGCCTTTTCCTCAGTTAATGATTTCATTAACTATGCTTGAAGTCTAGCATGGTCTAATTGATTAACCACAGTTGGAGAATGCTAAAATACACTGCTCTTGGTATGAAGCAGTATCCCCAAATTTCTTAATTCTTTTAAAAATGTTCCCAAAATTCATCTTCTTCCAACTCCTGAGATGAAATTTCAATTTCTTGAGTTTAGCAGAAAACCTTTGCATATTATAAACATTGAAAAATTGGTTCCAGCTATTACGTAAAACTTGAAAAAAATTCATGCTTCACCACGCATCAAAAAATCTAAACTACTTAGGGCATACGAACTAAGTACAAACCATAGAAAATAGAAATGGAGAGTGAATAGAACATGTTTTGTTTATATGGATCAGAAAAACATCTTGAAAGCTATTGAATACCTCTTAATTATGCACCACTCAATTCAATATTTTCCATACAAGCTGACCCTATCTTTCCCCAAACCATGTAAACTTGGGCCTAGAAAAGGGAATATTTAATAATGCACATTGATTAAGAGAATAATTAAACTCAACCATACTCCTTGAATCAGGTTGATAAGCCCATTGTATTTACATGAATGATCAAAAATTACATTGAAGTCCCTTACTGTAAACAATGAACCTCTGACAGATGCTGAAAAATTGTGCATAGATCCCAAAAACTTCTTCTACCCTGCAAAGTGTATTTGGCATAAACTATCGTAGTAAATAAAAGATCTGAGAGATCATTGCTATCCATAGCAAGATGAATAACTTCTTCCTCAGTAGCAATAACATTAATTGTCATCTGATGTAACCAGAAAATCCAAATCAAACTATTATGATTAGAAGCACAATGAGAAAATCCTAACTTTTGTTTAATATTCACTACTTTAATTTCCTCTAACATTGGTTAAAGAATGGCAAAAATTTGAATACAGTTCACCTTATTGAGCTTCTTTCACATTCTAATTGAAGGTTTATTACCCATACCTCTTATATCCCAAATTAAAACATTCATTGAGAAGTAAGGTTATACGGAAGCTATTTAAAACATCTAGTAACACTCCTAGTTACCATTGTTGATCTCTTTGTGTACTTCTTCTATATTCTTAGTATGTCTTATTATCCTCATTTATCAACTTCTTCGATAAAAGAGTCAAGAAATCCCTCATTGTATCCATCTGACTAGCTCTAACACTTCAAGGTCTTTTAGTGGCATCATTCTTCAAGAGACAACCAAAATCCTCATTTGTATTGGTTCCTTTGCCCTAAAGACTTCAGTGTTAGAATATTGTTACATTCTGGAACAACCAACCCTAACTGCTCCATCATATTGGTTGAACCCGAAAACCCTAGCTCTTTGCAAATGGCTTCTTTGGTGGGATAATCAACTCCTGATTACCTGTAAGTTGGTTACTTTCTTTGCAAGGGATGACCGCAATATCAGGAGGATCAGTTTCAATTACTTGGGAAACAACATTTTGAATCAGGGGCTGTTGTAAATCCAAAATTTCATAATCTGTATCCTATGTAGTACTTGAAGAACTTCTATCCTTGGATTGAATTGGAACGTATTTTTTGAATTGAAACTACTCCTTCAACCTTGGAACGGAGAAGGATACATTTCTTTTTTCACAGCATCAATTCCAATATACTTTTGTTAATGATGTTGTTGCTGCTGCTAGACTCGTTGCAAGAAATGGTACTGATGAAGCTTCTTTTTAAAAGAATAATGATCAACCTTCTTCTAGTTTGTAGATGGATCATTAGTTGGTTGGATTGTCAAGGAATATATAGACATGTCAAGACCTTATTTGTGTCATTTTGCACAATAATGGCAATTCTTTGTAATTAATCTTCTTCCGAAGAGCATCATCCTTCACACCTAGTGATAAGCTCATCATTGTGCTATATTTTACGTGTCGTTTACCGCATTTTTGTGTATTGTAAGAAAGATTTGATTTATTATTGTATTTAATTTAGTTATTCTTAGTTTTTATAGGGTTGAAGTGAAAAAGGGTTGAATAGGATGAAAATGATGGGAAGAAATTCCAAGGACAAATTATGCACAAGTATAGAGCTAATCTAGACGCTGTTTCACATTTTAAATGCAACTTTTTGGTCTTGTGCTCTGATTGATTTGATTGAAGATGTGTTGAAATGCTAAGAAAGAGAGCTACAACTTTTGTGTTTTACACTTTCCCAAATTCTAAGAGCATCAGGATGAAAATCAAAACCAAATTTGAAGCACAACATTAGGGCTTCGTGCACATGTGGGACCGTGAAGCTGCTCACATGCGTGATTTCTAGAGAGCAAAGTTCTAGAATATGACAGTGCATACGTGGAAGAGAAATAGGGTGCACATGCGCGAATGACTTAGTAGGCTTACGTAATTTTTTATTTTTGGCACATTTCTTGGTCTGGTTGGACTCTTTTTTATCTGATTTCACGTTCTTATCCTAGTGTAGGGATTGTGACCATAATATTCACTGTAAATACCTCATGTAGGTTGAATGGAAGGGAGGACATTCTTTTCTTTAGTTTTTGTCGTGAGTTTTCAGTAGAAATTATTATGTGTTTTTCCATGCACTAAGTGTCTAAACCCTTTTATTGGTTGAGAAAATTGTAAGCTATGGTCGGTTCTATTAATTTGTGAAACTTTTGTACTTGAATCTATTCATTTTTTATATCAAGTATTGATTATTTTTTTGCGTTAATTTTATGATTGTTCTTTTCAATTTGCTATTGTTGCGGAATAGTGAGTTATTAGAATTAATGTATAGCTAGATTGCTTTAACTACATGTGTTCAATTCAATTTGTGAAGCGACTAAGTTTAAGAATTGCTTGATTAGCGTTATTGAATTTAGGAAAAATTATCAACTAATTGATATAACCGCATGTGTTTATATTTAATTAGCCTAGTCGTTCTTGCTGGTTCTCTTATACAAGATATTAATTAATCTTTGTACAATGTCTAGATTAATTTAATAGTTTGGGTTAATTGGATTGCATATTGAAAATTAACGAACTTAGGGAAAGAAATAAGAATCGACTTTGATTTGGATTTCGGGTCAATTCTTCAATAGTGCTTGATATATAGAATTGAATTATTTTTGGTATCGATAATCAATATCCATGATAGAATTTCTATAGTGGATATGACTACAACCAAGATCTTTCTTTTATTGAACTCTCTTCAATTTTATTTTGTACTTTTAGTTTAAAATTGTTCAAAACCTCCCCTTTTTTCTTTAAGCACAAGAATAACCCCCATTCTCTGTGGAATGACTCAGACTTACCACCGCTACATTTATTTGTGTGAATTCGGTTAGCTTTTGGGTATCTACGATAGCACGACCAAAAATTTTGGTGCCGTTGTTAGGGATTCATTTGATTTATTTTTGTGCCATTAGAATCTTTTTTTTTCTTTTATTTTGTTGTTAATTCTTTCGCTAATTGTGTATGCCAATAACACGATCTGCTAGACAAGTTGAATTCTAATATGATCCAAAAATTCATAGGTCGGTACACAAATTAGGAAAGAAGTTAAGAAAAGACAGATAGGGAAAGATCAACTTTATAATTCCTTTTTGCTGAAAAATGAGAGGAACAAGGAAACACAATCATGGCGCAAAGAACTCAGTAGAGAACAGGCAGCGCCTACTTTAAATCAACAATCTCTTGGCATTACTTATCCTGAGTAAGATTCAAATGTTACTTTTGAATTAAAATCAGGACTAATCCATTTATTTCCTTCTCTTCATGGATTACCTAGGGAAGACCCGAGCAAGCATCTTCAGGAGTTCCATGCAGTTTGTATGAGTATGAGACGCACAAGGGTTTCTGAGGAGCACATAAAACTAAAAGCATTCCCATTCTCACTCAAAGACGAGGCAAAGGACTTAGTGTTCGATTTACCATTGGGCAGTATTACAATATGGGAGCAAATGAATAGATTGTTGTTGACAAAATATTTCCCAACCTCCCGATCTGTAAATATCCAGAAAGAAATTTGTGGGATAGGGCAGTTCAATAAGAGTCATTATGAATATTGGGAACATTTAAAGAAATTTTGTGCAAGCTGCCCTCATCATAAAATTAGTGACTTCTTATTACTTTATGAAGGTTTGTTGGCTAATGAGAGGAACTGCATATGATTGATGCCACTAGTGGAGGGGCATTAGATAATTTGACTATTGACGCTGCTCATGAACTCATATCAAACATGGCAGCACCGTCTCAAAAGTTATGGACGCGACGCGAACAACCTCTTAAGTGTGTTAATGAGGTAAGTGTTTCATTTTTAGAACAGCAAATGAGCAGTCTAACTTCTGTTGTACATCAACTGGCTTCAAGAACTACGCAAACTATGCAACCCCACTAAATTTTTTCGAATGAGGGATATCCAATATACATGTGTCCCACGTTACAAGATGAGTCTCAAAAGTAGGTAAATGCTACATGAGGATTTCCAGGGCAACCATGAGTGAATCGCAATCCCTATTCTGACACATATAATCCTGGGTGGAGGGATTATTCTAATTCGGCAGAATTTCCAACCGTTTAAGTTTCCATTTGCTCAAAGACAACAAGCTAATTCGGCTGATCAATTTGGTAAGTCTTTAGAGGAAATTCTAAATACTTTAACTGCTAATACATGTATGCAATTCCAATAGGCTATCAAGTCCAGTATCCAACAATTACATCATCTGATGGGATAATTGGCGACTACGATTTGTCGATTGGAATTGCAAAAATCTAGCAAGTTGCCCCCCTCAAACAATCGTCAACCAGAAGAAAAATACTAGTGCAGTTGTGTTCAAAAGTGGCAAGGAGCTTGAGATACTGAGCAGAATAGTTCTTGAACATGATAAGGCCGATGAAAAGGAGACCAAAGTGGAGAAAGAAGTCGGTCCAGGCAGCAAGGGTGAATAATAGGATAAGTCAACTTCATGGCTAGAATATAAACCTAAGCCACCATTCCTTGAAGAATTCAAGGAATTTACAAAAGAGAACCGTAATAGAAACTTTTATAAAACTTTTTGTAAATGCGAGGTAAACATTCCATTATTAGATGCTATTAAACAAATATCTAGACATGCTAAGTTTCTGAAGGAATTATGTACACATAAGAAGAAGCAAAGACAAAAGAAGGATGAGAAGACTGGCCGACACTTTGGGAATAAATGTTTCAGCAATGCTTACATAAAATCTACCCACGAAATGTAAGGATCCAAGTGTGTGTACAATTCCTTGTTCAATAAACAATACTAGGATTAAGGAGCCTATGTTAGATTTGGGAGCGTCTATAAATGTAATGCCTTACTCAATTTATACCTCCTTAAACATAGGTCTTTACTTGAAACTAGTATTGTTATTTAGTTGGTAGATAGGTCATTAGCCTATGCTAAAGTTATAGTTGAAGATGTTTTAGTCCAAGTCAATGAATTAATTTTTCCTAAGGATTTTTATGTTATTGACTTGGAAAACAATGATGAGTCTGCTCCTATTCTGTTTGGTAGGCCATTTTTGAAAACATCTAAAAGAAAGATAGATGTAGATTCTAGAATCTTAACGATGGAATTTGATGGCAAAATATACCAAGCCATGATGTATCCTACTAAGGATAATTCCATCTATTATATTAATGTTGTTGATACGCCAGTACATGAGCGTATTTTTTAAGAAGAAATTGAAGATGAATTGAATGAGCAACTGGAAAGTAATGTTGAGGAGCCACAAATTGGTAAGGTATCTTATGCTGCATTGCTGATTTCTATTGATAAATCCTTACCTTCTGTTGTGTAGGAGGTTGAGTCAAAACTGAAACGTCTTTCAAGTCATCTCAAATATTTATTTTTAGGTGATCGAAAAACTTATCCGGAGATAATTTCCAATAATTTAACTAATGAACAAGAAGAACGATTGTTAAAGGTTTTGAGGGAGCACAAGACAGGTATGAATGGACCATTGTAGATATAAAAGGAATTAGTGCATACACTGGAATGAATCGCATATTACTAGAGAATGGAACTAAACCTACTCATCAACCGCAAAGAAGACTAAACCAAATGCTAATGGAGGTGGTTAAACAAGAGATAGTCAAACTTCTTGCAGTGGAAATAATTTACCCAATTTCAGAAAGTGAATGGTTTAGCCCAGTACAAAATGTTCCTAAAACACTATAGACGGGGATAATGGTGGTGAAAAATCATGAAAATGAGATGGTGCTCACTCGTATTCAAAATGGGTAGCAGGTTTGTATAGATTATCGAAAACTTAATATTCTTACTCCCAAGATCACTTTCCTTTAACTTTTATTGATTAAATGCTTCAAAGGTTATCTGTTCATGCTTATTATTATTTTCTTGATGGCTATTCAAGATACTTTCAAATCACTATTGCTCCCGAGGATCAAAAAAAGATGACATTCATGTGTCCATTTGGAATGTTTGCTTACTGTCATATGCCATTTGGGTTATGTAATGCCCCTGCCATATTCCAAAGATGTATGGTTAACACATTTTTTGACTTTGTAGAACATATGTTGAGGTATTCGTGGATGATTTCAATATCCATGGTGATTATTTTGATCAATGTTTGGATAACCGTACATTGATATTACAAAGGTGCAAAGAAACTAACCTTGTTTTAAGCTCTGAAAAATGTCATTTTATGGTTCAACAAGGTATAGTTGCTAGGTCATGTGGTATCATCTAAGGGGATTGAGGTTGATAAAGAAAAAATTGATATAATTCAATCATTACCTTACCCCACGAAGGTACAAGAAGTTCGTGCCTTTCTTGGTCATGCAGGTTTTTACTGAAGATTCATCAAGGACTTCTCCAAAACATCAGCACCTCTATGCAAATTGTTGCAAAAGGATATCGAATTCGAATTCAGTAATGACTGCAAAGTGGCATTCGACAAGTTGAAGTATCTCCTCGCGTCAACTCCAATCATTGAACTACCTAATTGGAGATTAACGTTTGAAATTATGTACGACGCAAGTGATTCCACAGTGGGCGCAATTCCGGGACAAAGATTTGGAAGAGCATCTCATGCGATTTATTATGCTTCCATGACCCTTAATGATGCATAGAGAAATTATTCCACCACTGAAAAAGAGCTTTTGTTTATTGTTTTTGCTTTAGAAAAATTTTGTTCTTATCTACTTGGGGCTAGGGTAATAATTTATTCTGATTTCATGTAGCTTTACTTTCCTAATTAAGAAGAAAGAGTCAGAACCAAGGTTGATAAGATGGATACTCCTCTTAAGTGAATTTGACCTGGAGATCAAGGACAAAAGTAGGATGGAGATCAAAGTTCCAGACCACTTAACTCGATTATCCCATTAGGCTAATGAATTGTATATGCAAGAAAAATTTCCTGATGAACAATTATTTTCAACAAGGGCAACATTATCATAGTATGCAAATATTTTTAATTTCTTAGTTACTAACAAACTACCCCATGGTTTATCTGGGGTAGATAGAGAGAAGATAAAAAGTGATGCCAAATATTATGAATGGGATGAGCCTTATTTGTGGAAACATTATGTTGATCAAGTAATAAGAAAGTGTGTCAATGATAGCGAGATTAATTCAATCTTAGTATTTTGCCTTTCTTATGCTTGCGGAGGGCATTTTGAAGCCAAAAGAACAGCAGTGAAGGTATTAGAGTATGGTTTTTATTGGCCCAACATGTTTTCGAGACTCTTATCTATTTTGTCGGTCATGCGATAATTGTCAAAGGGCAGGTAATATATCCCAAAAGAATGAAATGTCTCAAAACCCAATTCAATTTTATGAAATATTTGATGTTTGGGGCATCGACTTCATGGGACCATTTCCTATTTCATTTGGTCATTTTTATGTACTCCTGGCTGAAGATTATGTTTCAAAATGGGTGAAAACTAAGGCCAGTCGTACTGATGATTCAAAAGCTATTGTAGATTCCCTTAGAATTAATATCTTTTCTAGATTTGGGTTTCCAAGAACTCTAATCAGCGATCATGACACTCACTTTTGTAATCGGACAGTTGAAGCTCTGCTAAAAATGTACCATGTAACCCATAGGATATCAACCATGTATCATCCGTAAACCAGTAGGCAAGTCGAGGTGTCTAATAGTGAAATTAAGTCCATCCTCCCAAAAGGGTAAACTATAGTTGTAAAGATTGGAATTTACAATTAAATGATGTATTGTGAGCAACAGTTATCACTCTGCTTATAAGAAACTTATCGGTATGTCCCCATATTGGTTGGTATTCGGGAAAGCTTGTCACCTCCCTTTAGAATTGGAGCACAAAGCGTATTGGGCAATTAAAAGCCTTAATTTGGGATTTGATGCAAATGGTGAGTGAAGGAAATTGCAATTGCAAGGAGGAAATTCGAAATGAAGCATATGAGAATACTCGCATCTACAAGGCGAAGACAAAGGCTTTTCATGACAAAATGATAACAAGGAAGGATTCTAAAATTAGTAAAAAAGTCCTTTACCAGACTCGTCTTCGTCTATTTCCTGGTAAGTTGCGATCTCGTTCAATTGGTCTGTTTGTTATAACTAATGTGTTTCCCCATGGTTCAGTTGAAATTCAAAGCTTACAAACATCCAAGCTGTTTAGGGTTAACCGGCATCGTCTTAAGCCCTATTATGAAGGAGTTACACTGGAAAACATGACGGAATTGGATTTAAAAGAACTGGATTACAATTGATCGGAAGAATTCGATTGAGCATCAAGTCGAGCCAACGACAATAAACAAAGGTGCCGCATGGCAGGAAACCCATGTCCTTTTACATGTTATTTTGTTTATTTATTTTTGAAGTTTTTATTTGGTTGTTTTGTAGTTAGAGTTTCATTTTTTTTTTGTGTTTTTAGTGTCAGAAATCAACTTAATTTCCAAGTTAAACGATTAAAAATCGTCAATTGTAGGTCTCATATGTTGTTTGGGTTGTTTAGGAATAACAATGTTATGCTTGGACTGGTGTTTTTATGCACATGCATACTATTTGGTGTGCATGTGTGCAAAAACAAGTAGCTAAATTACCCATCCAACATTGCGCACACATGCATGCTATAAGCCAAGGCCAAACCAAGCAATTGAACATTCTACCTTTTCTGCATATGCATGCAAGGCAAGCTGCACTTGTGTGCACGACTCTTTATAGGGACAAAACCCTAATTTTCCAAGCATAACACATGGCCACCTCTTCTTCTTTTAACTTCTCCCTTCCAATCGCAATCTCCCTTCAACCACCCCTACTTTTCCCCACTACTTCACAACATCAATTCACTCCTAGTACGTCAAATTCACATAAAAACCCTTTCTTTTTCACTGGAAGAACTTAATCAAGGTATGAATTTCTTGGGCTGTTCTTATATTTTCCTTTTTGGTTTTTAAATTAAATTATGAAAGGTTTTTATTTTTCATGCTTTAATTGATTTAATTTGTTGTGGATTGAATTCTAAAGTTGTAATTTGTGTGATTTACGTTGGATCTGTTGACTGGAGAGTGATTGCATGTTCCTTATATGTAGGAAAATTTGTTCTTTCGCTATGCATACCATGTGTTTGATGAATTGTCTCATTGAATATAAATGTTAAAACACAAGGAATTAGTGTTTGAATTCCATTCCTAGATTGATAATTATGCCTTGTAATTCAAACTTTTCAATTATAATGCATGTGCATAGCCATTAGTTTTTGCACTAATTTTTGAAAATTCATCTTGTGCATTCTATGGATCTTAGTAGTTGGGGGTTGTGATTCTGTATAAGTGTGGGGTATTGGAATAATTGTTTAGGTTGCCATGATTTTTACATTTAAATTTTGTAGGTATGGCAAGAACGGGTAAGAAAGAAGCCATGGACAAAACTGTCAGAGCATCTCCTCATCTACTGCCCAGCATCAACGTGAAGATACGCTGAAAGAGATAGTGGGGCCGCAATTTCTTAACGCAATAGCCCAGAACAAATATGAGAAAGATATATCACAATAGGCTGTGATTGAAGAATGGGGTATTCAAGTGCCCTTGGCATGGGTACCCGATATCAAATTGACCATTCGTAACTGCGGGCAGAATCATTTTACATCGACACCAAACGATGTTGTACTACTTGTGGTGCATGAATTCTATGCCAACTTAAGCCATTAGAGTAAAACTCGGGTGTATGCTTGAGGGAAGCAGGTGGACATCTTTTCCAATGAGATTAACAAGGTTTTAAAAGTCAATCGAGTACGCAATGATGTGTAAGTGGCCGACCGTCAATCAAACCAATATGGAGCTAAATGCGATCACTTTACATGGTGCTATTGAATGGACATATAATATGGTTGGGATAATGGCAAGACACTTCAATGCCAACACACTTAAACTGGCTTGGTTTGTATAGCTTATGTTTATTTGTGTGCACCTCTTCCCAGTCTGCCATCTCACCCATGTCACTCCGGAGTGGGCCAAACTCCTATATTGTATTGCTTCTTGGAAATGCATCGATGTGGATCAACTTATCCGTCAGCGAATTTGCTACTCTGCCACTGACAAGTAGTCAGGCTTATGGTTTCTCAATCTGATCACTGCTTTGTGTGTTGAGAGCGGGATGGTGATTGATCCAGTAGAAGAGATGCTGAAACCCAGAAGCTAATTGCTATAGAGTGTGCAAGGGCTCTAATTAGGCACAGTCATTTGCAAGCGGGGGACGATGTCAATTCTGATGATGAGGCCGCGCCACATGTACTCAAGAGAAGATCCTGGAGCAAACTTCTAGCGGAGCAACAGCGCATGCGGTAGAGATTTGACGATTACATTCAGTACCAGCATGCTTGGTAGCAGACCATGGAAGCTCACCAGTTGGTGTTCTCGTCGTTCCTTCCATTCCTGCAGAATTTGGCGCCTGTTGCTCCTTGAGCATATGATGACTGATGCCCAACGCTTAGGGCCATTTTTATGATTTTCTTATCTTTGAGTTGATTTATCAGACATTTTAGTTGTTTTTATTGATAAGTCATTTTAGCAAGTTTCATTTTTAGTTAACTTTTGTACTTGTGTTTTTCTTTATTTTTGTGATGTATTCCTTTAACGAATTAAGTTTTTTTCTGACTATTGTAGGATTTAATTCTACAATTTTCTTATTTTTCTTCATTTCTCTGGGGAATTCTCTGTTTTGTTTTGTTTTGTTTTGTTTAGTGCGACCCGAGCTTCAATTCACGTCGAAGGGATATTTTTAGTGGGATACTGCTCCAAATGTGAATCATATCTAGAGATTCCTTTTCTTTTTCACACTTTATACTTTTATTTTCGCATTGAGGACAATGCTCATTTTTAAGTATGGGACGGAGAGTTATCTCGATTTATAGGTTGTTTGATGCATTTTGCTTAGTTTTACTGCAATATTTTGACTTTTCTTTTTATTTGAGAGCTTTTCAAAACTTTTACAAATATTTGTGTCGATTAGTTGAAAAATCTTTGAAAATTTTGGAAATGTTTGCTTAACACGCTTCTCCATTTTTTGGCATAATAACTATTTAGTTGAATCATTCATGAGTGAGTAGTCGGTGTTAATATTTTCCCATCATGATTTGCAATAAATTTTGAGCACTTAACCATTAATTAATTTTTCATTTGGACACTTGGAGATAATTGTATAAACTGAATTATATTGCAAACCAGAAACCTGCTTTATTACATTTTTTAGGCGAAATATTTAGACTGCCTGATTTGGTTTAAAGATGAGGGTAGAGCCTTCTTTGGTCATTTGAGCCTTTCTAGGCATAATCAACCCTTTTAAATTTTTTTTCTCTAGTACCTTGTTTGAGCCTTCATTTGTTATGAATGGAGAGAAACACCATTCGCCTACTTTCGTTTAAACTTAGTTTACCTACCCTTATTGTGCCTAATAATTTCAATTTTCTATCCCAAATTATCCTTTAAGAGCTTTATTGCACACATTATCTGTTAATGGGACACAAGGGTAGAGGGTAGTGAATGAGTGTGGAAGATTGTGAAAGTGGGTGGTTTACATTTATGGAGTAAAATGGGGTACTACATTAAAAAAATCTTTGAATTGAAAAAAAATAATAACGAAATTTCTTGATATATATGGGTAGTGCCTATCACTGGTACCTATATGTTTTGCAGTAAGCGCCTATCTCTGGTACCTATGTATTTATATGTTGTGGATAGTGCCTATCATTGTTACCTGTATTGTGAGTAGACATAATAAAAATAATGATGCATAAATGTCTAGAGGAATGTTAGCATGTTTGGCTGAATCAAAGAAGGGGTATAGACTTCTTGCTTATTGTTTGTTTAAAATTCTTCATGGGTGTTTGTTACTCAAGTGCGGGGTTGTGGATGTATGATTGTTCATATATGAAACGAAGTTTTATTTTAATGTATGGTAGGTATAAATTTAAAGATCTTGTTCTTATTTGTTATATCCTTTCCCTTCTATGATTTGCTAAGACCCTAACCGACGTTATAAGCTAAAAATCCTACTTAAACTAAATTGAATTAGTTGTCTAGATTAGTAAAGAGTTCTAAGAAGAGTGAGTTATGGGGTGTTTTGAAAAATTTAAATGGTTTGCACGATATAATCTGAGTGTTCTCAAATCTAAGTTTTTGAATGGTTGCACACATAAACATGACTATCTGTTCTGGTTTTTATTAGTATTTGAGCTCTTGAGTTTTTGGACTACTCCAAATGATGGATTGGCTTTTGGTTATTTATGAGGATACTTGAGGACATATGTTGGGTGAAATTTGGATATTCTTAGTTGTTTTAATTTTACTTCAAGTGTTTGCTCGAGGACGATCAAAGGTTAAGTGTAATTGTGCTATATTTTATATGTCGTTTATTGCATTTTGGTGTTTTGTATTCAAGATTTGAGTTATTATTGAGCTTAATTTGGTTATTCTTAGTTTTTACAGGGTTGAAGTGAAAAAGGGCTGAATAAGATGAAAAAAGTAGGAAGAAATTCCAAGGACGAATTGTGCGCGATTATGGAGCTAATTTGGACGTCGTTTTGCATTTTAAACACAACATTCAGGTCCAAGCTTCGATTGATTTGATTCAAGATACATTGGAAAGCTAAGAAAGAGAGCTACAACTTTCATGCTTTACACTTTAGCAAATTTCAAGAGCATCGAGGTCAAAATTGAAGACAAAAGTGAAGTACAACATTAGGGGTTCGCGCACATGTGCGATCATCAAGCTGTGCACATGTGTGATTTATGGAGAGCAATGTTCTAGAATACGGCGGCCCACACATGCACAAGAAATAGGGAGCACACGTTCACATGCGACTCAATAAGGTTGCATAATTTTTAATTTTCAACAGATTTCTTCTTTTCATTGACTTTGTTTCAACCGATTTCACGTTCTTATCCTAGGGTAGGGATTGTAGCCCTATATTCATTGTAAATACCTCATGTAGGGTGAATATAAGGGAGGACATTCTTATCTTTAGTTTTTATCATGAGTTTTCAGCAAAAAATTATTATGTCATCTTCCATGGCACTTAGTGTTTAAACCCTTTTCTTGGTTGAGGAAATTGAAGCCATGGTCAGTTCTATTAAGTAGTGAGACTTTTGTACTTCAAACTATTCATTTTTATATCAAGTATTAATTATTTTTTTGCGTTAATTTTATGATTGTTCTTTTAATTTGCCATTGTTGCAGAATTGTGAATTATTAGAATTAATCTACAGCTAGATTATTTTTAACCGCGTGTGTTCAATTCGATCTGTATAGTGACTAAATTTAATTGCTCGATTAGCATTATTGAATTTAGGAGAAATAACTTTATACACATCTCAACTAATTGAAATAATCGTGTGTGTTTATGTTTAATTAGACTAGTTATTCTTGCTGCTTTTAGTGCTTCTATTAATTAATCTTTGGCATATGTCTCGATTAATTTAACAGTTAGGGTTAATTAGATCGCGTGTTGAAATTATCCAACTTATGGAAAGAAATAAGAATCAACTTTGAATTGGAATTTAGGTTAATTTTTCAATTAGTGCTTGGTATAAAAAGTTGAATTATTTTTGTTGTCGATAATCAAATAATAGAATTTTTACGATGGATATGACTGGAACCTAGATCATTCTTTTATTGAACTCTCTTCAAACTTCTTTCATTCTTTAGTTTTTAGTTTAAAATTTCTCAAAAACCCTCTCTTTTATTCTTTACGCAAAAGAATAACACCCATTCTCTATAGAACGACTCGGACTCACCACTGCTACGTTTATAAGTATGAATTCAGTCAGTTTTTGGGTGCCTAGGACAACATGACCACCTAGCCACAGTCTCTTTGCAAAAGCAATTATTTCAATAAATCAGACTCAACACAAACTTTTGCCAAACTAGGCCCCGATAAAGTTTTTGTTTCCAAATCAATCTTCAATGCCTTACCCACAACCTGAGCAAGTGAGAACCCTGAATGTTTATTGAAAAAGACACAAGGTCAGCCTTCAAAAGTAATTCAAATGGGAAAAATTGAAGTCTCAAATTCAGGTCTAAAAAGAGGATGCCATTTAAGTGTTCTCTTGTGAAAACTATTATCAACAAACAGTCCTCATTCAATTAGTTCTAATCAAAATTTTCTTATAATCAAGTAGACCTAAAGTGAAGTCTTATTTAAATCCAATTGTGGGAAAACTTTTGTGCAATATCTTCGTGCTTGGCTTTCCCTATAGGAATTTGCCCACCATTACAAATTGAAAAAGCTTTTATAAGATCTAAACTTCACCTCAAAGAAAATTGTTGGCTCTCGTTTATAAGATTGAAGGGGTTTGAGTTATTCTTGATGATTTCTTGATGCGTATTGAATTATATTTTTTTTTAACCTTGTAATGCTTCCAAGAAAGATCTTTGCCCTTCAGCTGAATGTTGAAAGGCTCAAGGGGCTGCTAATGAATCTTTTAGAGAAAGAAAGAAGAGAGAAGGAGAAGAGTATTTGTGTTTTGTAGGTTTAATTGTACGATGCGTTACCTTTTCTCCTTTGTTGCTAGTATTTGTAGTCTTTGTTTTGTTTCACAATAATCTATGCATTTGTTATATCAACTACGGTGATTTATATCTCTCCTCGCAATTGTAAGTTTTAGCCTTCAACCTAAGTATTTCGTAGAAAATTTAAGATTCAATCATTTTTTAACTTCGATTTGTTCCATTTGTGAATTTCACTATTTTTTTTTCACTATATGCACTTTTAAAAACAAATTTAAAATTTGTAAAAAAAAAGTGTTTTACAATTTGTTCTGAAATTTGAATTCAGTCCTTGTTATGCAAGATGTTTTAACAAGCAAAACACTATTTTATTTTATCTTCTAAATACATAAATAGTTGGGAGTTCGCTTAGATTCTCCTAATATGGGATCCAAAATCAGAGAGAGTCTATTTAGTCTATTAGGAAAGATCTTTGGAGAAAAAAGGTCTAACTATAATAGATTGAAAAATACTCTTCAGATTTCTTGGAATCACCCTAGTGATTTGAAGATTATGTAACTGAGAACAAATAGTTATCAATTATTCTTCTCCAAGAGTGAAAACATTGATGAAATCATCGCAACCAATTCTTAGTTCAACATAGATGGGAAAGGGAATTAGGTGATGAGGTTGCGGCTTTAACTTCTACTCTAGTTTGGGTACAACCATGTAAACTTCTTGTCGAATGATTTCAATTTATCCAAAGAAAAAGATGGGCAAAATTTTTGATGAGGTCCACAATGTAATACCCGACTTTTCTTGTCAGTTCACATATTTTCGTACTAGATCTTATGCCTTTAAATACTCATTAATATCTTTTTCAAATATTAAATAATCGTTTTACCCTTTTTGAACAGAAATATTTTCTAAAGTTTTTGGGTAAAAGTATAAATTTACAAAATTTGAGGTACTAAAGTGAAAATTTTTAAAATTGCATAAGACTTCATAACGAAGTCATTTATCCAGTAGCCTTAGTTCTTATCCCCAAAATTCGATCAAGCCTCTGGAACTTCCTTGAACTTTTTTTTTCAAAACTCTTTATCCAAAATCACAAGTTTTATATTTAGTTTAGGAAATTTTACTTCCAAATCAAATTAGAGATCCAGGAATACTCGTAGACCTTTAATCCAACTTTACAAATAAGTTTTACTTCAAGTTTTGCATGGTTTTCATGTCAAATTTCAATTTCCTCAAGAAATTAATTTGTTTAATTTTGTTGTTTATGTTGTGATTTTATTACCAAATATGTTTATGAGCTACTAGGATGTGATTTGTGATTTAAAATGACTTTTTAACTATTATTTTTGGTGAGATTTGAATGAGTCTTTTGACAGTTCTTAAGCTGATGATATATTTGAAATTATGTGAACCATAATTCTTAGATTTTATCTTATGTTCACGAATTTAAGTCAACCCTAACTTCTTGTGTTCGATTATTGCCTAATTTGAGAATTTGGGTGATGCCCAAAAAATGAACCCCTGTCTCAATTTTTATCCTAATGGTATAACACCCTACTGGTTTAGGTGATTCGGGATTAGACTTTTAGACCGTCGAAATTAGGATACGTCTACGAAATTGATTTTTGAGATAAATAACATTTACTCCTTTTTATCGATACCATGTATAATGTTGGTTTTACAGCCCTAGAATAACATATATCAATGTAAGTATATTTATTTTGAGTAATGTTTACAAGGTAAGTACGTTTACAATTTATGTGTCCATTATGTAATGTGTTATTGGTTCATTATTGCACTATGTTTTAATGAATGATTATTGTGAAGAGCTCAATTGATCACTTGAGTAGACTTGGGTACGAGTGAGTGAATGAAATGACATATTGTCTACTCTACTTTGAAAATATTATACTGACCCAGTCTATCGGGAAGACAAGTGATAGACACTCCGTTATGCCTTGTCTACTCGGACGGATAATAAGTAGACTTGGATCCACTGCTGGGAAGACTTTTATTATACTTGAGTAGCATGATTGACATATGCATTTTAATTATAAAAAATGTCTCATATGTTGTTTCCTGTACTAATTGTATACGTGTTATCTATAATTGAGCTTAAACGTTATTTACTAAGCATTATATGCTTACTCCTTTATTGTTTTTCTCTCCTTTTTGTTTGCAATCAAGGACTAATAGGAGACGATAACAGGACTGAGTCTAGTGCTCACCTGGGAGGTGATTACAGTGTGGACCCCAATTACTGGAGTTATAGTTTTTCTATTTATCATCTTAGTGTGAGGTTTCTTCATGTGTTGAGGCCTATGTGCCTAAGGACTCTTTATTTTATTTTTTTAAACAAACACCCAAATAAGGTGAGGATTTATTAGAAAAGCTCAAGATTTACAACGGCGAATGTAGGGAGCAAAATCCCTTGGCATCCAAGATAACCAGACCTTTCACATGGGAGGGAATGGTATCCGGATCGTATTCAACATACATGGGCGTAACAATGCCCTCATTTGCTAACCTCTCTGCTACTTGATTTGTTTCTCTAAATACATGTGAGAATGAAACAACGCTGCCTTCTAGGAGCCATTTGATGAGCTGGAGTTCATTGTCAATGCTCCATGGTGGCGCGGACAGCCCTTTCATGATATTAACGATAATTAGAGAGTCCATTTCTACCTCCATAGCACGTAGATGTAAAGAGCAACACATTTTTAGGCCATCTACAAGGGCCAAAACCTCAGCCTTCAAATTGGTTTGAGAAGAGTAGCCATTGGAGAAGGCCTTGATGCAGTGTCCATGGTGGTTTCTAAGGATGCCCCCTCCCGCCGCCAAACCTGGGTTCCCTTTTGAAGCCCCATCCACATTCAACTTGAAGACACCATAAGGAGGACAGTTCCATATAACAACAAGTATTCTCCCAGCAAACGGAGTTTGGGGTTGCAAGTAAAGAAGTTGGCTGCAAATCCCGTGTGAAAGAAGCAATTCATCTGCTGCAATTACCTTTGGAAACAAATATATTGAGGAAACTGTCTTCAAATAAGCACAAATGTCGACAATGATTCTGGTGGCTGAGATGCTTGTTCCTTGGAATGTAGCATTATTTCTAGACTTCCAAGCAAACAATGCATGGAAGGATTTTATGTATTGCCCCCATTGTCGTAGAATGAGCTTGTGCAGCCCACCACTACGAGTTGAGCTTATCCGAAATGGTAGTGGCCGGGGCAAAACTCCATTCGAACCACTCTTCAAAAAAACTCCAAACTTGTGTTGCCAATGTACAGACCACAAAGTGATGATTGATAGATTCTTCGTTGTTACAAAAGTGGCATTTGGATGGTAATGGGATGCCCATCTTGGAAATTAGGTCATCCGTTGGAAGTCGTATGTTTAACAATTTCCATATAAAGATGGAGATCTTCAGCTGGAGTCTCTTATCCCAATAGCTCATCATTTGTCTAGTGAATGATTGAGCCATTGGCGAGTAAGTGGATGAGATAGAGAAAGAGCCATTGGATGTAAGGGTACAAATGAGCTTGTCCGAATTCGAATCCCTCTGGCAGATGACCTTGTCTTTAATGCAGTTCCCAATGTTGCGAAGCTCCTCACTGGAATATCTCCCGTCGAGTAAGGATAAATTCCATTCGCTAGAATTCCATACTTGCCTCACTGAAAGGCGGCTATCATAAACATGCTCCACCATGTTAAATAGCGGCCCGTGATCAGTCCATGTGTCAAACCAGAATGAAGAGTTGGCATTCCGGATGAGGAAAAACATATTTTGCTCTGTCGACTCACGAACTCGCGCAGCATTCGTTTCCATGTGAATGAGTCTCCAGGTGATTCTCGAGCTACACAAGGATGAGCGTAGCAGTTTAAATATCGTCCATGGAGGAAGGACCTCCATAAGGAATGACCTCCATAAGGAATGACCTTTCCGAAACTTCCACCATATTATTTCATGCTCATGCTGAAACCATGCACAACAGCCGCCAAAGGAGTAATACCGAGGCCATTGGAGGATGTTGGTTGACAAATGGTAGACCATGCTATCCAATGTCGTTTTGGAAACCCTTCCGAATGTCCCCAGAAGAAACCCGTAAATTGCCTTTCTAACTCCTTAAGGACTGAAAGTGGAGGAGCAAGAACTGCCATAAGAAAGATTGGGATGCTACTCAACACATGTTTGATGAGAATAAGCCGTCCTCCAAGGGAGAGAAATTAGTTTGCCAACCACGAATACGTGCTGCCACTTTTTCTATCATTGGCTAAAAAAGATCTTTCCATTTTTTTTGCTTTCTGGATGGGGCATCCCAAATATATGAATGGTAGGGATTTTCTTACAAACCCCGTTTTGGCTTGAATCATCCGAATACGAGGTGTGGATGATGTCTTGGACAAATAAAAAGAGCTTTTGGCCTTGTTTCAAAGCTGCCCAGAGGATTTCTCAAACCTTGAAATGAAAGCCTCATGAGATTTCGGATTGAATTAGCCTCTCCCCTTGTAAAAATTACCACATCATCCGCATAAGCCAAATGAGAGATGGTTGGACATGACCTCGGAAGAGCGAACTCAAAAATTTTCCCAACCCGAAATTGATCACTCAAACCACGGGAGAAAGACTCCATCATAATTAAGAAAAGAAGAGGGGATAGAGGGTCCCCTTGCCGAACTCCTCTTAAAGATTTAAAGAAACCTTTTGGCACACCATTAATGAGAATAGAAAACCAACAATATTCCAGATTATTCTTCACTAAAGAGATCCAATTCTCAGTAAAACCAAACCTCCTCAGAATTTCATATAAAAAAGACCAAGATAACCTATCAAAAGCTTTGGCGAGGTCCAGCTTGATGATCAGATTACCACCTCTTGTTTTCCTGTCTAAGAACTCCACCATCTCTTGGGCTAGAAGGATATTATCTGCAATTTCTCTACCTGGGACATAAGTACCTTGTTCGGGGGAAATAAGATTGGGCACAAGTGTAGTGGAGAGCCTGGTAGCCAAAATCTTTGTGCATACTTTGTTGAAGAAAGTACATAGACTAATGGGTCGAAAATCAGTGAAAGATGAGGGATTCGCAACTTTCGGGATTAAAGTAATGAGGGTACTAGTGAACATACATGGCAGTGTCACCCCCTTCAAGAATGCTCCTACAGCATGGAAAAGATCCCGATGAATAATATCCCAGCAAAAGGAGAAGAAAAAACCGTTATATCCATCAATGCCCGCTTCTCCATCCGGGTTGAGGGAGAAAACTACCTCTTTTAACTCCTTAGTGGCGAGTTCAGCTAGCAAGAGTTGATTGTCCGCATTGGAGACTATCGTGGGAAGAGTATCTAACAAAGTGTGATCTATCACCGTCGGCTCATTACACGATAAGAGATGTTGGAAAAACTTGATCCCCTCAGCTTCAATACATTGTGTATCTTCAGTCCAAACACCATCCACTTTAATTTTTGAGATCCGCAAACGTTGTTTCTTGGCCATGAGTACTATGCAGAATGGAAGAAGGTAGTTTTATGGTCGCCTTCTTTTAACCACTTTATCCCCCGTTTTTTGACTCCAAAACATTTCCTCTTCGGCCAGGCATCAGGTGTGAACCGCTTGCGCATGAGATAGTGCCAATTGATTGTTTGGATTTTGTTGCTACAGAAATGCCTCCTCCTTTACATGTACCTCCCGTTCAGCTGCTTGGACTTTGGAAAACACATCTCCAAACACCGTACGATTCCAATTTGGACCTGTCTCTTATACACATCATGAGTGTTGCAAGACAAAGACGAAGAGAGGCGGTCCAGAACAATGTAAAGACCAATTTTGTTCCACTACCTGCAAAAAATATTTATGCTTAGTCCACATGTTTAAGAATTTAAATGGCTTTGGGCCTGTTGTGACGTCATTCGACACTTTGATAAGGAGAGGTGAATGATCCAAGCACGTCTTGATGATGTGTTCAACGTTAATGTTGCGGAAGGCAGCAAGGAAATCATTGTTGCATACGAACCGGATTCCAGTCTTTTCCACACCGTGCCTCCCGTCCTATTGCCCCTCCAAGTATATTTGCAACCTTGGAAGGCAATATCCATCAATCCACAATCATGAAGACAGTCATTAAATTCCGTCATGGCTTCAACATCGAGTGAGCTGCCACCTTTATATTCATCTGAGCTAGAAATGACATTGAAATGTCCTCCAACCAGCCACGGAGAGTGTGGTTGGATAGTCCGGAGGGCCTCCCAAAGTTCTCGTCTTTCTGCCTTAGTACACTTTGCATAAATGAAAGAGATTTCCACAGTTGTATGATAGGATGGCAAGGAGCAAGAAACATGAAAAAGTTGATCAGAAACTAAAATGGGTATTAGGACTAGCCCCTTATTCCAAAAAAACCCAAATCTTCCCGTTAGAATTAGATTGGCAACAATCAAACCCTAGCTTGCGGGCGAAAAGAGGAATCCTAGCTTTGTCCACCATAGGCTGCATTAAAGCAAGAATGTTTATTCCGTTTTGTGTAATCCTAGCAACTTTAACCTACGAATGGAAGGTTTATTACCTATTCCTCTTATATTCCATGCTAAAACACTATCCATTAACATTGAGGAGGTACGGCCGGAGTGGAAAGTTTCTTAGCCAGCCTAGTACGCATAGGCCTTGGCATATTGTAAATTCGTTTACGTCTACTTTTCCTCTTGGATGAAGGTTGACTCACCGGTTGCAATTGAGCGGGAGATGGTTGCGGTTTGTCATGTGCTGCATGTGGTGCATGGGGTGATTCGCCCTTCAAAAAATAGCATGGTAATTCTGCCATAACTGTTGTGGAGGAATGAATCGAGTTTTATTGAGATCCATTTTAAACAAAACTCCTTATGAACTCATATTTTGTAAAAAACCCGTTGTGAGCTATTTTAAAGTTTTCAGTTGCAAATGTTTTATTTTAAAAATCAAAGAAAATCTTGGTAAATTTGACAAAAAATCGGATGAAGGAATTTTTCTAGGATTTTCTAGTGGCAAGAAAGCATCCACCGAGTATACAATAGAAGAACACTTTTGATTGAAGAAGTTGTACATGTTACATTTGATGAAGCTAATGATGTTATCTCGAAGAATATATGTGAAGATGAAGATATAGGTATTCGAAAGGAGCTTGAGAAGCTCACTATCCATGAAAATCATCAAGAGATCACATCAAACAATGATGTCAACAACCATCAAGTAGATGATAAAGATGAAAAGAACGAGGATATTCCAAAAGATCTTCCAAAATTATGGAGATTTGTCTCTAGTCTCTCTCAAGACTTGATCATAGGTGATCCATCCGATGGGATAAAAACTCGATTTCATAAACTTTTGAATAGTAATTGTGCATTACTTTCTCACATTGAACCTAAACATGTGGATGATGCTTTAAATGATGAATCTTGGGTCATTGCCATGCAAGATGAACTTAGTCAGTTTGAGAAAAATAATGTTTGGACCTTAGTTGAAAGACCATCAATTCATCCCATAATTGGAACAAAATGGGTTTTTAGAAACAAATTAAATGATAAAGGTGAAATCATAAGGAACAAAGCTAGACTTGTTGCAAAAGGTTATGCTCAAGAAGAAGGTATTGACTTTGATGAAACTTTTGCACCCGTTGCTAGATTAGAATCCATTCGCAAGTTTCTCGCATATGCATGTTTTAATGATTTCAAATTATTTCAAATGGATGTCAAAAGTGCCTTTTTGAATGGTTTTATTGATCAAGAAGTTTTCGTTGAACAACCTCCCGGTTTTGAAAATAAATTTTTTCCAAATCATGTTTTCAAACTCTCTAAAGCCTTATATGGTTTGAAACAAGCTCCAAGAGCCTGGTATGAAAGACTAAGTGGTTTTTTGATTGAAAATTGATTTAAAAGAGGTGTTGTTGACCCCACTCTTTTTACCAAAACAAATTCCATTGGTTTGCTAATTGTTCAAATTTACGTTGATGATATTATTTTTGGAGCAACTAATGAAAGTTTGTGCAAAGATTTCTCAAACTTGATGCAAAAAGAGTTTGAGATGAGCATGATGGGAAAGTTACATTTCTTCCTTGGACTACAAGTTCACCAAACAAAAGAAGGGACGTTTATTACACAAATCAAGTACACAAAGGAGCTACTCAAACGATTCGGAATGAAAGATTTCAAACAAGTTGGTACGCCTATGTGTACCTCAACCAAACTTGATAAAGATGAAGGAGGTAATAGTGTAGATGAAAAACACTATAGAGGTATGATCGAAAGCCTACTCTATTTAACGACTAGCTGACCAGATATTATGTTTGCTATTTGTTTGTGTGCTGGATTTCAATCTTGCCCTAAAGAATCGCATTTAATGGTTGTAAAAAGGATTTTTAGATACTTAAAGGGCACAATGGATTTTGGTCTGTGGTATCCAAAATCCTCTACATTTGATTTAATTAGTTATTCTAACGCTGACTTTGGTGGGTGTAAAATTTATAGAAAAAGTACCAGTGGTATGTGTCATTTCCTGGGTAATTGTCTTAACAGTGTCTTGGTTTAGCAAAAAACAAAATTCTATTTCTCTTTCCACGACTGAAGCCGAATGCATTGCTGCTGGAAATTGTTGTGCCCAACTTCTGTGGATGAAACATACTTTAAAAGATTTTGGTGTTGTCTTTGATTGTGTGCCTATAAGGTGTGACAACACTAGTACAATTAATCTCACAAAAAATCCTGTAATGCACTCTAGAACCAACCATATTGATGTTAAACACCATTTTATTAGAGATCTTGTTTGCAAAAAGAAAATATGTGTTGAATTTGTGTCTACTTTAGATCAACTGGCTGACATTTTTACTAAGCCCTTGGCCTTAGATCATTTTGAATCTCTCAGAAATCATTTTTAAAGTTCACATCGGCATAGTCTCTTAGTTCGGACGCATATGCTCGTCCGAAAAACACCCTCTCTCGGATGCTCTCTCTCATCCAAAAACCTTCTCTTTGGCTCGAACGCTTATGATCGTCTGAATTTTCCTCAATTTCTTCACTTTCCCACTCCATTCTCTGGAATCCTACCGGATGCTTCCCATCATCCAAGAGAATATCGGACGCACTAGCTCTTAGTTTCGGTCGTCTGTTCATCAGCTTTAGGACGCACACAAATCATTCGGACGTCTGAACGGTCCCTCTGCTCGATTAAAACTGTCCATTTCCCCCTTTCGGACTCACCCTAAGCCCCGAACCCTTCTCTGGCGAAATTTTTCCCTCAAAATTCCCCAACTTCTCCCCTCTCTCGACAAATTGATTGGGGAATCTTCATTCCCAAATTGTTCATTACCAAATTGTTCATTACCATTATTGCACTTAATTTCATCAATCTACCATCAAATTTTCATCAAATGTCCACCAACTTCCCAAAAATCAAAATTTTTTATATACCTTCCATTTATAATGGTTAGATCTCGTGGAGGCTCTTCAACAGCAACTCGTGGACATAAATCAAAAGGAAAACCTCCAGTGCAAGGGGAATCATCAGCTAATTCTCAAGCTTCAATAAATCCACCCCTACCGTACAAAAATTCATCGATGCCAAGGCATTCGAACGGTATACATCTCTTCTTAGCAAATCTATAATCATTCAAAGTCCTGCTTCTCAAAGTCTTTTCGATGAATTTAATCTTCCCATTGTCAAATCTTGTTTTGAAAAACAAAATTGGGGTCACTTAATTCACACTGACTTACCCTTTTATCATGACATGGTGCTCCAATTCACAGCCAATCTCAGGAAAGGCCCCACTGTTCGCACATTAGTTTCTCGTGTGAACAGTACAAATCTTGAAATTTCCTCCAATACCATCAATACTATTTTTGAATGTGAAGTCTCATCCCCAAATGAATTTTCTTATTTTATTTTCTTTAGATAAATGGCCCGCTCTTGACCCTCGATTTGATATTGATGAGGTCAGAGCAATTTTTAATATCAATTTCAAACAGGTCTCGAAAGCCAAGACTACATTGCTCATTCCTAAAATGAATATTCTATACACTATTGTCACAAATTTGCTGTAACCAATAGACGGTTGCATCGAACCGAACCCGAAAAAATGCAGCTTTACCTGTTTTACTGTGTTTTCAAAGGGATTCCTCTTGACTTTGGGTATCTTTTCTACTCCCTGTGAGAACTCCTTCTTACTAATACCTGCCGAAACATTCCTTTCGGAAAATTTCTCACCAAAGTATTTGATTTTCTTAACGTACCTTTCAGCGGAAACAAACAATTTCCTCCCTACTTCAACAAATCCTACATTGAGCGAAAAGGCTTTCGTTATTTTAATGATCAATGGTTAACTAAAGCTGCCTTTGATATTGAACGATCAAAATCCCAAGTCTCTACCTCTGGTCTGGCACTTCCCCATTCCCCTCCTCCTCAAACACCTCCGCTAGTCCATGATCCTCGTCTTTCTTCCTCCGAACCTTCACTTTCACATATTTGTGGCCTTCTCTGTTCTTTGAGCACTCAGGTGAGTTTCTTTGTACGTCGCACTAATCGCAAGTTAAAGCAATTTGAAACTCTTCAGATGATCCTCCAAGAGGCACTCAGCTCAGGCATGTCTGCTTCAGCTCAGGTTCAATTTGCCAATATTCAATCGCAATATCCACTCGACTCCTCTACCGAAAGTGATGATAATGCCGAAGAAGAGGATCATGAGGGAACGACGAGGACATTGATAATCAAGGTGCTGCTGATGATGATGAGGGCGACAACGAGGATATTAACTATACATTTGATTTTATCATGCAACGAAGCGACGACGGAGATGACGATAATGAAGCTACTGATGATGATGCCCCTTCCAAACGGTGCAAGATCGAAAAACTCTTTAAGAAGAAAAATGACTCGACTTAGATTCTCTGTTAATTCATTAATATGTATTTTGGTTTTGGCATTACTATAGATATTACTTTGACAAAGATGTTGGAATTGCTCTTATTTTGGTTTTATGAATCATTTTGAATTGAAATAAATCTTAATGTTTGATGTTGTTGATATTGCTGTTGATATTAATGATGATACTAGCTTAATTTTGATGATGTTAATGTTGGTTACGTTTGAGTGCACTTTCTCAGGGGGAGCTTTGTTTGATGATGTCAAAAGGGGGAGTAGGAATAAAAATAATGCAAAATTGTTGGTTGTGCTATCTGTTGATCCTAATGCAAAATTGTTGGTTGTGTTATTACTCATATCTGTTGATTTTACACGTTGGTTATTCTATGACTGTTTGTCATCATCAAAAAGGGGGAGATTGATGTTTGCCAAACCTTATTTTGTTGATGACATAAGCACTAAACTCTGAAAACAAGCTATGCAGGTCCGTTATCTTTTCTGCTGGAAACAGGTTGTTCGGACGCAGTACACCGTCCGAACTATGTCATTTTTCTCGAACGAACAGGAGTGTCCGATACAGATTCACTCGGACGTATTTCATCATCCGAACAGACAGGCAGAAAGCAAATTTCTTAATGCTCCTCTACGGATGCATACAACTGTCCGAACAAAGCTTCCTCCGGACGTACACGACCCTTCCGAAACTCAGTCCGAACAATGAAACGGATGCATGCACTAGGGTACGGTACGGTCGTCCGAACGATATCCTTCACCAACTGCACTGAGATTGGATGCTGTGTCGGACGCATCATCCTTATCTCGGACGTCCGAAACCCTAACGGCTAGTTTTTGTGCATTATTATTGAGCCGTTTGGAAGTAGTTACAACCACCATTTATTGCCCTTGTAAATACCTGCTCTATTATTCTGTAAAATTTATCTAATACATTAAATACAAGCCTTAGAAAAGAGCAATTTTAGTACAAATTGGCTATAGTGCTATATTGTATTAGTATGCAGCTTAGAGTGCAATTCAAAATTTTGAGTGGAGTGATAATCTTGTACAAAAATGAGGTTATGAGTAAAATTGTTGGCTCAACTAAAAGAGTTTTAATGTGAGCAAGAATTTTCCTACTTTGTAAACATTATTGGCTCACCAAGTGTGTGAAGCATTCTAGTGGATTAATATTTCAAGCTTGTTAGTTTGGGAGTATTGGTTGTTTAATTTTTACTCTTACTTTCTTCACATTCCTTAAGTTTCATTGATTCTATCTTCATTATATTATTTGTTAGTTGAAAAATCTGAATAAGTTTATTCTTTCTAAAAGTATTTTTAGAAACCTAATTCACCCTCCTCTTAGGTTGATTTGGGACCAACAGTATCTGAAGAAGAACCAATAAAAGGCAAGAGGTCTACCACAGAATTAGCTTCTCAAAGTACATGACACAAGGTGAATTTACCTTGAGCAATAAAAATGCCTGATCTGACAAATGAGGGAATTAATTTTCTAGGGTGGCCGAAAGGAGCCTAATACCACTTTAGCCAAGGATTTTGAATCAGGCTCAACATCCACGTTCAAAATATGTAATCTGATACACATTTTCAAACTATCAAGAAGGGCCATAGACTTAGCAACCATGTTCGTCGCTTCCCCATAATAAGACGACAAAGCTGAAATTAATTTTCTTGTAGAATCACACGAAATGACCCTTGCACCCGAGAGTCTATTACTAAGTGAAAATCCATCCATATTTGTAGCTTGTACCTGTCAAAGGCCAGCTTAACCCAAGAAACTAGGATGGGGTGGGGCCGAGGCACATTCCTGACTTTCCATGTCAAGCAAATAGGCATCGAACCCCTACCATGCAAATAATTGGACGCATCATGCAAAGTGAAATAGCAATGTTTTCAACTTTTACATTATACGAAGGAAGAAGACGTGACCTTATCGTTATAAACAAGATTGTTGCGAGTCAACCATCTATTCAACAAATTAGAGCTGGCAACAATTCATAAAGCTGGCCATTTGCTGACGATGATGAAAACATTCACCAAATTTGAAACTTTTGAAGCAAGGAAGTAACCTCCACTTGTGGAATACCAAACATCATCTCAAAGTTTCTCCAAACCCTAGCCACAAGTGGATAGCTGACAAAAGCATGCTTAAGAGAATCAGTGGAGTAATAAAATAGGAATTTTGACTGCAAGGCAAACCCTAAGCCCATAAGAATGTCAGCAAAAGGAAGAAACCGATTCAACAGATTTCCAAAGAAAAATAGAAAATTTTATAGGAATTTTGGAACTCCAAATATAAGCACGAGACAGAATAATATGGTGATGATTTCGCAAAACCTCAAAGGCCGATTAGGTAATATACACTATGCTAACTATCTTTCCTAATGTATGTGTCCTCGGCCGAAGAAAGAAAAATAGAAAAAGATAGGATCTTACTTTGAAGCTCATTGGATAAATTTTGCTGCAGAACATCAAAACTCCATCCATCGTCATTATGGAAAAGCTTATTAACTTTGATATAGGGCAGCTCGATATGATCAACCTGATCCGCCAAGGCCCCATTACCCAACCAATTATCAAACCAAAAAGAGGCATCCCCCAATCTAATTAACTTCTGAAAATGGGCATCTACAATATATTTAACCCGAATCATGTGATGCCAAACTGGAGACAAATTACCCATCATACCATTACCATATCGAAGTTGCATGAAAGAAGACCACAAAGAAAAGGAGTTATAAAAATTCCACCCTACATCTTCAGAGAAAATGCTAGATTGGGTTTTTTCCTTTTTAATTGATATTGTTCTAGTTGTTATGGTAATTAACTATTCACTGTACCATGCGTTGAACACTAGGGTTTTATCCAAAAATGCGGTGTAGGGACCTGGTTTCAAGGCGTGACACCGAGTATTAAGGATACCAATGTCGACGTGCTTTCAATGTTGGCTTTAGCAATATATTTACATTTGACCAAGAAAATCTTAGTGGAGGTTCAGTAAGTCTAGTTTATTGATTCCTCAAAAAAAATCATGGAGATAGACCATGACCCTAGATGGATTGAGGCTCAAAAGATAGATAGAAAGGCTCATCCTCCTAAAGGATAGCTAGAAAGGCTCATCTAATAATCCAATATTTTTTCAGACAACATCTTCCCAAAGGATAAGACTGAGGCTGGAAGGATAAAATGTTGATCTTTGAAATATGAACTTGTTAGTGAGAATTTGTATTGTACAAGAGGTACTATCTAAGCCCACATCTTCTTTAGATGTCTTGCCCCAGCTGAGGTAGGAAATTTTTTTTGAATCGAGTAAATAATGAATAATGTTTTGGGAAATGCGTGAAAAAATTAGCCAAAAAATATTTGAGTTGATCAAACATATATTTTAGGAACAGTAGGAAAAAAATGAATAATGAAGTAAAAAGTAGCAAAATATCATTAAAAAAATCAAATAGAATCGTAGCTTCTTCATTTTAGCTTGAATCATAAGGAGCAGTCTTGGTACTAGGCATGCCAATTTCTGTTGGTATCATTTATTTCCTTTATTATACAACAATTACATTTACAATCTTCTTCATTTTACCCTAGCTAAGATCACGATAGGCTTCATAACCTCACTGGAAGGAATCAACAGCTCCATTATACTTCTGCTGCACTACTTTAATCACACTAGGACTGTAAAAATGATTAAAGATAATAGGGTGAGCAAAAACTATGCCCAGTAAGTAGAACAAGTTCCTTTCTATTTGGATTGAGCAAGTTAACGTATAACACTTAAGCTGGCAAATGATTGAATTTTATCAAGACAAATGATTTCTTAAAAAAGGTTTTAAGACCAAATAGACAAATAAGGTCCAAGACTCTACATAAGTCTATCGGTTTTCTAGATCCAGGTCTATTTATTATTAGCCCACTAGACAAGACATAGTGGTTTAAGTTTCAATTCAATATCAATTTCGTTCAAGCTGTGTTTGGTTCCTTAAACTGGGAATTGAATTGAAATCACAATCTTAAATTGTAGTTCTAAAAAATTAGAATTTCTTCAATTGGCAAATTGGTAGAATTGACATAAAGTTAATTTAGAAGTCCAAATTATTTTTTCGATTAAGGGAATTCATTCACCTTGAACTGCACATATTTGGAATTGCTAATTCATTTTAAATAACAATAGATTTTAATTTCTAGAATTACCTAAATTTGCACAAACTCTTTACTTACTACATTCAAATCTTTATATTCGTTGTGTTTTACATTTTAAATGAAACATTTTATCTCTGTACTATGCACTTAAATATGCTTCTTACCAAAATAATAGATGAAAAATGAAGAAAACATGACAATGAGTTCACAAAAGTCTTAAATGTTATAAATAGCGGGTTCGGATGGTTACGCTGGAGTATTTTTTACGCATTGTTGGCATATTATTTGTGGTGATCTATTTTCGGCTATTTTGGATTTATTTTATGAAGTTCCCCTCTCGCAAAATATCACTAGTGCGTTATTAGTTTTGCTCCTTGAAGGAGAACCCTAGCTCCTTTGTTGATTCCCGGCATATCCCTCTATGCAATTTTGTTAATAAGATTTTTACCAAAACTCTGGCTAATAGGTTGGCCGATATTCTCCCTGATATTATCTCTCCAGAGCAATCTAGTTTTGTACAAGGGTGCTCCATTGCTAAAAATATTCTCTTCGCTCAAGAGTTATTCTAGTCACTGAATAAAAAGGTTCGAGGGCACAACTTGATCATAAAACTTGATATGATGAAAAATTTTGGCCAGGTTTCATGGAGTTGTTTCCTTCAAGTGATTTTACAAAAGCTAGGGGTTGCTCCCTTTTTTGTGTGGCTTGTCATGAATAATCTGCATGCTAGTTAGTTTTCTCTAATTCTTAACAGGAAGGTGACGGGTTTCTTTCAGTCGTCACGAGAGGTCATGCAAGTTGACCCACTTTTGCCTCTAAAGGGTTGAATCACTTGATTGATAGAAAAGAAGTTCTATCTAGGAGATTGAATCACTTGATTAATAAAAAAAAAAAGGTTATGCCATTCTTCTTGTTGTGGGGTTGTTCGCTTACCTCACATTTGGCTTATGCAGACGATTATGTCATTTTCACTCGGGGTGATAAAATCCTTGCGTAAACTCTTGCCATTTCTGGAAGCTTATCAATCTGGGTCTAGTCAAAATATTAACTCTTATAAAATCTTGTCGATATTTCCGCGTAGATGTGGCCATGGTGTGATTCATTTGGTGGAGTCTTTAACTGGGATACATAGGGTTTTCCTTCCTATTAATTACCTCAGTTTACATACTCCTTTTTTTCCTTGGTAGAAAGATACCGCTTTCTTTGATTCTTTGATTGACAAAGTTCGGGTGAAATTAGATGGCCAGAAGCAAAACCTTCTATCGTAAGGAGGCCGACTAGTTCTTATTTGCCATGTTCTTTCCTCTATCCTAGTTCACATTATTTCAGTACTGGATCCTCACAAAGGGGTGATTTAGAGACTCTATTTGCTTCCTTTTGTCTGGGGAGAATCAGAATGGGGGGACTCGTAGACACTTGAGAAAATGGACTGCTGTTTGTCTTCCTACTAGCGAAGATGGACTGGTGATTCGTTGCTTAGAAACTATAATTTTTTTGGGGGGATCGGAAGCCTTTCTTTGAGCATCTTTTACTTTTTGTTTGGCTCTAAATCCTCTTTCCAAATTCACCCATTTTAAATCATTGACCCAGTCAGGGCTTTAATATCCATGCAATATGCACTTAGAAATAATACAAAAGAATTACATCAAAGAAAACTTTTATTTATTATCAACCTGATGTCTTACTTATAGGTCCGAATAATACTTTTTCAGAATGACAATACTCCATATTTGAGGTATAAGATCCGTGTTCATAACTGCAAGTTTATTTTAATATCCCGATCTACAGGCCTCAATTACTTGATATGGACCTTTCCTATTAGGATCAAGTTTTTTGTTCCCTTTGACCCTACTAGCCTCATTTCATCTACAGGCCTCAATAATTTTGAATCCAAATAGCTTTTATAGAAGGATAGGAAGACCAGACCCCGATAATTTGGAACTCAAATAGCTTTTATAGAGATTGACAATAGAAAGCCTGAATTTGGATAACTCCGAACCCATATAAGTTTTACAATGATAAGAATTAGAAAATCCAAACCTAGATAAAGTCGAACCCCGATAAGTATTGCAGAAATGATTTAATAATGAATTGTGTTGAATAATGTAAAAATTATTTGATTAGTGTAAGGTAATGAATAGAAATGCATGACAAGCCTCCAAACAGAGGGGTAGTTATGTAATTTACATGTGTAAAATACAAAAACCTACAATTAACTTGTTGGAGTTTGAAAATAATTAGGATATACTGATATCCTCGTGGTTTGAATTCTAATGAAAATTGGAGAATTGGCAGAAAAATACCAGCAATCATTTGGTCCTCAAAAATGATAATACACCCCAGAAGTAGAGTGTTAGCTCGGTCCTTCAGCGGGGGTACTTTAGGTGAATCTCCTTGGGAATGTTGGATTTCTTCCTAAAGGCTGCTACTTCCTTGTTGGGCCTTTGGTTGGAGATGGTATTGGTTGTTGGAGTGATTTAATTTTTAGGATTGGGTGAAGGATCTGGAGTTCTATATCTAGGAAAGATACATTGAATGGCAGCAAGAAAGGGAGTCTGAAAAGAATTCAACTCAAAATCGATGGGGTCTCGAGGTATAGAAGCCAATTGGATATTCTTGGACTGAGGTGGAGCTGCATGGTTGTGAAGGGTAGTGATGAATGTTGAGAGAGACATACGATCTTCATATCTGTTTGGAGATTTTGCCATGGATAGTAATCTTTTTTCTTTCACCCAAAAAAAAAAAGGGAAAAGAGGAATCTGGAAACTAAATTTTTTCTGAAACTGTTGAAACAACACAAGCAATGAGTAGAAATGTTAGGAAAAAGGGAAAATACTACAAAAGCTAAAATCAAGATGATAAAGTAAGGTGCAATATGATAAAGTGAAGAGCAAGATGACAAAGTGTAAATGAAAGGGAAAAATATTAAGTGTAAATATTAATACCAAGGTAGCAAATGACCATGGGGCTTAAAATTCGGAGGTAGTGAACAACAATAATTTTGGATTGTTTTCAATAGTTAAATGGGGCAGTGGTAGATTGGAGCAATAAAAGTGGGGGAGTGAAAATCGGCCCATGTGGCCCACTAAGTAAAAATAAAAATTGATGGAAGGACAATGGACAAACAACATGGGGAAGTGTAACTATCTTACTATATACAAAGAGAGAGTCCTATTTGGTATGGAGGTTTCTTCCTTGGATTTCTAATTAGTTCACCAAAAATTTTAATTTTAAATTAAAAAAAAAGAAACTGACTATCAAGTAAAAAAAAAAAATGATGATGCTCAGCATTAGCACTTGACATGTTCATAGATATTTGTTCTAGTGGTGCTTACGTGGCAACTTCATTAAGGGTATTTATGTAATTTAGGCTCACTCTAGTTGGCAATGTAGTGCCCTTGAAGCCTTTTCATATTTGCCTATAAATAGGGAGTTCATGAGCCTAATTGGAATCTAATACACACAATTCAATTCCTTCATTTTCTCTCTCTTGCCTACTTTCTTTTCTCTCTACAAATTCAATTAACATCATTTGGTGCCGTCTATGGGAATCGAGAATTTTAGTCTTTTCTCGTTCAATTACAACAATTCAAGCTTCAGTGTCATTTTTGGGCAAGATGAAGAAAAGAGATGTAGCAAAACGAACAACCAGCAAGAAGGTTGAGGCAAGCAATCAGCATCTTCTACTTCAAAATAACGAAGTAGAGGACTTCGGAATATCAAATGATGCCAAACGGTCAGAGACAAAACGATGTCTTGAAATATATATCTGATCATTTTGAGTCTTTTCAAGCCTTTGTGGAACGACGTGAAAATAACACACCATCTTATCGGTCAAACCGAGCAAATCCATAGAGATTCGAGTAGCAACAGGCTCTTGGTCAAAGCCTTGGCAAATAGCTTGAAAACATCGTAAGCCCTAGTGACCTGAGATACAAAATTATAGGATCTCGCTTGGCTAACCAATCTGATGAATCGCAAACTGCTACAAGTAAACCAATAACAACACCTATTCATGAGAGAATCGGTTCACATTCCTCCAAAATTGCGGACCATCAAGGACCCTCCCTATCTATTTTAAAACAGCTCAAGGAGCAGAGTCTTGAAAATAAAATTCAAGAAATTTTGAAGAAGAATAATTTGATGGTTAATATTTCCACTCCAACGAAAATGGACAGAGATCCATTCATAATTTCAATAAAAACAGAGCCTCTGCCACAACAGTTCACGTAGCCCAATCAGTGGATAAATACAAAAGTGATTTCGATCCTTCAGATCATCTTTCGTAGGTGGTAGCCATGACTAGCCTTTATGGCTATAGTGACGCCATCCAATGTAAGTTGTTCGCCATAACACTCTGAGCACCTTCACAAAAATGGTTCCAAGAGCTACCTCTAAACTCAATTGCCACTTTTCATGACTTGGCGAAGTCCTTCCTCAGGCATTTTCGAAGTGAATCTATGAAATAGAAGGACATCTCGCACCTCATGAATATAAGACAAAAATCTAATGAACCTCTGAACAAGTTTGTTGATCGTTTCAATGATGAAGTAATTCAAAAAAAAAATGTTGATGAGAAAATCTTGATATCTACCTTCTGTAGTGGCATCCGACCTGGAAGCTTTAATGCTGAATTGGCCAAACGGATGCCCGCTACTTATTCTAAGCTTCTAGAAAGAGCCTTTGAATTCATATAGGGCGAATAGTCCAATAGAACTAAGAGAGAATTGTACAAATATCAAAAGGATAATTCGAAATTCAATTGCTTCGGACCCTTTCTCTTCTAAGAAGCCTAAAATTGTCGATAGATTGAAAACAAAACATCTTTCATCATAGATCGAGAAACGTATTGTTATGTTACAATGCCCTTTGGATTTAAAAATGCAGGAGCAACGTACCAGAGGCTTGTCAATAAATTCTTTAAGTCATAAATAGGTTGGAACATGGAGGTCTACGTAGATGACACGATAATTAGAGTAGAAACTTTGAAGAGACGTTGGATGATCCGAGAGAAACCTTTGAAACATAGAGATCAATATAAATGAGGCTAAACCCCAAGAAATGCACATTTGGTGTCCTTGCTAGAAAATTTCTAGGGTTTATAGTTTCTCATTCTGGAATTGAAGCCAACCCGGAAAAGGTTCAAGCTATAGTTGACATGAAAACTCCCACCTAAGTAAAGGAGGTTCAAAGATTGACTAGTAGAATGGCGACTCTAATTCAATTCTTATCAAATCTGTGAAAAGAGGGCTGCCAACTTTATTAACTTGTGAAAAGATGAAAAATTTTCATTGGACAGATGAAGCTCAGAAGGCCTTCAAAGAGTTTAAAGAATATTTGAGCAATCTTCTGAAGCTTGTTTCACTACAAAAAAAGAGCCTTTGTACCTATACATTTCGATTGTAAATTCAGTGGTCAGTTCAGTTCTCATTAGAGAGAATGAACATAGCAATCAATGCCCAATATGTTTCGTAAGTAAGGTACTTCAAGGGTCGAAAAGGAATTATACTCTTATAGAGAAAGTTTCTTTTTCCTTGGTGATCTCGGCTCAGAAGTTAAGGCCATATTTCTAGGGTCATAAAATAATTGTCTGGACAAACTTTCTCTTGAAAAGTATATTAAGTAAACCTGACAACTTGGGAAGAATGCTGAAATGGTCTGTCGAGTTTTTTGAATTCGATATTCAGTTCAAACCTCGTACAGCCATCAAAACTCAGGTTTGAGCTAACTTTATTGCTAAAAATTGTGGATCTAAAAAGTTAGAATTAATAATATAATTGACATCATTGGATCAATCCAAGAAGCACCAGTCGAGATAAGAGATTATTTGGGAACTGGATGTTGACGGAATTTAGTGTGAATCCGGAGTCGGTGTGGCTATCATAATTCGATCACCCGCAGGTTCTCACCTAGACATTGAGCTTTGAATTTCAAGCAACAAATAATGAGGCTGAATATGAGGCGTTCATATGTGGGATGAAGTTGGTCCATAAAATGGGGGCTCGGAGAATAAAAATATATAGTGATTCACAATTAGTTGTAAATCAAAGTCAAAGAAATTATGAGGCTTGGGGAGTGATTCTAAAAAAATATTTGAATGAAGTAAGGAATTGGATGATGAAGTTCAAAAAAGCAGATGTTTTCAAAATTCCCTGAGCTAAAAATACGTATGTGGATGCACTATCAAAGCTATCCTCGATAGTATACTCTCATCTGACTATGGAAATCTTAGTAGAGGTTCTAGATTCGAGGTCCATAGATCCCGTAGATAAAATCATGGGCATCCATGCGAAACCTCGGGTGGATGAACCTATAGTGAATTACCTAAATAGCAACGTACTCCCGGAAGACCCGGTTGAAGCCAGAAAGGTTAAATATAGGGCTGTAAAGTATACATTGATCGATAGTAAGCATATGTATGCCCGCTGCTCAGGTGTCTCGACCCCACCGGGGCTAATTATGTACTAAGGGAAATCCATCAAGGTATATGTAGAAGTCAAATAGGACCGAGGAGCTTGGCTCGTAAATTGTTACTTGCAGGATATTATTGGTCCACTTTACATTCAGATGTTGATGATCCAGTGCAGAGGTGCGATCAATGCCAAATTCACGCACTTGTACCCCGAAGACCAAGTTCAAATATGGTCCCGATTCAAAGCCCTTGGCCATTCACCCAATAGGGAATTGATTTGATAGAACCGTTATCTAAGGGGGTAGGTAAAGTGGAATTTTTAATGGTAGCAATTGATTATTTCACCAAATGAATTGAAGCCGAACCTCTAGCTTCTATCTCTAGTTTCCTTCCAGAAAAATCAATAGAGAAATTCTTCTTGAAAAATATAGTTTGTCGGTTCAGAATTTCTTCTGTTCTTTTTTCTGATAATGGGAAACAGTTTGAGAAAGAACCTTCTAAAAGCTTTTGTTCTAACCTCGACATAAAACAGTATTTCACTTCGGTGGCACATCTTCAAGTAGATGGATAAACAGAGATTTATAATATAACCCTCCTTATGGGACTGAAAACTCGATTAGAGAGAGCTAAAGGTGCTTGGGTTGATGAACTACCTAGTGTCCTTTGGGCATATAGAAGTACTCCATGAACAGGTAATGGGCACACGCCTTTTAGTTTGATCTATGGTTCTGAAGCTATTATTCCTGCTGAGATTGGATTGCCGTCAGCTCGGGTAGCTCTGTGTGATTTAGAGCAGAATGAGAAAGCCTTAAGAATTGATTTGGATTTGTTGGAAAAGAAGGGGTTGGATGCATCCATTCGGGAAGCCAAATATAAACAGGTCATGGCTCGAAATTATAACTCCAACCTTGGTAAAACATAGATATTTAAGATTTGGGGATTTAGTACTCAAAAAAAATGAAGCAAGTCGAGTTGAAGGAACAAAAAAGTTAGACTCAAATTGGGCAGACCCTTACCGTGTGGTAGAGGCTCATAGATCAGGCTATTACAAACTTGTGGATATGAAAGGGGATCCTGTTCCTAGAATGTAGAACATTGTATATTTGAAAAAGTATTATCAGGGGATGTAATTGACCTCCTTTCTATGGAATGAAACACTCCTAGAAAAGAATGTATCGAGTGTAGGAGGGTTGAGGACCTAATAGTCCCCCCTAAAAAGATACACTGCTTCGACTCGCCAATGTGCTAAAGAGGTTCGGATCAGGTACAAAATAAAAAGAGAAAAGCAGAAAGAGGGTTGAGCCTAGTGGTCCCCTTCTAAAAGATAAGCCGCTCCGACCGTTGATATGCTAAAGAGGTTTGAATCATGTACAAAATAAAAAGAGAAAATCAGTAGGAGGGCTGAGACCCAATGGTATCTCCCCTTAAATACACAAACTACTTCGACCCACTAATGTGCTAAAGAGGTTCAGGTCAGGTTCAAAGGGTAGAATGAAAAGAAAAAGCAAAGTTGAGAAAAGAGATGAAGAAAGAAATATGATAATAAGAGTTTACTCTGAACATGAGAATGCAAAAGTTCAACCAGATTTTGAGCATAAGAACGTAAATTTAAGTGTTATTCACTTGAAAAATTGCTTAAGTGTAAGTCGGGACATGACTATATAAGCTTAAATATTAACTATCAAGTATTGGTTATTTTGCATGCTCACGTGCTCGATACTTAGTATATTTGGCATAAATTTGGGCATAAAAGCAATAAATTGAAGGAGAAGAATGAAAGACGAAACTTATATTTTATTCATAGTAAGGCACTATCTATTAAAAGTATTATACATCTATAGCATCAGAAAGCCTGGCTAAGAAGGTGGAAGCCGGTTTGGTCAGCTCAAATGTGGATCCGGGAAGAATAGGTTCTGGCACTGGAGAATTATTCGAGCCCGTAGCCTCGGGAGTCTCAAGAATCGGTACTTGGGCCATGAACTTAGCTTCTAAATTTTTGATTACCTCGTCATTGATTGAGGTATCATATAAAAGGCCTGTGTACAGATTCAAGTTCTTCACAAGGTGATCACACCTCATGGTGAACACCACTGTGAAAATCTTCTGGGTGAACTCCTTCAGCATCGTTCTACTTCTTCTGAAGTGACGAATGCATTCCTACCTCGGATCAAGAGTTCCTTCTCCCGAGAGCTGAATTTTGCTTCAGCAACCTGAGCCTCTTCCTGGAGTTGAAGAATCTTCTTGTCTTGATCAGTAATTTTCTTATCCCTATCGGCAACATTGACGAGAAGAGTCTTCTTCTCCATCTCAGATTGACAAAGCTTTTATCTCAGCTAATCCATCTGAGCCTTCCACTCGTCATATTTCTTCCCTGCCTCAATGTTGCACTTCAGCTCGTTAGCCTGCACAGTCTCTTTTACCTTCTGGCTGGTCTAACGGCCTTTGTATGAGCCACCTCCTGCTTCATAGAGTTTATTGTAGAATTAAAGGTGGCCTATCTCTCCGTTACAGTAGGAAAAATGTTTATGGACTACAAACAACAGCAGTAAGACTTAAGTCCTAAAGGGAAGCAAGGTTCAAAGTATTTTTTTTTTTTTAAAAAAGAAAGAACATTTACATTCATCAAGCTGACATGCAGCTAGTCGAGCCTTTGCTGAGGGGTTAGCCTCTTTACATAGGCCACGTCTCAGGATAGGGCAACGAATTTGGCCTGCTCCCAAGCCATCCTAGCGAACTGAGATCGATCGTTGACATTAATTGACAGGGTAGGCCTGAATTGGGTACTGCCCGAGTTGGAAGAACTCGGGATAGGATCAATGGATCTTTGAGACTAAGGCAGATCTCTTGATCCAACTAATTTTCTCTCCTCTTGGGGAGTGGGTTTTCTGCTCCCTGGAAAGAAGAAAAGTAGAAGAATTAGTAATGTCTTATTTAAGGAATATATAGGAAGAACAGATGTAAAGTGTGTAATAAGGATGCTTACCATAAGCAGTAAGAAACTACTTGGAGAGAGGTAAGTTCCTGGTAGCTCCACTAGGAACTTTGCTAACTGAGCCTATGCAGGAAATTGTGACATCTGCTGAGGGGCTAGGCCTCGAAGAAGAAGGGATCGAGACAGAAGTGGTTGAGAAGAAAGGTGTGGCTTCTGCCCTTGAAATATTGGCCTTCCTACTCCTCTTCCTAGTTACCCGAACTAGTTCGGATTCGGCTCATGGGGCAGCTGGAATGGCCATAGTCACTATTTGATTGTCACTGGGGCCTCCTAAAGTGGCATCAACAGTGGCCTCAGAGGTAGTACCCATAGCAGCCAAAGTATTCGCGGTAGCCCCCGAGGTGGCACTCATAGTGGCCAACGAGGATCTACTAGTAGAAGAGGGTAGTCTGGTTTGAGGAGTCGGCCCCTGTTGTGGGAGTGGTAGGAACCAAACCCCTCAAGAATGTACTTATATATGCAACACAAACAAAGATCATCAGTTCGGGAAAGAATGAAACTTATGCACTCACAAGTAGGTAGCAGTAGTATTAACCTTGATGAGGGTCGTAGCCCCTAGGGATAGTCTGCCTAGGAAATAATCCAACCCAGGCCAAGATGTTATTGAGAAGGATAGCTGGTTGGTTATGGAAATCCATTCTAAGGTTTGAGTAAATGAGCCTCTTGGCATCATCAGAGTCTAGTTGAGCAGTGTTTTTTGTTTTCAAGTTTTCTTTTATAAGGTTCCAAGGGTCTCGGGGCATTGATGGATCTAAGTAGCGAACGAAGAAAAAAGATTTTTTCCAATCATAGATGGAAAAAGGGTTTCCCAAGGTAAGTTTTTTGCCCGGGCCTCGGGGAGAAACATAAAAAAAATCCCTTGGAAGGGGAAAGTTTTAACATCATCCTAAAGGTATCTAAGAAAAGTAGGATATCATATAATTTACACAAAAAACAAAAATCAGCAATTACTCTGATTGCGTTTGGGATCAGCTGAGATCCACTACACTGATGTTCCAACGGTCAGGAATATGATTTAAAAGAGGAGCAACGGGGAGCCTCAGCCCAACCTGAAGTTTCTCCTGATAATTGGTCAAATAGCCAGAAGGGGGCAAGTGGCCTCGGTCTTCAGCTATATGGTTCCTAATATGGACATTCTTAGGGAATCGGTGTCTATCTCTAAGGGTTTTAGCGTCTTCCGGTTCGAGGATATTAAGGGTATTTAGGGTTTAAAGTTCAAGATAATCATTACCAAGAGATTTGGATGAAGACGGTTCGTTGGAAAATTTAAGGGGATTACAGTAAGGAGGGCTTCATCGTGAGAATTCAAAAGCCTATCAATTTCGTTTAGAAGTGAAGAAGGTTGAGGAGTACTAATGAGTAAGGACAGAGTGGACATACTAGCCATGGCTGCTTAACTAGCTTGAGTAAGAAGGACGGCAAGACGAACAATGAACAGTGGTAGAACAGGCAACAAACAAGTGTGGCCGGTAGGGAAACTTGAAGAAGAAGGAGTTTGCTTGAAGTGAAAGGGGGTGGAAGAATAGAGGTTGCAGGAGAAAGGAGCAAAGGGAGGAATAAATTTGCAAGAGAAAACGAAAGTATAAAATAAAAAGAAAAGGAGAAACTACAAAGTTGGGAGGTATAAATACTATAGTGATTGAAAGGCCCAAATGTTGAAAAGCCCAAGTTGAAGGAGGGAAACGAAAAATTAAAAGCCTAAACTTAAAAGCCGACTTGTCCTTTTAGGAGGCATTAAAGGTGAGGCGAGTAAAACGAAGCGCTGCGCATTAAAAGCATTTATGGTACATGGGGAAAAGCGAGCAGCAGGCTTTATGAGGAAAATCATCATTACAAAGTAGTAGGCTTTATGGGATAAATCATCATTATGGAGGAAGGTGAAAAGACTTGAGTTTTGAAATGGGGACTCGAAATGATTCTTACGAAGTGCGAGCATAAACCAAGGTTTGGTATTGACTTGTGGCAGATTACAGTTTAGTTGCATCTTGGTATTGAGAATCGCTAGAACTTAACAAAGGAAATAGAACCTCTAGGTCATGATCGGGGAAAGGAATTGTGGGAGGACTTCGGTAACTATTTTCGAATTCAATCCTGACTTGCAGTTCGGCACCAAGCCGAGGGGACTAATGATGATGCTCAGAATTAGTACTTGACATGTTCATAGATATTTGTTCTTGTGGTGCGTACATGGTAGATTCATTAAGGGCATTTGTGTAATTTAGGTTAGGTCTAGTTGGCAATGTAGTGGTATTGTCGTCCTTCATATTTGTCTATAAATAGGGGGTTCATGAGCCTAATTGGAATATAATACACACAATTCAATTCCTTTATTTCTCTCTCTTTCCCTATTCTCTTTTTCTCTCTGCGAATTCCATTAACTTCAAATAACTACCATCAAGTAATTAAAAAAAAAAAAGGTTTAAAACTGCCAATTTTTTAATTACTTACAAAAAATTATCTCTTAAATTTATTTAAAAATATTTCTAAATTAACAATAGTGAATTATTTAATCAAAGTACTTATATTTATAATTTTTTTTAAATGGAACACACACAGAGTGTGTCAAAATCACTAACTGGTAATGTTGACCTACAATCTTAGTTTTGACGATGACAAATCTAATCTAATAGTTTGAAATTAAGTTGTGCAGGAGTTTTGCAGAACTTGACTTAAACAGAGTTTTTGGATGGTACGCATCATCTGAAATAGAAAAGCTTCGGAAATAGAAAGTGTTTGAACAAGGCCTATTCTCACGGAAGAAGGAATTCATCCGAACAGATTTTCTCGGACGTAGAGCACCGTCTGAATGTTCAGACAGAGAGACAATTCTGAGAAGTTGACAACAGACACTCAACATCGTCCGAAAAAAATTCTATTGGACACACCTGACCGTTCAAAGAAAGATCAATATTTTTAAGGCATTAGACCTTTCGGACACACTGCACTGTTCGAGGATCCAACTTGACAAACAATTAGTTTCGGATGAAGGAACGGAAGCAACTTGACCGTCCGAACGTAGATCTATCTCCACTCAACCTCTGTGTTTCAGATGTTCGAACGCTTCGTCGGATGCGTCAAAGAGTTATCAGATGTTCAAATCCTATAAGGACTAGTTTCTCAACATTAATTACTTAGCCATTGGGAAGTGGTTGGAATCTCTTTTACTACATCTATAAATACCAACCAATCTGTATTTATGAATAACAACTTCCACATTGAAAACAAGCAAGTAAAAAGAAAATTGAGTGAAAATTAGTTCTTTAGAAGTGTTGTGTTAGTAGAAAAAGTGTGTATTTGAAAGTGCTATTCAAAAATATTGAGTGGAATGATAATCATTGTACAAAAGTGAGGTTGACTGTAAAATTCTTGGCTCAACTACACAGAAGTAGTGTGAGCAAGGATTATCCTATTTTGTGTACAACTTGGATTATTGACTCACCAAATTTGAAGAAGCACCTTAGTGGACTACTACTCCAAGCTTGCTAGCTTGGGAGAGTTGTTTGAATAATCTTTCTCTCTCCATTTATTTATTCTACACCTCATTTTGTGCCAAATTGATTATATTGCTATCAAATTACTTGTGAGTGTAAAAATTTTATTTGTGCTTCATTTACAAATTATTTTTAAACAACTTAATTCACCCTCTCTTAGGTTTCTTTGGGCCAACAATTGGTATCAGAGCTTGGTCTTTTTCTTTTGCCTAAATTACACTTGAGTAAAGATCTAAATGGCAACCAATAATTCTTTGTTTCTTGAAGGTCAATCTATCACTAGACCACCGATATTTAATGGGGTGAATTTTATTCGTTGGAAAGAAAGAATGAAAATCTTTTTGCAATCTATTGATATTAATTTATGGCATGTTGTTAATGAAGGTCATTGTGAAGCCACTATTATTGATGATCACACTAATAGAATCAGGGAAAAAACAAGAGATGAACTAATCCCACAAGATAAGACCAATTTGACTTTTAATGCTAAAGCGATGAATGTTTTGTATAATGGTTTGGATGCTAACGAATCTACTCGTGTAAAAAGTTGAGGTGTGTTTCGGCTAAAGAAATATGGGATAAATTGAAAGAGATTCATAAAGGTAGTGATGATGTGAGAGAAAAAAAAGAAATATTTGCTTGATGTTAAGTATGAATCCTTCAAGATGGAATTTCATGAGAATATTGATAAGATGTATTGTAGATTCAATAATATCATTAAAGATCTTTGAAGCATTGGGTAAGGAATATTCTTTGGGTGAAAAGAATAGAAAATTTTTGAATGCTCTATCCAAAGAATGGGAAGCCAAATCTATTGCTATAAAGGAGGCAAAGAATTTGGATTCCATGCCCATTGCATCTTTGATTAACTCTCTTACATCTTATGAATTTAACCTAAATGCTAAAGTCGTGGATGATGAAGAAGCAAGACCAAAAGGAAGCATTGCCTTGAAGACTTTCCAAGAAGAGGATAAAAGTGACTCCATCAATTTATAAAATGAAGATCTTGATGAAGGTGATCTTGCACTCATCACCAAAGGATTTCTCAAACATTACTTTTTATTTATCAACTAAATGAGAATGAGGAAAGGAAGAGAAATCAACTCCAATAACTTCAAAGGGAAGACCAAAGTTGAGAATAAGAAACAAGTGATAAATACTTTGAATGTGATCAACTCCGACACTATGCAAATGATTGTCCATCCAAGAAAATGAAGGAAGCTAGAAAGTCCCACTTCAACAATTTTCAAATCACTTGGGATGATTGCAACTCCGAAGGAGAAGTTGAGAAAGAAATAGAATCAGCACAAATGGTCTTTATGGATATTGGTGATGATGAGGTAATAACTACTTATGATTCAAGTGATGAAATTGATGATAATGATGATGTTGAGGCGTTTATCATAAAATTGCATGATAGCTTAAAGGAATCATATGCTAGAAATAAGGAGTTAGTTAGAAAAAATAATGCCTTGTTGAATGCTAACTCCAAACTTGTGAATGAAAATAATAGGTTATCACAAGAAAATAGTGATGTGAAGAAAATATTGCATGTGAAAACAAAGAACTGATATCAAGGAAGAACAAGGCTCCTTGAAGAAAAGATTGGATAATCTTGATGTACTCTTGCATAGAAAAAAGAAAAAGTTGTTGATTTGAGAAAAAATAGAAATATGTTGTTCAACAAGAATTTTATCACTTTTAGAAAGAATGGTTTATGTTTTGTAAAATTAAAATCTTCTTTGTATGGAAATAAAATAATTATTTGCAATTATTGCCAACAACATGGACATGTGAAAAATAATTCTTATGTCAAAAGAAATGAACAATTGGGAATGGATTCCATGTAGATTTTAAATCAATTTACTAACTCTTATAGACCCAAGAAAATATGGGTACCAAAAGTTATCGCTTAACTATTTGTGAAGGTAATGAACACCACCAAGAATGCTCAGTAGTTCATTGATACATGACCGATGATGCATCTCTTTTGACCAACCTCAAGTCCAAAAATAGTGGAAAGGTGACCTTTGGAGATAACATGAAAGAAAAATCAATTGGTATTGGTGATGTACATCACTAATGTGTAAAAATGTGAGACTTTGATTAAAAATGTGCTTTTAGTTGACAATTTGAATTATAATCTTTTAAGTGTGAGTCAACTGTGTGATAGAAATTTGTGTGTGTTCTTTACTAAGCATGAATGTTTAATTCTTGATAAGAACTTTGTTGTTTTGTTCAAAGGTAGAAGGCAGTGATGTTTATATGGTTTATCTTGATAATATTGATAGGGGTAGTATAAAGTGTTTAACAGCTTCTAAAGATGATCCTTGGCTTTGGCATAGAAGGTTTTGTCATTTCAACATGGATTTGATTGATAACCTTGCTAAGAAAGAATTAGTAAGAGGTTTGCCAAGATTAAAGTTTGAGAAAAACAAAATTTGTGATGCATGTCAATTTCATAAACAAGTTAAAGTTTCTTTTAAACCAAAGAATTGTGTGTCTACTTCTAAACCTTTGGAATTATTGCATATGAATTTGTTTCGTCCAACTCAACATGCTAGTCTTGGTAGTAGCAAGTATGCTTCTTTGTAATTGTTGACGATTATTCTAGGTATACTTGGGTATTATTTCTTTTTCACAAAAATGAAACCTTTGAAAATTTCATAAAATTGTTTTCCAAAATACAAAATTTATTGAATTTGAAAATTATTCGTATAAGAAGTGATAATGGATCTGAATTCAAATTCGACAGTTTTTTCGAATTTTGTGATCACAACGGTATTTTACATGAATTTTCGGTTGTTAGAGTGCCTCGACAAAATGGTGTTGTTGAAAGAAAAAATAGAACACTTCAAGTAGCCGCTAGAACCATGATAAATGAGTGTGATTTACCAAAATATTTTTGGGATAAAGCCGTTAACACAGCTAATTATGTTTAAAATCGAGTTCTTTTAAGGCTTATTTTAAACAAAACTTCGTAGGAACTCTTGTTTTATAAAAAAATCCATTGTGAGCTATTTCAAAGTTTTTGGTTGTAAATATTTTATTTTGAAAATTAAAGAGTATCTTGGAAAGTTTGACAAGAAATCGCCGATGAAGAAATTTTCTTAGGATATTCTAGTGACAAGAAAGCAGACCGAGTATACAATAAAAGAATTCTTGTGATTGAAAAAATTGTACATGTTACATTTGATGAAACTAATGATGTTATTTCAAGAGATGTTTGTGAAGATGAACATCTAGGTGTGCAATAAGAAACTTGAAAAGTTCACTATTCAAGAGGAACATTTAGAGACCAAGGAAAGCAATGAGGACAATACTCATCATTTGGATGAAGAAAGAGAAAGGAAAGAAGATCCTTCAAAAGGTCTTCCAAAAGCATGGAGATTTGTCTCGAGTCATTGTTAAGAATTAATCATAGGTGATCCATTTGATGGGGTAAAAATTCGCTCTCATAAACTTTTGAATAGTAATTGTACCTCACTTTCTCATATTGAACCTAAGTGTCGGATGATATTTTAAAAGATGAATCTTGGATTCTTGCCATGAAAGAAGAACTTAGTCGATTTGATAAAAACAATGTGTGAACTTTAGTCTGTGAAAGACCTTCAAATCATCCGATAATAGGAACAAAATGGGTTTTTATAAATAAACTAAATGATAAAGGTGAAATAGTTAGACATAAAGCTAGAATACTTGCAAAAGGTTATGCACGAGAAGAAGGAATTGACTATGATGAGACTGTCACACATGTTGCTCGATTAGAATCCATTCGTATATTTCTTATACATTGGCTGTACTATCGCATGCACCCAAAATTAAATAAATGCTCAATATTAATGTAGCAGTGTGAGTCCAAGTGCCATAAAGAACGAAGTTTTTCTTGTGCTCAAAAGAAAAGAGGATTTTATTTTTTTTGAATGCTTTTAATTTAAAAACTAAGGCAATAAAGTAATTGAAGAAAATTCTAATTAAGAAGAATCTTGGTTCCGGTCATATCCACCATGAAAATTTTACTAGTCGATCCTTAACACCAAGTGTCACGCCCCCAAAACGGGACAATGACACGCCGCACCTCGGGATCACCCCAAGCATGCAAGGTAGTAGACCTAATTTAATCTAGTTATAAATACTTGACTGTGACTGTGTAAGAAAATACTATCCCCAATAACTGGGGTCTGTACTATAATCCCCTCCTTGATCAGCACTAGACTCAGGACCTACTAACGTCTCCTGTTGGTCCTCAACTGCAAACAAAGGGGAAATAATAACGGAGTAAGCACATCGTGCTTAGTAAATAACATTTAAACCTAATTACAGATAACATGTATACAATCAGTACAGGGAACAATATACGAGACATTATCATTATTTAAAATGCAAATATCAATCAATGAGCTCATGGTTCACAAGAAGTCTTCCCAGCACTGGATCCAGGTCTACCTATTATCCGCCCGAGTAGACAAGGCATAACGGAGTGTCTATCACTTGTCTTCCCGATAGACTGGGTATAACATTTACAAAGCAGAGTACTCAGTATATCATTTCATTCACTCACTCATAGCCAAGTCCACTAAAGTGACCCATTGAGCTCTTCACAGTAATCATTCATTAACACATAGTACAATAATGAACAATTGATACATTACATAACAAACATATAATTTATAAACGTACTTACCTTATAAATATTAATCGAAATAAATATACTTACCTTAATACCACTTATCTTATGATTACAATACCAATCATATACAGGGTATCGATAAAAAGGAGTAAACGTTACTTACCTCGAAAATCGATGTCGTAGACGTATCCTAATTTCGACGGTCTAAAACTCTAATTCCAAATCACCTAAATCAGAGAGTGTTATAAATCCCTAGGATCAAAATTGAGATAGGGATTTACTTTTGGGTATCACATCTCAAAATCTCAAATTAGTCATTAATTGAACACAATTAAGTAACGATTGACTTAAATTTGTGAAAATAAGATAAAAATCTAAGAATTAGTGTTTATAATTTCAAATATCTCACTAGATTAAGAATTGTCAAATCCTAATTCAAATCTCACAAAAATAATAGTTAAAAAGTCATTTCAAACCATAAATTCACAATATGTTTAAATAAACTTTTCAAGAATTTGCACTTTAGTCCCTCAAGTTTTGTAAAATTATACTTTGACCCGAAAATTTTAAAAAATATTTAAAAAGGGTAAAACACTTATTTAATCATTTGAAAGGGGTATTAATGAGTATTTAAAAAATATAAAATCAAATGCGAAAATGTGTGAAATGATTAAAAAAGTCGGGTATTACACCAAGGATAATTCAAATTTTAACCCAAGCACTAATTGAAGAATTAAATCGAATTCCAATTAAAAGTTAATTCTTATTTCTTTCTAAAGTTGGCTAATTTTCAACATGCAATCCAACTAACCCTAACCATTAATTTAATCCAAAAACACACCAAAAATTAATTAATAAAAGCATTAAAATCAACAAGAACAATCAGGCTAATTAAACATAAACACATGCAGTTATGCCATTCAGTTGATTATTTTTCCCAAATTCAATAACACTAATTGAGCAATTATCAAACTTAGTTGCTTCACAGATTAAATTAAGCCCATGCGGTTAAAATTATCTAACTGTAGATTAAATTTCAATAAAACTTATTATTCTGCAACAATAGAAAGTTAAAAAGAATAATCATAAAATTAATCGCAGAAAAATAATCAATACTTGATATAAAAATGAAGAATTCAAGAAACAAAAGTCTCACAACATAGTAGATTTAACCATGGCTTCAATCCCTCAACCAAGAAAAAAAATTTAGGCACTAAGTGCCATGGAAGAATGAACAATACTTTTCTGTTACAAACCCTAGCTAAACGAGGAATAGACATGTCGACTCTCTTCTCCCTACATGGGGTATTTATAGTGAATACTAGGGTTACAATTCCTATCCTAGGATAAGAACGTGAAATCGACTGAAAAAGAGTCCAACCGAACGAAGAAATCTGTGAAAAATCAAAAATCACGTAACTTTACTATGCCGGGCACACATGTGTTGCCTGACTCTCGTACATGTGCACTGCACACCAACTTGGAACACTGCTCTCTGGACACGGTAACTGTTGCGCATGTGCCCCAGTGCTTGTGCTCTGTGTCCTCCTCCGGTAATTCACATTCGGCTTCAATTTTGACTACGATGCTCTTGGAATTTGGAAAAATGCAAAACACAAAAGTTGTAGCTCTCTCTCTTATATTTCCAACCCATCTTAAATCAACTCTATCAGAGCTTGGACTTAAAATTTGTGCTTGAAACACAAAACAGCATCCAGAATGGCTCCATACTCGTGCACATTTCGTCCTTAAAATTTCCTTTCACCTTTTTCATCTTTTTCAGTTCTTTTTCACTTTAACCCTACAAAAACTAAGAATAACCAAATTAAGCTCAATAATAACTCAAATCTTACTTACAACACAGAAAAACGTGATAAATGACACAAAAAATATAGCACAATTATAAACTTATCACATATGCATACTTCAACAATTTCAAATTATTTCAAATGGATGTGAAAAGTGTATTTTTTAATAGTTTTATTGATCAAGAAGTTGTTGTTGAACAACCTTTAGGTGATTTGCAAATAAAGATTTTCTAAATCATGTTTTTAAATTATCAGAGACTTAGTATGGTTTGAATCCTAGAGCTTGGTATGAAAGATTAAGTGAATTTTTGATTGAAAATGGTTTCAAAAGAGGAATTGTTGATACTAATCTTTTCACTAAAAATAGTCATAATGATTTGTTAGTTGTTTAAATTTATGTTGATGATATCATTTTTGGAACCACTAATGAAAGTTTATGCAAGGAATTCTCATGTTTGATGCGAAAGGCATTTGAAAAAAGTATGATGGGAGAAGTACAATTCTTCCTTGGACTTCAAATTCATCAAATAAAGAAGGGAATTTTTATCACACAAATCAAGGACACAAAAGAGCTACTCAAGCGCTTTGGAATTGAGGATTACAAACAAGTTAGAATGCCAATGTGCACCTCAACCAAGCTTGAAAATGATGAAGCAGGTAATAGTGTTGATGAAAAACACTATAGAGGTATGATCGGAAGCTTACTTTATTTAACTGCATATCTGCGCATAGTAGACCAGATGTTATGTTTGCCATTTATTTATGTGCTAGATTTCAATCTTGTCCTAAGGAATCACACCTAATTGCTGTTAAAAGAATTTTTAGATACTTGAAAGGGACAATGAACTATGGCTTATGGTATCCTAAGTCCACTAGTTTTGATTTAATTAGTTACTTGGATGCCGACTTTGCCTATTGTAAAATTGATAGAAAATTACTAGTGGTATGTGTCATATTTTGGGTAATTGTTTGGTGTCTTGGTTTAGTAAGAAATAAAGTTCTATTTCTTTTTCTATAGCGGAAGCTGAGCATATTGTCCCAGGTAATTGTTGTGCTCAACTTCTTTCCATTAAAACATTTTGGTGTTATTTTTGATTGTATGCCCATAAGATACGATAATACTAGTGCAATCAACTCACAAAAAATCCAATTCAGCATTCTAAAATAAAACTTATTGATGTTAAGCACCATTTCATAAGAAATCTTGTTTGTAAAAAGAAAATTTGTGTTGAATATTTGTTTGTACTAAAGATCAATTGGCTGACATTTTTACTAAATCCTTACCTTTAGATCGTTTTGAATATCTTAGAACTTGTTTGGGTATTACTGTTTTTAAAATTATGTGAATTATGTGTTTTCAGATGCAAATATGTGTCATAAGCTCTCTGTGGTCTCGAACAAACATATCTATACGAACTGTTTGGCTTTTGGGCTTTTGGAATCAGGCGATCACTCCAGTCCAAATTTTCTCTCTAAACCCTCAAACTCTCTGGAAAATCAACCAAATGATGACAACCGTCCAATAGCCTCTACGACGCTTTGGCATCAATTTCATCAGTCCGTTCATCTAAGATCGGACGTGTGTTCGGATGTATACCAATTGTTTGGACGTCCGAACAACTGTTTTACACTATTAAAACCTTTCACTTTCCTCTTTTTGGACACTTCCTCTCACCCGAACCCTAGCTCCGGCGAAAAAGGGGAAAATCTTCAATTCCCTCAATTCTTCTCATGTCTTCATTTAACTCTAAATTCATCAAACAAATCCTCTTGCCATCTGTTCAACAATCTTGTTTAAACCCATTTCTACCATTATAACACCTCATTCACCAGAATTTCTTGAGATCACTTCACTTTCATTTCCAAACTCTCTCATCCCTATCTTGACTTCAAGATGGTTTGATCTCGTGGAGGATCTTCAACGGGTACTCGTGGGAAGAAATCGAAAGGGAAAGCACCAACAAAAGGACAAACATCAACAAACACTGCACCCACTTCCAATCTCGCTCTGCCCAAAGTTATTGATGCAAAAGCATCTGAAAGGTATATATCTCTTTTAAGTAAATCCTGTATAGTCTAACGTCCTGTTTCTCAAGGCATATTTGATGAATTGAATTTATCCTTCATTAAAGAGTGTTTTGTAAAACAAAAATGGGGGAATTTATTTCGCATTGACTTACCTGTTTATCATGATATGATTTTACAATTCACTATGAATCTTCGAAAAGGTTCAACCATTCAAACCTTATCTCCACATGTGAATCACATTAACATTGAGTTTACTTCCAACATTATTAACTCAATTTTTGAATATAATGTTACTAATCTTGATAAAATTTCAATTTTATTTTCTCTAGATAAATGGCTTACTAGCGATACTCGATTTGACATCGAGGAAGTCAAACTAATTTTTCATGATTTTAAACAGGTCTCGAAAGCCAAAACCACATTACTGAGTCCTGAGCTCAACATTTTATATACGTTAGTTACAAAGTTGATGCAGTAAAAGAGATTCCAACCATTTCCCAATGGCTAAGTAATAATGGTAAGAAACTAACCGTTATATGTTTCAGACGTTTGAAACCATTTTTTATGCGTTCAACAAAGCGTCCGATAATCAACAACATAGAGGTTTAGATCTACGTTTGGACGGCCGAGGTTGCGTTGGTTCCTTTGTCTGAAATTGATTGTTCCTTGGACAGTGTAGTGTGTCCAGAAGGTTTAATGCCTTACAAATATTGATTTGCCTTTGAACGGTAGAACACAAGTGTGTCCGATAGAATTCCTTTCGGACGATATTGAGCGTCCATTGTCAACTCCTTAGAATTCTTGCTCTCTGCCTAACCTTTCCGACGATATACTGCGTCCGAGACATTAAATCTTCTTTGGACAAATTCCTGCGTTCGAGGAACTTGGTCCCGTCCAGACTCTCTTTTGCATTCGAAGCTCCTCCTTTTCGGATGATATACAACGTTTGAAAACCCTATTATGTCAAGGACTACAAAATTTCTGCACATCTTATTTACAAACTATTAGATTATATTTGTCATCAATAAAACCAAGATTGTAGGTCAACACCTAATCCAATAATGAAGAATCCATAGCTTCAGTTCCCTTGAGCAATAATGAAGTTTTTAGGCACAAAAGGCTATGAGAGAGCACACACAATAGAGCTGCTAAAACTACAATTAAAGAACAATAAAAACTACGTATCCCTCAACTCAACTATCAAAGGAGTATTTGTAAAAGATTCTAGGGTTAAATTTTCTATTATTCCACAAGAAACGCATGAAAACCCTAAAAAAGAGTCCAACCTAGTGAAATAATAACTTTCGTAGACTCTCATAGGCTCGGGTGCACAAGTACTGAGAACCTAGCGCACGTGTGCTAGCTTTGGCTCCTGAAATCTTTTTCTCTAAAAGTAGTGTACATGCGCTGAGTTTCTGGTGCACGTGAGCTAAATCTATAACTGCTGCTTCAACTTCAACTTTGATTTTGACCTTGATGCCAACAGAATCTGGGAAAGCGCAATACACAAAAGTCGTAGCTCTTCCTTTTACTTTCCAACGCATCTTGAATCAATTTAATCGGAGCTCGGACGAGAAAGTTATGCTCAAAATATAAAACAGTGTCCAACTTGGTCAATGCTTATGCACACTTCGCTCTTTTGAATTTTCTTCACTTTATTTCATCGTTTTAACTCCTTTTGCACTTCAACCCTACAAAAATGTAGAATAAACCAATTAAACCCATTGTTAACTCAAATATTGCATACAGAAGACACATAAAAATGAGGCAAATAATACGTAAAACTGAAGATATTTATGAGCTTATCCCCGGCAACGGTGCCAAAAGTCGTGCTATTGCCTGTACCTAAAAATAAAACCTATACTTCCAAAGATTAACTGTAGTAGTGGAAGTAAGGATCATTTCCACTGAGAATGTATACCTTATTACATCGTACTTTTGTGAGTAAAAATTGGAGAAAGATTAAATACAACAAAAAGAAATAAAAGAAACTAACTAACAAGCAATTTAAATTTGAGGGAAGAAATAAAAAGAACCAACTTTGGTCTTGGTCACATCCACCATAGAGATTCAGCAGTTGATCATTGATACCAAAGTCATATCAATTCTTATATTAGTATTTAATGACTCCATACTTAGCTTTTGATTGTCCTCGAGTAAAAATAGAATTAAAGCAATTAAGTTCATCAAAAAAAATTACCCAACATATCTCAACAATTGTTTACATAGATAATGAAGAGCCCATCCACCAGTTAGGAGTAGTCTAAGAATCCAAGTACTAAAATACTAATAAAATCCAAGATACGAAATCCGATGTATGTGTGCATAACCATTCAAGACATGAAATCATGCAAACTCTTAGAATTTTTTTGAATATCCCATAACTCACTCTTTTTACACTTCTCTATTAATGTAGACAATCGACTGAATTTAAATTAGGTAGGACTTTTTAGCTTGTACCGTTAGGCTAAAGTATTGGCTAATCAAAGAAGGAATAAGGATATCACAAAACAAAAGAAAGAGCTTTAAGATAATGTTACACACCATTAAAATAAAACTTCTCTTTAAACATTAAACCATCTATTCTTACAGAGAAATAACCCCGCACTTAATCAACAAGCACCCAGGAAGAATTTTATACAACAAATAAAAAGAAGTCCTCTTTCTTCAATTTAGCCCAATATGCCAACATGTTTTGGACATTTCCTTCATATTTCTTCTCATTTTTTTTATGTTAGCTCCCCACACGAGTACTATTAGAGATAGGCACTACCTATAAATACACCAATGTAGGTACCAGTGATAGGCACTATCTGTAATTTTTAAAAATATCTTTTTTTTTGTCAATCATTTTTTTTTTATAATACCCCCTTCTTGCCCATAAAGGTACACCACTTAGTAAAAAATTTATCTCCCTCATTCATCTACCTTTCACCTTTATATCCCCTTAACAAATCATTTTGTGTAGTAAAACTCTTAAGGGACATTTTGAATAGAAAAATAAAAGAAATTATAAGCTCATAAAGGTAGGTAAAATGAGTTTTAATGAAAGACAGGAAATAGTGTTTCTCTTCATTCATTACAAATTAAGATTCAAACAGGGTACTAGGGATAAAAATTTCAAAATACGGGTTGGCTTGAAAGGTTTAAATATCCAAAGAAATGCTCTACCCTTATCTTTAAACCAAATCAAGTTGTCTATAAAATTTTACCTTGAAAATATAATAAAACAAGTTTTTGAGATGCAATATAGGTGAGTCTATATAATCCTTAAATCTATCTCTAAGTATCAAAAATAAAAATAATTTATGTCTATAGTGCTCAAGAATTCTTAGAAATAATGTAAGGAAAATATTAACATCGTCTGCCCAACTCTTGAATGGTTCAGCTCAAGAATTATTATACAGAAAATCAATGAGACATGTTAAGCATTGAAAATTTTCCAAAAATTTCAAAGATTTTCAACTAGTTTGAACAAAAAATTTCAAAAATCTTGAAAAGCTCTCAAATCAAAGGAAAAGCTAAAAATATTGTAGAAAAAATTAGCAAACTACACAATTGATCTACCAAAGCACTATAAATCCAGATAACTTCCCACCTCACACTTAAAAATAAGCATTGTCCTCAATGCTAAAGAAAATGAAAACATAAATAGGGAAAAGAAAAGTTTCTCTAGTATAAGAAATATCATATGGCGCAATCGGTTCCAAAATAAATAGCCTACAACTTGGGCTGGAGTTTTGACACCTACAAAACAATCTCAAACACTAAACAACACAATTACAAATCAATCAGGAAATCAAGAAAAACAAGAAAACCAAGGAATTGAAATGCCAAGATAATCAGCAAAATATTTGATCCCTTCAAAGACTAAACACAATATAAAATACAAACAAACAAAAATAGGAAAAGATAAAAAAATAAAAAACTTGGGTTGCTTCCCAAGAAGCACTCTTTATAGTTAATAGCTTGACTATAAATAAGATGGTCGGAATAACCATTCAAATACCAGAGGAAAGAGCGCTCAATAATTATAATCAGTCGTGAGAGGCTCTCTCCTTATGGTGAGCTCACCATATACTTATCCTCAAAATCCTCCAGATTCATAAACTCATCTCTAAACCACCCATCTTCCTCAGTACAGTCTTGTTGAACCCTAGTTATGATAATCATGTTTTGATGATGACCAAATCGTACTAACAGTTTGAAAACAAGTGTGCAGAAAAATAGGGAGTTCGGACGTAAATGATTGTCCGAAAGGAAGACAATTCGGATGATGATAATCGTCCGGTATAATACAAAGAACCTGAAGCCGTCTCGGATGAAGAACAGTGTCAGACCATATTTCCAGAAGACATTTCATCGACCGGATGCAGGTTTGGACGCATCTTCGGACGTTAAAACGAATACCCTCAGAGAACGGACGCAACGTCGGACGCAAGGTTTAGCAGTGGCCGTCCGAACGGTCCAAAGGCTAGTTCATTTGGACGCATACTTGCTGCATCGGCCGTCCGAAAGGTCCAACAGCTAGTTTTCCAGTAAGCAGAAAATAGCAGTTGGAAAGTTGTTAGAAGTAGATTTCGGACAACTATAAATACCCCTTAGCCTGAATTAAACATAAAGAGACTTCTACGTTGATTACAAGTAATACTTGAGCTATTTGGGAGAAATAGTGGGTACAAGTGTTGTAATAGTGTAGGTAGTTTTGTGAAAAGAGCTTAGAAGTGTAAGAGTACTTCAAGTGTAAGAGTGGAGAGACCACAATTGAAACAAAGGGAGGTTGTGAGTGTAAAACTCTTGGGCTCAACTAAAGGAAATTAGTGTGAGCAAGAGTGATCCTCATTTGTGTACAAGAGGTTATTGTCTCACCTACTTTGAAAAGACTTTTAGTGGCTGAACTTCAAGTTGAGAACTTGGTAGTTGCCTTGTAAGAAGCTCTTTGTGGTTGTAAGCTCCAAGCTTGAGAAGCTTGGGAGTTTGGTTTGATACTCTTAATCTTAATCTTCTTATTTGTTCTTTAAGCTGAAATTGTTGAATATCTATTGTATTCATTTGTGCTTAAGTGTTCATTTGGTGCATAAAGTTTGCATTTCTTATTAAGCACATCAAAAGGTTTGTTTTAGAAACAACCTAATTCACCCCCCTCTTAGGTTGCCCTTTGGGACCAACAAGTCTACCTTGACCCTATTATCGTCTATGCTAAGCCTTTCCTCATGATCCTTAGGAGACTCAATGATATCGAACTCTTTATAAGCCACTGCTTGATCTTCAATTCTTAAGATTAGTCCATAATAGAATATGCTTGGGTATAAAGGCACCACAATATAATCCTTATCAATAGCCAAGTAGTGATCCTTCATAGTGGTTGGAATCTCTTGTGCTTCCTCCATATCTAAGTCCAAAATCTTGATTGGCTCTTGCTCTGGAAGATCTTGAGGCATTGAAATCGGAAGCAGTCAACTAGAGTCACCCTCAATAGCTTCATCATCTACTAATCCCATCTCTAGTTCTCACTTCTTTTATTCGTCTTCTTTATCCTCAATCACTTGAGTTTCTGGTCTACTTATGAACGGTGTAAATTGACTGAGTTTATGCTCCAACTTTTGAATACTGGCTCTTGCTTTTTATTGAAATTACAAAGTATTAATAATCAGAGAATTAACTAGTTCTTCTAAAGACTTACCAGGTTGGGAATAAGGTCGTTATAGTGGAACAAGTTGTAAACACTGAAAATCTTGTGGTTCTGGCAGATAACCAAACTCAGGATAATCCATCCATCCTGGGTTGTAGTTATACAAATAGGGGTCATGTCTACCAAGGAAACCATTTATTGCTATGAAAGGTAGGGCACCTATCAGTTGAGTGATTGTTAGCACAAATCTCACAAGTTCTTGCTCGTCGCATATCTTCTAATTGTTGAATTATAACAATCAAATCTAAGCAATAAATCTCATGCAAATTGGTAGTCATGATGGAGATAAAAAAAGATCAAGTAATAAGTACACAGTTAGGAACAAAAATAGGAAAAAAACAAAAAACACACACAAAAAAAAAAACACAAGTAGAAACACAAAAAATAAAAAAAGACAAAAGCACAAAATTCAGCTAGAATCACGCCAAATTTTGGTCGTGTTGTTGTGTGCACCCAAAAATAAAACCTACACTTCTAAATATTAATTGTCATAGTACAATTAAGGATCGTTTCCACGGAGAGTGTATAGCTTACTACTTTGTACTTTTGTGAATAAAGACTGGGGGAGATTAAATACAATGAAAATAAATAAAAGAAACTAATTAACAAGCAATTGAAATTAGAAGAAAGAAATAAAGAGAAACACCAACCTTGGTCTTGGTCACATCCACTATAGAGATTCAACAGTCGATCATTGATATCAAAGATATGTCAATGTTTTATCAAATACTAATTGAAGAGTTAAGCCTGAATTCCAATTCAAAGCTTATTATATCTTTCCTTAAGTTAATTTTCAATACGGATCCAATTAAGTCTAACTAGCAATTAATTCCAGACAAGTGCCAAAGGATTAATTAAGTAGAAGCATTGAGAACTAGAAGGATAAATTAGACTAATACAATATAAGCACACGCGGTTATATCAATTAATTGGTTATTTTTCCTAAATTCAATAAACTTAATCCAGGAATTATTAAACCTAGTCGCTTCACAGATTAAATCTAAAAACACAGCTAATATTAATCTAGCTATAGATTGAATCCATTAATTAACTACTTGGCCTTCATAGCAACAAAAAGAAGCTACATAAAAATAAATGCAAAAAAATAACCAGTACTTGAATAAAATTGAATATAGAGCGCTATTAAATGCAATAAGTCCTACAACGTTGAAGAATCCGTAGCTTTAATTTCCTTGACTAAGGATAAAGTTTTTAGGTGCAAAAGGCCACGGGAAAGCAGACACAATAGAGCTACTAAAACTACAACTAAAGAACGATGAAAACTACATGTCCCTCATCTCAACTATTAAAAGAGTATTTATAAGGGATTTTAGGGTTAAATTTTCTTATTCCACAAGAAACTCATGAAAACCTTCAAAAAAGAGTTCAACTGGACGAAGAAAATTGTCAAAATAATAATTTTCACAGACTCTCATAGGCTCGGTCACACATGCGCTGAATCCAAAAGTGCCGATTCAATTTCAATTTCAATTTCGATTTTGATCTCAATGCCAATAGAATCTGGGAAAATGCAAAACATGAAAGTCGTACCTCTTCCTCTTAACTTTCCAATGCATCTTGAATCAAGTTAATTGGAGGTTAGACGAGACAAAATAGTATCCAACTTAATCAATGCTTGTGCATGGCTTAGCTCTTTTGAATTTTCTTCATTTTATTTTGTCCTCTTAACTCCTTTTGCATTTCAACTCTACAAAAGTTAAGAATAAACCAATTAACCCATAATTAATTATATTACTTATAACATATAAAAATGAGACAAATGATACGTAAAACTGAAAATATTTATGAGCTTATCAGAATCTCACAAAATGAGATATACACGTATGAGTATGGTAAATAAGTATTTATTTAATATAAAATAAAAAAATACAGCTTAAAATTATTCTAGTATTTTTTTACACTAAAATGCAAAGTATATTTATGAAAGTTGAATAAAATTACTAATATCAAAATAATAATCCCGTTCACTTTCTTTCTTCACCATCAAACGAAGTGTTAAAAATCACACCTAAAGGTAGTTGCCTCTTTGTTGTTTGAAATTTGAATCTCAAAAAATGATATATGCCCGTATGCATATCTTAAACTTGTATTTATTTAATACAAATAAAAGAATACAATTTAAAATTTTGGGCTGTACTTTTTTGCCCATAGTTCGGACTTCCCAATATAGGTTCGGAAGTCCGAACCTTATAAACCATTTTAAATTTTACTTTCCTACCAATAGTTCGGACTTCCCAACCTACGTTCGGAACTCTAAACCTATATATTATTTTAAACTCTACTTTCCCGACTATAGTTCAGATTCCCCAACCTAGATTTGGAATTCTGAACCTACATTCCTTTTTTTTTTTGACAGAAAAAAATTCAAACTAGAGAATAGAAACAATTGTAAAAAAAAAAAATTAATGCTAATATTTGTAAATAGTAAAATACAGGCATAATAGTGTAAATAATTGTCTGATCGTGTAAGTAATGAATACTAAAAGGAAATTTGAACTGTTAAAATAAAAAATAGTATTTTGTAGAAAAAGTTAAAAAGCTGACTAAACACTATATTTTTTCACTATATTTTTCACTAAAAACATGCTCTGGAACACGTGCTTTTAAAACACTATTAATTTAGATGATTTCCGTTCACTTTACCTTTTAACAATAATACTACAAGAAAATAGGCCTTCAGTGACAAGATTTTCTGTGATGATAGGAAAGTTGTCACAAAATGCTAGTAACTATGGCAAGTTTTTGTCTCATCATTATATGGGGGTTTAAAGTATATTTTCAAAATATATGGGGCTATGGATTAGAAGGTTATGCCACATATGATTTTACGGTAATTTACCCTAAATACAATGAAAATGCACACAATTAGAATTGGATAACAAAGCACATGCTTCCGCTACGATCTATTGATTATGTATTCGAGTAACTAGAGGATAGGAGAGATGGGGTTTTAAAAAAAAAACTCCAAAAAACAAATAATATTAATACTTAAATTATTCTAAATATTAGTATATATAGCAAAATATTAAAAAAAAATTCAATTCCGTGCGCAACACGTGTGTGAAAAAATGAGAACAAATTTTATGAATAACAAAATGACGTAAACCCAATGGTATCATCTACTCAAAAAACTAGAACAAAATAGGAACCGATATATTTTACCTTATGTCAAAATACACCAAGCTTCGTAAAGATTGCACTAAATCTTGCAATTGAGCATTTGAAATCCACTATAAAACATTCTGAATTTTTTCTTCCAAAATTATTCACTAAAAACTTGTAAAGAACAAATCAGAGAAAATGAAAGAAATTTGTTATTTGCTTATTGCCGGAAATGTACCAACTATGAATGAACTTTTTCAGAGGAAAAACAAGCCCTCTCTCCACACCGACATAGGCCACCTGCAACTCACAAATGTTACTAACCTCTATTTGGAGGGCATCACCAATAACAATTTTCGCACCCAAGTGGCCTGAAGAACTCCAAAATACCATTAGAATTCATCCTTGACCAGTTCAAAATGTACACCAAAACGGAGTTATAAGGTGGACTTCAATTCATCACAGCTTCAACCATGGCAAATTTCATGACCTGGAACCATCTTTTTAGAATAATTCACCGAAATGAAGCATTAAAGATTGTTAAATACCCTTCGTTCTTCTAGATCAGATAGCAGATCTTTGTAAGTCCCGTGCCTAAAAGAATGCAAGTAATCTCTTATCTACACCGGCAGTGTAAAACTTTAGTTACATGAACATGATTAAGTTTATGCCATTTTACCTGTTCATATAAGCATTTTTCAGACTGACAGTAAACTAAAATTTTGCATTGCCAGTGTAAGATAGAGTCCATGTGTTATAACTCCCATAGAATATCAAAACTATGAACACCAAGATGTAGAGCCATTTCTTTGCAATTGGTCACATGGGTTTGGGAAAACACCATAACTAGACCCCGAGACAAATTCACAGTTCCATTTCATTGATGGAGATAGGCCAAATATACTAATATTTTTCATGCAAATGTCCTCAACTGGGGAACCCTCAATACCCTCTAACAAAGGAGCTTTTCTTGTATCCAAACTGACTACATTAGTTATGACAATACCTTTGACCTTTGGTAGAGCTTTAGGATCCCATCCTTTATCAGGGTGGTCATTGGCACCTGAAACCTACTAACTCTCAAGGGTATTTTGACTCTCTCCATTTTTATGTTCTTTATGGTAACATTTGCAATATATCCCCCTCTACCTTTATCTGTCTTAATTCGAACCCCGGCTGCTGAATCTCTGATATGCAAATCCTCTACAAGAACATTTGAAATTCCACCAGACATCTCACTTCCTATGCCAATCCCAGAACACGTTGGAGTTGTGCCTGAAACTCTTCTAACAATAATGTTTGAGCTTGGACGAGCCATGTTGATGCCATATTGGTCCCAACCGCTTTTGATGGCAACAAGATCATCACCACTCTCAATGTAACAATCCTCAATACACACATTCACGCTTGAATCTGGTTTAAGAAATTAAAGAGAAGATTCATAAGAATTTACTCTAGAATGGGAACATTTTACATAATATCTTGCCTAAAAGCTGAAGTGGTTAAAAAATCTGAGTCATTGGGACATAGCCTCTTAATAGGACGAACAAGATTAACTTAGTGATTATGGGTCGTCTCGATTATTTTCTTGATGAATCCTTGTGACATGTAAATTTACCTCAGTTTAATGATAAAGGGTGACCCTAAAGATTTTATCTTTCACGGCTTACACCAATATGTTAGTAATAATTGAAAAATAATAGTAATTACAATAGTAACAAAAGAAGAAACTTAACACGGGTTACCAATTCGTACCTGGATCTACTCCATCTGTGTTAGGGGCAGTAAGAGGAGCCAATATTGTCATGTTTTTTACTAAAACATTACTGCAAGAAATACAAAAGCAACTATAGAGTTAGATGTTGATTTGCATACTACATAAGAACAATTAAAATACTATTAGAGATTCAAATTAACTCATTTTAGAGGGGAATTTCATTTTAAATGTTTCTAGATTTTCTGGTTGATGTCTCTGTGATGCATATTGCGTTGTATTCAAGCTTCCTATTAGATCCTGTATGTATACAATTTCGGTCAATAAAAGCTTTTGAATAATTAAGCGTAGATACTTAAAAGATCGCAACAAATTAAGATTTACGGATTACACAGCACAAAGCTTGTTTTTAAGAAATTGTTGCCCATACTAGCATTACAAATTGGTTTATTTGAGGCCTGAACCTGAAGCTTAAGCTAAGATGTAATTCTCCATGTCAGGTTTACTCGTGCAAACAGAACCATATCAAGGACGATGAAGACGTCATTAGTACTAGTAATTATGTATAGAAGTAAAATATTTTCTCCTCAAGTGTTCTAGTCTATCTCTCTCTCTCTGTTTTTTTTTTTTAATAAATATTACACAAAACTTTCTTGATGTCATAATTACTACAAGGAAAAAAAATATTATTTTGGTCCCCTATATTTGGGAAGCTCAGTTTGGTCCTTTATTTATTACCGTTGAATAATATACTCCCTCATCTTTTTTCTTTTTTTTCTAAAAAAGAAAAACAAAGAAAGTGGTCAATATAAGAAATTTAACAAAAATTTGACAAAAACACGAAACGTGAATTGCAAGTGTCCATTAAATGTGATTGAACGGAAAATATCACGTGAATTGTTAAGTACCATTAAAATTGAACAAGAAAATTACCATATTAATCATTTACCTTTGGAATTTTATCTAATTCAGTCATACCCATGCATCAGACATAAAAAATATAAAAGTACTTAAAAAGATAAAAGATCATTCAATTTTCATGACAATTAATTTAGTGTACATAATATTTACAAAAAATATGTATTGAAAATTCATTCAAAAAGCATAAAAATTGGAAAGTTTGCTACCGCTAGGAAAAAATTAGAATTTGAGATAATAACAAACAAACTCTAAAAGTAATCAAAATTTTCAGAAATTTTTATAATTTTAGCTTTCATTAAATTTAAAATTTTCTGGTAATGCTTCTAAAAAATTTTAACTCAAACATAAAAAACATTAGCATACTTAGAACATAAAAAATTTTAAAAAATCGTATTATTTCATGAAAATTCACAAAAATCGTATTACCAGACACAATATTTAAATAGAACATTTCATTCCTCAAAAAATACACCAAAATACCACTTTTAGAAAGTATTCTGTTGGAGCAAAAATAATGAATTCTTGAATAACACCAAATGAACATAAAAGATATGTTTGAAATTTAAAAGTTAGCTGTTAAAGTTGAAAATTTCCTGGTGATGATTCCATAAAAGATTGCTTCCACTTGAAATATGACTTTTGTTAATGCAAGTTATATTTTAAATCTTTGGAAGCATTACCAGAAAAAGTAAAATTTAACAAAAGAAAATTTTGTAAATTTTAAACCATTCTGAAATGAAAATTTTCGGAGTAGTATTACAGGTGTATCAATTTTTTGAATGGAATTTTTAGGAGTCATATTCCTGGTAGATTTTATAATGAAAGCTTTCTTATAGATACCATGAACAATAATAGAATTTTCATAAATGTTGATGATTTAATGTTTGCAAGTTCTTTCATATCTTCTTTGGCTTTTAAGTTGATCAGTTCAAATTACACTGGGGGCTATATTGCCAAAGACCCGTGAAGATAAGGAATTAAAATGCTAATTATTTTGTTCAATTTAACGGGACATAAGTATACTAAATTGGTCACTTTTTTATTAGATAGTTTAACTGTAATATATAATAGGCCAGATTAGACATAAAATTATCATATTTTACCAAATTATGCAACAACATTTATTGCCACTAACACCTTAAACGTTGCCAATGAAGTTGAAAAACAAATTTTCATTTGAGAGATTACAAGAATTGCCTTTCTCTCTAACTTTCTCGGGTCACTTTTTTTATTTTATTTATTTATTTATTTATTAAAGTTTCAGTTTAATCTTACCAACATTACTGGAAGTGAAGCTCGTATTAGTCTCTTATACACATCTTTTTTCTCCTATAGTCATCATTTTCATGATAAAAACAGTAATACACATCAACTCAACAAGAGAAAATCCTAGTTTTTTAACAAACTTAACCTGCAATAAACTGGATGGATGGTCCAAAATGGGGAATTACGGAAAGTGAGGCTCGAGCTAATTAGAATATTGTGCGAGCTAATTAGTTCAACAAGGTGGCCCCTGGTGTGCTCCAGAGTCCTATTCCACCAAAGATCCCACCACATATTCCCTTGACCGTCAATTGTGCCATTCTGACCTGCAAAGAATATAAATCAATTGATTGTTGGGTGTCGTTCAAAAAAGATAAAGTCCAAAAATCTTTTTTATTTTATTTTTGTCAGTTGTTACTCGTGAGAGATCACATATGCCTTTTAGTAGACATTTATTCAAATCTTTGGAATGTTTATCAAAAAGTATGAGGTGGATTCCAGCAAAGTGTGTAATAACTAATAAGATGATTCTCCTTGAATTTTTTAGCAATTATACTGACCTCACCTATGAAATTTACTTATTAGTAATTTTTAAGGAATTTTTTATTTCACGGAAATGTTCTCGAAACGAAATATATGCGTAGCATAATATGACATCTTCCGGGAAACTAATTTAACTAGAAAAGGTTCTTGGTAAGTTAGAATAATTAACTTAGCTTTTCAAAACAACTAGGAATCAGAGTGTCTGTCCATTCACACACATACAAATAAAATGCAAAATTTCTTTTGTAAACGGGATGTAATCGACAAAGCTTGTTTTATATATTACCCTTAGTCAAATATAAAAACAATTTCTGTATCTGATGCCATCTGTGGACCACAACCGATGCCTCCTCCGATTGCATTTGGATTTTTCTTCCTAAGTGTACAAAATTAATCAATCCGTGCCTGTCATATCTTGGAGGAATATATTTGTCAAAGTCAGCACGGGAAACGCGGAGGGAAAAAAAAGATTTTCCTATTTGTTTTGAAAAAAAAAATTGTGATAGTAGAAAAAAAGAATCCAGCAAACCTTAATTTCTTGTAGCTCTCATGAAAGAAAGAGGAGAAAAAACAAGATGGGATATCGGTTATACTTGAACTGGGCTATATAATCTAAATGGTTCATTTATTTGCTCATAAGATATCAAATTTAGTTTTTGGTAAAAAATCTATTTTTTCATTAGCACAAGAATAGAAATTCGATTTTTCAACTTCTCCCTTTGCCCACCCATTTAAATCCTAGTTGTCATAAAAAACTGTCTCTTATACACATCTAGATGTGTATGTAGATCAATACTTGATGTCTTAATTAGACAAGTTAATGCCTAAAATTTTCAATCCACTTGCATAACATGCTAAATCACATTACTATTCTTTTAAAATTATACAAGTCAATCGTAAATTGTGGATCAAAATGGAATATTACATAGTTTTCCGACCTAAGAGCTATCTTAACTACTGTAGTGAATTTTTTATTTGGAAAAAATTGCTCTTTCTTTTACATTTTGTCCATAGCCAGCCACTTTTTCAAAATGTTAAATATTTGATTACAAATATTCCAAGACCAATAAACATAAAAATAAAAGTTATTGTATTGTTGTGTTGTTTTAAATTTTGAAGAATTTTAAAGAGGAAAATACTTAGTTACTTGATTTTTAGCCTACTTATAGATCATGTGGTTCGCATTAATTAAATTTTAGGAATAAATGGCATTATCGAACGTAAGTAAAATTTTATAAAATTTAATTTTGATCAAAAATTCTATAAGTAGAATGCAAGATGAGTATTCTTGATTATTTTCTTTGTATAGCGGATCGGAATCTTTCATGCTAAGGGCATTTTGTACCAAAATATAAATAAAAAATCATCCTACGCTAGAATGGGGTTATACCTAAAGCTAAGAACAAGTACTTAGGACAACCACCAACTTTTACATTATCAGCACAAATTGGAAAGTAACAACTATTACAATTATGGGGGAAAAAATATCACAGTTATACAGCACAAATTGGAAAGTAAATACTATCACAATTATGGGGAAACAAATATCACAGTTACATACAGTGGCAAATGTATAAAGGGGCGGGCTCTCAAGATTTCAGAAATTATATTTTTTACTTTTATAACTATGAAGATTATATTTATATCCTTATAAATTTATATTTCGTCTTCCGTAAAATTTTTAAAAAAATTCCTTAGCATATATATATATATATATAATATCTTGTCCTCTCAAACTCTCATTTCTGCGTCCGCTCTTTATTATATAGGCAATAAAGTAAAGTTAAAATTTGGGTAAGAGTGTCGTACTCTCATCCAGTTTTTTCTCTACAAATTTGAATAAATTTTAATAGTAAACACCATTCATTTGACCTTTATATATATATCGCCTAACGTAATTCAACAAAACAAAGGAAAAAGTTTATTTGCAAGCAAGAGGAAGAAGTATAAAATCTAGACATAAAGTAGTAGTCAATTTCTTTGATATTTCAACTATAACATAAACTCAATTTTTTAGGAAAGTTATACGGTCCTGTTAGTGATTCATTTTGTGTCTTTCAAATTTTGTACAATACAAAATTTAAAACACAAAATATTGTAGTATATAAATTTTAAATCACAAGCGAATGATTTAATAAAAAAAAGTAAATTTTTTTTAATTTTTAACTGTTTAGCTATAACTGTATATAGAAGATAAAGACCGATAAAATTGCATATTCCTTCACATATTTTGTTTTGACAACTCCCCCGATTAATAAGATATAAAACTGGTTATATTTTCATGTGTAATTTAATTTATAAGTATTAAATTATATTAAAAATATCTAACAAACTTCTAAAGTGTAGGATAAGAGATTGATAGAGATACTAAAAGAACATGTAATGGTTTAAGAATTTAATTTTCCTCAATGTCACATGTACCCATGCTTCATAGCTTCGAGTCCCTTACCCTTTCCCCTTCTCAAAAATAAAAAATAAAATAAAAAAGAAGAATAACTTCTATTCCTTTCAGCATCTACATTACGTGCCCTCCTCTTGTTAAAAACATTTAGTTTGAAAAAACAATCTCTCTTCCTGTCAACATCTACATTGCGCAAGGCCTCAAAATGTGCAAGATGGGATGGTTAAATTCTTTGCCCTCAAAAAACACTTTATTGCTGCCTTCTATAATCAAGGGTTAGTGAGAGAAGGGCAAATAAACAAAAAAGGTTGATTATATAAGATTCTCCCTTTAAATATTTGGCAGCCAGTTGTTAATTTACTGTGGATTAAGCTGGTTGTAGGTCACCGACAGCAAATGATGATCAATTCGATGATTTAGTCTCTTGATTTTAGTAACCGTACATCGATTTGAACGATTACCTGTAATGACAACGTTTCTTATAGTGTTTCCGTGAATGAGGCTAATATGTCTTCCACCTTGCCTTTCTCTCCCTCTTCCATAGGAAGGTAGTGGCTCAATAATAGGCCATTCCTTCGGATCCTGTTATATAAATGGACAAGAAATTAAGCACAATTAATTGGCATAAACAGGATGACAATTTTATATTTAAAATTGAACTAAATATGGAATAATAGGTCATTGTCCTAAATCATTCCATGAACTACACGAATCTTAAAAGAATTACATCTTAATTTTTTTTTAGATTTTTAAGACAAGTCATTAAAATATCATGTATGAAGTATAAACACGTAACGCGCGACATACCAAAATTTTCTGAGCAATTAAATAACATTAAAGTTGCGAAAACCGAAAAAACAGAAAATGGAAAAAGGTTAAGCAAAAAGGTAGATTTAAACCTGTAAGAACATGGGACTGCATGAAAAACTATCTCCTCTGTTTTTATTTTGTTAAATTTTAAATTTAGAACTTAACTTTTATCTCGAAGACATTGAAATTTTAAGAATTTTAGAAGCTGCAAATGAGCCTTATATTTACGATTTCACAAGCAAAACCAATACCTCACAAAAAGTTGTGGAGTGTTTAATTATTTTCTTTACCCAAATACCAATTAAAACAAACATAAGAAATGTTGAAAGTTTGTGTTCTTTTCCGCGTTTCCTAATCAGTGGGATGGACAAGATATCAACATTCAAACTCAAACCACAAGTCATATCATTTTGTGTGGAATTTTACAGTTTCTTTTAAGAAATTATTCATTTAATTTTAAAAATTTCATACAGTACAAACATTTAAAACACATCATGCTGTATTATACAAATATTTAAAGGTACAAGAGAATAATTCCCTGAATGGGACGATAGAATTTGCCTCATTTTGTTATTCACTATTATATGAAAATTACAACCACGAGAATTTTTCACCAGCTAATCATGATAAAATACGATCACTTTTTCCAATAAATCTCCAACTTGAACTTCAAAAATCGAGTAACCTTATCAACTTCTGTATTAATTCATAAATAAATTCAAATTTAGGAACAATTCATATGTACATAAAGCTCACAGATTTACTATTTACCTGAGATCCCAAAATTACAGCGCCCTCATCCAGAAACAACGTAAAATTACTGGTGAGATTAAAATTCCCAGTAAGCCACCTCCCTTTTGGAACATTCAACTGGGCTCCACCTCTATCTTTGAAACGGTCCATATACGCCATAGCCGTCCTAAACGCGGCCGTATTTGACGTTTTCCCATCGCCAACCCCACCAAATTCCTCAATGGATTTCACGACTTTTCTTGGCGGCACCTCGTCGAAGAACCCAGAACAAGCAATCCTCTTTGGGCCCCTGAAACCCGTGCTCGAGTCCCTGGCCGCCAACGAGAACGATTGCTGGATCGGAAAAACTGATTTGTTGGTGATCTGAAGGGTGAACAGAGTCAAAACTGCGAATATAAGCAACAGAATTGCCCATGATGGCCTTGTTAAACTTGCTTTCATCGTATTGAAAATTGGGTTTTGATTACCTTCCATTATCATATCTAATGGTTTATTCTATGGATCTCTCTTACGTTCATGAAAAAATTCTGCGTTCATGCAGAAACGTGTATGAAAAATCGTACTCTTATGTTCTGTGTGTGCTTGTCTGTATCTTTTTTTCTATGAATATGTCAGGTTTCAAAAAAGATGGAAAATAGGAGGAAAAACTCTTATCGATTTCTCTAAGAAGCTGCAAAAAGATGGAAGAACAAAAAAAAAAAAATTGCCTGTACCAATCAGAATTCCACAAGAAAGAGGGGGAGAGATAGGCTGTGTCTGCGGTATTTTTTCTTATTTGTCTATTTGTAACACAAGAAAGTTTAGTTTGTACAGTCTAAGAAGGGTAAATAGATTTTGCGGCATCTATGTGAATTAGAATTGCACAAAAAAGGAGGGGGAAGAGGGGCTGTGTGCGTGTTTCTGGTGTGTTGAATTGATGATGGGTACGTCTAGTGTATTTTTTTCCTTTTAATTATTAGCCCTTGTGCTATACCCCCTCCGAGTGAATAGTGTTCTAAACTTTTAAAAGAAAATTTATTTTCTAGCATATATCGAATTCGATCCAATTCTAACCCATTTATTAGGATAAGGATTTAGGAATAGACGTGTTTACTGAATCTAATTCGAATCCAATTAGGTTACTTTATAAATGGATCAGATATGAATTTATCGGTTTATTTAAAATTTTGATCCGATTAAGAATAAAGTAAATAAAATAAAAAATAAATATATATACTAAATACTAAATTAGTGTTGTTGTCTTTGAATGAATGATCAGAACTTTGCATTCTTGTTGTTTTTTATTCCAAAACGGATATACTCCTATCCGGATCTAAATTCAGTCAAATTCGGAGACAAATCTACATGTTTCAGAGTTGTCGAATAATTGAAATGGAGAATCAGAATTATTAATCAGATTTGGATATGAAACTGGCAGTTTCGATTCGATTAGGGGCTTACATATATGAATTGATGTGCGTGTCTATTTTACTTTTAGATTTCAAATTTCTAAAAAATTTAAAATTAAAAATATATGTTCCTTAGATATATATGAATCAACAAGAAATTGAAGGGGTGTGTTTTTAGGTTTGTATGAGTGCAAGTAAAAAAATATTTAGATAAACTTGATTTTGCACCTCACTAGTAAATTTTATAGTTATCATTCAACCTTATAATTGTTGTTTAATTTTATATAATTTTATTTACATTAACTGATATAATATATTCTATAAGATTCAATGCACATTAAAAGATATAAAAATACAAGTAAAAACTAAATCTGTCTAAATATTTATTTATTTGTGGGGTGTGTACAATTAGAAAGTTATGACAGAGGACATGAAGAGTCAAGAAAGTAGGAAACTGAAAATTAAGAAATGGAAAGGAAGTTAATAGAATGGCGGGTGGAGTGCTTACTGCTCAGTGCGCGCATGGGCTTATTTTTGTGAAGATATGATAAATCTTGGAAAGTACGTGGAAAGCGTGATCCTATTAGTTTGGTTTTGGAGAGGAGATCTGATGTTTTCGAAAGTAGAATGTGTTTGCATGAAATAGTGGAAAAATTAAAATGGAATAGTAATTCTTACATCAACTCATTTCATGGCATAGTGTTATATGAAGGTGTTCATAGGTTGATTTATTGGATTGACGGGGTTTTGAGTTTGGATTATTGAGTTGGCGAGTCAAGAATTTAAAACTCAACTTAAACCAACTAATATAGAAATTCAAATAAATTAGATGATATTAAAAAAAAAATGAAAAAAATTTATACGTAAATTATATTTGGATTATCGGGTTATTGGATTAGATTCATTTTTTTTTTTCGAAACCCAACCCAATCCAACTAGGTTCTAATAACCCAACTCAAATAAATCAAATTCCAATAAATTGACTTATTTAGTCCCAAACTCAATTTAATTGGATTGAGTTTGAACATTGCCATAGACTCCTTACTCCATAAGCCTCTACATCTCATTTTAATTGGATTGAGTTTGAACACTGCCATAGAATCCTTATTCCATAAACCTCTACAACATTTCACAAAAATTAAATGAGATAATGTAAAGTAATGTGAAAACTTATGAATAAAAATACACAGACCGAATTCATACAAAAATTTTCCTGGAAGATGTGGTGAATGCTGCAACTCTACAAGGAAATGGAAATGGTATGAAGAAAATTGAATAACGCAAGTAATAATGAGGACAAAGCGGTGCTATTGTCTTAAAAGGTAAAATATGTAAGCCGCCCTTAGACGGGAGAATTGAAGAAGTCTCAAATGTTATACACTCTTTGTTGGACTTGATTATTATATGCCCGAAATTCTTCGAGGACTTGGTATGCGTACATGAAACGTGTTACATTTTGTCCAAATTCACCAATATCAGCATGAAAGGTTTGTTTTAAAGAGGTAAAGTATTGAAGGTGAATGTGAACTAAGTAGTTTAAAATACTTATAATAGATTTAATTCAATTAAATATTTTTCTTATGTGCCTAATAACTTTTTGGGGAAGTATTAAGTGGTTTAGAATACTTATAACAGATTTGATTCAACTAAGAGTTTTCTTTATATACCTAATAACTTTTTGGGGAGGGGAGGGGGTTGGACGACTTATGCCACTTTGGGATTATTATGGTTTTTTTTGAAGGGAAATATCTATACAATTTGATGTTTAAGTTTACTTGTAGATACTATGATGTGAATTAAAGTTTATGAGAAAATGACATCAGCAATGTAGATAATACTATTTAATTTATACTACAATATCTACGGGTGAAATCCAAAACTGAGTCTACCTGAATTTTTTCCTAATTTAAAATACTTGTATTACTAAGACTTAATTATAGTGAACAAGGTTCATGTAAGTGATTGACATCTACTTGTTGCCCTAGCCTATGCCCTCTCTCTTGAGAGTGTTTTTCTTCTTTCATAGAAGACAACAAAATATGTCATTTATTACATCAATTAATTACTCCATAATCATAGCTTTTTGGAATAGAGTTATTTTATAGTCTTTTCGTTCTATATTTTAGGTAAGTTTGAGTATCTATGTGTGATTTATTCTTCTTTTTTTTTTGTTCTAGGAAATTATGTTTAATTGTATTTAGTTATGTTTTATGGATTTTATGAGTGGATTTATGCCTTGTAGGTTGGAAGAGTAAATTGACGATTTAATGTATGAAAGATAAATGAAGTGGAGCTAATTTCCAAAGATTAAAATCTGGGTACAGTGCTGCGATGTTCATCTACAGGCATTTCTGCAGTACAGTGACGCTTTTTTAGAATATTAGTCAGAATTCGGGAGCAAGATACTACAACGCTTTCTCCAAGGCATTTCTTAGCGTGACGGTGTAGCAATTTGCTCATACAAAGATGTTGCGACCTCAAGCAAAATTAAGCAATTTGCGATGCTTTCCTTTTTCGAGCTAGAGTTTGGATCCATTTGTGACTCTTTTGTACTAGAACTTCTTCTAAATCCTAAGATTACATTCCTACCTATAATACAATATCATGGAGGTAAATAAAGAAACTTGGGGTAGCCTGTAGAGAGACTGCATAACCTTTACAACCTTTGTAGTATTCATAACACCTATATCTCAAGTCTTTTGCTTAGTGTAGTTTAGATCATTGTTCTTAGTTTATTTTAGAGCTTTCATAGATTAGTTTTGTTGCTTTCTTTATAGTAAGAAGAATTGTTTGAAGTGTCTTGAAATCTTGTTGAGAATTGATCTATATTTGATACGAGTTCCAACATCCGAGAGAATTGATGTAGCGTTTACTACATTCCACAATTTGATTCATGATTAAAGATTCAATCTTTTATTAATTAAGAGCATGTATTTTGCATTTTAATGCTTTTCCATATTCAATTGGTAGATTATTTGTTCTAAATGTTCATCCAAGAAATAGTCTTATATCATTTATTCAGTTGTACATTGAATTGATTTTTAAATTGGACTATGATAAGACATGCCATGATTATGATATTAATAATTTAAGAGAATATTCATAATTGGTTGTATAGTTTAATTTATTGGTTCAAAAGACGGATTAATTTGGCTCTCTAAAGTGAAGTGATTGAATTGATATGATTAGGTCATTTCATAGTAGTGTTAGTTGGGTGAAGTTAATTTCATTAGCATTGCTGTTATTTGAATTTACATAAATATTTAAGAGCTTTTATTTACTTTCCATGCAATTTGTTAGTTTAATTGATAATACATTCTATTTATTCGTATTTCTAAGATGACAGTTCAGTTAAATTGAATTTGCTCATTATTTGCAATTGTGTTTGTGCCTATGGATTAATTTATTTATTTAATCTCCATGAGAATGATACTCTTACTCATATATCACTTTATTATTTGAGCAATTAGTGCATCTTGCTAGAGTGAATTTATCAAGAATCACATAAATATCCAGGTATTTATACCTTCAAACAACATATATGATGAGATCCGTTTAGCTTTAAGTATGGTTAGGTTTAAGGGCTTTATTAGCTTTAAAGAGGCTAAATCTCCTGGAAGTGTGTATAGGTGAGATCTAGATGTTGGCCATTAAAGATGCAAATGTAGAACTTTGTTTTAAACAAGCTTGAGGGCCGTCGATATGGTTAATTTCCATTTTTTTATGAATTTTATTTTTTCATTTTTATTTTCTACTGAAGTCATTATTTTTGCTTTGTCCATATTTGTCTTTCTTCTCTTTATTTTTTTGTGATTTTGCTCCTTCTTGTTGTTGTATGTTTTCCCCTTGTTTGTGTTTTATATGTTAGTATGCTCTCCTACTTGCAGTTTTTCTTTAACTAGTTCATTTTCTGGTTTGATTTTAGTTAGTTTATTAGCCAGTTTCTTTGGTTTTCTTTGTTAATATCATCAAATGGCTGAGGGTATAGGTTAGAAGAGGCTCTTAAAAAGTTTTCCTTATCTAAAAATGAGAGTGGGCACTGTTATGAATATATAAGATGTGCATTAAGGAGTCACAAATTGTAAGAATAGTCTGGTGTGTAAAATCATTAGGGATAAGCAGGTGAATTTTATAGGGCTAAGGAATTATGCTCACTATGTATGGGACACCCCAAGAATCTTGAGTTAACTAAACTAGGAGTTAACTTCTATTGGTTTAGATTTGGCAAGGAATCTAATAAACAAAAAGTTTTGAGTGGTAGGCCCTGGTTAATTGATAACCAACTTCTTATTCTTCAAGAGTGGGAAGTGGAAATTGATAAGAATGAAAAGACCTTTCTATTATCGTCTTTTTGGATTCAAGTGTGGGACCTACCCTTTCATTGGTAATCCAAAATTATCGGTTTGAAGATAGGTAAATTGTTTCAAGGGGTGTAGTTACACCTCAGTTAGGAAGCAAGGAGGGAAAACATATGATGCTTATAGTGCAATGGATGGACATTGCTTAACCCTTTCAAAGAGGAATTATAATAAGCCTAGAAGGAAATTTGAAATGGGTGAACTACAAACACAAAAATTCCTAGAATTGTGCAGCTACTGTGGAATTATTGGCCATTCAGAAAAAATGTGCATTAATAGGGAAAAACTAAACTCTGGTAGTGAAACCCCTCAATTTGGCAGATGGGTAAAAGCAAGCTTGGGGAAGGGGGTAAAGGGGTAAAAATTCATTGTCAACAAAAGGATCTCAAGTTAAAAAGACAGCTCAATCAGCCAATTTACTCATCAACAGTTCCCATGATGAGCCCTCCAAAGATCATACTACTGGGAATCAAATTAGCTTGCTTCAGGGGAAATAGCTACTTCAATTCTAGACTCTAGTGGGATTGTGGTTGGATGTGACAAAAATGAAGAGGTGGATAAAGGGGAATAATTTGGAAATGGATGATAACCCCAAAAAATTAGAGTTATATGTACCCTAACCCTAAATTTATCGGTGCCATGGGAACGTAGATGCCCCAACGTGCACACACAAGCACGTATTAGGGTATCGAGGGCATGCACGAGGTATCGATGGAGTGCCCCAACATTGCACACGTGCACGTAATGCCTCAACGTGTGCATATGGGCACGTACGGGATGCCTAGGGAACACCCGGGTAGGTGTCGATGGAGTACTAATTTCGAGCACTCTTACTTTTTAGGGTATGTTTTTATTTTTTTTAACTGTTATGTGCTAGAATGTGTTAGTATGTACTTATCAAATATTTTAGTACTTATTTTTGTGTTATTATCTTATTTATTGTGTTCTTGGATTTAGAATTTATATCTTGTCTTTAACCTAATTTTATTAGGCGTTAGGGTTTTCATTCATCTTTTCTTGTTTTCATTTTTGGTCTCTTTTGTGAGCATTTCATTTTAGTTTTTAGGAGTTATTTTAACTGTTTATTATAGTTATTAATGTGCTCTTTTTTTCTCTCCCTTTTTTTTTTATTCCTACTTGATGTTGCACGGTTTAGGTTGCATTTGTGGTAATATTTCAAACAAGTGATAAAAAATTAACTCAAATGATCAGCAAATCTTACCCACACACTTGCAAGTATATGAGGTAGGATTGTAGGCAATGGCGAGTGAGTATCATTTCTTTGAGGATTGCTACAACAATTACTAGGCTTATAGGGTCTTATTGCTATTTAGACAAAATTACTTATAGTTTGTCACTTACTAGAAGTAGAAAAAACAAGTAAAAAATCACTAAATTGTCTAATTAAACAAGGAAAGCAAGTACATGGCCAATATACGAAAGTAAATAAAGGGTAACACTAATCGCTACACTAAAAAATATAATTGAACTCATAATTAAAGAAAAAAATTTAATCTAGTAAAGCATGTACAGATTACTTCTAGAAAAAGTAAGTAATTTTACCTTAATAAAGTAAGTAGAATTTACTCTGACAAAGCAATTAACTTTAACCAAATAAAGTAAATAAAAACTATTTGAAGAAAATAAGTAAAACTAATCTAAGAAAGTTTCTACTTGATTAAAACCATTAAACTAATATTAACTAAGAAAACTTTAATTAAACTAGAGAATTGAGAAACTTCATTTTAAACTAAATTGAGAAATTCTACGAAATGGTTTGATATCTAAAGTTGAAACTAGAAATTTTTGGCTTTAAAAGATATTTTTACGAAAGAACACTAATTTCTAATGGATATAAAACAAGAATTTAAAGATTACCTACTAAATTACAAAAAGCATCAAGAACACAGAGAACATTCTAAAAAAATGTAACTTTTTACCTAATTTGGACTTCAAGAAATTTACATGGAAAGAAAGTAAAAATTATATCTACTTGAAACTAAGAGAAAGTCCACTAAATTAAGTTAATAAAGATGTAAACTTACTAAGAATTAAGAAGTAGATCTAAGATTAATTGAAAGAGTAGTGTTGATAATAAGGATACTTGAATATAAAGAAGTTTATACTCTACTCTAAACTAAACTAAAACTAAGAAATACTAACTACACCTAAAGAGATTTTAAATCTATCTATTGCATTAAAGTAAGGCAGTCATACTTTTAAAAAACAACATTGATTCTCTCCTCATTCTCTTTAAAATTTCTCACTTTGAAAACTTTGTTTGATTCTTTCTGCTTACATTGCCCTGGCAATGTAGGTTGCCTTCTAGCCTCCTGCTGAAAGGCATCAAATGCATTATTTTGTTGATGTGGTGTGACAAAAACAATAGGGACATTGCTCGATCAAGCCACTTGGTAGCTACAAAGGAGAACCTATTGTTTTCTTCATTAAAGAAGAAGTTGCTCCTCCTGCAAAGCCATTTCAGTTGGCATTAATTGGGAAGTTTTCCCATGGCAGGCCAAAGATGGAATCCTTGAGACAAGCTGTCCATTCAATTGGATTTGAAGATAGCTTTACAATTGGCTTAATTGATCACAGGCACGTTCTTATACGGTTCTCTTTGAAGCAAGATTATCTCAGATGTTGGATAAAAGCCTTTTGGTTTATTTTGGGATTTCCTATCCGTTTCTTTAAAAAGGGATCCTTTGTTTAGTCCAGGGTCAGAATCATTTTTGGCCCCTATTTGGATTTCTTTTGAAAATTTAGATTTTTGTTTCTTTAACAAAGAATCTTTATATTCTTTGGCATCAACTGTGGGAAACCCATTGAAAATGAATGCTGCAAATACAATAATCTCATGGCCTAGCTGTGAAAAAGTCTACATTGAAGTTGATTTACAGTCCCTTATCAGGCAGGGTGTATGGCTGGGTATTAGTGAGAACCAGAAATGGCAAGCTGTTACATGTGATGAGGTACTAGCTTATTGTGTTCATTGCAATAAGCAAGGCCATTCTACACCAAATTGTTTCACTACTAAAAAACTATTAATTACCTGCATATTTTTCTGCTGCTTTTATCCAAAAATCCGCAGGTAATAAGCCTTCCCGTGGATTTGGGCGCCAAAAAAAATACGTAGGTAAAAAGGCTGTGGATAATTGTTTGCTGCGGATAACAAAATCTGCAGCAAAATTTCATGCTTGAGATTTTGATGCAAAAATTTTCATGAGGATATTTTTTGCGTCTAATTTCGCATCAATATTCCGTTAAGAAATTGTTAAGAAGGACTTTTAATGGGGATTTTGCTGCAGCAAATATCCGCATGTAAATTTGTGCATCAAAATCCCCATAAAAATTTGCCTAAAATTCTGCAGAAAAATCCCCAGCTAAATATGTCGCAGCAAAATTGGCAAGAAATCTTCGTAGGAAATTACACAGGTAAAAAATATCCGCATATAATTCCGTAGCAAAATCTCCAAATAATTTTTGCAGTAAATAATTTCCGCAGCGAAATCCCCAAATAATTTTCACAGTAAATTTTTGTTAATGTTGTTTGGTTTTCTTACCCTTGTACCATTATGTCACATTCCAACAATTTCACATCAAATAACAATTTACATTCAAATAAATATAATATGTAACAAACACAAATACAAATACAAATATTACAAAATAGTTGTTTAAATAAACAGTCAAATATAGTCTAATCAGGAGCATCCGAGCTACCATCTGCATCATCCTCATCATCTGCATCAGGAGGTGAGGAATGTTGGCGACGAGAGGATCCAGGAAGAACACCCAATCGCTCCATCAAAATATTCAACTAGCTTCTCGTTTCAGACAGTTGGGCTTGTAGTGAAGCTTGCTCTTTCTTCATTGCTTCCTTTTCCAATCTCTTTCTTTCCAGTTGGGCTTGTAGTTCAGCATTAAGAGAATGGACTGTATTCCTAATCCTCTCATCAACATCCTCAGGTAGGCCATATGGATGTGAAGGTATGGACAAGGAACTCTTCATGGTCCTACCTAAAGAACCAAGACCAGCAACTCTTCCTTTCTTCTTTCCTCCCATGGCATCATAGAAAATATCCAAGTCAAATGACAAATGTTGTGAGTGTTGACAACCATCGGCAGACATATTGTCATTCTCAACTGTACTTTGACAATTTCAGCCTTTTTCTTCTCAAAGTTTTCCTGCAAAAATCATACAAAAAAAGGTCAAATTTACTCTCTGAAAAGAAGAACATTAAAGGACAAATCAAAAAGGATTGTAATCAAGCCTTAATGACTTACATAAGCAGCTTGGGCTCTAGGATGAACGCAATCTCCCTCCTTCTTTTTATGGGTATGGAAATAGAAACCAAAGAATGGCCTTCACCCCTCTCAGCCTTCTTAATTAAAACAAATAAATATTTTCAAGTCATCAATAACAAAGGCATTTTAATATAATGAAGTATTAAAACTACAAAAAATTAATTAGTATTACCATTTTCCTGAAATGCACTCTATACGGTATAGAACCACTCGTATGCAGTGATGCACCCGCATTGGAGTCCCAGTTCTTCTTATTCTACTTGAATTTTTGTTTGAACTCTTGGGATTGCCAATATTTATTCAGGTATGCCCATGCACTATCCCCCCATCCATCAGGGTTTTTTACCATATTTTCTTATTTTTTGTAGTATCTAGGCCAGACTACCTGCTCATCTCTTCTCAAAATTCGCTCGCACCACTGCATTGCATGCCTAGGTGGCCATCTAAATTTTTATTTGCAATGTTCAAAGTAAGATGTCATATAATAATATGAAAAATAGAATTACCTAATCAATTAATACATTGAAACAATATAGACAAAAATACCTGAAATTCCTCAAACCACATGTCTCTTGTGGCTGTAGAAAACTTCTTCCATGAGAGTTTGCCTTCTTCAAACTTGGTCTTTATGCATACAGCAATGCCCTCAATTGCTGGTTTGTGAGGCCAAAACCTAGTTACAACCAAACAAGATTAATACAACATGTTATCTTTGTGTAAACAATTAAATCACAATTTTATGTTTATTATGAAAAATATTAACCCATCTCTATCGGTCTCTATCCAAATCAGTGTGTCATTAGCTTCATTTCTAATGGCACTAGAAGAACTGGCAACTGTATGAAGGGCAGCAGTGGGGAGGGTATCAATAAGGGATTGCTCTGAGACTGATGAAGGGAAGGCTGAGGAATCGGTTGAGCCTGAGGATTTTGCTAGAGATATGGATGGACTAGATTGACACATGGCACGAAGGTTGGCAATGGGGATTAACTCAGGAATATGGGCATTTGTTTGTTGAGTTTGTGATACTTGGGAGCGTGGCGGTGGAGGAACTTGGGTTGACACGCTTGCTGCTATTATACTCTCCTTCTTTTGTTTCTTTCTAGTCTTTTTGGGTTTTTCTCCTCCTTTATCTCCTGCAACGGCCATCTACAACAAACAATGAAACCAAGTAAGATACATCACAATCCAATACAAAATCACATAGCAATAATATATAAGGATTAATATTGAGACACAAATTAGAACATCGAAAACAAAAAAACTTAAGGAATTATTATAGTTTATATACCTGTAAAAAAGAACAGAAATACAATAATTAATCAAGAATCTCAACATTCCAAGATTCCATATTATATAGCATTACAAAAATCAGCATTTGAACATCAATTTTTTCTCAAACTAAGTTTAAAATCAAACAAGTAAATGTTTTTTGGCGGGAATAAAAGCTAGACCAAAGATTGGACAGCCCCCTCTTGCCTCTTTATCCATTTTGTTGATAATACAATAGATATGCAAGACAAAATCACATAGCACTAATATAAGCAGTCTTGAAAAAATAACATTAACAAAAGGTACGTTCAAACCATAAAATAATAGAAATGCAAAAATAATTATTCTTATACAAATATTCTTCTTCTTATAGAACTATTAGGATACTTATCAATCTACTATTCCTCCTGTTCTTCATCTTCATCTTCATCTTCGTCTTCTTCTTCTTCTTCTTCTGCTGCTCCTTCATCATCATTTTTTTCGTCTTCTTCTTCTCCTTCTTCTTCATCTTATTCTTCATCTTCCTCTTCCCTTTCTTGCCTCCCTCCTAAATGAACTTCTTTACCATTGTGTTCATCATCATGCAGTTGATCAATTGGGTCTTCATCAATCATTGCATTAAAATGGGCTTGATTCTCTTGATAAGCAGTTTCTAATGCTTGTTTGTTATCCACAGCCGAAATGTTGATTGGCTCATTTTTTATAACTACCCACCAATCAATTTTGCCAATTTCCTTTCTAGGATAAGGGCAATAATAAACTTGTGTTGCCATTGTAGCATAATCAAAAGGGCCAAACTTTGTGTATCTTCAATTTTTCTTCACCTCAATAATTCTATACTTCCCATGTACTTTCACATCACGTGGAGATGTATCAAACCACTCACAATTGAATAGTATTAGATTCTTTATTGGTTGTCCTGGCCACTCTAATTCAATAATCTCTTTGAGGATATTGTAATAGTCATTGCAAGCTGAGCCTTGTCCCGTGCCGCCCCCAACACACACTCCACTATTGTATGTTTTTCTACCTTCACCCCATACAGTAGTATGAAATTTGTAGCCATTAATGAATATGATAGGCCATGACTTTGCAACTCTCAATAGTCCTAAGGCCAGGTAATGCAAATGAGGATTGTGTGTCATGCGTTCTGCGTTATTGGTCACCTACTAAGTCTATCTTGTTAGTAGGCTGAGAATCTGTAACATACATTGACAATATTGTATATGTTATACATATCAAATTTAAATACTTCCATAATCTCAAAACCAACGGGAGAAGTCAGCTTCAATTTGTTGATCAATGATAGCTTCGCTAACATTACTAACATACTTCTTACTTGATGCTCATACATGTTGCACCAGAATTGTTGATATGGTAAGAGTCTTATCCAACAAAACATATTTACAGACTTAAAAGGAACACTACTTACCCAAGATATTCTTTAACCTCCGCACAATTTAACAAAACATGTAACCGGGCAGCTTGCAATTCTTTATCATTTAGCCATCGAGTTGTGCCCTTGCCAGCCGTACACCCAGGAAAATTGAAGACTGAAAGAGTTGATTGTCTTTCATCATTGTCAACACCATCGTCATTACGATGAACTCTGTGTCTACTACAAAGGACATGCGGCTCAAAGTAATGAGAACTAAAGTACGCTATTTCTTAAGCCAAATATGCTTCACATATAGACCCTTCTAAATAATGGTAGCTTTGTTCTTCACAGTCTTTTTAATCTTGTTGAGAAACCTAAATTTTGGAAAAAGCCTTGTAATTGTGAAATAATTCATATGAAGAATAGTTTTCAAAGTTGACAAGAAATTAATGAGCGGTTGGTTACCTTTCAAATGGATACATCCATCGATTTGGACAGGGCCACCTATCCTTGCTTCATAGGGTAAATGAATTGGCAAGTGCTCCATTGAGTCAAAAAATGATGGTGGAAAGATGCACTCAAGTTTGCATAATATGATAGGAATGTTTTCTTCCTTGCTTAGTAAATGATGTTCCCGTAAAACTATTGCACATAAATCACTAAAGAATTGGCTCAATTCTATAGTTGGATTCAATATCCCATTAGGAAGTGCACAGAACGCCATTGGAAGAAGACACTGCATCATAACATGGCAGTCGTGACTTTTCATCCCAAAAAACTTTGCCTCTTTCTTATCCACACATCTAGCTATGTTGGACGCATAGCCATCCGACATTTTCGATCCATGTATCCAGTCACATACATCATCCCTTTGGGTTCAAGTTAAACAAAATTTGTCTTAGGCTTCCTCCAATTCCCATTGGCAAGCTGTTCCAAATGCAACTCCGGCCGCCAACAATACTCTGCCAAGTCTGGTCTTGATTTTGCATTGGCTTTGGTTTTAGCTTTGTTGTCCATAATAGTATAGAACACATTGTCAAACACGTTCTTTTCAATATGCATGACATCGAAGTTGTGTCGAATGAGGTTATTTTTCCAATAAGGCATGTCCCAAAATATGCTTCTCTTTGTCCAATTATGAGTTTGACCACATCCAGCAAAGCGGACCTGCTTACTAGTGTCAGTTATCCTGGGAAGGTGAGGAACTCTCTCCTATAGTTGGTCCCCAGTCAACCTCGGAGAAGGGATAGAATGCTCTTTCTTTCCTCTTAAGAAGTCATTTGTAGTCCTTCTAAAAGTATGATCAAGCTTCAAAAATTGACGATGACAGTCACACCAAGAATATTTTCCTCCCATTTTTCAAATAGAACGCTTTTGAATGCTCTATACAAATACGGCATGCTAGTTTTCTAGCCGTACTCTACCCTGATAACATGCCATATGCAGGGAATCTCCAATAGTCCATAACAATGATGCCTGCATTACAAAGTTTTGTTTCTTATAGGCATCATAAGTCGAGACACCGTTATTCCACAATTGTTGCAACTCATCTATTAGGGGCTGTAAATACACATCTATTTTACTTTTTGGATTATGTGGGCCTTGAATGATCACAGTTAATAACATGAAAGGGAAAGTCATGCACAGCTCAGGAGGAACATTATAAGGAGTAACAATTACTGGCCAACAAGAGTAAGGTGTTGCAGATTGGCTAAAGGGAGTAAACCCATCAGAACACAAACCAAGTCTGACATTTCGAGGCTTAGTAGCAAATTCAGGATAGGTGCAATCAAAATGTTTCCATGCTTCTCCATCGGACGGGTGGCACAATACACCTTCCTTCCTACGATTTTTTGATCTTCGGATGCCACCTCATGTGACTTGCGGTGGTCTCCGAAGCATATAAGCGTTGAAGCCGTGGAATAAGAGGCAAATAATGCATCTTTTTACTTGGCACTTCTTTGCAATCATGTTTATGCCCTCTACGTTCTTTATAACGAGGTTCATGGCAGAACTTATATTCCCTCAAGTCCCTATCATACTTCCAATACAATATGCAGCCATTAATGCAGCAATCAATTTTTTGGATAGTAAGACCCAATCCTGCTACTAGTTTCTTTGCACTATAAAAATCAAAAGGAATCTTGTTTAAAGAAGGACAAACTTCATTCATTAGTTGTGCCATGCCATCAAAACATCCATGGGGCATATTGTAGTCTAATTTTAAACTCATCATCCTAACAGCTGCCGACAACACCGAATGCGTCTCACATCCAGGCCATAATGGTTCTTGAGCTAGATTCAACATATCATAGAACCTAGCAGCATCCATATTTGGAGGTTCTTCCACATTTTGTTCACCTTCTTGACTAGATCCTAACCCTGTAGTATCATATACCATGCCCTGATATCTATTGACATGTTTATAACTACCTGTAGAATGCACACTTGTTTGTCCATAGTACATGTCAAAATCACCCCTTCTATTGGCTGAATCCATATCAAAGTTTAAATTAATTCGTGGTGCTTCCTCCCCGTGTGATGTCCAATACCAGTATCCAGGTTTAAAATCTTTCCTCAGAATATGAACATTCACCATATCAGGGACATGGTGTAGCTCATCTTTACACTTCACACACGGACATCTAATAACTCCCTCAGTTAAATATTTTGGTTGTTGACAAGCAAAATTTATAAACCCAGCCAAACCTTCCAAAAATTCTTCCACATATCCCTGGTGATTTGGAAGAAGCCTATTATACATCCATCTTCGATGCTCCGGGATTTCCATTTTTCCTAACCAAACTAATGACTGACTTAGTCTCCTAGTAAAAAATTAATTTCCAAACAAATATAAGAAAAAGATATTATATAGAGGGTGGAGTTCATTTAAGTAATTGTGCAGATGCATTTACGGCCGTCCTTTTTAGTTTAATATGAAATGTGAAAAATCATCAATCATGTGAGAAAAATTATGACTGATTGCATGCCTTAACCATGAAACTGAAAGGCATACGGATGCTTGTTAGGCCAATTAGGTACGGTCATTATTTTGGTCACAACAAATAGATAAATTAAAACAAAAAAGGCTTTAGAGGATTTTTATGTTTTAGGTCATTACCATTACTATGGAGTGGGGGATAGGTATTTGGCTTAAGGGGTAGGGGTGGGGGTTGGGGTTTGTGGGTTTAATCTTTATTCTTGAATGCATTAAAAACTTGAAGAGTTTTAGTTCGAACAGTTGATAGAAGTGGATTTCACAAAATCTTTATTACAACAAGTGTCTAATACTTATTATTAGTATCCCTAAATCGACTAGATTCTATCATTTTATTTGATCGATAATAATTTTTCTCTGAATTTTAGGCCTTAGCCTTTACCATAACAATTAGTATTATGTAGAGGCACAAAGAAGGAGCATATATAAGGATTAATATTGAGAGATAAAAGAGGGTATGTGAATATTTGAAGAAAATTAAAAGACTAGGATATCTAGAGTACCAAACTTTAGTTAACTCAATAATTCTGACCTTCACGTTACGGATATCCAGAGTAGGATACCCAGTTGAAAACCGTCATTCATTTTAAAAAATCAAGACTAAACTAATTAACCTCATCTTAAGTACCAAACTTTACGTAATTTTTATGACTAACAGGTTAACAAATAAGTATTCTATATAAAATCCATAAGAACAAAAATAATCGATATTAGTTATTCCAAGACAAAATTTAAGTTAAAAAATTATATCATTTTTTAAAACTAAAAAGAAAAATAAAATAGTATAATATTTGTCCAAGAAAGTTAGATAACTTACAATAATATGATAGGTTAATATATAACTTACAAACACACAAAATACTAGTCTACAAGAAACAATAATATGAAAGGTCACCTAATCGTATTTCCCCTTTAATACAACGAAATTTTTATCCGTTTGCAATGCCATTGCTAACTTATACAGTAGAACCAAAGGTGGTTGTGTTAAGTGGCAAGTCAATTAGAAAATGTGTTTGAAGCAGGAGTGGAGTCAAGACCCAATGGAAGGGGTGTAGCCTATGCCGCAACCACTTTGTTAAATATATGTCAACAATAATATGAAATTGTCTTTTTTATATTTAACTTCACAATGTTTCGAATATCTCTATTCATGTTATGATTTTTCTACATAATACCGGTAAAACTTTAATTTGGGTTATGTAATGGATAAATTCAACTTTAGAAAAATTTAGGGGGAAATGAAAAGAGGAATGAAAATTTTTTTAAAAAAAAAATTAGGATGAGCATTTGTCCATCAACAACTCAGATTTGCCTTTCTAAACAATACTCTTCACTGAACTCAAGCTCATGGAATGTCACTTTTTCTCCAACCTTATTCACGAATAAAATTTCACGACTACCCATCCGGAAAAATTTCCCGACAAAAATGTCAGCAAAAAATTGTTTTTTTTTCACTTCATAACAACCTTACAGATCTGCACATTTTTTTAAAAAACAGCCACAGATCTTTAAAAAAAAACTAGAAATCGCTAGCAAAAAAAAAACCTAGAAATTGCTAGAAAAAAAAAATGAAAAAAAACAAAATAAAAACCTTAGGGAAATTATAGATAACAAACACTTGCAAATCAAAAAAAATTAAAAAAATTGGATAATAAAAAAATTAAAAAGTGGAAACGAAGGAATACATTACCTTGCAACTGGTGGCGGCTTGAGAAGGTGGTGCTCGGCCGGATTGAAGAGGAGAAAGGAAGAGGAGGCTTGAGGAGAGAAAGAAATAAGGGAGAAGGGGACGGGAAGGAGAGAGGGAAATAGGAAGAAGGCGGCGAGTGAAGGAGGGTCAAGCTAAACCGGGACGGAGAGAGAGAAATTGGAAAAATGGGACGAATCTCTCAAGCTAAGTACATGGGGTTTCCCCGCGAGAGTTAAAAAGCACCTGTCTCCAAATCTCTCAGGCGACGCCAGGGGGAGAGGCCAAAAGGTCTCGAACCCATAAAAGTTCTACAAGTTAAATTCAAAGGACATACTCAGACAAGAACAGGACTCCAGGCACCATGAGGTATGTTGGCAATTTTTGGATGAATTTTCCTTTCTATGGTTAAAATATGGGTTAAAATAAATCTTGTATAGAATTTCTGAACAAAAGGCTAGGGCCTCGAAAGTACCCGCCAAGGCAATTGTTGAAGCCGTTAAAGGGGAAATGCCCGTATGATGAGTTCAGAAAACCTCTATACTAGGGTTGTTATACCTCCAGATACTATAGATTGTAATGCATATGGGTTGGTATGAATGGTTGATGTTATGATGCCTGTTTTCTTGTCCTTTTCCCGAGTCGGCCTAAGAGTCGAGGATCTCATCCTCCTCACTTCTCGTGGTTATTTGGTGCCCCAAAGGTAAAAGGTGGCGAAGATGGGGTGGAAAGAGGAAAAAGTGTATTTTGTCCCGATTTAATCTGTGGAAAAGATGGGTTGGTTTTCTGATTATACCTTTTAATTTGCTATGGAAATTTGCTACGGAATTTTCCTGCGGAAATTTGTTGCAGAATTTTCCTGAGGAATTAGCTGCGAATATTTTCGCATGTAAAATATCCGCAACTAATTCCGCATGTAAATGTACAAAAGGCTAAAAAAATTGGTCCCTAAAAATCCCCACCTACATTCGTAGCAAAATGTACAGCAAAATTTACCTACGAATTTCGTGCGTATTTTTTGTAGACGGATTTATTTTATGTAGTACTTGTGGAATTAGCTGCGGATAATTTACATACAACTATATCCGCAGGTAATAGATTCCCGCATTATGGAGGGAATTTTACCTATGGATTTCGATGCATATTTTTAATCCGTAACAAAACTTTATTCTCGGAACTAGAAAACTAAAATCCGTAGCAAATTCCGTAGCTAATACCTATGAAAAAGTCGCAGCAAAAATCCGCATGAATTTGCAATTTTTTAGTAGTGTTGGGAGATATGTCTTCTTGGAATATCTGTTGAGCAATAGGAGGAAGAGGCAGTTTTCACTGCCAATTTAAAAAGTAAGAATTTTGGGTCTAATAAAGTGAACAAAGGGCTGGTCTCAAATGGTAAATCAATCCAGAAGAAGGAATTCCAAGTCAAGAAGAAGATATATCAAGTTAAAAGAACAAAATAGCCTGAAAATCAACCAAATGCAAAATATTCAGCCTAGTACCTTCATAATCAGGTTAACCTAGTTGATCAATCAGTCAAGAAGGGAAACAACACATCTAAGCTTAACCTAACAAACGACCCTGGTCCTTCAGGAACGAAATAGTAAACATGGATGACTATCTAGTGCTGCGGCAGCTATGTAAGAGGAAGTAGCCATGCAAGAGGAAACCCTAACTAGAAATCCTGAAATTCAGGATAAAACCCTAACCACCAATCCAGAAGTGTGGGAAGAAATCCTAACAGGCAATATGGAAGTGAGAGAGGATCTCCTAACAACCATTCCTGAAGTTTTGGAGTTCCCTATCGTTACTAAGGGGCCTTGCAATCAGGAGTAGCAACAAGTTCAAATTTCGAATGAGAATAGGCAACTTATTATGGAGTTGGTTGATGACCATATGCTTTTGAATTCACAAGATGGACGGTTGAAGTTTCCTCTTATTTCTCAGACTTAGACAAATCTTATGAGGTGGCTCCACTTTCTGTGGAAGAATGACAGAACTTCAACACATGTATGGAGAAGAAGATCAAAGCTTTGGCTCGTAGGTGCAAAGAAGATTAGCCAAAGATGACGCGCTCGCATAATGGACGAAAGAAAAGAAGGGAATTGAGATTATGATCTCACTCTATAAAGATAGGCAACCAAGTCTCCAGCAAAGAAGGAGGAAAAAATTGATACATGGACAAGTTGGTTAGTGACACGAATCTTAGTAACGCCAAACTCTTTATTGCAAAACAACCAAAAATTTCTATTAGGGCTAGCCTTGCAATTTGCAAACCTAAGTTTTTGGCAAAAGAAGATATCCTTTCTTCTGTCAACCATCGATTCAATTATAGCAAGGATACAAATTTTATTTTGTCTATAAAGTATTTTTATTCTAAGCAAGAAGGGCTTATTACCTATTCCCCAAATGTTCCATACCACGATGTGATTCATTTTAATTATTGAGGTTAAGATGCGGGCTGTTAGGTTTCGAAGAAAACCTTGTGGACATTGCATGGGAAGGGGCTGATTAAACACCTTCTTCCGTCTCGGTTTCCACAATTTATGAGTTGCATAAGCCATAGGTTGTACTGCATCATCCATGCAAGCTTCACGAAGTTGAGCCTTATCTTCCTTCGAGAAATAATTGGGAAGTTTAGACATGATTTTACCATGTGATAGGGAGATGTCATCCTTTGGTTGGTTCAAAATTTAAGCTGGAGGGACACAATCCATTATTTTAAGATTTAGGGGCTCTTGTGGCTCATTCACCTCACCCGAGTCAATGGTTGTTGGAACTTCTGGATCATTCCCCTAAAACAGAGGGTTTGATCCGAGAACAACCTTCCCAACTCAGTTTGAACTTGATCTAGAGAGATAATGGCTAAACCTCCCCCTTCAGTTGAGGGGTTTGAATTTTGAATTTCCTTGGTTTGTGGGTGGATAAGTAGGTATAATTCTATCTGTACACATGAAATAGCTCAATCTGTGGGCAATTGTTCTAAACAAAAGCTATTTGAACCTGACCTAATTCTAAGTATCTTCTGTCGATTTGAAATGGAGTTTACAATTTACTTTAGAGAGTGATTAATCATCTAGAGACATTAAGATCAATTCAAATAAGCAAAAGCATATGTGAAATTAAAAGGAACAATAAATTGCATTAATCAATATCCTTGGTAAAATCTGAACAAACCCTAGTTCTAGGTTTAGGGCATGGTCATGGAGTAAATATATCAAAAGAATAAATTACAACCATTGAAAGAGTAATAAACGACAAGGAAAGAAATAAGAAGGGAAACTAGAGCTTAGTCTCTATTCTTTGGCCTTTCCCATTTGATTCCTCCTTTAGGAACGGTGTTCTTAGCTCCTCCTGATGCTTTTCTCTTGGCAGCTGTTGTTACCCTAAACTGATATTACACTACTCTACGTTATGTTTTCCATCATAATTTCTTCTCTAAGAACACTTATTTATTGCCCATGCTAGGGTTTTGCAAGTTTGGAGGTCTAAAATACCCCTACGAAGCCGTAAAAGTCAAAAACTCATGTTTCCATGTTTTGAACCCACAGCCCAGATGCAACTCAAGTCCTCCAGGTGCAACCATATCTGGGAGACAGCCCCTAGGCGCGGCTCTGGTCCCCCAGGCACACTCGCGCCTGGGGCCTGGTAGCCAGCTCTTTCGTTTTGCTTCGTTTTGGATCCATTTGTCCCCTGATTGATCTCGAACCTGTAAAGCACCATGAAATACATAAATAATTGTATCTGAACTTTAAAAACACATAAAATAATATTCTAACATAAAAACCCTAGAATGAACAAAATACCCTTAATTAATGAACAAAACACATTGGAAATTGATTAAAATTCGAAGCTAAAATGCATGTAAATAACTCTCTTTTAGGGTTATGTTTATGCATTAATCAGGGGATTTAATCTACATAGACATTTAAAGGGTTTCAATGCTCAACCAATCATGTTGGTTATTTTATGTCAAATTTTCATCTAATTCCAATAAAAAGATTGATCAGTGAATATACATAGATCAACTTACAAGTATCTCTTTCAATTCAATTATACATAAATTAATTTTTTCTTGTTAAAAATAAACCCATCAAACTAAAATAAACAAAATATATAATAAATAGGATTAGATTGCCAAAAAATAGAACTGTCTTAATTAAAAGACTAAAAAGATTGATCAGTGAATATACATAGATCAACTTACAAGCATCTCTTTCAATTCAATTATACATAAATTAATTTTTTCTTGTTAAAAATAAACCCATCAAACTAAAATAAACAAAATATATAATAAATAGGATTAGATTGCCAAAAAATAGAACTGTCTTAATTAAAAGACTTTACGACTCATTAAAAATAAAATTATAGACTAAAGTGTTAGTTGCACTAAAGTTTAAGGGGTAAAGTGTAATTAAGCAAAAAAGGAATAAAATGAAATAGGGGTAGAATGGTCAAAATATTCCATTGGCATAACGGAAGGGGTTAAGTTCTTAAAAGGTAACTTTAGGGACTAAAGTGTTAGTGACACTAAAGTTTAAGGGTATAAACTATAATTAAACCTAAAATATCTACTAAGAGTATTGAGGAGGATAGGGAAAAGATTGAAGTTTTTGAGAAATTATCTCTACCCACAAATGTTAAAGGAATAAGAAGTTTTTTAGGGCACGCCAGGTTTTGTTGGCATCTCAAAAAAAAATTTCCTTAATCTCCAAACCCTTATTTGACTTGTTGCAAAAGATGTGACCTTAAATTTGAAGAAAATTACTTACATGCATTTAATTTGTTGAAAAAAACTTCAGTATCTACACACATTGTCATAGCTCTTGATTAGTCGTTGTCTTTTAAAATTATATGTGATCGCTAGTGACTTTTCTGTGGGTATTGTCCTTAGTCAAGGAAAAGTTCTTGCATGTCATCTATTATACTAGTAGAACTCTCAATGACGCTCAAGTCAATTACATCATAACCGAATAGAATTACAGGCTGTCGTTTTCACTTTTCACAAGTTTAGATCATACTTGATTGGATTTAAAGTTATTATTCATATTGATCATGTCGCTTTAAAGTACTTATTTTCTAAAAGTGATGCAAAATCGAGATTAATTTGTTGGGTTTTATTACTACAGGATATTCGTTGGGAGGTTGTTGATAAAAAAGAGAAGTGAGAATTTAGTGGTTGATCACTTGTCTAGATTGGAATCAGATGAAGAGAGTTGTGAATTGTCACCTATTAAAGAGGAGTTTCCAGAGAACACCTGATGATGGTTGGAACTAGCCCTTGGTATGCTGACATTGCAAAATATTTAGCAGCCAAGGTTATTCCACCATCAATGGAACAAATTCTTCTCCGATGCGAAGTTGTACTATACTATTTGTTATGGACCGTATCTATATAAGAGGTATAATGACCAATTAATCCAGCGATGTGGACTGATGAGGAAATTGAGAATGTACTTAGAATGTGTCATTCACCATCAATTGGGCGGGCATCATGACTATCAATGAACAACTACTAAAGTCTTCCAAAATGGTTTCTACTGGCCTATAATGTTCTAGGATGCTAGGAGATTCATTGAACATTGTGATGAGTGACAAAGAGCGGGAAATATATCCTATAAAGATGAGATGTCTCTGAACAACATCTTCATTCCTGACATATTTGATGTGTAGGGAATAGATTTCATGCGACCATTTTCGAGTTTGTATTCCAATAAATACATCTTAGTGGCAGTGGATTATGTTTCTAAGTGGATAGAGGCAGTGACTTTGCCTACTAATGATGCTAGAGTTATTACTATGTTCATCCGCGATAATATCTTCTCAAGGTTTAAAGTACCTCAGATAATTATAAGTGATGGGGGTTCACATTTTAAGAACTTAATTCTCAAACTTTATTGTCCAAGTATGGGTTGACACACAGAATTTTTTAAGAATCTTTATTGTCCAAGTATGGGTTGACACAGAATTTTTTTACCCTATCATCCTCAAACTTTTGGGTCAAGTTGAGGTGTCAAATAGAGAGTTGAAGGAGATTTTAGAAAAGACTGTGAATTCTTCACGCAAGGATTGGGATCAAAACTTGATAATGCACTATGGGCATACCGGACTGCATTCAAGACACCTATTGGGATGTCTCTATATAGGTTGGTTTTTGAAAAAGTATGCCATCTGCCGGTGGAATTTGAGCGCAAGGCATTCTGGGAGGTTAAAGCACAGAGCTACGATACAAAGATCGTGGGAAAGAAAAGATTGCTGAAATTGTGCGAGTTAGAGGAGTTTTGTAATAAGGCATATCAAAATGCCCAAATTTACAAGGAAAGGAAAAAGAAGTGGCATGTAAAGCTCATGTTACATAAAGAGTTCCAGATCGGTAACAAGGTGCTTTTACCTTACAACTCTCGTCTTCGGTTGTTTTCGGGTATGTGGAAATCAAAGTGGAACAGACCTTTTGAACTGGTGCAAGTTTTTCTGTATGGGGTGGTGGAGATGTGAGGTGCTAAGTTAGCATTTAAAGTGAACAATAATAGATTGAAGATCTACTATGGGGTTATTTTTTATAGCGGACTTGAAGAAGTCCATTTTGTTGTTTAAATGGCCATGGAGAAATAAAGTCTAGCTAATGACTTTAAAGAAGTGCTTCTTGGGAGGCAACCCAAGTATTTTAATTTAATGTCTTTATTCTTAGTTTAATTTTTACATTATGCCTTAAAATCTTGGAATTAGTATAATTGATTTATCGTGTGTTTTGCATGTTGAACTTTTCAAATTAAGGAGTTAAAGATTATTGGTTTGCTTTTGGGACTGCACAGGAATGGTTCACTTGCAGATTGCGGGAGATCCAAGTATTTTTGACCACACACTGTAGTTAAAATAGAAGGGGTCCTGCAGTTTGTATATAGACACATGTGCAGGTCCAATCAAGAGGATTAGCGACAGTCTGCACCTGAAACACAACAACCACCACAAAATGCAGTCAAAACCAAAGGACGAGCCGCAGTCTGTAGCTGGTCTAGGTGGGAACTAAAAAGGGTTAAACCCTTCGATTTTCACTTTTTCAACTTAAAAATCCTTTCTCTTCTCTTCCTTCCTCTGGCAACTTAAAACCCCCTCCCACATTCTTTTTCTTCCTTCTCTTTCTTTACTAAAATTTTCAAATAGCCATCTCTATTTCTTTTTCCATTTTTCTCTATTCTTATCCAGTTCCATATATAAATCAACCAATTTTTCTACCATTTATCTCATCAAATCAACTATTCAATTAGGACAAGCGCACACAACTTGCAACCGACAAGGTTTTGTTGTCTTCATAAGGGAGGTTATCAACACAATTCCAGATTTGAGTAAAATCTTTCCTATCAAACTTTGGGTGAATTGCTTGGAATTTGGAATGGTGAATTTTGCCCTGTGATTGTTTCGATTGGTTTGGTGTACAATTTTTGTGGTATATTTTTTTATTGAAATTGGTAAATTTGGTGGGATAATTTGCTGTGAATTGCTTTGATTTAGTCGGGGAGAGTAATTTGGTTGATTTAATTTGATAAATTCTAATGGGGAATAAAAGGAAGAAAACGGATGACACTACTTATGATGATTTGTTTCATTAGAAGCTAAAGAGTTGTGTGACAAATTTCTAGCCAAAGTGAATCCTTTGCATGAACAGTTCACATTTAAAATAACTATGAAGCAGATAACGAAACTGAGATCGTGATCTCGAAGAGCAAATTTGTTTTTTTTAAGCCACTTCTTCTTCTCTTTTCATAAACTTCTCTCTTCTTCTCCTCCTCTCAACCCAAAACCCTAACCCCAATCCCTCAAAATTCTTCCCTCATCTTCACTAAAAATCACTTTAAACTCCACACCCATCACTAAAAGCATTCTATTTTTCTATAGGAACATCAAAGTTAGCATTTTTTTTGGAGGATTCAATTGGAGAAAGGTGAACTTCAAGGGGGATTGATACACAAGCATTTTTTGGGAAATTTCAATCTGAAAAAAAAGAGGGTAATATCCTTCCTTGGGTTTCTAGTTTTAATTGATAATTTGTTAAAGATAATTGTGGGGTTTTGTGGATTAAATTGTGGTGAAATTAGTGGTACTCAATTGTTGAATTTTGGATGATAATTGGTGCAAATTTGTTTTGGGAGAATTGTGATATTGATGTGTCCAATTATTTGAATTATTGACTTGACAATTGATTTGAGTTGATTTGGAATTGCAATACTTGGAAATTTGTTGGAAATTGTTGATTGTGATTTTGTAGTTGTGGTTCTTGATTGGGGGCTTGAATTCTTAAATTGTTGATTGAATTTTGTTGATAAAAATGACTAGAAGGGTTTATGGCAGTGCTGAAAGAAGATCTAGAATGAGAGAAAGAGGAACGGGGTCTAGGAAAAGAAAGTCCGGAGAGGGTACTAGTGGAGAAGGGGGTTCAGAAACAGCCTTTTGAGGGCGGTGAGTGATAACTCTAGTAAACTAGAGTTATTTTCCTCTAAATTATAGCATTTTGATAGTTTAAATTCCGAAATTAGATAAGTAATTGAAGATTTTAGTTAATTTCTTTCATATGTATTTGTATTTTTTGAATTAATTATGATAATTTTGTGTTAAATTTTAAGTTTAATTAAGTGCTTAATGGTGTTAATATTATGTAGGTTAAAAATTAAAGGTTAGAAGCTGGAAGGAACAAAGCTCAAGGGACCAAATTGCAAAATGAGTGAAATGAAGATTGCTGGAAGGAGAGTTGAGATCGCGGTCTCGACTGTTCTAGACCGCGATCTCGACTCGGGAATTAGTTTTACTATTTTAGAGTCGAGATCGTGGTCTCAAATTTTCCAGACCGCGATCTCAACGCACTGAAAGCTAAGTTGTAAGGGCAATTTTGTAAACTTCCAGCCCCAAAAACCCTGATTTTGCCTTGTATAATGCTGCACTATTTAAGACTCATCTAAGTAGAATTAGTTTTAGAAGATAGTTAGAGTTTAGATAGTTTTAGAGTAGAGAGTTTTAGATAGTTCTAGATAGATTAGGATAGCTTAAACTACAAATTACTTTTTCTAATATAAATTTCTCTTAACTTTCATCTTAGATCTTCTTTAAAATTCTTGTCAAGTTTAAATTTTTATTAGATAATCGTAGTGGGTTCTTCGCAAGCTTCAAGTAGATATAATTTTTAATTGCTTTCTTGTCCAATTTAGTAAAAATTTCTTTACTTTCAAATTAGGGTTTTTAGGAAAATTAGGGTTCTTATCAATTTCTTGCTTTCTATTTAAGAATTTTCAATTTCTAGCTTTAATTTCTAGTTAATTCTTAGTCGACTTTCTTAATTCCAATTGAAAAATCCAAAAATATTTAAATTTCTAGTTTAAATCTTTCTCATTTATAATTTAGAAATGAATGCTTTTAATTTTCAAAGTTTCTCTTTTGTTGTCTTTTTAGTTGAGTGATTACCACATCACTTGTTTTAAAATTTTAGTCTTAATTTGATTAAATTAGGTTAGAATTTAAATTATAGTTTTCATTAGAATAGTTCTATCTTCTACCAATTGATTTAACTTAACTACACAAGTATCCTTAAACCTTGGTAATTGCAATCGACAATCCTTGTGGGAACGATCCCTACTTCCCTTTGCTACTAGTTGACAACTGTAAATTTGTGGGATGCCATCTAGTTAGTAGTAGGATTTAGGTGTTTAATTGAATTATAACTAGATGTGTTAAAGAGGCATCAGTGAGCAAATTGAACCTCAAGTCTCGAGTGATAGGGCTCAACAATTGTATAAGACTAACGAGAAGCATGAGGTGATTAGAGAACGGAATTTTGACCTATCTATGCATTGGGGAATTTATGAAGATGCTAGACGAGCTATAGAGGAACAAATTAGGTCACGGCATTGGGAGGGATTTAACACTCAAGTTGACCCCAGGGCTACACAACTAGTCAAGGACTTTCATCTGCAACTTATGTGAATTAGAAGATGGCAAGGTGCACATACGAGGGGTTTTTGTAGATTTTAGTGCTGATGTGATCAATGCGTATTTTAACATACTACCTTCTAGTCAATACTTGGCATTTTTTAATAATAAAGATAAGGATATGAATGCAATAAAAAATGCCATTTGTGATAGAAGGGTAGAGTGGATTAAGAGTACTTCGTTTGCCACTGAGTTAAAATTTGCTCGTCAAGGACTCTCATTAGTGGCTAAGTCATGGTTTTATTTTATCAGTAGCCACATTTGGGGGTCAATGCTGTGAGCTTTATCCAAAGGGACAAAGTACTATTAGTTAATGCCATCATGACTGGGGTCCTGGTGAATGTTGGTCACCTTATTGGACAGGGGATTTTAGAGAGTGGTAGGTCTGGACGACCTATATTTTATGCCCCTAGACTAATTCACCATCTTTACACCATAGCAGGTTGCTCAATTGGACATTTGGAACCATTGACACATCCTAGGGGATAAAGGATTAATCGGGAATATGTCTATAGGATGGTGAGAGAATATAAAAAGAACCACCAGGAGGAGCACCCTACCCAGCCACAGCCACTGCCACCACCACCACCACCACCACCACCACCTCAGAGAATTTCAATGATTCTGATACCCCCTGGTTTGGTATTTAATGCTCCGGTAAATGAAGTAAAAAGGAATGATCTGCAAGGCTACTGGTCGTATAGTCAAATGGTGATGCACAACAACTTGACCATCATTGCAGAAGCTTTAAAGATTACTTCATTAGGCACTTGGGTCCAGCCACCATCACCTCCGGCATGGCACTTTGGTCCACCTCGTGGACAGTACTACACACCACCGGCGGTTACCACACATCATGAGGGATCTAGCTACGCGAGTGCGACTGGAGGGGACATGGATGATGATCATGAAGAGGCCCAACCTATTGACGCTGAGAAGGGTCAAGAAGAGACGGAATGAAATGATGAAGCCACCATTTGCTTGAGCATGTATGAAGACCATATACCCTGATCACTGGATCGATTTGATGGACGATGATAATTCTCTCTATTTTTATTGATTGAACACAATAACTTTTGATTACTTTGGATTACTTTTGTTATACTTTCAGTTTTTGGAGTTGAAGTATTTTAGTTTTTCTTTTTAAGTTGTTTGGCTAATGGACTTAAGCTGATGCCAAGTTGATACATTTTGATTTTCATGATTGAATCTCTTTGGGAATCTCATGCTTGACACTTGGTGAAGTTTGGTCATTGCTTAATAAAAGTAGAATGGATAAGGGCCCTAAGCTGATGCTATCTTTGCATTAGTTGATGAGTTGAATTGAATGTTGATTTTGTGTGAAGCTTGAATGGTGAGATGCATGGAACAGCTTATCACTCTTAGCATTTCTACCCAATTTTAGTTCTTAGTTTATAGTTATATCATGATTTGAGTAGTTTTGGTTATTTTTGGGTTTGTCTTTGTGTTTAATTTTGGGTGAGTGGAAGGATGATTTTTTCATCAATTAGAATAAAAGAGACAAGTTTGGGGGTGTCTATTTCTTTGTGTTGGGAATGGTTATTTTATACATAGTATTGCCACTTGATGTTTAATGGATGGAAAATTGATCAATTAGGTACTCAATGATGATAAATTTTGATGTTCAATGCTTTGTGATTGAAGTATATGATTGATTCATTTCAAGAATTTTTGTGTGAGTGAGTAGTTCATTTGCAACATAAAGAATTTATAAACTTAGCATTACTATTTTTCAAAAAGAAGTGCTGAAATTTTAGGGAATTTTATTTGAAATGTTGTTTCTTATCAAAAATGTGGTTGATGAACTATCTTTTGGAAAGAAATGAGTTAAATGAAGTAGAAGGAATTTTGGGACATTTCGTGTGTTTGCATAGGGAATGTTCTTCTAACTTGTGAATAATTGATATTCGAGATTAATTTTTGGTACATTTCACTCTTATTCCTTGGTTTAGGGCCGAAAAAAAATTAAATTAGGAATAAGGCGAATAATACGGGATTCTGACATGTACCCATGTTGTTTCTCCGAATTAAGCCATTAGGAATTGCGTTTTAATAGACCAATAAGTTAAGGAGTAAATGTTTGTGATACTTATCATTAATCTCATATTACTTACTCCTTGTTAGAGGTTTATTCCCGAAATGTGTGACATTTGCATTTAAGTAGATTCCTAATTGAACTTCTATTTTCATGATGCTTAGTCGAGATAGTTGACTAACTTCATAATATTTGTGATTTGAGAAGTAATGATGTTTCAAATGAAAAGAACTAAAACTTTTGGTAACATTTTTTTTTGAGAATGGTAATACTTGGTGATGTGAAATCTTGTTTAGTGAATGAATGTGTGCTTCTATGAAGAACAAAATTTCAATTTTGGATTGATTCACTCATACACTTCTATGAAATCTTGTTTATTGAATGAGTGTTAGTAGGCTTCTTTTAATTTTAATTTTTGTTTTGCTCGGGACTAGCAAAACGCTAAGTTTGGGGGTGTGCAATGATAACTCTAGTAAACTAGAGTTATTTTCCTCTAAATTAGTCATGCCCAAGGGCTGTGCCCTAATGCTCTTGGTAAGTTTAAGCCATGCATGGGTTGTGGGTTAAAAACATGAAAAAGCGAGTTTTGTACTTTTACAGCTTGGTAGGGGCACTTTTGACCTCCAAACACATAAAAACCTAACTAGCCCTATAAATATGTATCCTTAGGGTGCTATTAATGAGTAGTATAGTAATCTAACATAGGTGTGAGTCAGTCATAATGTAGAGAAGCAGTTTGGAGGAAGTCATGTGAAAGAACGTAGAACAGCATTTCAAAAGGAGAATTCACATAGAGGAAGCAAAAGGATCAAGACTAAGCATAGTTTTCCTTCCTTCTTGTTTTATTTATAGTTTTACACTCTTATAATGGTTGCAATTCAATCTGATTATGTATTTAACTCCATGAAAATAATCTAAACCTATAACTAGGATTTGTTCAGATTTTACCATGAAGATTGATTAACGCAGGTAAAAATTTATTTTTTCCTTTTTAATTTCATATATGAGTTTGCATATTTGAATTGATCTTAATGTTTCTGGATGACAGATCATCCTCTACTTGAATTGTAAACCCTATTTCGAATTGACAGAGGATACTTAGGGTTAAGATGGGTTCAAATAGCCATTGTTTTGAACAATCGCCCACAGATTGAACCATTTAGTTGGTTCAGATAGAAATATAACTGCTTATCTTAGGAAATCAATTAATGTCACATTTAACATTAATTAGGGCTTTAGTTAACATAACTTGCAGTTATCATAGAAACCCTAGATTAGTAAACGAAGTGTTAAATCAAAATAATGATAAATCAGTTTAATTAATTGAATTGGTAAATGAATAATAAATCATAGGTTTAATATCTCTCGATTTCGTGTTTAGTTATTTGGTTAATTATTTTATTATTTTCTTATCAATTCCATTATTCTATTGTTTAAATAGAGTCTAGTTTGTGTCATTCTGGCAATTCTCAACTTGTGTCCTAGGCTCAGTCCTTCTTGAACGATCTCTGCTTTAACTATATTACTTGTTCGGTCTGTATACTTCCAGACACGAATTCATGCATTATACCACTTTCACTTTGTGTATATTTAAACCACAAAAAAATATACTTATTATCATCAAAGTTAAGGTTCCGTAAAGCTTATCTTAAACATTGGAACAAGGATACTTTTGGTAAAATCTTGTAGACTAGAATTATCTCAGCAACTAATGAATCGTGAGCAACTATCCAGAGCTACAATTTAACTCTTCAATCATCTTTTTACTGAGGAAGATTTTGGAGGCAAAAATCCAGAATAAAATTGCTTTAAAAGGGTGAGCTTAATACTCCATTCTTTCATGGTTCATTGACATAGAAGAAAGCCCGATTATCAATTCCAAATTTTGCTAGCCTTACCTTCTATTTTCTCCTTTGAACATAAAGTATTATTAAAGTCCCCAAGTATTACTCGATCATCAATCCATCGACCCCTTCTACAAGACTCAAAAACATATGAAACTTTGAAGCTCTAACAATATCATCACAAATTGTGTAAACACAAATACAACAGCAAACATTTCCATCCCCATCCCTAATCTGGAACTCAATTGAACACTTAGTGCAACACAATAAGAATCATAGAGCCAGAATTCCAAAACAACACTAAACCCTTACTGTACCAATAGGATCACAAGCAAACATATAATCAAAGGACAATTTCCTAAGAATTTTATCAACACAAGAACAAGGATTCTCTATTTAATATAAAAAATCAAATTCGAGAATTATCATTTATCTAGGTAGGCCTTCTTAAGACTGACCACCACCACCTTATTTTCATCAGTAGAAGAACTTACATAAAACTTCTTTCTTTTATATGCCTTTTCTCTTCTCCTGCACATATCCACCTTCATATTGATTTTTCATTTACAATGTTGCATCCCTAAAGATGAATCCCTTTCAAAAACTTAAATGCAATTGTGGTTGTAACAAGTCGTGTTAACGGTTTCGGCTCTCAAAAATATTGTGGTAAATCGCATTCACTAATCATAGTTCTAGCTGTTTCTTGAATAGTTTATTTTTTCTTTCAACAATACCATTTTGTTGAGGAACTCTAACAACCGAAAATTCATGTGAAATACCGTTGTGATCACAAAATTCGGGAAAGCCTCCAAATTTAAATTCGGCACCATTGTTACTTCTTAATCAAGTGATCTTTGAATTCAACAAATTTTGAACTTTAGAAAATAATTTTACAAATTTTTCAAAAGCGTCATTTTTGTGAGCAATAAATAATAGCCAAGTATACCTCGAATAGTCATCCACAATTACAAAAGTATATTTACAACCACCAAAACTAGCATGTTGAGTTGGTCCAAACAATTCTAAGTGCAACAATTCTAGAGGTTTAGAAGTAGACACATAATTCTTTGGTTTAAAGGAAACTTTAATTTGTTTACCAAATTGGCATGCATCACAAATTTTATTTCTCAAAAACTTTAGTTTTGGCAAACCTCTTACACCAATTCCTTCTTAGCAAGTTTTTCAATTAAATCCATATTAAAATGACAAAGTCGCTTATGCCAAAGTCAAGGATCATCTATGGAAGCGGTAAGACATTTTACATTGTTATTACTAATTTTGTCAGGGTGAATCACATAAACATCATTGTGCCTAGCACCCTTAAATAAAACAACATGATTTTTATCAAGAATAAGACATTCATGCTTGGTAAATAACCCATAAATTTTTATCACAAAGTTGACTTACACTCAATAAATTGTAATTCAAATTATCAACAAGAAGCACATTCTTTGTCAAAGTTTCACCATTTTTACCTACATCACCAATGCCGATTCATTTTGCTTTATTGTTATCCCCAAATGTTACTTTTCCGCTGTTTTTGGATTTGAGGTTTGTGAAGAAAGAAGCATCACCCGTTATGTGCCTTGAGCATCCACTATCTATGAACCACTTAGCATTGTTGGTGATGTTAAGTACCTACACAACAAATCAATTGAATAACTTTTGGTACCCATATTTTCTTGGGTCCATTAGAGTTAGTGAAATTGCTATTAATCCATATTATCATTTTTCTTGACATAACACATATTCTTGACATGTCCATGTTGTTGGCAATATTTACAAATAATATTTTTATTTCCATATAAAGAGAATTTTGATTTCACAAAACATAAGTCATCCTTTCTAAACATGATAAAAATTTTTTTGTTGATTAATACATTTCTATTTCTTTTCAAATCAACAACATTTCTCTTTTTCTAGTCAAGAGAACATTCAAATCATCCAATCTTTTCTTCAAGGAGGCTTGTTCTTCCTTGAACTTTGATCTCACATGCATTCTTTTCTTCAAGTCACTATTTTCTTGTGATAACCTATTATTTTCATTCACAAGTTTAGAGTTAGCATTCAATAGAGCATGTGATTTTTTCACTAACTCCTTATTTCTAGCATATGATTCCTTTAAGCTATCATGCAATTTTAAAATGAAAGCTTCAAGATCTTTTCAATTTTAATCATTGGAGTCATAGTTAGAATTTACCTCATCATCTCCAATGGCCATAAAGGCCATTTGTGCCGACTCCATTTCTTCTTCAATTTCTCCTTCAGAATTGCAATCATCCCATGTGATTTGAAAGTTGTTGAAGCGGGACTTTCTTCCTTCCTTATTTTTCTTGGAAGGGCACTCATTTGCAAAGTGTTCGAGTTGATCGCATTCAAAGCACTTTTTATTTTGCTTCTTCATTTCTACCTTTGTCTTTCCTTTGAAATTATTTGTATTGGTAGCTCCACCTCTTCTCATTCTCCGTTTGTTGATGTAATTTTTAGGAAATCCTTTGGTGATGAGTACAAGATCTCCTTCATCAAGATCTTCGTCTTCTAGATTATGGAGCCATTTTCATCCTCTTCTTGAGAGGTCTTCAATGCAATGCTCCTTTTTTATCTTGCTTCATCATCATCTACCACTTTAGCCTTCAACTTCAATTCATAAGAAGTAAGAGAGTTGATTCAGTGATTCAATAGGCATAGAATTTAAATTGTTGGCCTCCTGAATAGCGATTGTTTTGGCCTCCCATTCTTTAGATAGAGCATTCAAGATTTTTCTTTTCTTTTCACCCAAAGAATACTCCTTACCCAAGGTTTCGAGATTCTTAATGATGTCATTGAACCTACAATACATTTTGTCAATATTTTCATGTGGTTCCATCTTGAAGGACTCATACTTGGCAACAAGTAAGGATTTCTTTTGCTCACGAACATCGTCACTCCCTTCATGGATTTCCTTCAATTTATCCCAAATTTCTTTAGCGGAAATGTATCCCTTGACACGAGTTGATTCATTAGCATCCAGGGCATTATATAACACATTCATGGCTTTTGCATCTAAAGTCAAGTTTGCCTTGTCTTGTGGAGTAAGCTCATCCCTTGTCTTTTCTCTTCTTCTATTTGTATGATCATCAATGATGGTAGCTTCAAAGGGACCTCATTTACAACATACCGCAAGTCAATATGGACAATGGATTGCAAAATATTTTCATTCTATCTCTCCAACTAATAAAATTTGTCCCATTGAACATAGGGGGCCTAGTAATGGATTGACCCTAAAAAAATAGAACATTGTTGGTTGCCATAATAGTTCTTTTCTCAAAAGCAATTTAAGCAATAAAATGAGACCAGGCTCTGATACCAATTGTTGGTTCCAAAGCAACCTAAGAGGGGGGTAAATTAAGTTTCTGAAAATACATTTAGAAAAATTAAACTTATTGAGATTTTTCAACTAACAAATAATATAATGAAGATAGAATCAATGAAACTTAAGGAATGTGAAGAAAGTAAGAGAGAAAATTAAACAACCAATACTCCCAAGCTAACAAGCTTGAAATATTAATCCACTAGAATGTTATTAACACTTGGTGAGCCAATAGTCTTTACAAAGTAGGAAAATTCTTGCTCACACTAAAACTCTTTTAGTTGAGCCAAGAATTTTACTCACAACCTCACTTTTGTACAAGATTATCAGCTCCAGTCAAAATTTTGAATTGCACGCTAAGTTGCACACTAATACAATATAGCACTATAGCCAATTTGTACTAAAATTGCTCTTTTCTAAGGCTTGTATTTAATGTATTAGATAGATTTTACAGAATAATAGAGTAGGTATTTATAGGGGTAATAAATGGTGTTTGTAACTACTTCCAAACAGCTCAATAATAAATGCACAAAAACTAACCGTTAGGGTTTCGAACGTCCGAGATAAGGATGATGCGTCCGATACAGCGTCCGATCCTAGTGCAGTTGGTGAAGGATATCGTTCGGACGGCCGTGCATGCCTCTGTTTCATCGTCGGAATTGAGTTTCGGACGTTCGTGTACGTCCGAAGGAAGCTTTGTTCGGACAGTTGTATGCGTCCGTAGAGAAACATTAAGAAATTTGCTTTCTGCCTGTCTGTTCGGACGGTATACTGCAACCGAACAACCTGTTTCCAGCATAAAAGGTAGCAGACCTGCACAGCTTGTTTTCAGAGTTTAGTACTTATGCTCATCATCAAAATAAGGTTTGGGAAACATCAGATACTTCACAGACCTTTTCTCTTTCCAATTACCCAAGTGCTCTGGAGGAAATTCTGTGTCTAGACAAAGAAAGAATTCTTTCAGTGGGATTTAGGAGTTAATTGGTTTGTTTCCTTAGTTCTTTGTATTTTGTTATTAAAATTTTAGAAGGTTTTGATCTAGTCTCCCTCCTTATAAAATTACTTTTGCATTTATTAATAAAATTGAGATTAACGCCCCACTAAGATACTAGTGGTTAGCTAAACAAACCAATCCTTATTTCCACTAAATAGAGTCGGGTATATAAATATTTATTCCAACCAAGATACCGGTGGTTAACTAATTAAAAATAAATAAATAAATAAAATCTCATTCCTACAAAGCCAAATTATTCAAAAAAAAAAATCCTGAATAGTTACATATGAAAATGTGTCTTTTCAAATTCTTATTCCAAAAATTAAATGTACATCTAAAATCTCTCGTTACATTTTCCAATCACCAAAAGAGACATACTTATAAAGTACCTCAATATTTTACGACCCAGAAAAAATATAAAAAAAATTGTTGATATTCAAGGTCTACATTCCTGGAGAAGTATTACATGTCTTTAGAATGGAATTCAAGCTAAAATGTGTTACAACAACTCACTATTGCGCCATGTGTTAGGACTTGCACCTGACGAGCCCGTAAGACAAATTTACCAGTGTCAAAGATGATTTATACAACTGATGCAACGTTTTGCTTTTCCAACCATGAAAGGCATTCATTATTATCAGATCTGCAACAACTCGAAAATAAAGACATGGTTCACATTCAAAGCCATTTTGACCGGATAGCATTCCCATATTCATGAGCCCAGCAAAGACATAATTCATATTTAAGGCCTCCGGTAAATTAGATAAAGGGTTCATGTTTTTCTCTTCCTCAGCCTTCATATCTTGCAAAGCCAAGATACCAGCATCCACTTCTTTAAGCACATCATAAATGGTCTCACTTCCAGGACATCTATTGTCAAGTTCCCATCATCCACCTAGTTAGCCATGCCAAGAGGGAAGCATACGGGAAAACTCAGAACTCATTAGAGCTATGCTAGTTCTGTTGAGAGTCATGAAATTGCTCGAAGAATCTTTCACGACGTTTCGCGCCTTTTGTGCCAATGATATCTCATTTTCAGGAAGATTTATTGAAATTTTTGGTTTTGATTTGATGAGAAGACAGCTTAGGATCACCAATTATGGGATGCGTCAGAGACTGCTTAAGAATGCCCTTTGGATGACTACTCACCGCCTTCAGTACCGAATTATCAATCTTCAGATACTCTTCCTCTCCAGATTCAAATGAACTGATTTTTCCAATCAAATTCCAAACAAATCTTCAGGTCTACAACAAATCTCAAGCTAATCATTTGCAAGAGCTATAAGTTTAACAATGTCATCGTTTTAATCAATTGATATCTATAAATGTATGTGTACCTTAATAGTCATTTTTATTTGTTAAAATCAAGCGCATACAGTTGTATGAAAATTCATATTGTAATTTACTAGTATGTTAGTCACACTAGTAAAAATACTAGTAAATTACAAATTTGCTAGTATATGAAAATCGCAAAGCAGAGGGGCGAATTAAGTAACATTGGTTTCACGTGAATGTCATGGTATCTGCCTCTATTTGCATCCATGCCCGTGTTACATAGATCGTGGTACGAATCGGTACATGGTCCGGGTACAGTACGCAATACGGGACTTTTCTCGGTACGTGGTACGGAGGAGTAAGGTTAGGTGAGTCACTTTTTTAGAATCGAAATTCGTTATTTAGGATCGTTATTTAGGTTACAATTGAATAGTTAAAAAATTATAAGTATTGATAACTAATAATCTTACCTACAATTTCCTAATCTCATTAAATAATTGTATTCTTATCTATAAAAAGAAGTTGACAAGTACTTAAATTCTTGTTTCTATTATTTCCTCTTTCCTATATGACTCCTACTTTCCCTAAAAGAAATTGATAAGTAATACAAAACTTCTTGTTTTTATTATTTTCTCCGTCCTTTATGACTCTTACTCTCCCTCTCTCTCACAACTCTTTGGGAATGCACAAAACAGCTTTTTGGATCACAAACGATCCATGTTTCGGAACGACTGTACCCAGAATGCGGATCGTAAGGGAAAAAAGCGATCCATGTAACACTGATCCATGCTTCAAGTATATTGGGAGATTCTACTCCTAAAATTTCTTTAATTGGTATTTACATCTGTCTTGTTTTACAAATCAATAGCCGCCCATTCTTTCTAATACTTGGGCTTGGGCTAACTTAATAACTTGTAGACCATTGGCCTTAAGAAGTTTAAGCTAAGTTATTAGTAGACCATATCCTAAAATAGTTATATTCAATAAATTTTCTTCTTTTTCGATGTGGGATGACTTTTCACATTCAAACTCCCCCTCTCTCTCAATGCCTTTGTGGCCTCCCAAGGCCCAATTTGAGGCAAACTCGATTATGTAGGATTCTAGAGGTGTACAAATCTCTACTCTCATGGCAATGTAGCACTTAGGCACGGCACTACCTTTCATAGTCACGGCCCAATGCCACAATCCGACTATCCCGTTCTCAACCCATGTAGATTCTATACGAGGTTTTCTCTGATATGAATTGTAACACCCTAGGAACCAAATTATTAGTGGCCCATAACCCAGCAAATTATATACACATAAATTTTCTTTTCCTTTTTCAATTGTGGACTGGTTCTCACAATATTCCATTGTAATGCTAGTGATTGTGCTTTAATTTTGGATTACAAGCAATGGCCTTCCAGTATATCCTTATCACTTCTAGGTAAGCAACTTACGTAACAACTTAACTACGTTTAAAAAAAAAAAAGTTGCAAACTTCTGGTAATTATAGTAATTTCAATTGGCAGTGATATTGTAAATATGTAGTTTATGATATAAATAAAATTAGTAGGTATGTGTTGCAATTTAAAAATAAAAAATAAAAAATAAAAAAATATATTCAGCGCACAAGCTCACTGTAGCTTAGCGCATGTGCGCTGAAGGCAGTAGCCAGAAATGTTCAGCGCACATGCACTGCTACAGTGCGCGTATGTGCGCGCGCCACTGCAGTTGTGTCCGTTTAAATTAAAAAACGGGTAAAATGGAGAGAGTTACAACTTTTGGTTCAAGATGGGTGTTCCATGGATTGCAAAGGTGTATTCCAATAGATTCCTCTGATCTTCCATCTCTATAAAAGAGAGTTGTATCCACTAATTCAATATAACATTGATCATTAAAAATCTGTCTCTTCTTATGCATTGTTCTTGGGAAGATTTCTAATAAAAATCTTCAAGAATTTGTTGTATACTAGAGGTAGATTGCTATTCACCCAAAAGCAAACTATTGAGTATAGTGGGGACAATCAAAACCTTAAGGAAAGTGATATACACGCCTCAAATTCTACAGGTTTTTATATTCCCAAATTTTATAAGAAAACACTTGTTTCCTACTCCATTCTTGCCATTTCATTTCCTTTAATTTTAACAATTAAGGTTTACTGATTGTGAGTAATCGTGGAAACAAATGGTGAGTCTGTCTTTAAAGTGATGAATCAAGATTTCGTAAAATTGGATCATCTTGATGGAACCAGATTTCAACCGGTGGAAAGACAAGATGATGTTTTTCCTCACTACACTAAAAGTTGCTTATGTTTTGGACCTTACACAGCCTGAAATTCCTGCACCAACTATTGGAGATTCGGAGGAACTCAAGGCAACGGGAGGAAAGGAAGGAGGGTGAGATTGTGCGTAGAGGTCACATTCTCAATACCCTGTCAGACCATCTTTATGATCTTTTCACAGTGGTCAAATCTCCAAAGGAAATTTGGGCTGCCTTGGAACATAAATATGCTACACAAAAACAAGGTGCGGACAAATTTCTTGTTAAGAAATACTTTGAATTCCGTATTGTTGACTCTTCTTCCATTTTGGATCAAGTTCATGACCATCTAATTATTCTTTCAAAATTAAAAGATCTTGGTGTTGAAATTTCAGAATCATTGCTTCAAGAAGTGGGGGCAATTGTTGCAAAATTGCCTTCTAGTTGGAATGATTATCAAAAGAAAATGCTTCATACTATTGAAATTTTAACAATTGATCAAGTTTTGAAACATACGAGAATCGAAGAAGATACTAGAAATCTTCATAAGAAGGATTTAGAACTTGTTTCAAAAGTGAATTTTGTTAATGAAAATAAGAGTCAAATTACAAGTTCTAAAAGAAAGTTTTCTGAAAATACTAATTTTAAGGACAAGTTCAAAAGGAATAGAATATGTTATAATTGCGGCAAGAAAGGGCATTATAAGAATGAGTGTAATTCCAATAAGAAACAAAAGAAGAATAATGCCCGTAAAGCAAATCTTGTTGAAAGAGATGCTGAAATTGTTGCAATGATAACTGATTGTCATATTGGTATGATTTGTGAATTAAATGTGGCAACTTCAACCAAATCAAATGATTGGTGGTATGACTCTGGTGCTACCGTGCACATCCGCAATGATAAGTCTCAATAAAGGTTCCTTGATCTCAAGACTTATGAAGATGTTCCTACTGGCTATGAAATGCTTATGAGAAATCATGCTTCAGCCAAAGTTCATTTTAAGGGAAGTGTGGAGTTGTAATTCATTTCCAGCAAGAAGCTTGTGTTAATGAATGTCCTTCATGTTCCGAAAATTAGGAAAAATCTTGTATCAGCCGATGTATTGAATAAGAAATGGTTGAAAGTTGTATTAGAGTCAAACAAAATTATCTTGTCCAAGAATGGTGTATTTGTAGGAAAGGGCTACTCTTGTGATGGCATGTATAAACTTAGTATCAATAAAGACAATATTTCTGTTTATATTGTGGATTCTTCTTATTCTTTATGACATGGTAGATTATGACATGTTAATCATAAAGTACTTCATTTTATGTCTAAACATGGGTCAATATCTATCAAAGATAATTTTGAGAATAAATGTGAAACATGCATTCAAGCAAAAATAACTAAGTTGCCCTTTCCAAAAGTTGAAAGAAATACACAATTATTAGAAGCAACTTATGCATTCAGATGTTTGTGAATTAAATAGTTTTCTAACAAGAGGTGGTAATAGATATTTCATCACTTTCATTGATGATTGCTCAAGATATGTGCATGTTTATTTAATGAAAGGAAATGATGAAGCATTTGATATGTTTAAATCTTATAAATTTCTTGTAGAAAATCAATTGGATAAGAAAATCAAAATATTGAGGACTGATAGAGGTGGTGAATATTTTTCTACCGAATTCTCAATATTTTGTGAACAAAATGGTATTATACACCAAACAAGTGCACCATACACTCCACAACAAAATGGTTTGGCTGAAAGAAAGAATAGAACTTTAGTAGATATGGTTAACACCATGATACTAAGTTCTGGCTTGCCAAGAAATTTGTGGGGAGAAGCTTTGTTGGCTGCTTGTCATTTACACAATCGAATTCCGTCTCTCAAGACTAAAGTGTCACCATATGAAATATGGAAGGGGAGAAAACCAAACTTAACTTATCTTAAAGTTTCTCTCTGTCTGGGGATGTATAGCCTATTATAGAGTCTTGGATATTAAAAGAGTAAAGTTGAGACCGAGAGCACTTAAAAGTGTGTTTGTTGGCTATGCTGAAAATTTCAATGCCTATAGACTACTTGACATTGATTCTAATATTATTATTGAATCAAGGGAAGTTGAATTTTTTGAAAATAAATTTCTTAAAAATTCAAATGTTGATTTGGATCCAATTAAAGTACAAGAACCGATTCCAAATGTTGATCCTTCTTCTGGTAATAAAAGGAAGGAAATTGATACTCCTTTTGAACTTAGAAGAAGTCAAAGATAAAGGAAAGAAAAACATGTCTTCTGATTTCATATCTTCACAAGCTATTGTTTTCTTAGTTGAAGGCAATAGAGATCACTTGTTTAATAAGATTCCAATCTTATTAAATATAGAAGATGATCCTAAATCATTTGGTAAAACTATGTCATCAAGGGATGCAACATTTTGGAGAGAGACTGTAAATGATGAGATGGACTCAATGGAATTATCAAATAATACTTGGGTTCTAGTGGATTTACCTCCTGGTTGTAAACCTATTGGTTGTAAATGGGTGTTAAAGAGAAAATATGCCGTTAATGGATCCATATTGAAATATAAAGCAAGACTTGTAGCTAAAAGTTTTAGACAAAAGGAAGGAATTGATTATTTTGACACTTATGCACCTGTTGCAAGGATTACATCCATTAGGGTACTAATGTCATTAGCTTCCATTTATAACTTGTGTGTGCATCAAATGGATGTTAAAACAGCCTTTTTAAATGGTGACTTGGATGAAGAAGTGTATATGGAATAACTAGAAGGTTTCACATTGCCAGGAAATGAACATAAAGTTTGTAAACTAATTAAATCTCTATACGGTTTAAAAGAAGCACCCAAAGAATGGCATGGAAAGTTTGAATCAGCTATACTCTCTAATGGATTTAGATATAATAATGCTGATAAGTGCATTTATTCCAAATTCATTAAAGAATATGGTGTGATTATTTGTCTATATGTAGACGATATGCTAATTGTTAGTACTTCTTATAAAGGTGTACTTGAAACTAAGAAGTATCTGTCATCTCAATTCAAAATGAAGGATCTTGGTGAAGTAGATACTATCTTAGGGATTAAAGTTAAAAGGCATAGTTGGGGTTATGCTTTATGTCAAACACATTATGTTGAGAAAATTTTGAATAAGCATCAACATTTAAATGTGAAAGAAGCAAATACTCCTTTTGACCCAAACTTTAAATTAAGTGGGAATACTGGCAATCCTATTGCTCAACTTGAATATGCAAGTGTAATAGGAAGTTTAATGTATGCAATGAGTTTCACAAGGCTAGATATTTCTTTTGCCGTGTGTAGATTGTCTAGATATACTACAAATCCTGAAAATGATCATTGAAAAGCAATTGGGAGAGTCCTTGATTATCTTAAAAGAACTAAAGATTTAGGACTTTTTTACAATAGTTTTCCAGCTGTACTTGAAGGATATTCTGATGCTAGTTCATTAGGTTTACTAGTATTAGTGATAAAAACCCTACAAGCGGGTGGATTTTTATGTTAGGTGGAGGAGCAATTTAATGGGATTCTAAGAAACAAACTGTAATTGCTCATTCTACAATGGAAGCTGAACTCATAGCCTTGGCCTCAGCTTGTAAAGAAGCGGAATGGTTGAGAGACTTGTTATTAGACATCAAGTTGTGGCCTCAACCAATTAGCCATTGCTTTGAATTGTGATAGTGAAGCCACAATGTCTAGAGTATTGAATAAAATATACAATGGTAAATCTAGACGTATAAGTCTAGGGCATACTTATATTAGACAGTTATTAAATCACATCATATCAGTATGTATGTAAGAACATACAATAATTTAACGGATCCGTTGACTAAACCTCTTGCAAGAGATTTGGTGAGATCGACGTCATTAGGAATGGGATTGAAATCCTTTATCTAAAACTACTAGCAATGGTAACCCAACCTTTATTCTAGTACTACCACTAGATACAATTATAAAAGGTTTAAAAGGTAAAAACAAGTTGCTAATAAGTAGTTGTGAACACTAAAATTATGTGTATACCATTCCATATTGTTAGTGTCAATGGTAACCCTTAAGTGGGAAAGACGAATCTATAAATATTAATATTCTTAATGAAATCATCTTGTTGTACTTTTAACCTTAAAAACTTGAGAAGATTTCACCTATATGATCATAAGAAGTGGTGCCGTTTCTAACAAAAGTTTTGTGTTCTCTTTCGTACATGACCATGAATTAGGATAGAGTACATGGCCGGTAACATGTATAAGGTTAACAAATTCATGTGTGTGATAATTCTAGTCTAATTTAAATCATGGTTTAAGCAACAAATGCCACCTTGATTTGATTAGGTCTAGTGAGTTATTTACACTACAGAAAAGTTTAAGACAATAGTCACTTTTCTTTATGCATGATGTTAAAAGAGATAGTGAGTTGTATTTATATTACAAACTAAGTGGGGGAATGTAAATATGTAGTGCATCCTTATTGTGATATAAATAAAATTGGTGGGTATGTGTTGCAATTTAAAAATAAAAATATATATATATTCAGTGCACATGCACGCATTGTAGTAGCTCATGTGCGCTGAAGGCAGTAGCCAGAAATGTTCAGCGCACATGCGTTGCTATAGTGCGCGCATGTGCGCCCGCCACTGCAGTTGTGTCCGTTTGAAATTGAAAAAAGGTTAAAATGGAGAGAGTTGCAACTTTTGGTTCAAGATGGGTGTTCCATGGATTGAAAAAGTGTATTCCGCTGGATTCCTCTGATCTTCCATCTCTATAAAAGAGAGTTGTATCCACTAATTCAATATAACATTGATCATTAAAAATCTGTCTCTTCTTATGCATTGTTCTTGGGAAGATTTCCAATTTTGCTATTTAAAATCTTCAAGAATTTGTTTTATCCTAGAGGTAGATTGCTATTCACCCAAAAGCAAACTATTGAGTATAGTGGGGGTAATCAAAACCTTAAGGAAAGTGATATACACGCCTGCGTGATCATAAATTTGCGAATTCTACAGGTTTTGATATTCCCAAATTTTATAAGAAAAACACTTGTTTCCTACTCCATTCTTGCCATTTCATTTACTTTAATTTTAACAGATATGATATGATATGATATGCCTAAACGAAGCAACTATAATGTACCTGCTTATATCGTTTGAATTGTTTTTTGACCTCAAGAGGCTCTCAGTTCCCTGACTATCAAATATTGAAAATTCTGTAGGACTACTATATGGAATAAAGACCTGAAATATAGATGAAATCACAAACGATTTAACAAATCAGAGACAGAAATAAATAAGATAGAAAAGTGAGCTGTATTGTTTAAGAAAGAAAAGACTGGCTAACAAGGGAGATGAAATTGCCATTCATTTTTGTTATACTAGTCTAAGATAAACTACAATGTGCATAACTGTCATACAATGAGAAAGAATCATAAGAATTTCATTTTGAGGGATAGAGAAGAAGTTCAACAATTTGACAATTCAGCTACAAACTGGACTGTGCATTACCTATGCTTGTAATTAAACTTACAGTGAACAAAATTTCTTTTCATGATGCTTCCAAACTGCATTGGCATGCCTTCTGGTATCACAGTCGTCCTTTTCAACCCAGAAGTAACATGAGAAGTTGAAACTAATTGTCTAAAAGAAACACTAAGGAGGTGTTAGGTTTATGGGTATGAGAGGGGGAATGGGAATCAAAATTAATGATACCCATAGATGTTGTTTGGTTGAGCACTATGGGAATTATTCTATGGGAATGAAAGTGTTAGAAAATGTCTACTTTCATTCCCCACTTGTAACATGGGTTTCAAAATAAGTAACTCATTAATATAATGAAACCCATTCCTATGTTAAACCAAACAAATAAGGGGGAATGATAGAAACCCATACCAATAGTGGGATTCATGATTCCAATTCCGATTTCGATTCTCGAATGTGAACCAAACACCCCCTAAACACCACTAAAAGAGCGAAAAAGGATGCTCAAGCAACCTAACTGATGGAATTGAATGTTATGAGTTGCAGAGAAGGAAACTATGGAACAAAAATCACAAGGGCTTAGACGGTAGGAGAGATTAGTGGAAAGCACCAATGGTTACTTGGTTTCAGTGGACCAAAATAACGGACACCATAAAAATAAAAATAAAATTGATTTCTTGGGGGGGAGAGGAAATTCTTTTAGGTTGCGTTTGGATGGATGATTTGACTTGTAAGAAGGATTTAAAATGACATCAAATTTGTATGAATTTGAAATATATTCGTTTAATTATTAAAATCACACTCTTCACTTGCTTGTGGATTTGAAATCTCCAATTAAATCTTTAACTTATTTTGATAACTTATAATAAATTAGACTTGAAATTCAAATCCACCCAAATTCCTCCATCCAAAAACAACCTTAATGCAAGCCTAGAAAATCATAATGGCCACAACATAGTGGACATCAAAAGAGAAACAAATGAAACACGGTGGAATGTAAGTTGAGTAGAAATCATTAAGTAAAAAGCACAGATCCCTTGTCCAAATGCATCACTCAAAATTTTGTTAAATCAACATATCATACCATTTTTATAATCAATATGGACTCCTGTCAGTCACAATTGCAAAAACTTTCATGTGTATTACTTAAAAGAAACAATCATTTTATTGATAGTCTCATCTTGTCCACTGGATCAACTTTGCTTTAAGTTGGTTATTCACATGTTAATCAAACAAGGATTAATTATAGTTTGTCTCCGATAAATAGGGAACAGTTACAAATTACCCCTTATATTTATTTTATCTGTAAATTGTCCCCAAGGTTAAATAAAGCTAAGATTTTCATTTTAAAATAGTAATAAAATGTCATAATTACCGTCAATCTTTTAATTGCCTTAATTAACATAAAATTACGGCTAGTTGCATTTTGGTATCTAATTTTATTTTATAGCAATTTGTCATTTAAAAGTAAAGACGTTTTTCATCCAACATTATTGAATTATTTTTTTTCCACTTCAATATTAATTGTATGAATTATTTTACTATTTCACATGTTTTCTTCTTTGCATCCATTTTTAGCATGCCATTACATACTTGTTCCATCAATATTATTTTTATATTTGGAATAAAGTATTTTATTTATTTAAGCACATTATTTTAGTTTTTATTATTTTTTATTTTCTCTATTATCAATAATTTAATCATTACTTTGTATTTAAAAAATCACATTATTTGAGTAAATATATTATTTTGAGATATAATCAGTATATATTTTAAATAAATTTAAATTACTCAACTAACTATTATCTCGTCATGCGACATAGAAAAAAAAATAAGAATATTAAATTTAGTTTATTGTCATTTTCAAATTTAAGAGAAGAATTTTAGTAAAGAAATTCACTAATTGTGACTAAAAATATTGAGTAAAAATATTACTTTGAGATATAATCAATATATATTTTAAATAAATTTAAATTGATCAACTAACTCACTTCGTCATGCTATCTAGAAAAAGAAAAAGAAAAAAATTTAGACTGTTAAATTTAGTTTATTATCATTTTTTTAAATTTAAGAGAAGAATTTTATTAAAGAAATTCACTAAGTGTACCTAAAAATATTTTTGGTAATTGTGACATTTTGCTACTCTCTTTAGATGAAAATTGTAACTTCATTAAACCTTGGGGGCAATTTGTAAATAAAATAAATATAGGGGTAATTTACAACTATTTCCTATTTTTAGGGGCAAACTGTAATTTAGCCTTCAAATAACATTAAAGAAGGAAATATGCAATTAATATGGATGTTTATGTGATGTAGACAAAATGGAATCCTTTTTCCCATTTATAGGAATGGAATACCACCAATAAATTGACATAGCACAAGAGCGGGATATTTTGTCTACTAGCGCGAGTAGAAGAGGGGATGATGTAGCACAAGATTGGAGATCTTGTCTACAAGCGCGAGTGGAAGGAAAGATAGGAATTTGGGATTAAAAACACATCCTAATCCATACAAGGTTTCTTGGGTTAATAACTCTAGCTTTAAAGTGCATGAAAGGTGTTTGGTCACTATGGTTTGATTGAGAATGTTGAGTATGAAGCCTATGAAAGTTTGCCATCGTTTGTTGGGTCAACCTTAGCTTTCTCATAGGAAGGTGCAGCATTGTGAACACTTACGCTTTCAAACAAGGTGACTTGAATCTGAAACTTGTTGCAAGGATTTTCGACTGAAAAAAAAAAGAAGCCTAAGAGATCATTCCTTCCTTCTGCAACGCATCTCTCAAGGAGATGGAATTCTTGGACCGCATCCTAACTCATCGGAGTCGAGTTTGTTTTCAGTGGGAGAGAGATGATGCAACAGCCATAAGTTGGCTGGATAAGAACTTCCGTCTGTGGAAGCCTAATAACAAAGTTAAGGATGATGGCAATAAGAAATTTTGGTCTAAAGGGATCTGGTCATGGTGATTCTTAGGGTCTTCATTCTAGGACTTTAGGTCGTAAGGGGTATTTTAGTCTTTTCATAATTGTTGAAAATTGTTAGTAGGTTAGGATTTGGAGTCTTAGATGGAATTTACTTCAGTATTTTATTAGATTGTTATTTGGAGTCTAGTTAATTAGGGAGTAATTTGTTTTGTTTAGGAATTAGTAATCCTAATCACAATAGGATTTTGTTTCTAGTTGGTTTTACAGCTTTATATAAATACCATGTTAGTAGGTTATTTTGGAGATAGAGATTGATCAATAAAAATTTCAGTTTTGTTAGTTTGTTTGTTTCTTTCATAAATTTCCTCCATATTCTCTCTTCTTCTCTGATTTTATTGTTTACCACTGTTCACAGCCCCTAAAATAGTCCTAAATTTCCGTCTTTCCTTTTGCTCATGCTTGAAAACAAGATCTCCAATCTTGTGCTACATCAAGGGAATAGGGTCTGTTTCGGAGCTGTGAATAATACCCGTAAATAGTAATATGGAGAAATTAGCGGGGAGAAAGAAGAAGAATCTCAGAAAACTTAAAGAAGAAAACAAGATAACTAAAACACAAATTAATCAACTCATAAATTCATCATTCTCTGTCTACTAAAATAACATAGTAACAAGCTATTTATAAGTAATAAAACTGCCTAAAATTTAGAATCCTATTGGAAATAGAATTCCTACTACCTATTCTAAATTGATAAGTGAAAGACCTCTAAAACTATTCCTATAACAATAATAACTTTAAATAAACTCCTAATACCATTAAATACTGCTTAAGACTAAAAAAAGACACAATTGCTAAAATTTCCAGCACTAAATAAGAAGTCTCCTAAGACATCTAACAGCTACACAACTATGGAAAGATTTAATTTTGCTTTTGCTTGAGCTCTTTATTGACTGCATCATTCTCTCCTGATTCGAAAAAACTCGACCTTGAGTTTTAAAGAATTGCAAGATAAAGAACCCGAATGTATGTTGTTTTGTCCATGAGTTAGTAGAATAACTGCAATTCTAGAACCTGCTAATGTCTTTTACTTGATGTAGCAACAAGTAAAATTTGGATTTCATTGGATTAAGATCCTCAAGGACAAAGTCAATCGCTGGAGTGCAGACTAGAATAGACTAGGGAACTTGATGCAACTCTCTCCACTAGACATGTCTCATCAATGTCTACCTGTATTCCTCGACAGTCTCGACAAATCCAATAGTCAAATCAGAATTTTCTTCTACTGTTGAAATACTTATTGTTGATTCAGAATCAGCAGTCAAAACTTTAGCATCCTTGTTGTCTACCATTTCTGGCACCACAATCTAGTTTGATTCAACAAAAGCTGCCATTGACATGTTGTTTTCTACTCGACGATAACGATAAAACTCTTACTTTTCATGACGATAAAAGGGCAGATACTCTTCTAAAAGTAGCTCTCTCATCTCAGCCCACATAGAGGTATATCTTTGATGTTGGAGTATACCATGTTCGACGTAGGCCACCAATTATAAGCTATTCCATCCAGTTTCGTCTTTGAAATTAGAATTTTGTAATAATCATCTATGTGATTATTGTAGTAAAAGAAATACTCCAGAGAAGCAAGCTATCGACAAAATATTTCAAGATGATGGCTGACTCATCAAAATATGGATGAAACGTGATGATTTGCTGCAACTCTATGTAGGTAACCATATTTATAGATGAAGAAGAAAAATATGATCAAGAAAGAAGGGAAAGTTTGGCTCTGATACCAATCTGATGTAGTATAAGATTGGGATATCTTAGCTAGTAGCGCGAGAGATGTGTAAAGAGGGCAATAGGATCTGTTTTGGGGTTGTGAACAGTATCCATGAACTGTAATATCTTAAATCAGTGGGAAGGAAGAAGAAGAATCTCAAAAAACTTAAAGAAGAAAACAAGATAACTAAAAAACAAATTAATCAACTAATAAATTCATTGTTCTCCATCCAAAAAAACAATAGTAACAAGCTATTTATAAGCTATAAAAATACCTAAAATTCAGAATGCTATGGGGAATAGAATTCCTGCTACCTATTCTAAATTGATAAGAAAAGACCTCTAAGACTATTCCTATAATAATAATAACTCTAAATAAATTTCTAATATAATTAAATACTGCTCATAGAGTAAGTCTAAAAAGCAAAATTGTCAAAATTTTCAACACTAAGGAAAATACTGAAATACTCCTAGATCCTAAAATTCACAATAAAAAGACTCCTAAGACATCGAAGAGCTACACAACTATGGAAAGCTTTAATTTTGCTTTTCCTTGACCTCTTTGTTGACTGCATCATAAATACTAAATGAGCAAACGGCCAAAAAGGTCACCATATTTTTAAACTCTACGAGTTTTAGTTACTAAACTAATTTTGTAGCCAAAAAGGTCACTGAACTTCTAAAAATGTCATTTTTTGCCCATTCTATTAAATTGTTCTTTAAGTTCCTCCATTCGAGTGTTTCATGTGCCTCCCACATGACCCAATCAGGGACAAAATTGTCAAAATAAAATTAAAATGATACTTAAATTGTCAAAATAAATTAAAATGATACTTAAAATGTCAAAATAAAAGAAAATAAAAATTTTGGGATTTTGAGTTATAGTGGAATCTTGCAGAAGCCCATTGTGGGATTTAGAAACTGAGTTGTAGTGGGGGTTTTTTGATCTTTCTTGCAGGTTTTTTTGTGCTATGAAGAGACAAAATTGGCTTCTGTGTATAAGTCTATTTTGGGTAAAAACACAAGTCTTTGGTGTGTGAACTGTGTGTATGTGTGTGTGTGTGTGATGAAGGTGGTTGTTGTTTCTGGTGGAGAAGCAACTTCAACAACCAGAGGCCCTCAAAACCCCAATATGATTTCTCAAGATGAGGCTCAAATTAACCAAAGAATGCCTCCATTGCTGCCTTCTGAGAAGGATAATAATGGAATTCATAACCCAAAAAGGGATGAATCAAGAGTTGTTTCTTCAAGGTATATGTCCCCTTCACCTTCACCTTCTACTTCAAATTCTTCATTTGCATCTTCTTCATCAGTTTCATCTAGAACATATACCTCCCCTTTAGTTTCAAGAAATTCGAGTTCTATGTCAAATTCATCGGCTTTATTGCCCAAAAGGTCAGTATCGTCAACCAGATATGGTTGGGGACGATTTATCTGCTAGGCCTTTAACACCCAATCTTGATGCCAATAAAGGCAATGCTTGTTAGTGTATGCCCTAAAGCCAATTAATTTTAGGGATAAATTACACTTTTATATTTATGTATATTTTGTAATATGGCATTTAACGAATAAAATATTTATACATAAAATCATAAAGAGTTATGATGTAATTATATTTTATTCGTGTATATCCCTAATCGTAGTGTATGACACTAGTAGATTAGCACATAAGAGTATGTGGATGCTTATTAAGAATAAGTGCATCGGATTGATCCGCTAAGAGTATTCCACACGGATTATTATTTAAATGCCATTGGAATTAGGGCTGTCTCTTATACACATCTCCTTTGACTTGAGGTCATGAGTTTATCTTCACGTGTGGATTATTATTCGAATTTGGCTCTATTAGTCGTTACTCTTAATGAGTCGCACATACTGTAGAGTTCGGGTATAATATGAATCATGAGAAGATAAGATATGACCAATAGAGGATTCCACCACTCCTTATAATTGGAGAGTATATCCCAGTATGGCCACTTCTTGAATTAATTCAAGAATTATCGAATTAAATAGATTTAAGAGTGTCTTAAAATCTATTTCAAAGAGTTGTATTTTGGAAAGAAGTAAAATTTGATTAATTCGATAAGAGTTGGCATTATATCTGTATTCTTGAATTAATCGGGATATAGGTTGGTGAAAGGATATTAATTACAAGAGAACTAGTCACGGATGGGTGATGTCGAACCACTTGACATATCTCAACACTTGGGTGGTCATGATGCTTTGCTAGAAGCCAATCTTGATCTATAAGTGTAAATAAATTAATTGGAGAATTAATGATAAATTAAAAGTGTTTAATTTATCTAATCCTAATTAATTTTGGATTATAATTTATACTTATTACCAACGTGATTGGGAACCTAAAGGGTCACACACTTAAGGATAATTAATTCAGATTAAAATGATTTGATAAGTATGAGATACTTATGGACTTAATTTATGAGATAAATTAACTTTTGGGTTTAATTATAATAAGTTATAAATATTAGGAGTTAATATGTAAGACATATTAAGAGTTCTAATGGTTTTATAATTATTGATATACCCATGACCCAAACTGATTAGAATTTATAATTCCCTAAACCCAATATGATTGGGATTCTATATTATTATATATATATATATATATATATGTGATATATTATAATATATATGGAGAAGGAGTAGTAGTACTACTTACGGCTAATACACAAAAAAGGACAAGTACTACTTACGGCTAATATATATATAAAATAGGAAGTAGTACTATTAAAAGGGACCAGTACTATTTTCGGTTATAAGAAAAAGAAAGCCGTCAAATTCCTTGAAAAAACGTGATTGTCACGTTTTAAGAAAGGAATAATAATTTAGGAGCTAGCACTCCGTGGTTTGGGTCAATCAATCTTGTGAAGATTCCTGATTTAATTATCTGTGTGGATACCATTAGAGGCCGGATCACCTGTGCGGCTTGTGGATCGACGTTGTCCTTTTATTGTGTATTTTACGTAATTTAAGGTACAATCTCTATACTTTTCTTGTACTATGAATAAATTAATCAAGGTGATCCGTGATAGGAAAGTAAAAATTTTAAATTCCGCTGCGTTATCTCTGATTTACTTTCTTACAATGCTGGTGGTGGTGAACCGTCAGTAGCTACAAAGCTGCTGGTCACTGCTACTAGGAGTTTATCAGTTTCCTTTCAAGGGGAAGCTTTTTCACTCCCAATTAGTAAGACTAATGCCGACCCCGTCTTTGCCTAATTTGATTAGTGTTAAGAAGGGTATGCTTGAGAGGAGAAGTAGTACTCCTTCTAGAGTGAAGATTGATGGGGATGGAGATCAGGGGGGAGAATTCTAAGTGGGGAAGGGTAAAGTATAGAGTGGAGGGAAGGTTCTACTTATGTTTGGGTAATTTTGTTCCGTGATTGGGTCATGTGATAGGTACATGACACACACTAACGAAGGAACACATGTGATAGAACAATTTAACAAAATAGATAAAAAATAATATTTTTAAAAGTTTAGTTACTTTTTTTAGTCACAAAATTAATTTAGTAAATAAAAATCGTAAATTTTAAAAGTATAGTGACTTTTTTGACTGTTTGCTCTTACTAAATCTAATCATATAAGAGAATCATATTGATTTGTTGTTTAATAAGGTTGTTTTGTTACGAGAGTAGGAAACATCAAATCGATGCAACCAACCTGGCATTAACCATGTCAGCGACCAAATAAATAATTTAGTGTTTAGTACTACATCGAGTGTATTAATTAGAACATGCCAGAATCAAGAATCTTCACCACACTCCAATCTCCTTTAGTCTAGCTTTTAGTCCACTTTTGAATGCCACATCTAAAATGGAGTCAAATATCTTACTTCTTCATTAAGTAATAAAATATAACTCCCAATCAGATATTAATGCCTACAGTAACCTATCATCTGAGTTTTCATGTGCTCTTTTATACGACTCAACTTCTCAAAAGGAATCAATGATGACCAAAATGGCACAATTCACATACCCGAAAATTCCATCAAACTTTTCAACAAACTCACAATATCAAACTTTAAATTTAGCTTTGGATCTACTAGTAAACCAAAATGTCAAATGAAGTCGGTAACTAGAGGTGTAACAGTTAGTGTGAAGAGCCACTGGAGAAATATAGTAGATTCCCTTGTGATTGACTCAACTGGTGTATAGACTAATTTCCGTTGAAAAATAAAGAACATTTTTTTTTTTTTTTTTTTTAATATACATCGATAGTGGACCTGAACTCAATGGTCAAAGTTTAACAATCTAAACAACTAAACTAACACAAATACTAGTAAAGTGCCAGATAAGACAACTAACAAAAGCCACTTTGGAACTATTGCAAATACTTAAAAGACACAAGGACATAGTTATACACATATTATGCAATAAAGAAAATAATTATACACATTTTGCAGGACCAGTTGATTCTTCTAGATTGTTCACACGCATGGGCGTTAATGGACCATGGTTTTGGGGGCGGGAGAGACGGGAGAAGGGGGCAGCTCCCCCTCTCTTAATATTTTCAAAATTATGTTTTCCTTATTAAATTTTTTTAAATTATTATTATACTATTACAAAATTAGATTTTGTTTCCTCTCCCATTCCCGGGATCATATTTTTTTAGTGGGAGAAGGGACATCTCCCTCTCTCTTCATTATTTTCAAAATTATGTTTTTCTCTTCTTAAAAGTTTTTAAATTATTGTTGCACTATTATAAAAATTAGACTTTGTTCCCTCCCCCAATCCAACATTTTAGAGATTATAAAAAATTGTTCCCTATGTATGTATTTATGTAGTCTTATTCTCCAATAATTTTGAAAATAGATTTTTTTTTTTTATAATTTTTTAAAATTCCAATAACACTCTTAAAAAATTAGACTTTACCTCCCTAAAATTTGACAACAATCATAAAATTATCTCCTAAAAGATATGTATACATAATTTTTACCTCTCTAAAATTCAACTTTTGGATCTGCCCTTGATTCACATGATGTACCACCAAAAGAACAGTATGTAAATTACCTAACAAACACAACTTATGCATGATTCACCCATAAATTCATTTATTATACACATGACACAAACAATTAGCAAGTGGGTTATCCATACGCTGAATACAAAGTCTAACCTTTTAGGCATCTCTAATAACTCTTAAAACCCAATTCTGTTTCCACTTGCCACACCTGGTCTTGCTTACTTGATCAACTAAATAGCAAAAATGACGTGTAAGCCAGAAAGTGAAATAATAATCTCTTCCTTTATCATTACAGGGCAGGGAAACTGTAATATGTATGTATAATCTTCTAATTGGGTTGTTAGGCATTGCACAGGATTTTGAGCTTTGGTAAGAATATAAATCGATCTTGTAAATTCTTTGGACTTTTTCCTAGCGTAAATGGCCAGGAATGACAAGCTCTTATGATTCCTTTAGATTTCCTACACTACCGAGGCCCTTTCCCATTGAGACTTTGCATATCCGTTTGTTTTTTTTTTTTTTTTTTTTTTTTTTTAAAGGGTTAAATAAAGTATTATCCCATTAAAAATATTTACATAGATCCAATTTTTGACATCACCTATAAACCTTACAATCAAAATTAAATTTTATAAAATCTTGTTTATATCAATTAATATCATAAATTTCATAACATTTAATTTACACTATCAAATTTATAAGTAAAATAAAAAATCAAGTATACCTAAATATTTCTCCTACTCTGTAGGGTTCAGAGCGATTCATTTAACCCGACCATTAGTAAAAGCGGCATGATGCCTGCCAACATATATATTGTAAACCCGAATACTTAAAATTGTTCACAAATAGCTCATCTAAACAGCCCCTGAATAAGTTAGCTTTTCTCTTCTTAAATTCCTCACTTCTCTCTCCTCGTCCCCTCTCTCTTCAGTTTGCGTAGGCTGCACCATTCAAGTTCTCCATCTCTACACCACAGTACCCTTCTGCCCAGTGAACTGGGTTTGATATATGAGCGATTTCCATTTGAATTTTGAAGTTCCAGTGAAGTTTCAAGTTCAAATTCTTAGAACCAAATTAAGATTTTTTAAGGCCTTCTTCAGTTGCAGAGGGCGGTTGCAAATTGATGACAATAATTTAAAATTCCTCTTTAAGGATGTATATTTTGTGTATAAAAATTCTGTTCAAGAAATTTGACTGCTCTGGATCGAGCCGAAAAATCAAACAAAATTGGAAATTACCAGAAAACTTGGACTCTTAGTTGTCAGGTGTAAGAAAAACTTGATACAATTAAGCTCCACATCAGAGAAGCTTATGTTGTAGTTTCTAGGCAAGAAGATCCAATAGCTCAAGTAATGATGCCGGCCTATAATTTATTGATGCTATTCATAGAATATGAATGATTTCATTGTAAGTAGAGAATATAATGATCTATTCAGTTATAGAAAAATTTCTGAAACTGCTCATTTTGTAAATTATTTTTTTTTCATATAGATTGGAAATTGGATATTCAGGAGAGAGAAAGACTCCCATTCAATGAATGCGAGTTCATTGAGATCGCATTTACTGAATGCGAGCTCATGCCGAATTAAAATTGTGAAATTTAAAAATAAAAAAAAATTCATGATCTCGCATTCGGTGAATGCGAGGTCTAACAAAAAAAATTTTGATCTCCCATTCAGTGAATGCGAGGTCAAATTAATTTTTGACAGTCAAATTGACTGACCTCACATTATATAAAACATTTCTGCCAGGGTCCGCAAAACCTCCTCCTTTCTCCTTCTCCTCCTCATCCTCCTCCTCCTCCTTCTCCTTCCATTTGTAATTTCAGTCACAATCACCACCATCTCCTTTTCATTCTCTTTAAAATCTCCACCATCTCCTTTTCCTCCTCCTCTACAACCACCACCCACCATCTCTTTTTTCTTCCCCTCTACAACAACCATCACCAACATATTTCAGGTAGATTAATTTTTTTTTTGATCTAATTATTTTAATTAATTAACTTTTTTAATTTTTTTTTAGTTAATTAATTTTGTTATTCTAGTTAATGTAAATATTTTAGAAAAATTATTTGTGATGGTAGCTTATATTTTTGTTATTTTTGTAATTGTGAATATAAATGATTTGGTATATGAGGTGAGGGACTGTTAATAATTACTGTCCTTAAACGAAAATGTTGAAATCAATGAACTCACATCTCTCAAATGCGAGTTATCCTTGCCGAAAATTACATTTTCAATTGACATAAAAAAAGAACGATTTTCAAAACAAATACAATTTTAGAAATTTCTCCTCAGCTGTAAGTTTTGTAAGGCTTGTTTCGTTGTTCTCACGAAGAAGGAAATGAAAGCCTTTGAATGAGGTTTCATGAGTCAGGAGGTGGGGGCAGCAAGAAGCGCTTTGAATCCTCAACTGCTGAAATCTTATTTCCTATTTCTCTCTCAACCTAAGCCCCTTCTCCTTTTAAAGATTACCAACATTTCCTAGGGTTATTTTTGGATTTAGAATTTGAAAGCTGAGGAATGTATTTGTCATTTAACAGATTAATTTGACATCCCCGTTTATTTTGGCAGTTGGTTGAGGGTAGGTAAGTGTGAAAAAGGGTTAAGTGAAAAACATCCAAAACTTCAAGGTGTTGCCGTATTTAACCCTTTCAAATTTTCAACTTAACACAGTGCAAATGTATTTGAAAGCTTCATTGAAAGGTTTAGACTTTCCTTTTCAGATTTTCTTGCTTTGAAAAATGCATATGTCAAATTAAAAAAAGAAGGAAATAAGAAAAGAAATGCAAAGCCAAAGATGAAAATATAACTGGAGGTCACCATAAAAAATGCATGCCATGTCACACTTGGCATTTCCATTCTAAAGAGCCATAAGCAGAGATTTGCAAGAAAGCATACAATTGTGGATGCTGAAAATTTCTCGGAGACCACAACACCACTAGGCCCACTTAGGGGTGTAAACGAGCCGAATCGAGCACGAATAGTGCCCTACTTGAACTCGAATTCAAAATTTTTTCTGATACTCGAACTCGAGCTCGAGCTCGAACGAGCATTTTCAAAATTTGAGCTCGAGCTCGAGTTCGAAAACTTTGACATAGTTCGAGCTCGATTCGAGCTAGCTCGAAAATAAGTAAAACGAGCTCGAATTCGAGTAGTTCGACTTTTTCGTAGGTAAAATATGTAATTTTTTTAAAAAGTATGGATATTTTAGTAATTTTACATAAAATAAAAAAATTAAAAAAAAAAATTATATAATGCTCGAAAAGCTCGACGAGCACTCGAGCATATTATACATATGCTCGAGATCGGCTCGTCAAGAGTTTCGAACTCGGCTCGAGTCGAGTTTTTGACCGAGCAGCTCGGTTCGTTTACAGCCCTAGGCCCACTGCACTTGATGCTGTAACCATTTCTCTTGATCCCTAAAGCAGCTGGCTTCAGTTCGTTTACAGCCCTAGGCCCACTGCACTTGATGCTGTAACCATTTCTCTTGATCCCTAAAGCAGCTGGCTTCTCTTGATCCCTAAAGCAGCTGGCTCCCATATATCAAGATATCCTGTCTGTGATTTATATGCAGCCCAATCAAAGTGGAAGAGGATCACCAAAATTACCAAGAAGAATCATAGTATTAAATTTGAAATTCACAGCAATTAAGATAGGGAAGATAACGACATGGTTGCTAATCATACTGATAAGGAAACCTTATACGAAGCATGACCGCTGTAAAGTGCCTTCTCTATGCAGTTTTAGATTTTAGGATCTATAATTGAAAGTTCCAATCACCATGGTATTTGTAGTAATAGAAACAAATTATCAGTCCCAATTAAATAAATGGCCAAATTGGTGATAAACATTGTGTTGCCCATAAAGCATTATAAATCAGAGCAGAAACAAAAAAGTTATACCAGTAGCATATGAAAGAAAAAAAGCATTAAATAAATAATCCCTTGGACTAACCACTGATACAAAGCAAAAATAAAGTCAAGTAAAATGGATTTTTGACCACCTGTCTGAATTATTCAAAACTACTGGAACCTATAAATGGGTGGCTAAATGGCTCCAGCATTTCAAACTCTAAAATTTATGGTATTGTTGTTAATGCTATCCCTATATTTAAACCTAAATTTAACACAACAATCTTCCTCTTTATAATGGGTTTCTACTGTTATTTCCCACCTTGATGCCCAGTTTCTGTAAAAAAGATGAAACAAAGGGGTTTCTTTTCTGCAAAACTGATCGCTACAACTCAAAAACTCAAACTTCGTATGTTTTTAGTTAGTCAACTTACTGCTACAACTTGGTGCATTTTTTGTAGCGGACTTGTAGTAATAACTCAAAACTCATTGCTAAAGTTAACTACAAGAATGCATTCAAAAGGCCAGGTCTAATTGTTTCTTTCAAGATGGTAAAATGCTGAAGATGTACATAACTATAAACAAATTACAGCACCAAGCAAAATTCATTCATAACATCCACAAGTTTATAAACCTATAAGAGACTAACTATACTGAATCTCAAAGTTTAAGATAAAAACAACAGATGCATATGTATCAAGTTTGCTACCGCAAGTGATCTTCCTATAGCTGGTTGGTGAAGACTTTTAACAATTCCCCCTGAAACAGTCAAGGTGACAAAAACATGTCACTCCATATAACCTGTCAAGCAAAAAACATAAGTCAACAAAGCATTCAAGATTCAAGTTACTTTATAGTTTTTATTTAAATTTTTTTATTAAAATATGCATGAGATGCATATTGATTCATATGTAGAACTAATTGTTGTACAAACTGATGACGATTTACAAAACATACAAACTTTTGGTTACTAGATGTCAATGCATTTAGAGACAACATCTAATTATGGGATAAGTAACAGCCGACTAGAGAAAAAATGAACAATTCTAGTGATAATTAGGGCAATATTTTTGCTCATAGAAGGCTCTGTATACTTCAGTACTTGGGCATTAATTTATTAAGGTCCAAATAATCCAGTTCTACAGAAAGCGCTAAAGTAATTGAATGTTAGTTTATCAAGGTCCTATACTCCAATTTTGTGGGTAGATTGAAAGCAATCAAACACCATACCAGATAGGATTTATATGGAGAAAATCAATAATCACAAGCTGAAACTAGGGGCCACACTCTACCCTAAAATTCAATTTTAGGCTACAAAGTTTTCACTAAGTACTTGGATTTAACCGTATAGGTTAGCTGATCATATGTTATTTATCAAAGTTTGGGAGTTGACTCCCATATGTCCTATACAGAACTTCATTTTAATGTACAGAATATAGTCACTGACAAAGGATATCTCCGATGCAAAGGTATATGAGGCTAATTGTTTGCAACTTTGGATGACATCTAATTGGAAAACTAATCTAAAGTGTTCATATACAAGTTATTCATCAGATAACAACAAAAAATGATGTAAACTTTGAGAATTAGATAAGTCATTCATGATTTTTGTTGGACTATATTAAAAAACCCTTGAGCCTTGGGGAGGGGGAGAGAGAGGGAGCGAAGGATCTGTTTGATTTGTATTTTCTAATTGGCATTGGAGTAGAAAACAAACATATTCCATGAGACCGCGTATTCATATATTTTTCCTCTCGTTCTTGGTGGGAAAACTAGAAAGGTAAATGATTCCTAATATTAATACATGAATAGATTAGACCCAAAATGTAATTAACAACACATTTTAATGATATAACTATTACACTAAATAACAAAATAACCATATAATTCCACCATGTACTATACTTCACTATAACCGTAATTACTAAGTTACTACAAAATTACCATATAATTCTAGCGTTATAATACCATGAGTAAATTGCACCGACCTCCAACTAGGTATGGCATAATCAGAAGGCCCTCCCCTGAAGTATCTAAAATGCCAAAGACCTATCTTGTTGACTATCTAAAATAGGACAAGATATTATATTTAATAATTTTTCCAACTATATTGATGTCCTTCAGAGTAGTAAAGAAAGACCCGCAAAGACCAGTTTCGAGATTTTATAGTCATGGACAATTTGATGGACACTTTGAGGAAGTTTTCAAGCCTATATGAAGGTGGTATTCATAGTAGCAAGTTGATCAGAAGACGGTCAAAAGCCCATACATATTTATTAACGGAACAAGAGAAAATGAACAGAAATGCATTCTCCTGCAAAAAGAATTAGTTCCCTTCGTGATAAATGTTCCCAGTTACACGAGGAAGAAGAAAAAGAAGCTGGAGCAGCAGCACTGTGTAAGGTATGAAGAAGTCATGTGATACTTAGAAAGAACTGGTGTCTTCACTTTGTTGCCTTAATTGAATCATTTATAAGTTACAGATCAGCAGAGCTCAATTTCTAATGTAATGCAAAATGATGGGAGCCAAAAGATGTCCAATCTCTGGTCTGAGATTTGTTACTGCTCTCCCCGGATACTCTTAATCAACCATAAGCAATGAAAAAGGCCTTATTTTTATGAGATATGTTTACGTTCTCACCTGATATTCTTAATCAATCATAAAGAATGAAAAGAGGCCCTATTTCTATTTATAACTGGAGGATCTATCAACGATCTGTCATTTTGTTTTGAGCCTGCCAGTTTGCAACAAATTGGATGTCAATTCAAAGTTGTCACTAAATGCATTGACCGAGTACTTAGTAACGTCGTTTGGTCGTCACAAAATGTCGTCATAAAATATAGCATTTAGTGACGGCGTACCATATTTAGTTACCATTTTTTAGTGCCTTTTGTGACTACATATACTCGTCACTATTTTGTGACAACTGTTTGTCGTCACTAAAAATACTCATTCAGTGACGACTTTGAATTGTATGACTACACGTCACTATATGGCTTTAGCATCGAGCCTTTAGCCACGCACAATGACGAGCTGAATCGTCGTCTCTAAAATATTTTAAGGACAACGTCTTAACTTTTTGTGACGACTTGGCATGGTGACTAAAACTCTATTTTCTTGTAGTGATTCGTGATCTATACGATTTAACTCAAAAAAAAAAAGGTATCCATATGATAAGACCTACCCATGCACGTGACTTTTTCATAGCTCCATTTGGTTCACAGATAAATCATCTCCGTATAACTCATTTTCGGATGATAGTTTTGAGATGTGTCATTCTCGAATTATAATCCTGTATTTGGTTTGTTTATGATATTGACAGGATATTTTAATAATAATACAATTTTGTATTTTTATTAAAAATGATAGATAGAGGAAAATTACAGATATTGAAATATTCTCTTACTATTAGCCACTATTCTTAATTACTTTAAAATTTGTACACGTAAAATAGTTTTTAAATCGTATAATGTCATGTTTAAAAAATAAATAAACTAATAAAATTATTGAAATATATACATAAATTAGCAAGGAATAATAAAATTTATAATAGTACTACTATGTTGAATTAATTTTGAAAAAAAAAAAAACTAGTAGTTACATTCATGAATTAGAAAAAATATAGTGTCTTGATACAATTAGATATTTTCATTTAGTTAATAGTATTTTACTATAATTGAAAAATGTATGTTTTATAAAAAGAAACATTTAAATAAAAATAAGGCATTATACTTTGTAAAATAAAAAAAATGATAAAATGAAAGAATAAGTGTGGATCATGTACTAAAATATATATTTTTCACCTAAAATTTTTTATAAAAAAATGATATAATGATCAATTTTTGAAGTGAAAAAAAATAACTATTACAAAAAAATATTAATTTAATGGAAATAGGCATGTTATGTTTTATCTAGTCTGATAGACTTATTAATACCAAAGACCCCATGGGATGTGTACTATCCCATATAGTTTAGAGAAAGGGGATTAAATTTGGTTTAGTGGGATAATAATCCCATATTTAAAATCCAATCAAATATGAAATGATATGATATTATTTATCCAATTTCAAGTCATGCCATGAACCAAAGACACCCTAACTCTACATTTCATATCCATACTTTTTTTTTTTAACACAAGGAAACATACTTTCAACTGCCTAAAATAGACATGTGCATTCTTTACCCTCATTTGATTTAATTCAAGCTATTGTTAGTGCCCACATGTTAATATTGGCATCATAAAAGTTTGCCTCATCAAAAGGACACCGGCCCTCAACATGGCACCAATAAATAGGCTAGCGCGCAGACGGAGTAGCTTAGAACCAAAACTAGATGTGTATAAGAGACAGCTGTCGTTTTTTCCAGCAAGTACTATCACTAAACAGATCCGTGTTGCATAAAAAAAACGAATAAAAGGTACATGAAGACCCCTATAGCCAAAAGAACCCAACTTACAAATACTCATCCATACAAGTTAAAACAATGGTGGCCTCTGTCTATTGTAACAAAATATCGAATAACCAGCAAGCTATTTTGGCATGCTAACTTAAGCACAATAGACCCCTTGCTAGAAACCATCTGTGCATTGCCGGTACTAAAGGTGCATTCCACGTCAATGTCTGACTCTGACCAAATTTCGTATCATTTAGTTTCTTAGAAGATTCCACCTTTATCTAAGTGGTTTTCCTTGTTTTGCAAAAAGCCAATACAAGAAAAGGATGTACATGTACTCAAAACTATCTTTTCATACTTGGAGGTTGGATGTTTGTCTAGTCGCCTTTACAACTCTCATCTTTTCCTTGGCATTCCTTGTACCCTTCCTTTTATTGTTCACATTTCTTCTTGAGAAACGAGTCCAAGCCCAACAGTAATCAATTCAAAAAAAGTTTTAGATTTCCCAGCTTGCAGTTTGACACTAAAACACATGCATCTATAGCTGAAACATATTCCAACACATTCAAGTAATTAAAGCATATAGCCAAGGAAACACTTTCCAACACATTCAGAGTAAAGCATTATAGCAAAGGAAAATATACAGAGGTCTAAAACATATAGAAGAGCACCTAGCCTAGGCGAAATTTCAGTCTTGGCACCTTTCCCCTGAAAAAACTCATGATCAAATTAACAATACCAACAGGTAAAAAAGATGAAGCATAGAGGAAAGAAAAAATCCGAAAAGGTACAAAACATTGACTTATGGGTATTCCATCATGCCACCTTTAAAAGCTTTTACAATCTCCATCAAGGGGGCTCCCTTCCACCCATTTTCCGCCTTTTATTCCATGAAATGAAATGTCAAGTTCAAGAATAGTTTCACCAACTAATGCATAATAATTCAAATTAGTATCACATCAAGAATGAACTGGCAAGAAACAAATGCCATTTTCTAGTAACAAACCAGAAGTGAAACCTATGGAGTTGTAAATAGAAAAATGAATGGACAAAATGAAGAAGAATACACAATTCAAATTTCAAACTACTAAAAAGAGAAGTAAATTGATGTGTAATGCTGTAGTAGTAGTGCACCAAGCAACGAGAGAGTCAACTTTTGGAGGTCACTGTTTACAAGATAAATGTGCCTGCATAAAAAGGTTTCCAGTTGCTATCAAAATTTTATATACAAGAAGCCACGCAAAATAAGTACAATGTATATAACAGTTCTTTTGGCTAAGCATGCAAAATGTGCAAGACTTTAACAATTTATTAGCATAGTTGTAGCTTAAACTCCAAAAATCTGTCATTCCTCAAAAGCAAAGAAAGACAATCAATCAACTAAATAAGAAGCCATTATAGTTATTAGCGTGGTCATTGTTTTCTCAAAGAAACACATGCAATTAGGCCATTACTTCTAGTTCAAACAGCACCAGTTAATGAGGAATTCAATGAAACCAGAACCCACCACCAAAAGCAGATGGTTGAAATTGTACATTCAGTTCACAGTAGCAGTCTCCATTTGATCGAGCTCACCTGCTCATAAGAGGTGAATGCCTCCCTAAGTCATCAGAATCTGGATTTTTCTGCACAACCGCATCACCCAAAAGACTCTGGCAATGCCCCAATAGATCCCAATCTGTTGTTGTCTGAGGTTCTGAAGATGATGGCATCTTCCCATTTGAATATAGTGGTTGAGGCAACAATTCAAGCCCAATTTTAATCTGTGAATAATGTCTGAATATATTAAATCCTCTGGCATATTTTTGTAGAAAACACTACCACAAGAATAAGATGGCGATGGAGAAAAATCAGAATTTAGGCGTGCCACGTCAGAGATAATTTTAGCTTTGCCTATAACCACATGAATACAAGCAATAAAGTCATTAAAATACCTTAGTATAGGAAATTAAGTAGTAACCAAGATAATCAGCAACTAAACAAGAACTAAGCTAAATTCGAATGTCTGTGTCCAGAATCCGCAGTGCTCCTAAGCCCCTCCAACCTACCTCTGTAACAAGAAGCTCTCTTATGCATGTGCCTGAACAATACCTGAAACAAAGTATCAGGAGTACATCGCATACAACAATCCAATCGACCCCACTATACAAGAAAAAACAAGATCTCTGAACATGTTTCTATCCTACAAAATACTGGCATTTCCATTCAAAACAGGTCTCAACGGTATCATTTTTACAAATTCCTGCTTACATACCAGGGAATATAATACTACATCAAATTAAGTATTATTTGGAGTAACATTGAAGTGGAAAAATATGAAAAAAAATTGCAAACAATTATGTACATTTATAATGCACGAGTTTATAAATTTGTCTTACATCCATCTATAGAGATATCAATTTGGTGAATTTGGCTAATTTATACATATAGTTATGTGGATACATACTTGCCTCTGAAGGATCAATTCAGTTTTCATCACTTTACATGCATACATACATACATATTGATGCAGTCAACAAAAGTCCCAAGAAATAGTAAAATCAAAGATTTTCATAATTACTTTCAATCATTCTTTATGGACTCTTTGGAAGACAATAAACATTTCTGGAGTCAAATAAAAGTTTTAATAGAGTTTATTTAAATAGGAATTTGTCAGTTTTTATGGTATCAAGGTTTTTTATGATTTTTAGTAGTTACAAGTATTTTAGTAATTTAGCTGTTCTGAAAGAAATTTTCTGATTTTAGTATTTTAGTAATTTTAGTATTTTGTCTTAGAGTTAATTTAGGACTTGGTTTCTATTTGAGTTTAGGAATAGAGTTAAGTTAGAATTGTTCATTCCTTAGGAAACAAGAGGTAATTTTAATCAAAATAAGATTTGTTTTTAGAGTTTATAAATAATATTGTTCTCCACAAAGAGAAGACGGTTTTCAGTTTTATAAAGTTTCTTGCAAACATATTTGTCTTCTTTAAGGGTTGTATGATGTAATCTAGCCTTGGGTGTAATGCCTAAAGGTGCCTAGGGGTGATTCCTAGTTTTCCTAATTTGTTCTTCGCTTAATTTTTAGATTTCCAGCAAGCTTTCCTTTAATTTTCTGTTCGGAATTTTTTTTTTCTGTGAATTTTCTGCAAGTTTAAAGCCTTAAATCTATTCTACATAAGTTTGACGGCCCAGCGCACAACTTGTGCTGCGTCAATTTGGTATTAAAGCCAAAATCCTGATTTTTGTTCCCTAGTTTGCTACATATCTATGGTTGCAGAATATTTTGATGGCATCCCATATTTTGATGGCTTAAGTCATCCTAGAATATTTCACCATTGGCTTGATTCTTTGGATATGTTAAGCAAGTGGTATGTGCTTTAGTGTCACGAAAGTCAAATTTCTGAAGTCAAAACTAAGTTGAAAAGTTTATTTGTGGTAGTACTAGGTGAAAGCGCGGTGAAATAATAGATGGATATAAATGCCCATTAAATTCACAATGCAAAGCAAAAACCTTCCATAAAGATCTCAATTTTGTTCACTGCAAGTTGTGGAACTTATTTCAATCCCACTTATGATCAATCTTCCTATTCTAGCCATACATGGATGTAAACAATCTCAATCTAAAATTCCTAGTTAGCATAAGAAGACACAATTCTCCACCTAATGAACAAATTAATACTCCCACTCGTTAATATCATGCAAACATAATAAAACACAAATTCATCTACAAGTTAAAATCTTAAAGTAACTAACTAAAATGAAGGAGTTTGCCGTATTTGTTATCAAAGTCGAAACTGAAGACCTCTATCCCATTGCTTTGTGCCAACTCAAGTATAAACCCGTGATAATGTATTCAAAATTAGTTCCTTTTGAATACCTCAGTATATGCACAAAGCACCACAAAATTTGCAACTTTGGAGCAAAGAAAATAAATGCGGGTTTCAGTATTATGTAATTAATCATTCAGTTAAAGTTCAGACCTTGAGAAGATGGAGAAGTAGTGAAATAATGTAATTTTTCCATCTAATCTGTAAACTTAAAGAAACCAAACCACTTTTACTATTCTTCCAGCATCAAGTTGGATACAAGCATCAGAAAATGCATAGATCCTGTCAATTAAGAACCCTTGCTAAATGGCAAAACCTTCATTTTTTTTTTTTTTTAATTCTAGCAATCTTTGATTACAGTGTACTCCGTGGTATTTTCTATTCAAAAAAATTCCCAAACCAAAATTTTTTCTTACACATACATTCAAATTCTTTAACAGTTTTGTGCAAAATTATAAAGAATTTTCAAGAACCATATGAGTACGTAAACTAACAAAAGCATCAAATGTAGTCTTCTTTCAAAGTTTTTCTCTAGCAAATTCTTAAGCTTGATACTTACCCAAAAAATCTAAAGCTTGAAGGACCTAGTAGTCAAGCCATCACTAAGTGTAAAAGTACCTACAATTGAGGTTGCAAACAATACAGCAAAGGAATTATCATCACACTAATGGAATAGTAAAAGGATTAGTTCATTTAGGAAGAGGTATATGGAACTCAAACATGTTGACATGCCATTTTTATTCCAACCACACAACTTGGATGCAAAAACTAAAACATTAGTAACTCAACTGTTTAAACAAAGACCACTAATTTAATATCATTTGTAATTGTTATGAAAATATATCTAACAAACCCACAGAATTAACCTAAACACTGTAATAAAGATACAAATCAACCTTCAAACATGGAGAAACTAAAGCTTTACATCTAAACCACATTCTACGAAAAAAAGCAAACAAATGCCATTTTAGTTAATTACAAGTTTAGATGTGTATAAGAGATGTTGGAAAAATCTAAAACTGCATTAAGGACATAGAAGCAAAAAAACTTTCCAACTTTTTATAAGTTTTAAGTTGAACTCAAAAAATACTCTCTTTTTTTTTTCCAAAAGCATAACATGCGCATAAAATATCTACATTTCAACAAAATAGATCTACAACCAAAAACCTCATGTTCTAATGAAAAATGGCACAAAATAGAGAAGAAAAAGATACCTATTCTTGTTGTTAGGAACTTGAACTATTTTTGTGAAGATCTCTAATGTTGCATCTTTCCTTGCAATGAAGATATATATACATATATATGTATATACATATATATATATATATATATATACACACACACACACACATACACATATATAAAAAAACAAACGAATTATACTAAACAGAGAGATTTTGGATTAAGGGGGTAACCTAGATGCAAGTTAGTATAAAGGCCAAGTCAATCTATGACATCAACACATAATCAATGGTGTCCCTTGCAAAGGGCATTCACTATTTAAAGAAACCAAACAACAAAGATATACCAACATAATGGAAAAATTAAAAATTAAAAAAAAAAAAATTACCATTTTTTAGTGTAAAACCATAATCTATGATCAACGGTAGCTCATTAATGCAAATATGATGACAAAAATAGATTATGAAAGGATCAGCCATCGGAGTTTTCTTCTTATATAGGTTGATTGGTGGAATTTTCTTTTCTTGCTCTAGTATCTATTTTCATAATCTATTTTTGCCGTCGCATTTGCAAACAGAGTACACAGAGTTTGAAGTGAAAGAATTACTATGCTTAGGGAATATAGTTTGGCCACGGTGTCCAGATCAACTCACTTGCAAGAATAGTGTATCAGTCCCTCATATGTTTTTCAAAACTTTTCCATCAAAAATGTTTTTTAAGCATATTCTAATATAGTTTTAAAAAGAATTTGCAGCTAACTACACAACCAAATTGGAGTACGACCTAACATGGTAATAGGTGGATTTCAGTAATTAACAAGCAATGGTGAAATCATAAAACAATTAGCTTAGGTAGCTTGCAAAGTGAAACAGAAATGCAAGTTCCTGTCATTATTGGATCATGTAATTATTGGATCATGTAAATTAATTAAACAGTGTATCATTAAGACATTTAAGGGGATTAAAAATGTTTCAGATATGAGCATGGCATGTAATAGATTCATACAAATTCCTAACTAGCAAAAGCATTATTCACATCAACAAAACTAGTAGGATCTAATTACTCTTAAACTCCTAAAGCTAATCAATAAGAAATTCAAAAGAAGAAATAAAATTTAAACCAATCGAGCAGATGTGGAAAGAGTAGGTTTTGCAATAGTTCCACCAATTGCTATATTTCTATTGTACCTTAGAATGACTTCTGCAGCAAAATCAAACTCAAAGAATAAACGTGTTTCCTGCACATTGCTAGAGCAATTTAGATTAGATTTGAAACACAATAGTTTGTTCTTCTAAAACCATTTATTACACCATAATTAATCTCACCATTAGTCATTATATTTCTAAATCAAAAAAATTATAAATTTTTTGTGAAACAAAAATACATATTTCTCCTGTCTCGGAAAAGAAATGGAAAAAAATCTTAGACATAAAAACACATAAAAATCCAGAAATAATCCAAATTTTGTCACTTCTGGGAACATGGATCTTATTTAAGAAGAAAACTAACCCTTCATTTGTGCAAGATAATTACGAAAAATCAAAATACATAGAACAATCAATCTTTAAAATTGAATTAATATCTCCATTTGTGCAACTCCACCTACTTTGCCATTTTTTCCTTCTGTCCCTTCTTTTTTTTTCGTTATGATAATTTAGTCCAACGGAAAAAGTATACATAATGAACAAAAACTTAAAAAATACATAAATAATTTAGAAAAATTATAAAAAAAGAAAAAGAGGAAATACCTTGTCAATTCCAACAGGACCCAAAGAATATTTGACAATATAAGCCACTGCTCGATAAAACATCACTGAGAATTTCCACCAAACCTAAAAATCATCAAAGGAAAAACAAACAAGTTATATTCATAATATTCAACTATATTTACAAAAATAAAAAATAAAACAGAAAAAGTTATCACTTTGAGCACATACGTGGACTGGATGTTGCCAAGGATATCAAGAGTTTGCAGCAATCACCATTTAATTTCTCAAAAAGAAATCTAAGAAAATAATAGAAATCTTAGATCGGGGCTTGAGTTGACACAGGAGATTCACACTCAAAATATCAGTAAAAAAATTAAAAGAAAAACAAAGAAAATATAGAAGAGATTAGATCGTGACAGATCAGGTCGGAAGATAAAAAAGAAAAAGAAAAAATATAGAGAGAAGAGAAGATTGGTGGTGGTTGGAATAAAGATCTGTTACCAGAATAGCAAAGGAAGAAAGTAAAGGATGATACTAAGAGAAGAAGATGGGAAAAAGAAAAGAGAAGAACAAATAAGAGAAGTAAGGAGAGAAGGGAGATGAAAGAGCAGTGGCGCACAAAGTTTTCTTTTTTTTAGTAAAATTACTACTATCAAAATTTGATAAAAAGACATTTGAGTACTAAAATTAACATTATAGCATTTATATAAAAATGAACCTACTACTATGAAAGTTCAATAAGAGGACCTTAGTGTACAAAATTAATATTACATAAAATCATATCAAAATTCAACTTCGAGCAAGTTGTCTAGTTTAATAATAACAAACATTGTTCGCGCTAGTGCATCCCTAAATTGTGTCCAATAACTGTAAAACAATGCCTATTAAGTCAAAATTGCTGCTTACGAACTCTATCATTCTCATAATGCAAAGATCTATCTTTTATGCTATTCTAAAATCAAAACTAGGTTCCTGAACTGTATGTTTCTCATGCCACCAAACTACTAATGTAGCCATGGTAACTAGATGATATCCTACAATGGATATTACTTTTGTTTTTGTGTCTTACATTCTCTTCTCTTCATTTTGATCCATATCCTACAATAAAAATGAAACAAAGATTAACACAAGGTACATTTCAATTTAAATTTAAAACTTTTACGCCCTATTATTCTGTAACAATTGAGCAAGATAACGAATCTATCAATTGAACTACACATTAACAGCTCCTTACGTAAATCAAAAAAATACATCATAAGAAAATGTGTATTTCAACAATTAATTATTTTAGCCGCCATACGCTGATTCATTTGATTACACTCCCATTAGCCTGCTGCCCCTATAATCATTTCAATGTGCATTACGTTCTACACAAAAACACAAAGTATCTCACTCTAATAGTGTTTGCTATCAAAGTATTGTGAAAGAATTAACGTTAATTCTTGGTATTATGAGTAAAGGAATTAGAATTAATTCCTGGTATTAGATAAAATTTTGTACGTAAATCATTTAGCGTATGTCTTTTTCCACAAGTTTAGTTGGTATTCTAGGGAGAAACTCTTTAATAGCTAAATGCCATCTCCCAAGTGAAGTGAGGGGTATGGGAAAACAACAAAGTCAACAAACACATCAGGTGTTTCACACCCTAAAGAATTATAATAAGTGATTTGAAATTTATCAAGAGTAAAAAAAAAAAAAAAAAAGCCAACACAAACATTGCAATTAGTACATAACTGTACTAACAATAATTCCTTAAATAAGGGGGACATAACAGTACTAACACAATGAAAAGAGGGTGTACACAATAGTACTACTAAAACTTCCTTGAAACATTGAAATTAGTAGCCTCAAACACAACCAACCGCTGATGCATCTTTTAGTACCTTTTTCAAGGAAATAAAGTCAAAATCCAACTACTGGCATAGTGTTTAAATTTATTGAGAAATGCTTATTGGCTTCAAGATAAGATAATTAAATAAAAGTCTTATGTTTAAAAATTTCTTTAGAAGTAGAGCATTAGAACACAACCCACTGACCAGAGTGCACACATTTAGAAACATCCTTTATCACTACTACTACGTGTTTAAAGAAAAAAAAAAAAAAAAGCAAAAACCAATATATCATAAAAAAATATAGAAGGTTCATATACAGGAAAAAAAAAAAAAAAAAGTAAAAAGTATTATGTAAAGTACAAATGCGTGTATATTGAATTGAGCTAACCTAGAACAAGAACTAGTTTTTACTTGAAAACAAACTTTTGTAATGTTATTTTCAAGAAGTAAGAAGTGGGAATTTGCAATCTTTGCTTATTATTATAATACTCAGTGCAATTTTTAATGTTGAATTATTTGGCTTTTCATTTTGCAAACAATGATTTAGTCTTTAATGTTTTTTTTTCCACATAATTAGACAACCTCATAGCCAAATCTGGCAAAAAATACTATAATGCAAGGAAAAAATTTCTTTGAAACACTTTAAGGCATATGCAAAACATGGGAGGTTCATCAGCCCAGTCAAAACTCAATCACAACTTTTTGTCTCAGGGAATAACACGCACTTCCAAAACAAGGAAGCATTCATCAACTAGGCTATCAATGCTGTGATTTGTGTTCCTTAAATCAAGAAAAAGGAAGAAATTCATTTATCTTAGACGTTTTTCTATTTAGTAACCATGAATCTCATGAGTCTAGAAATGTAATGAAAAGCACCTATATTCGTAGTTTAATCCAACTCGGGTTTCAATGTCTATTATAAATATCCTTCTGATCTCATTTTATACACATATATGGTCAAACTTACAGAAGTTTTAAAAAATTGGTATTTGACCCACTAATAAGATGCTTATTTCCATAATTGTCTTTCAATTCAGATACAAAATTTGTTACTTGGAGATTTTGGAGTTTCAAATTTTGAGATGACTTGTGAGAGAAATTAATGTTGAAATATGAATTTAATGCTGTCTCTTATCTTTGGGACTTTCATGAATGGTAAAATAGGTAAATCTTGACCTTTAAAAATTTGCCATTTTAAGGTCTTGATAAATAATTTGGGACAAACCAAAATAGAAAGAGTGACATATAAAATGGATCTTTGTAAAACAGAGGGAGTACTTGGATTTCCATCCCATTGCAGTTCCAACTCCATAACAATTTCCCCAACATCAACATCAACATCAATTCTTCTATTCATTTACCTAATTACTGTTCAAGAAAGCTAAAATGGACAAAGAACCTATATAAACAAATCATGCTTGTTATAGTGAGCAATGTTGTAGCTAGAACAATATAGTTCGCTCACATAGTAACATCAAGTATATAAAATAATCTACTCATTAGTCTAAGTATAAAAGAGGTTCCACTTATAGGCTATATAACTATTTTTTTGGCTTAACCATCGGTACCTTGGTAGGGGATGCCACTCTCATGTTTTATTAATAAAATTTTGAAATAACAAGGAGGGGGACGTAATACTAATACCTCTTGGAAAAGTACAATCAAACCCTAATCTGGCTAGGCATTTTCCTAGAAACTCTAAGATAAGAACAAGACGTCTTGTCTAGTCTTAGAATTCCTTTGGCTAATCTAGGCAAAGACAAAAAAAATCATTAGATGAAATTACATTTTTCATCACAACCTACATTAGCTACATAATTTGCATGTTGATTTCCTTCTCTAAAGTTGTAGGAAATAGTGTGATCCAACTCTTGCATTTCTGCTGCAATTTGTTGTGTGATTTTATCTAGCTGCCAAGGAATCTTGATCTTTTTTTCCATGATCTGCAAAGCAACCATTGAGTATAATTCAATCTCGAATTTCTTAAGGTTTAAACTATTGCAGAATCTCAGCCCATCTAGAATAGCCATATGCTCAGCATAAAGATTGTTATGTAAACCTGTATAAAATGAAGAAAAAGCTGCCTTTAGGTTTCCTTTTGCATCTCGAATTGATCCACCACCAGTAGCTAAAGCAGGATTACCTCAAGAAACTCCATCTGTGTTAAGCTTATAGTAAGCCGGTTGAGGAACTGTCTAGCTAACTAAATAGAAAACCTTCATTTGTTGTTTATGATGTAATGTGATCTCCAAGAAGTTACTGTAATCTTCTTCCCTTTAACACACAACTGTAAAAGGAAAGGCTTGGGAAATGGAGCTGATCATCCAGTAATAGCAGTCTTTACCTTAGCAACAGTTTGAACTTTTCCTTCAACAAAACTGATGCACCTTGCTTTCCATATCTCCCAACATATAATGCTGGGGAGAATTCTACAAAGAATACCATAAGCTGTTGATTTAATAGATTGTAACCACTATGCATTGACTAAGTGTATCCACTGCCATATTCGCATGTAAAATCCTGCCAAAATGCTCCCAAATTTGAGCTGCCAATGTACTGTCCTTGAAGAGATGTTGAATGGTTTCTTCAGAGTTACAAAATTGACAACATTAGGCTATAGAAACCCTATATGTCTTATAATTTCATTAATAGGCTAAGCATCATTCAACAATTTCCACATGAAAATGGAAACTTTAATAGGTAATCTCTTATACCAGATCATTTTCCTGGAGAACATAGTGGCTTTGTGATCCTTAATGATCTGGAAAGCAGAAGAGACTATGAATTCTCTTATTATTTGAGGTCCCTTTCCATGCAATGTGATCTCTACCTTGAGTTAATTGAACTAATTTTCCTGCTAGTAAATTCATGATAAAGTTTGGCATTGAAGCTAGGATAACACCCTTACCCAATCTTGTCCATCCAGGGATTAGCAATAGATATGTTAAAGATAGGCTATGTTAACTATATGAGAATGGAATTCAAGTAGTTAAAGCCATCATAATTCTAACATAGTCAAGTTAAAAACAGTAAACTCAATTTAACTATCGAATACTTTTTCACTCCTATCAAGTCTATTTTTGTTTTGTAGTATCGTCAACGTTTGACTTATACAGCACACTTGGAAAACTAGTGAATCAGTTCACTTTTATTTAACAAAGATTTCTTTTATCGATTTTTTAGGGCCATTTCATTTTCAGTTTAATTCATTCCATTCTCCAACTTGCTACTGCATCATATTGATTATAAATATCAATTTACATGGACTACTTAGATTAATAATGGATTATCAACAGTGTTGAATGTTGACGTTCGACTATCTTATGCAAGCAATACAAATATACTAATCTATGGAGGAAAAAGTCAGAAGAAAATGAAACTAAAATAAAATACACATAATATAAGTTTTTGCATTTTGGGCATTTTTTTCCAAAATTATCAAACAAAGAAATTGCAAATAACATCAATAATTCACATTAATAGGTCATATAAAAATTGATAAAATAACTAATTCTCTCTTAAAATTAATAATAGTATCCACTACAACAAAATGGTGAAAAAAGAAGAAGAAGAAGAAGAAGAAGAAGATGAAATGCATATAGCACATTTTTCAAAACCTACCACATTAAACATATTAGTTATGATTATGATTGATAAAGGAGAATCATACCTTTAAAAGAAAGGGTTTCAGAACCCTAGACTTAGCAGTTGAAGAAAAACTTTTGAAAACCTTGATTTGAGGATATCATTTGAGTTTCATTGAGGTTATCTCAAGGGCGTAAGGAGGTTATACACAAGCATTGGAGGTATATATAGCGACAAGCAGAGATGATGGCAAACGACAACCATGGTGCAGAAAGCGAGACTCTCTGGCGATTGGGTATGAGAGAGAAGCAGAGAACATCATAGTGGAGAAAAAACAAGACTGATTATGTTTTCTTCAATTATTTATACTTGACCCCATTTATTAATTTTACCCAGATTAAGATCCGTGTATGACCTAGATTTGGGGACTGGGCATCAAAATAGAATTTTTGGGTCTAACCGAATAATTAAACCTATGGAATTGGTCTCCCTTAGAATTGGATTTGATTCTAATTCAATTGTGAAAATCATTACCCAAACAGCAGAATGGGAATTGGGCCTCCAATTCCAATTTCATGGCCCCAATTCTAGGGAATGAAACGCACCCTTAACTCTATAGTTGTTGCTCTTTTATTATTTTAGCCTATAAACAGAGGACTTTAAGAGAAAAGGAATATACTTTCTTTCTAAATATCTTTACATTTTATGTCCTACCGTGTTGTTGCTTGTTGAACAAACATGGTTAAGGTATAAGCTTGTCAAGATTGGTGAGATGGAGTGATATTTGCTTTCTCTTTTCTTTATGAGTGAAGTGCTTGCCATTCTATGATGAACACTAGGGGTGTCTAAACCCAACCCAACCCAAATGAATTTAGGGTTAAATAGGGTTGGTTATTGAGTTTCAGGTTATGAACTAGGTTACCCGAACTTAATTGGGTTGGGTTAGGTTGGGTTTTGTTTAAAAAACAAAACCTAACCCAACCCAATAACCCACTAACCCAAATATAATTTACTTATAATTTTTTTTTTCATTATTTTCTTTTTAATATCATCTAATTTATAATCTTTTTCCTTTCATTCTTGACACAACATTCATCTAACATATTATATAATTTTCCCTTCTCATACTTGATATAATCATTTCATTTTTTGACAAAAATATATTTTGTAATAGATACTCTTACAATAATATTTTTATTTTACATTTTTGAGATTTTAACCCAAATAAACCCGAAAACTCAAGTATTTACCCGCCTGAGTACACTTGGGTTGAGTTTATTTGGTTTTCTATATTAGTTGAATGGGCTGAGTTTTAAATTCTCAACCCAAAAACTTGATAACCCAAACCCAAAAATCCCAACCCAAGTACCCAACTCATGAATACCCCTAATCAACATGATAAAAAGTGGATCAAACATGAACATGGCATAATAAGAAATGGGTCCCACATAACACGACACGAAATGAAAAATGGGTCAGAAATGACACGACCCATTACCACCCCTAAGACAGTGGGAACCTCTTATAAAATTTTATTATGTATGGTGACTTAACTTAATATCCAAAGAGGTCCTGTAACAAAATACATTAGACGAGGGTTAATTTGTGTGTTTTGTACGTCTAGTGTCATGTTAGGTTTTTGCTTTAATTTTTCTCGGGATGAGCAAAATACTAAGTTGGCGGAAGTTCATATCGTTATATAAAGAGTTATTTTGCTACTCTTTTGGACTTAGTTTTTAGACTTTTAGTTCCATTTTGTTTGTTTTTGTGGTGTTATTTCGTAATGTTGGTATTAAATAGGCTTTTACGTGTTTAAGGGGTTTTTAGTAGTTATTGTTTTTTAATTGGGAAAATAATTGGCTATTTATATTTTGTTTATCCTCTTTGGACAGGTTAAGTGTAGGTATGTCTTTTGCGAAATTTGATGCGTGCAGAAAGGAGTTACAAATTTAAAAAGAAGCTGATTTTGGATGGTTAAGACCCCCTCATCGTAGTGAGGTGGACAAAGAAGAAAAGCCTCCCTGCAGCGAGCCTCATGAATCAAAAAACAAAAGGGTTTCTTGTCATGGCGAGGTGTCTTAGTATAAATCTATTCGCCACGGCAAGGGTACCCAAGAAGGCCTCGAAGTCTTTCAATATTTTTTTTGCAGCTATTTATTGTAGTCAATAGTAAGAGTGAGTAGTGAGGAGTTAGTAGTGGTAGAGAGGCAGTAATATTGAGCAAGCACTACGGTTTCTTTCTCTTTCGAACTACAAAACACTTTTAGATATACGTCTTAATATTGTCTCAGTTCAAACTAGTCCATTTAAATTATTTGTACTTCATATTACCATGGATTGTTCTGAAGATCATATGGAGATCTTTGGGATATTTCTCATTAATTGATATAGTAGTTTCTCATGTCCTTTCAAGATTCTTACACTTTATTAATTTGTGGCTTTAATTAATTTTAGTTAGAGTAGAAAGATTGAATCTTTTCAAATTAACCATAGTTAGATCTAGTTTAACGCTTTGTTCATTTCCTAGTTTTAGATCAATCAGGTGTTAAACTCAAATCATTCTTTTCTTAATTAATTTTTTAGCTTAATTGCTTCCAATAATCTTTAATTTATTTGTCTAATATATAGATTTAATTTCTTTCATTTTCATTTCATAAAAATCCAAAAACACCTTTAATTGTGATCATCTAAATAGCGATTAGTTCTAAGTATTTGGTAATTGTTTGTTACTCGTAAGAACGATTCCTATTGTTATACACTACTATATGACCTATGCGATTGACCTGTGGAAACGAGTGAGAGTATTGGTTATAGAGGTAAATAGATTTGACAAGCATAACTAACTAATAGTTCCTTTACATTTTCATATGTTTATAGGGAAGCTAATCATATAGCTGATTTTCTTGCAAATGAGGGTATTATTTCAAGAATGTATCTAGAGTATATCAAAATTCCATTCCTACTAAAACTGGGGGAATGTTATTTTGGATTCTATAGCCTACACTAATATTTGATTTTGTAAGACATGATTCTATTTTCAAAAAATATCCACTATACTAGTGGTTTGATTAAAAAAAAGAACAAGGATCTCCAGAGTGATTCCTTTGATCTAAAAAACCACCAGAGCTTCAACAAAAAACTCCTAATTATATTAGACAGATTCTCAATCCTAGTCAACTCTCCTTCAAAGGGCAACAAGTACTCTTGCAAAAAATTCAATAAAGTGTTCTACCAAAAGAATATTCCCCTCAAAAGAAATTGGTAAAACTTTTTTTTATTTCCTTCTCTACAGAGTTTGGAAGAGCTAACAAAGCCAACAGACATAATGGAATAGAACTAAGAACATGTTCTATTAACTGAAACCCTAGTTCTAGAGATAAATTCTTTAACCTCCAGCCTGAAATTCTTTAGTTAATCTTCTCAATAATAGGCTAAACAGCTCCATCTTCCTAAATTGGACATTCTAAACAGGGAAAAGAAAGAGCCGTTTTGTGAACTGTGTTATCCTTTTTGTTGCCCTCCCTATAACTACAAAGAGCTTAGAAGACACCATGAAGCTACTCTTTGCTTTGTTAATCTTATGTCCGTGATTGTTTTCATAATCTTTCAAGAAAGACAATAAAGATTGCAAAGACTTCTTGTTTCCATTCAAAAAGATAACCACATCATTAACATAAGATAAATGTGTGACTGGAGTGCAATGTCTTGAAGTAGAGAAGTATTTAATACTACTAGATTCAGATAACCTATTTAGCCATATGGAAAATAGATTTCCTAAAAGATAACATTTCCATATCCTGCATTATCTAAATAGTGATGCGTTTTAATTCCTTGATACTTGTCAAGCAAATCCTTGTGGAAACAATACATACTTCCACTAGCTACTATTTGATCCTATCCAGATTTGTAGGATCTCATCAAGTTAAGTTAATTGAATTAGGCAAATTTTATAACTAGATTCCATACCCATCAAATGGAAATAAACTAAATTTATTTTTATAATTTTTTGTCTTGTTGCTAATGTTTTAATTATTTTTTCAGAGAGCATGAATGAATGAGCTGGTCAACTTAAGTCTAATAAGTTCTGATTATATTTAAGGGTAAATTTCACTTAAACCCCCTATGATATGGGTGTTTCCACACTATCCCCATATGGCTTAAAAACCTATAAAAAAAAAACTCTTGTGCTTTTGGTTTAACTACCCAATTGACAGAAGATTTGAACCAATCACCGGTGGATGAACAAAATTTTTGTCAAAAAATCCAAATTACTCAATCAAGATTTGAACCTTTGTCTTCTTTAACAAATAAGAACTTATGTAGGAGGTTCCTACTAATTGGTAACATACCTTTTTTATGCCTATTTAATCCTTTAAATACTTTTATTGAATGTAAAGTCCTAAAAGTATTCTTCCCTTTCTAGGATTTTATTTAACACTCCATTCTTTTTTTCTTTTCTTTTTTTTTTATTAGCTAACTACTGAAACTTTGTTGGGATGCACTACTCCTAAATTTTATTAATACATGATAGTGTAAAGATTACAAGGAAGAGGACAAGACCAAAATCTCATACAAAAATTAGCACCATAATATAGAGAGCTATTGGAATAAAAATTAAAAACTTTTAAACCGCACTGAGGAAACTTCCCCTTTATCCAGACAAAAAATTCCCTCCATCACAATAGGATAGTGAGAAGGAGAGAAGGATTGTGAAGAGGCTGTCGCGCCCGACTGAGTCGACGGTTTAAAAGTTTTTAATTTTGTAAATCGCCACGTGTGGTGCTCGTGAAATAGGTGATTGAATGCAAAAATCCTACTTACAATTAGATACAAACATAAATTACCTACTTACTATTACAAATAAAATGAATCACCTATTTACTATTACATAACGGGGCCTTCAATGCGACTATGAATTGTATAAAAACAATCTAAACTAGGAAAACAAGATGAGTCGCCACCGGTGTGTTGGTGCGCCGGGACACAAAAAATACATCAAAATTTAAAAAGAAAATAAACCCTAGTTTAGATTGACTCCTGGTCCACGTAACTCAAGAAAATGAGTTCGGGAATCCTGTTGTAAAATGGGAAGGTTTGGGATTCATTTGAATTTCCTCGGCACCCACTTTACGGCGTTGGACCGGTTGCGTGATTTTATCGCACGCGCTTTTCAATTTTAACGCCATTATTGCCGGCTTTGTAGCATACGTGTGCTTTGAGATAGTTTAAAAGTAATAAAATATGTACATGTTACATGAGGAAACGAAAATAAGTGGTAAATATTAACATTGAGTAGATTTAGGGCCAATTAAAAGTTGCACACATTGAGCTAAGAGAAGACATAAATCCTATATCTGATACACAACGAACATTAAAATAAGAGCACAGGTCATCAACCTTATGAATCTTAAATTGTGCAAGACTCAAAGTCTATTCACAATTTAAGACTCATAAGGGCAAAACAGTAATTTCACAATCAAGGGTAATTAAAACGCAAGCTAAAATGCCAAACAAAAATCAAAGTAAAAACTTGGTGATTATTGGCATAAAACATGTAATTTGGAAGAAATTTGAAGAAAAAAAAAGAATATTAAAGAAAAGTCCTTAAGGGCCTAAATGTAATTTAAAAAAAATTATTTGAGGGATAAAAATGCAGAAATCCGATATCTGGAGGGCCAAAAAGTAAATAAAATTTTTTCTGAAATTTTGAGATTGGCCGATTAAAAAATGGGACGTCTCTTATGACGTGGCGCACTCTGGTGGAGCCACGTCACGATGACGTGGCGCAAATCTGGTGGAGCCACGTCGTAGATGACGTGGCGAAATCTGGTTGAGCCACGTCAGATGCGTGGCGAAATCTGGTTGAGCCACGTAACAGATGCCGAGGGGAATATCTTTTGGTTGAGCACCTGTCTCAGATGCCGTGGCGAAATCTGGTTGAGCCACGTCACAGATGACGTGGCGCAATCTGGTTGAGCCACGTCACAGATGACGTGGCGCAATCTGGTTGAGCCACGTCACAGATGACGTGGCGAAATCTGGTGGAGCCACGTCACAGATGACGTGGCTAAATCTGGTGGAGCCACGTCATCGATGACGTGGCTCAATCCGGTGGTGCCACGTCACGGATGACGTGGCGAAATCTGGGGGTGCCACGTCATCGATGACGTGGCACCAAGTGGGCCCTATCAGAAGGGCCTAAATGTAATTTAAAAAAATATTCTCGGGCTAAACTAAAAGAAAACTGAAATATGGGGAGTAAAATGAAAAAAACTTTTCTAACCTTTCTTTTTTTTTTGCAGATTTTGGTGGACTACCAGCCCTTTTCCACCACGATTTTGACCCAGAATATGAACGATTTTGCTTCGGGGTAGAAAAGAAAAGTTGAAGGTGGAGGAACGGTCTACAACTTTGATTCTTTGAGTTTAATCCAGTTCCTCTTCCATCGCTTGAAATCTTCTCATGTGTTAAGAGTCAGGAAAATTGTCTAGACTTAGAAATTTTCTAGAAGTGTATCTCTGGACCAACAGGTTTTTCTACCACGTTTTTGGCCCTCGAAATGGAAGATTTTGCTTTGGGTTTCAAAATGTCTCTTTGAAGTTCTAGGGACCCTATACAACTTTTGTTCTTTGAGCTTAGTCTAATTCCTCTCTCGATCGCATGGAATTTTGGCTCAAATTCTTCTGTTTTGGCAGATTTCTTTTCTCTTAGAATATTCTTTCTCCATGTAAATGTATTCTCCCTCCTTTAGACTGATTTTTTGTGCTTTTAACGAATGGGATTGACCATGTAAAAATGGTCAAGGACCATTCCTTGTCATGTGGAGAGTATGGCCAGCTGAAATTTTCTTATACACATCTAGATGTGTAAATTGAGAGTCAAATTAAATGAAAAATAGGGAGAACTTACGGGACAAAAATAGGTGTCTACGACTTGCCCTCTTTGCCAGTGTTGTATAAGAGACATCGAAGAAACTCTAGGCAAAGATTGTAGACACCGCATGACTGGATGATTCCAATCGTGCAACAAAATTTGCCACATGTCAACCTTAAGCTCATGAGGTCATGGAAGGAAAAATTCACCATCTTGACAAACACACTAGATTCTCTCTCTATTTTGTCTTATGGTATTTAATTATTATGTGTTTTATGTATTTTTGAAATACAAAGAATGAGAGATGTGTATAAGAGACAGACTTGGGAGATGGTGCACTAATTCCCAGTCAAAAGGCAAGTCGTATGTAAATACGAATGAAAACCCGACTTTATGTCATTCGGGGAAAGACATATAAATTAAAATGAAAACCCGAGACATGTCATCGGGGAAAGACATATAAATTAAAATGAAAACCCGACTTTGTGTCATCTCTTATACACATCTAGATGTGTATAAGAGAAAAAGTTTCCCAAAAACTAAACTTACTAATTCCCACAACCGTTTACAGTTTAAATAAAAGTGTACATTCTGGTCATCTCTCAACACGGTCTTAATGTAAAGTTGAAAATTTAGAACCCGAAAATGTGTTTAAGAGGATGCAAATGCTGACCTGAAATTCGTTTATCAGGTTGATGAAATGAAAATGATTTACGAAATTCGTTTATCGGGGATGAAAATACAAACCTGAAATTCGTTTATCAAGTTAAATGAAAATCAAGAACCCGACATTTTCGTTTATCGGGGATGAAAATGCAAACTGAAATTCGTTTATCGAGTTGATGAAAATGAAAATGAGAACCCAAATTTAATAATTGTATCAATAATATAAAATCTGCATCTCATATGAACATGAGATTTCGAAATTCGTTTATCGGGGATGAGATGCAAACCTGAAATTCGTTTATCAGGTCGATGAAAATGAAAATGAGAACCCGAAATTCGTTTATCGGGGATGAAAATACAAACCTGAAATTCGTTTATCAGGTTAAATGAAAATGAGAACCCGAAATTCGTTTATCGGGGATGAAAATGCAAACCTGAAATTCGTTTATCAGGTTGATGAAAATGAAAATGAGAACCCGAAATTCGTTTATCGGGGATGAGATGCAAACCGAAATTCGTTTATCGAGTTGAAAATGAAAATGAGAACCCAAGATAAACGAATTTCGATTTCGGGTTTGCATCTGTAACCTGAAATTCGTTTATCAGGTTGATGAAAATGAAAACCCGAAATTCGTTTATCGGGTATGAAAATGCAAACCTGAAATTCGTTTATCAGGTTGATGAAAATGAAAACCCGAAATTCATTTTATCGGGGATGAAAATGCAAACCTGAATTTCGTTTATCAGAGATGAAACGAGAATCCGAAATTCGTTTATCGGGGATGAAAATGCAAACCAGAAATTCGTTTATCAGATTATAAAAATGTAAATGAGAACCCGAAATTCGTTTATCTGGGATGAAAATGCAAATCTGAAATTCGTTTATCGAGTTAAATGAAAATGAGAACCCAAATTCGTTTATCGGGATGAAAATGCAAACTGAAATTCGTTTATCGAGTTGATGAAAATGAAAATGAGAACCCGAAATTCGTTTATCGGGGATGAGATGCAAACCTGAAATTCGTTTATCAGGTTGATGAAAATGAGAACCCGAAATTCGTTTATCGGGGATGAAAATGCAAACCTGAAATTCGTTTATCGAGTTGATGAAAATGAAAACCGAAATTCGTTTATCGGGTATGAAAATGCAAACTGAAATTCGTTTATCGAGTTGATGAAAAATGAAAACCCGAAATTCGTTTATCGGGTATGAAAATGCAAACCTGAAATTCGTTTATCAGGTTGATGAAAATGAGAACCCGAAATTCGTTTATCGGGTATAAAAATGCAAACCTGAAATTCGTTTATCAGGTTGATGATATGAAATGAGAACCCGAAATTCGTTTATCGGGTGAAAATCCAATAAGAATGACATGCACAAGGAGCCATGCCATTGGGCTTACCCATGAAATGAAGTGTAAAAGGCAACTAGTAATTAACCTTAATCATGACCAGATTGTAAACTGGGACATTAAGCCGTAAACGGTAAATGACAACATTATTTAAACTGAGAGGTTTGACTGGGAATTAGTGCACCATCTCCCAAGTGGTGATTACCTGTGAGGTTGATTGCTTCAGAATTAGGGGTTGGCGTGAATCACCCCTTACGGCAAAATGCCCAGTTTACAATCTGTCTCTTATACACATCTAGATGTGTATAAGAGACATTGGTCTGAAGGATATCCAATCAATAAAAATTTGCCCCAGTGTCGTTGATTTTAGCGTCCACTTTATTTTCATGTACCTGCAGGTACTCAAAATAATGCGATATTGAGCAAAGAAAACTCGAATTGGTCAGTGTCATAACATACAAAAAATGTCAATCTTAGTCTCATTACTATAAGCAAGGTGACCGAGCTCGGTAAGAGACTGCCTACGTTGGGAGATGTACACGGGAATCAGGTCGAATTTAGTTTGATTGTTATGATTTTCACATATCAACAACAAAAAGAACAACTACAGACAAACAAAATGGCAATGTGTGAGTTAGATAGAAGTACATGAATAAATAATACAAGCACATGGGAGCAATCTTAGTAAAAATCGTGCCATCACCGTATTAACACCGCTTTGCCTTTCATAATAAGTGATGCTAAGGTTCCCCTCCCTTTTATTTTATTTTTACATTTCTCCGCACACTCTCCTTTTGCCTAGGAGCCCCGTAGGGTTTACAACCTAGCCTCTCTTTTTTTTTTTTTTTTTTAAAAAAAAAACATAGGTGCCCTTTCCAGGTTTTCACTTAGGACATCCAAGTAAAACAGCAAAGTGTGGGAGTAAACGGAAGACGTCTGGCTAAGTAATCGCCTTTTCCAATGCATGCGAACTTTAGTTTTCAAAGTTTTTCGGCATCAGTAAGCTGCCTTCCATGTTATTGGGATAGACATGTTAACATCAACTCCGAGACCGTACAAACCGCTCCCTTTAAGCCTATGCGAAGATGTGTATAAGAGACAGATCTCTTATCTAAGCAAGAAGTTTACAGTCCATGGGATTATCTTAACAAAAACTTGCCCATTTAAGATGGGCGCTTTGGTTGGAAAGAATATAGCTACAAGGGATGGAAGAGCGGGTTTGTGATATGAAGAAAAACTGGTTATGTCCCTTATCTAAAGAATTACCTCAGTTTTGGGCTGAGAGTCTTACTTGAAGGCAACTGATTGAATTGGGGAAATAGATTTGAAAAAAATTGCCCCAATTTTATTATAACAAACTGAGTTTTGTTGGGCATTTGTTTTGGTCAGCCTCTCAAACCTTTTTTTTTTTTTTGTTTTGTTTTGTTTTTTTTGTTTTTTGTTTTTTTTTTTTTTTTTTTTTTTTTTGGCCACCCAAAACAACAATTTGCCCCAACATTGCAAATGAGCTCAGTTCCAACCTGTTTTAGTACGGCAAAGGATAGGGACAAAGCACAATTGAAACGAAAGATAGGCAAATAAAGAGAAGAGATATGAAAGGGTTTAGTCCGGATGTGAGTAAAAGGGGAGATTCTAGGTTGGAACCTGTCTCTAGATACACATAAGAGATGTGTATAAGAGACAGCCAACGCAGTATGACCACCTTGTTTCATGACATGATACACGAAGAGATGTGTATAAGAGACAGGCCATATGCACTGTTGGGTTATCGGACTTCCATCAGGACATCTACTGGGGCAACGCCTTACTCCCTCATGTTAGGAGCAAACTTGCCCTTTGCTTCGTCCTGCATTGGCAATATACGTTTCAAAACTAGATCGCCAGCCTGAAAATGTCTGGCTTGACTTTCTTGTTGTAAGCTCGGGCCATCCTCCGTTGATAACATTGGCCATGACACACATGTAGAGATTTCTATTCATCTCGGTTCAGCTGTTCATGTCTGAGCCTTACCCATTCTGCATCCTCTAACTCAGCTTGGAATGGACTCCATAAGAATGCGTAGAGAAGGGATCTCTTAATGGCAGAGATCGCTGGCAAAACAGCTTCCATTCCGTACATGAGGGAGTAAGGCGTTGCCCCAGTAGATGTCCTGATGGAAGTCCGATAACCCAACAGTGCATATGGCAGCTTTTCATGCCAATCACGCTGACTGTCAACCATCTTTCGAATAATTCTCTTAAGATTCTTGTTGGCTGCTTCGACTGCCCCATTCATTTTTGGCCTGTAGATGGTGAAAAAGATGGTTGACAGTCAGCGTGATTGGCACAAAGACCATCTACCATGTCATTGTTCAGATTCTTGGCATTGTCGGTAACCAACGTATCAGGGATCCCAAAGCGGCAAATGATGTTCTTTCGGATGAACTCTGCCACTACTTTCTTTGTGACGTGCTTGTAGGATTCAGCCTCGACCCACTTAGTGAAATATTCAATCGCTACTAGAATTTCAAGATGACCATTAGTGGTTCACAAATGACGTCCATTCCCCAAATTGAACAGGTAATTATTCTAAGTACCCAGGCTTTTCCAGCACCTGAATGGTAATGGGTTCTATCACTGTGCCGTCCGGATGACTGATCATTGAAGATAAGGTAGCAAGAGCAGTCATCGGCGAATACATTCCTGGATCGGGGTATGTGAGTGAATTCCAAAGCATCAAAGTGTCGACCAAGTTTGAGAATACTGCAGTGATATGGCATGATTTTAGAATCTCTGGTTACCCAGGTGCCCAAAGTTGTCTGATGCTCAAGCTACTGAATCTTAAACACAGCAAGATTGTTTAATACCCATATCCAATGCCATTTTCAAACCAAGTATGCAAGCCTCATACTCTGCCATATTGTTCGTACACGGAAACTGTACTTGGCTGTTGCTGGGAAGTGTCTGCCCCCTGGAGATATCAAAACTGCTCCTATGCCTGCACCGAAAGTGTTGGATGCACCATCAAAGAATAGCCTCCAATGTGGGCATTCATCTTTCATGTCTTCGGCAGTGCCAATGAATAAGATGTCTTCGTCCGGGAAGTATGTGTGCAAGGGTTGATAATCATTCTCCCTTGGGTTCTCAGCAAGATGATCCGCTATCACTTGTCCTTTGATAGCCTTTTGAGGTAGTAAAGATGATATCGAATTCTGCTAACAACATCTGCCATCTAGCCAAACGTCCAGTAGGCATAGGCTTCTCTAACATGTAGGGATGGTTTGTATAGAAGCGGAGAAGTGTATGACCCAGTAGCTAGATGGTATTAGCCGTTGCGAGATCCAAACCAATGCACAACATGTTCGTTCTAGAAAAGAATAATTGGCTTCATGGACTGTAAACTTCTTGCTTAGATAGTAGATAGCCTGCTCCTTTCTGCCCGAATTGTCATGCTGCCCCAAGACACAACCCATGGATCCGTCCAAAATCGACAGATACATGATTAATGGCCTCCCTGGCTTTGGGGGGACCAACACAGGGGGGTTCAAAAGATAATCTTTGATTTTGTCAAAAGCTTGCTGACAATCATCATTCCAGTACATCGGTGTATTTTTCTCAACAGTTTGAACAAAGGTTCACAAGTAGCTGTCAGCTGAGCAATGAAGCGACCGATGAAATTTATTTTACCCAAGAAACTTTTCCTTCCTGTCTCTTATAGGGATGAGATCTTTCCAGCATGGTCTCAAATACCTTCTTGAGATTGGTCAAGTCTCCTCTGCCATCTAGATGTGTATAAGAGACAGATATCATCGACATAGACCTCCATCTCTTCGTGTATCATGTCATGAAACAAGGTGGTCACACATGCGTGTGTATAAGAGACAGGCATTCTTAAGTCCAAAGGCATAAATCTATATCAAAATGTCCCCCAAGGACAATGAATGTGTAAAAGACAGCATTCATTACTCCTTGGGGGATTTGGTGATACCCGACAAAACAATCGACAAAAGTCTCCATCTCATGGCAGCGACCTTTTCTAGAATGATGTGAATGTTTGGCAGGGGAAAATCATCCTTGGGACTGGCCTTATTTAAATCTCGATAATCGACACAAACTCTGACCTCCCCAGTCTTCTTCGGTACTGGCACCATATTGGAAAGCCAAATAGGATACCGGGATACAATGATGATTGTGGCATTAAACTGCTTGATAATTTGTTCTTTGATCTTTAAGCTCATTTCCGCTTAAACTTTCGGGCTTTTGCTTTACAGCGGTATCCTATTTGGGTGGGAAATATGGAACCACTACCTGTTGAAACTGCCAGGCAGATCATCATAAGACCAGGCAAAGACGTCTTGGAACAAAATCAAAAATTCTATCATCTCTTTTCTCTGCCCTCTAGTCAAGTGTATGCTGATTTTAACTTCTCTTACATCCGTGTCTGTCCCAATGTTTACCATTTCTGTTTCTTCCAAGTTAGGCTTTGGTTTTTCCTCATGTTGCCCGAATTCATTTTCAATATCACACTCGTCCTCATCACTCTTAGACTATGTAAAATCAGGGTCGGGTGTGATATCGAAATTGCACTGATCGGCTCTGATCCTCATAAACGGTAGTATCCAAAGGATGAAAAGCATTGATTTTGGGCCATCTGGGAGAAAATAAAGTATGAAATGAAAGAAAACAAAATGAGCTAAAACATCTTAAAGAAAAAGACTCTTTTATCAAAGATTTGTACAAGAGATATCTTATGACCTAGACTTTACATAGTCTAAGAGCTGTCTCTTATACACATCTAGATGAATTCGCCTAAAAATTTTGAGTACCTGCAGGTACATGAAAATAAAGCTGTCATGAGGAAATGCCACAGCCTAGATGTGTATAAGAGACAGAAATGATTCATCTCATTAATCTCTTTTGGATCGGTTCAATACTTTCATTGATGCACAAGAACTTCCTGACTAGATGACATAAGTTGACAACTTATCAAGTTACGCAAACATATGGAATCTATGATGAAATTGCTATGGCCAAAAACTAAAAACAATATCCTTTCAAATTTACGAAACTCCCTATGACTAGGAGATCATCGATGTCCAATTGTGCGGTTGGTCGATCTCGGCAAATGGCAGCTCAGTGTCATCCACCTCCGCCTGCTCTTGAATAATTACCCCGGTAAACAATTCGGCTATCCCTTGGATAAGGTCCTCCTTTTCAGCCTCATCTGCATCAGGGGCCAAAATGGCGGCAGAACGTGAAAAAGTAATCTTAAGAGGTGGAATGGCAATAGGCAATGCTCGACCTTCCTGTTCAGCTCTCTTCAGCTCCTTAATCTCCTCAACCGCACCGGCATTCGGCGAAAACCGAGCCCAAATGTATTCATCTGTGTTGGTAGATCAATAGGGTGTGTTATGCCTTGCAAATTCATCCCCAAACCTTGGCCAATGCCTTATCCTCCACGCAGCATTTCCTTTGCAATCATTACAGCTCGCCTTATCCCAGACAACTTTCATTGATGACTGCTCTCCAGGCCCTCGACACATCTAGATGTGTATAAGAGACATACCCCGATCTAGCAATGCTTTCTCCAACTTCCTCCTTGACCATCATGGCGTGGCTAGATGTGTATAAGAGACAGGACATGATCAATGCACGAGAGAGTATCATTAGGAGGCCGGAACAAAGGGCTCCTGAAGTACTATGACCTAATTTCATGACATGATACACGAACATGATAGAACCCTCAGTATAAGAGACAGATTCTGGAAAGCCAGGGCATCAGAAGATTACTTTTGGACGTTGATGCCAACACACTGTGTAAAGATCACACATCAATAACCTGCATAAGAGATGTGGACACATGGGATGTGTATAGAGAGATTTGTGATTCGGCCTGACCTCGTGACAGCAGACACTTCCTCCTCGGAAACTGGCTTTCCACCGACTATCACAGCTGAGGGTTGGTCATGTCGTGGCAGCGGATTAGTGTTTACTTCAGGAGCCCTTTGTTCCGGCCTCCTAATGATAATCTCTCGTGCATTGATCATGTCTTGCACCTTATTCTTCAACGTCCAACAATTAGCCGTTCATGCCCTTTATACACAAATGATAGGCACAGCGGGCGTTGGATCAAACCTATCCGGAACTCCCCTCGGATACTGAGGAGGAGCTATAGGATTCGCTGTCTCTTATACACATCTAGATGTGTATAAGAGACAGGCCTTAGGTAGGGTGCAAGCTTGCGTGTTCATTTTATAAAGGCTCTGAAGGGGTAGGTCTTTGATATTGATGAAAATTGCGTGGTGGTTGGCGGTTGGGTTGGTTGAAAATAAAAGTCACTTCCTCTTCCTTCTTGTCAAGCTTCTTGCTCAGGGGTTTCTTAGCTACAGACGTGCTTCCCTGCATGGATTCTATCTGAAGTTTGAAAGCCGTCATGTCAATAATTTTCCCGCTTTTCAAGCCCCTTTCAACAGCCTCTGCTTGCTGGACGATTTCTGAAAAATGATATTGCCTTCCTCCTGTCTCTTATACACATCTAGATGTGTATAAGAGACAGATCGACTACCAAGATCTATGTCTATTCCCCGAGGTGCAATTGCCGCCAAAATTTAAAATTCCAGAATTTCTAAAGTACAATGGCACTTCTTTAAATTCATCGAGCAAAGCAGGTCGGCTCTAGGTCGCGGTTAAACTCGTCTTTGTTTCACAAAAGCATTTGCCAAGTCCGTCCAATCTGCAGTTTTGGGATCAAGCATTAAATACCATGATAACGCATCTCCTCCGGCTTCGCATACCTAGTTTCGCTATCCGAGGGTCACTTGTCGGATTCCCCAGCAAGTTGCAGAACATTTTAAGGTGAACTACCGGATCCCCAGTGCCATTGTACTTTAGAAATTCTGGAATTTTAAATTTTGGCGGCAATTGCACCTCGGGGAATAGACATAGATCTTGGTAGTCGATAGCTCCAAATTTATCTGTCCCCTGTTGCTGCTTCATCGAAACTATCGAATCGCTCCATCTTTTTCAATAGGGCGTCATTGACAGTCGGTACAGGGGGTGGTGGTGGCATTAATTCAGCTTCCTCTCCCTGGGTGTACTCCAACTCAAGAGGAGGTGGTGGTTGTGGAATTGGATCTGTCAGTGGTGGCACGGGAGTTGGAGGAGGTTGATTCTGTGGTGGTAGTGGTAGCGGCATCCCCATGCCGGGATTAGGAATATGAGGAGGTAGCATCTCCTGATTGGCGGGGTGAGACAGATCCAATTCCACAACCACCACGTTTCTTGGTTCATACTGGCCATAGCAGCCATCATAGATTCCATCTGTTTGCGCAACTCTGCCATCTCTGGGTTTTGATCCCCACTGGTCCCTTCCACATCTTTTATGATACGGTGCTCATACTGTCTTCAAATCAGAGCTTATGTGCACGTGAGCGGGTATAAATAGGGCTGCGTTGGGATCTAAACCCAGAGATGGCAGAGTCATATTAAAACATAATAAAAAGAATAAGAAAAATTCAGATACATAAACAAACATAATCATAAATTTACAGCATAAAACGTGGTTCCTTCCCGGGAACCCCGACAAGCAAAAAAACTCTAAAGGGACGAAGCCCGTTTGAACTTATTCGGCGAGCTCCTTTAGATGGTCTCGTATCTTCATCATTTGCTCCTCGTACGCGAGAAGCTTGCTACGTGCTGATTTAGCAGCCCCATTGTGGATTAGGCGTCCCGGATCATCGGCCATCTCGGTGGATGCCCTCTTTCGGTTGTAGCAAAAGATGTGGAAGGGACCAGTGGGGATCAAAACCCAGAGATGGCAGAGTTCCTTTGAAGACATTGAATCTAAGTAAGCTGTCTCTCAGCACATAGGGCATGTGCATCGAGTCATGGTGATTTGTGAGATTTGTCCTTTGAAGCAAACACTAATCTCGTTGCCACGATGACCTGCTCATGTATTCCTTCAGAGCCTTTATAAAATGAACACGCAAGCTTGCAAATCCCTTTGTAGGTTATGTACCAGCCTATGCAGGCCCCTTAGGCTGTAGGGATAGGTATGCAATTCTATACACAGGGTATCCGACAGGGTATCCCTTCTATGGCTAATGATATGCAATAAGTAGCCTACGGTGGCCCAACAACGCTGGGGTTAGCCTAAATGCACACAAGGGATAATAAAACTTTGGAACATGTTGTAGGGAAGGGTCTCCTATTAGGGCTTGACAACCATATGCCTTTGACCCTACCTAAGGCTTATGCAATGCAAAAATTGAAATTTACTCTTTCTTGCGGAAGTAAATACAAATTACGGGGCCAATATAAATCATACGAATCAGAAAAACAAATTACTATTAGCATAGCAAAATCCTTAAGGCTATATACTAGTACAAGCCAGATAAATGGGTGTGTCTAGATCTGTCATTTTAGCTTTTTATTATGTTTTAATATGTAGGTCATAAGTGTCAAAATAGCTGCAAGATGTGTATAAGAGACAGTATACCCGCAAAGTCTGATACAAATCCTTAAGCATATATAAGGACAGGTTTGATAGGGTCCTTATAACATCCAGATGTGTATAAGAGACAGGTCAGCTCGACAGAGCACCAACTTTGAGCACTGATTGTTACAAACGACTGTCTCTTATACATGTCTAGATGTTCTGGCTCCCAGGATGTAGACCTGTTCCCCAACACATCAAATGTGTTCCCCCAAATTAACCACAAATAGGTATAATAGCAAGATATATTAACCCATGTTTTAAAGTAAGAACAAATCACACCATCTAGACAGTATATCTCGTTTTACGCGAGACCTAAATCGAGCAAATTGGCACTCAAGACAAAAGCAGTGAAATACAGTAAAACAAGTGTAAAATAATTTGAAAAGAACAAAGAAAGTAATGATAGCATGTGGGAGAGGAAGCTGAATTAATGCCACCACCAGCGGCACACCAGACAGCAAAATGGTTAAATACGTTAAAACAAGTGTAAATTAATTGAAAAGAACAGATAAAGTAACATATAGCATATGGCACGTAAAACGAGATATAGAGCCGGTAACATAGCACACAAAAATGGGTAAAAATTAGCCGGTTTATAATGAACGGGGTAAAATTGAGAGAAACGCGTTAAAATCGTGCGCCGAATTCTCAAAGTCCCCAGTGGAGTCGCCATGCTGTCGCGCCCCAGACTGAGTCGACCGCACCGGTGGTACCGGCACCGTCGCCACGTGTGGTGCTCGTGAAATAGGTGATTGAATGCAAAAATCCTACTTACAATTTACAAACATAAATTACCTACTTACTATTACAAATAAAATGAATCACCTATTTACTATTACATAACGGGGCCTTCAATGCGACTATGAATTGTATAAAAACAATCTAAACTAGGAAAACAAGATGAGTCGCCACCGGTGTGTTGGTGCGGGACACAAAAATACATCAACTATCTTCAAAGCATACGTATGCTTTGAGATAGTTTAAAAGTAATAAAATATGTACATGTGTAATGAGACAACGAAAATGCTAGTGGTAAATATTAACATTGTGACAGTAGATTTAGCAGGGCCAATTAAAAGTTGCACACATTGAGCTTGTAGTGCCTTTTAACTCCCAAGGGCAAATAGTCATTTATCATGCACGCTAGTTTATTTCTAGCCCAATTTTATATTATTGATACAATTATTAAGTCCTGGGCTAAATTGAATTTGATTCAAATACTTAACGTCTAGTTGTGCAACTAATCCAAAATTTGAGGAGCAAAAGAGTAAATTCACATAGTTTAACCAGTTGTATCAATAATATTATATTGAGACTTACGAACATTAAAATAAAGCACAAGATCATCACAAAAGCAATTAATCGAAAATATGTGCAAAGATCAAAGTCTATTCACAATTTAAGACTCATAAGGGCAAAACAAGAATTTCACAATCAAGGGTAATTAAAACGTATTAAAATGCCAAACAAAAATCAAAGTAAAAACTTGGTGATTATTGACATAAAACATGTAATTTGGAAGAAATTTGAAGAAAAAAAAGTAATATTAAAGAAAAGTCCTTAAGGGCCTAAATGTAATTTAAAAAATTATTTGAGGGATAAAAATGCAAATCCGAAATCTGGAGTCTGTCTCTTATACACATCTAGATGTGTATAAGAGACAGGTTTTAGATAAACAACATGCAACACAACTACAAAAAGACGTGGAAGACTCTGGACGAGGACGTCACAGAAGAAGATAGCTCGGAATCTGAAGAGGAAGAGGAAGATTGGCTAAGAGACAGGATATCATCTGGTGCTTATACAGCATCTCTTATTCATGCTAAATGACTCTTATTAACAGTTTTGACGTGGCTCTGTCTGGTGTAGCCACGTCACAGATGACGTGGCGAAATCTGGTGGAGCCACGTCACAGATGACGTGGCGAAATCTGGTGGAGCCACGTCATCGATGACGTGGCTCAATCCGGTGGTGCCACGTCACGGATGACGTGGCGAAATCTGGGGGTGCCACGTCATCGATGACGTGGCACCAAGTGGGCCCTATCAGAAGGGCCTAAATGTAATTTAAAAAAATATTCTCGGGCTAAACTAAAAGAAAACTGAAATATGGGGAGTAAAATGAAAAAAACTTTTCTAACCTTTCTTTTTTTTTTGCAGATTTTGGTGGACTACCAGCCCTTTGTTCCACCACGATTTTGACCCAGAATATGAACGATTTTGCTTCGGGGTAGAAAAGAAAAGTTGAAGGTTGAGGAACGGTCTACAACTTTGATTCTTTTAGTTTAATCCAGTTCCTCTTCCATCGCTTGAAATCTTTGCTCAAAGTTGGTGGTCTGGAAAATTTTCCAGACTTAGAAATTTTCTGGAAAATTCTCTGGACCAACAGGTTTTTCTACCACGTTTTTGGCCCTCGAAATGGAAGATTTTGCTTTGGGTTTCAAAATAGAAATTGAAGTTCTAGGGACCCTATACAACTTTTGTTCTTTGAGCTTAGTCTAATTCCTCTCTGATCGCATGGAATTTTGGCTCAAAGTGGGCTGTTTTGGCATGGTGTCTTTTGTTCTTGTACATGTTTTAATTGTCCTCCTTTAGACTGATTTTTTGTGCTTTTAACGAATTGGATTGAGTGTAAAAATGGTCAAGGACCATTCCTTGTCATGTGGAGAGTATGGCCATGCAAGAACTGTCTAAGATACACATTTAGATGTGTTTAAGAGGAAATTCTAAAGAATACTGGAGTCAAAATGCAAATGAAAGATAGGGGAGAACTTAAGGACAAGTAGAGGTGTCTACAGAGGCTGAAAAAGAATCAATACGAGTTAAAAAGTCTTCAGCCGAGTTATCTTTATACAAAACTAGATGTGTATAGTGAAATTGCTCCGAGCAAAATCTTAAAAAACCTGATGAATAAGGGCATCTATTTTCCAAGAAGTAACCGAATAAAGCTAGCAACCATTTTTGACAAAGCTCAAGAATTAGTTTCCACATTCTACATTTAAGCAATCTGTATTAATGCACATCTTTAAACCATTAAGAAGGACCAGTGTCTAGGGGTGTTCATCTTGACCCATTGATCTGAAAAACCTACCGAACCTATGATCTGACTCGAACTGGAAAGTGAGGGTATCTGAACTGCATTTTGAAACCAGTCAGATAGAGGATCAAGTCACTCAAGCTAAAGGTCAGGTACTGGGTCACATTTTAGTGACTTCCAGGTACCCAACCTGGTCTATTTCAGAGGTAATTTTATAAATTTGGTTAATAAAGTTTCATCAGAAGTTAATACTTACTAGGGTTATTAGCAACACACATCTTCTTCAGCCTCTCACCTCTTCCTCGTCTTCCTCTTCCTCTTCCTCTTCCTCGTCTTCTTCCTCGTCCTCGTCCTCGTCTTCCTTTTCTTTTTGTAGTTGTGTTGTAATGTTGTTTATCTAAAACTGTTAATTAAGCCTTTTAAGCCTATCTGTTGTCTATTGAAATGTATTTTGTGACTTAATTATTGTTGTGATGACGTGGCTGTTTTTTAATGTTAGTTTGTATACTAAATGATTAATCCAAAATACAATGTATTTTGTGACTTAGATAATTGGTGTTGACTTAATTGTGAAACTAACTTGCCTATCTATACATTATTTAGATTTTTCATATTTTGTTACCAATGAGGGTTGAGTATTCAGTCAACCTGACCCTCTTTTGTGAGTATCCGACCTACCGGATACCCGTTTTATATGAATTGGGTAGAGGATCGAAATTTTTTTGACCCGATCATTATGGATTGGGTACCTTTTTATCTCATGGATCAAATACTTGGTCTATGAGCACCCCTGCCAATGTCTCAGCAACCATTTTAGTAGCCTCAGTCTAATGTAAAGACTCCTTTCAAATTCTTATTGAAGCCTTTTATCAAACTTAATATTCTCATACACTATTCTAAAAGTTAAGAAATAAATTTGCATGATATTTTACTACATTCATTCTCAATAATTTCCACAAAATATTTAATTCATCAAAAATTAAATAAAATTTCCTACAACCACTATTTTATTAATGTCTTACCATACATCTTGAATCAAAAATCATAAAATAATACATTTAACTAAAAATTTCTACTTAGATAGAACGTATATCTTATATTAATATATATTACAAGATAGGGTATAAAACTTAAAATTGACTATTTCAATCTATTTTATTTCAAATGTTAGGTAAAATAACTATTTTAAAATTTTATTTACAATTAATTACAAATTTATATAATATTTTTATCAATATTTTTTGCAATATGTGTTGTATATAGTAGTTCATAATTACTATTATATATCATTAATAAAAATACGAGTATAATTTAATGACCGGTCAATTGAATTAGTAACCCATTGATACACCTTCCTCGCTGAATTCCTACCCAAGTTGGGTATATTAACTATGCTAGTAATTGATAATTGTGAATTTCTTTTACTGTATACAGAGATCTTCTCTTAAACTTGAAATAAAAATAAATTAAATTTATTTTTCTATAAATTTTCTTTTGCTAGGTAACATGAATGAGTGAGTCGATCAACTCAAGTTAATATCTTTATGTAGACTTTATTTCAAAGCGATATTTACTAAAATAAAGTAATTTTTTAAATGCAAAGAGATTAACTAATTTCTAATAATAGAGAAGGTAAAGTAAAAATTAAGAAAAGAAGAAGAATGTGATGAAATAAAATTAAATACTTTATTATGGATAAAAATATAATGACAGAACGAATATGTGATAGCATGTCAAAATTAGATTCAAATAAAAAAAACATTAGATAGAAAATTAGTTCGTGCACTTAATATTAATGGATAGTCTTACTACTTGAACTACACTTAATCATCAAATTTTAAAATGACTTAGTTATACTTTTCTCCTCGTAAATGGGGGTTAGTTTTAAATTGTCCTATGTATTTATTTTATTTATGTATTGCCCCCAAGGCTTAGAGGGTTAAAATTTTCATTCAAGGGAATGGTAAAATGTCATAATTGGTCTTTTCTAATGTATTCATTATATGCATTAATATTTTCTTATTTATTCAATATTGTCATGTTTGGTTAAAATTTTAAAGTAATTGGTACTTGTAGCTGATAATTGTGACTTTTTGTATGAATATTCAATCTTTTTACCTGAAAGGTAAATAAAATAAATTTCTTTTTCTAAATTTTTATCTTGTTGCTAATTTTTTTTTTTTTTTTGAGAGTTTGAACCAATGAGTTGATCGCTTAAGTCTGGATAATATATGTTGGTTATATTTAAACCTACATATTCACTCAATAATGTAATATTTTAAATAAAAAGTGATAAATTAATTGTTAATAATAGGGAATGTAAAAAATTAAGAAAAATAAAAGATTGGGATGAAACTATATAAAATACTTTATTCTAGAAATAGAAATAGTAGTAACAAAATAAGTATGCGATCTGATGGTATATTAAAAATGGATATCCATTACAAGAAAAGAAAATTAATTGATGCACTAAAGACTAAAGTAAAAATTCTTTATTTAAAAGTTATGGATGGAAAAGCTCACTATAATTTTGAAGGACAAATTAGTTATAAAATAAAGTCAGGAATCAAATTGCAACTAAGCCTAATTTCAAGGTGGCAAATTGAAACTATAATATTGAGGATAATTATAACATTTCAACGCTCTCATTGGATGGAAAAAATGTAACATTATTAAGCCTTGAAAGGTAATTTATAAATAAAATAAATATAAGAGCAATTTGTAACTAATCGCTATTTATAGAGAGGCAAAATGCAATTAACCCATTTAAAAAAATCCTTTCTGTATGTTACTTTTGCTTCATATATACATTCAAAAAAAGAATGAAAGTGGAGAATTTTGAATTAAATCCAAGTATCTAATATGGAAAAAGAAGATCAATAGCAACTAGTTTAGTTACTGCTTTTGAAATTAAATCCTTTCACTCACATTTGTAACAGTTCTTTACATCAGCACAAAACAATAAGGTAATAACATTGCAAATCTACTTCTTAAAAAATTTAAACAGTATGTTCATGTAACTAGTGACGCCATTTCAATATCTATAAATATGCATATGAAATAGCAATGGGAATCGTGTAAAGGAAAAAGTTGTACTTAATTTATTAGATAGGAAGAAAATTTCATGCAATTGTTTGAATAGATATTATTTAGAATATTATATACAATAATAATATGGTTAGTTTTTGAAATGTTATACATATAAGATAAAAGATGGCTGAAAAACAAGTATAAAAGAATGATGGTAAAATATTATTTAAAAAATAAAAACACATTAATTTGATAGAGACAATACGTACGCTCAAGAAGGAAATGGGTCTTAGAATCATTCTAAACAATCTCAAAGGGAAATGACCTTAATTATGACCAACAATTGTGATAATTATTCTAAGGCTTAATTACACTTTGTTAAATAGGGGATAGTCGCAAATTATTCTCTATATTTATTTTGTTTATAAATTGGTCCTCAAAATTTAATAAATTTAAAATTCTCATCTATAAAAATAGTAAAATGTTATTATTTCCTCAATATGACCCTTTAGAACATAAATTACTTTACAAAAAATCTTATTAAATTTGAAAATGATAATAAACTAAATTTATTACTCAAGTTTTTTTCTTTTTTCTAGGCAGCATGAAGGAGTAAGTTAGTAGATTAACTAAGATTTATTTAAAATATATATTGACTATATCTCAAAGTAGTATATTTACTCAAATAATGTGATTTTTTAAATACAAAGTGATGAATTAATTATTGATAATAAAGAAAATAAAGTAAAAACAATAAAACTAAAATAATGTGATTAAATAAATAAAACACTTTGGTCTAGATATAAAAAATAATAATGACGGAACAAGTATATGATGACATGATATAAATGGATGCAAAGAAAAAAAAATAAAACAGCAGAAGGGTAAAACAAATTCAATAATATTGGATTAAAAAAATATCATAATATTTTTTAATGATAAATTTATTATAAAATCAAATCAAATCAAATACCAAAATGTAACTCATCCTAATTTTGTGTCGGTCAAGATAATTAAAATATTAAAAATAATTATGACATTTTACTACTCTCTTTATATTAAAATTTTAAATTCATTAAACTTTAAGTATAATATATAGATAAAATAAATATAAAAGACAATTTACTATTATCCCCTATTTAAGAAACAAACTATAATTAATTCTTATTCTAAACTCAAAAAGTTGGTTTTCTTTAATTTTTTCCCCCCTAGACTCTAGTGGAGGACATCTAAGAAGTCCAAAATACTTAAATAATGCTTGCTGCAAGAACAGATAAGAGACAAAGAAGAACAAGCATGATAAACAAAAGCAAACAAACAATCACCACATACAAAATTTAGTATTCCAGATTACAATGCCAAAAGACATATCCCCCGGCGTGGGAGGCACCATCAACATCATTCTTCCCAATGCACTCATTCCTCCTTTTTTGTGTTTTCGAGCTTGAGAATGACTTCTCCCATGTCTTTTTCTAACCAAAACTAGACTAGCTTCTGACACATTTTTTAGATCTCTCGTCTTCTCTCCTTTCTCAATCTTATGAGCTCCATATCTGCTACAAACAAGAATTAAAAGAGATTTCTCATCAGTTGAGTTATTCAAATCTTGCAGCATTGTCTTGCTTTGATTGTCCATTGCAGAGGACTTCAAGATGAGACTAGGTCAGTTTTTCATTGTCCCCACCCTCCCTCAAAAGCCCATACTTTTCATTTTTGCAGACATTGTAATTTTGGTTGTGTTTGAGTATGATAAATTGCATATATTATGGCCTAATTCAGAAAACCCTTTTAGTTTGCATTCAAAAAATAGTCTGGATTAGAGTTTTCTTAAGAAAAAGAGTAACATGATTACAAGAAAAGATATAGTAGTAGGAAAGAACAAATTGCTATTTCAATAGAAATATAATTTTTGGTCTTGTAGTAAATGAAGTGCTGGAAAGAAGTACTTCGAATCCATTTTTTTTTTTTCTGGCAAAAGCAAGATAGTAGTGGTGATAGGAAAAGAAAAATCAAGTTCTTGTCCCCGTCATTAGTGACAGTGACCACTAATGATGTCGTTAACCTCACATTTAGTGTTTTTTGTTTTACCTGTAACCACTAAAACACAAGTCAATCCACAGGACAACATAATTTTCTTAACGTCATCATTAATTTCAAGCCATAAGTCACAAATTTTTGGTTGGTGTTTTTGGTCAACTAATTCACATTTGCAGGAAAACTGAACAATATTAACAACTATTAGATGTAATACCTAAAATAAAAAACTATTAGATGTAATAATTTATTGGCTTTCTGCAAATTTCTGTCAACAGGAATTCTTTTATATAAAAAAACTTATTTGAGTTAATCTTATATATACCGTCGTTGTAGAAAATTTTTTACACTATCCGGTGTGGATGCATAACACACGTGTATTGTTTAAATTTCAAATATCATTGTGGCACATTACATGTATTAATACCCGATGGTGTAAAAAAAATTTTACACCAACAGTGTATGAAAGATTAATCCAACTGGTTATGTCAAACCATTTGCAAAACTTGTTTTTAACATGAAACTTAAGAACTTTAAATTTCACTTCTTTGCATGGTTCCAATATTCTTTGAATAGAATTTAAGCTTCGAATTCTTAAACTTATCTTAAAACCAATAGATATTTTGCAACCAGTTATTATAGTAACTAAAATGTTTTAGATGCCAATCTAGGAAATGGTTTTGCTGAACTTGTGGTATTAAACTGGTGGCAGTAAGGAATACTATCTTTAGGATATAGAATGAATTTGGTTTATGAAAAACTTCAGCAATTAGCCCACTTAGTACACTTGTTGGACTTTCACACTTCACATTGACCAGTTAAGTAATGTTCAAGCTGCAGTTATTCTTTTGGATGTTATCCAATTTTATGTCTAACTTCCCATTTCCCTCCCTACCCATTTCTCCACAGTAGGTGAAGTAGAGAGATGCAAATAATACTGATAATAACAACAGCAAAAGTATAATGTCCTGTCTCACAATGAAAGTGGGAGGGGGAGATAGTACTCCCTCCGTCCCATTTTATTTGGCATCATCAATGAGGGTGGACATATTACTCCCTCCATCCCATTTTATTTGGCATGATCAATCCGACACACCATTTAAGAAAAGTTGATGCCTGAGCAACTAGTAAAATACTTTTTCCTCTATTGTCCCTTGATTTAAATTCAAATTTTGTTAGTTGGTTTTAAAGTTTCAAAATTTGAAATAGTTTGTGAAAGTAATTAATGTTAAAACATGATTGTATTGCTGTTTTTTAGGACTTGAGTGAAGGGAAAAATATGTAAATTGACCTTTATTTAATTGCCTTTTTAAGGAGTGACATTTAATTTGTGACAAACCAAAATTGAAATAGTGACAAATAAATTTGAACAGAGGGAGTATTGTATATAAAATATATTGGGTCATATGCTACTCATAACTTTGCGTTATGCATGTTGACCCAATGGTTTAGGGTCAAAAGTTATTGAGCCAGCCCGGAATCGGGGTGTAACAATTGGATCAAAGCGAATCTTGTGTGGTCTCTACACGGGTTGAGATCGGGTCGTGACTACGCTGATATTGGAACCCAGCTTTGCAGGGACGCAAAGCCCAGTGGAAGGGTGAATGTAATTCCTGTCCCTAGATTCAAGTTGATTGGATTAGGAAATTCAATCAAATCAATAATTCCATGAATTTCTTAGTTCTCTTTACTGATATAAGAGACTGTGATTTTGTCTCTTTATAGTTTCAAAGAGTTTCTACAAGTAACAGTTTTTTATTGGAGTGCATCTATACAAAGTGATAAAGTGACAAAGTCACTGAGGTGTTACTTGATCCGGAAAAGAAGGAACGAAATCTAGCTGAATATCTAAAATCAAGAGGTTAGTGATTCAATAGGATCTTGTCACATGGAATGGCAATGAAAAATGGATCTGAATTTGTGACTTTGTAAACAAATCATTTTCCTTTTGATTAACTGTTTGGAGCAAATTGTTTGACTCATGATAAAAAGATATACTGATATCTGGGACTGGGAGCATAACGCAAGCAAATCATGACACTTGCTATTATCTGGTTAAGATAATGCTCCAATTACTATTTAGAAATGGAAGCAATGTCAATAAAGAACTGTTGATCCTTGCATAATTGTCAATACTTGAAATTTATAAAATCTGCAACATAAATGATTGCCTCCAATTATTGTCAATTCTAGAGGTCAGTTGTCGAATATTCTCATGTTAGATATTGAGTCAATCTCAAGTATGGAAAGTGAAAACACTGAATCCCACGCTGACACTTTCAGTTATGCTTTTTTTTTTTTTTTCTAATTTTTTCCCTCTTTTCCATCTTTTCTTACTGGGGCCTGAGTTGCACATTGTAAAAATTCTTTCAAGGAAGAAATGAAAAGACAGAGACTTAATTTGCTTGTGGAATTTAAAATAATAAATAATGATGAATTAGCCTGTTATATATATATGTATGTATGTATGTATGGTTTGTTAGAAAGCCAGCTAAGCATAATTAAAATAAAACTTTCATTAGGTTAATGCTTGCACTCAAAGAACCTTTCATTTCATTTTCTTGTGCTCCTATTCTTTTACCTGGCTTTTGTTCACTTGTCTGCATTGTTGTCGCAGTTCTAGTCTAATTTGCAAAATAATCTGCTTATCTGAGCAGATTTTGAGAAAAATCATCTGGATTCATCCTCTGGAAAAAGTCTGGATGGAAGTTTTAGGAAGCCTAGATCAGGTTTGTGGTTTTGGCTCCTTTATTATGCTAAGTTTGAGTTACTCACTTACTCATATGACAAGGCAAAAATATTTGAACGGTGGATTCTATTATTTGAGTTTGTATTTGCTAGCTTTGTTGAATGATAATAATGACAAATTACTTCACTGAAGACTTTTGTCTCAGCTAGATTTGTACATTGCTTTCCTCTATTAGCTTATATGTTGGCAGAATAATGGAAAAGTCCAGAAAAATCAGAAAGCTTGAAGGACTTGCATTAATAATCAGTTTGCATGGCCATATTAGGTTGAGGATGAGCTATTGTCCCCCCTCAATTATGAGAAAATTCTTGAATGGTCTACTGGAGTTTAATGGTGTTAAAACAGCTCCCAACTTGTCCCCCCATTATTTTCAGAATTTCTCTAACTCAAACAACCCAATTGCCTCCCTGCAAGTTAAAACTGAGATTACTGGTCAAACAATATTGGACCTAGTCAATTTTTAAAGAGATACCACTTGATGTCACTTCAAGAAGAAATAGTTCGAAAGTTTTTGAAGTCCAACACATAAAGTAATTGTTCATTTGCAACGTCTTGATTTTGCAATAAGTTATCATGAACTCTATATTTGAAAGGGTAGTGTTTTTATATACCTCAATTTTTCCATGATTAATTTGTAATGGTAATATCTCTTCTGTATAGAGTCTTTGCAGTGATTGACTTTTCCTCATAATGTTTCAAATACACTTTATGCGTTTTTTTTTATTTGAGAAATTAGGATGTAGCTTGTCATACATTTTGTGGTTCTCCTTTGTACTTGTTTCATTATTTTCTTATTTCTAAGAGGTTAAAGGTGTTAAATACCCTCTGTCCTGCACAAACTAATATATTTTGCATTTTTTGCTTGTTTTTTATCTATCTTTTGCAATTATAATGAAATCAAACACATCACTTCATGCTAAAATCACTTTTCTGCTCAAAAAAACATTGGAGGCATAGATAACTTCCGCCAGGTGACCTTCTGGCCTTGTCTCGTACTGTTAGTCATGAAAGGCCATCATGGTCTTGGACAAGTTTGCTTAGTAATCTTGCTTCAAGCAGTCCTTGAAAAACTAAATATCAACAGTTTTTGCTTTACCATCTATGACTTTACAAAGCGATATCTAGTTGTGATGGCTAAGTTCAAGAAATATGACATAGAGTTTGGTTAGCCACTCTTCTTAAACATGGAGTTGGAACTTTTTGAAGCTTTACAAAGTCCTAATTAGATTGATTAAGATCCTGTCTTTGGGAATAGCAGCTAGAAAAGGATGGGTTTTTCTGTCTCATTGATATTTTCTCAAAACCAAGAAAAAAGGACTTTTTCTATTCTTACATTGCTAGTAGGCCATATGTAGCCTAAACCTGAAAGGCTAAGGCCTTAGAGAAGGATAAGAACTCTTCTTCATCGTCATCTGGTTTGTAATAGCTAGTTCCAAATCTGTTTCAGTTTTTAATGATAAAAAGTTGTTTCTTATCAATGAGCAATCCGGTAACATTCTCCTTGATGAACCTTTCCCTTTTCTCATATTTCCTTTTTACATGCATAAATCATGTTATGTGTTTGTGAAGCTTTTCTATTTTGTATAAAGAACATGCAGAAAGAATTAGTTAAAATGCAATGCCCTGGAGATTATTAGAATTCAGGGACTGGGGCAGAGCAGTGTATGGACAGAGTTTATTGAGTTTACAGAAATTTAATTGACAATGTATTTTTACTCCAGGCTTTCAACTTTGGACCCTTACACATATCACTTTAACATTCCTCTCTTCATGTGATGATAATCAGCCAACTAGATTATGAAGTTGTTGGTTCTACACTAAGAATTACATGTTCATCACAAATAACATCTCAAATAATTTAAACTAAAACATGAAGATAAATCTTACCTTGACTTCACATAGAAAAATGAAAATATTTAGTACATTTTTTTCCACGATTCAAGCCTTGTGGCACAACAGGAAATGAGGCATGAACTGGCAAAAGTACGGTAGGGTTGAAGTGCATATTCATTCTCTTTAAGATGATTCACCCCCTTACGGATTTTTAACCTTGATGCATAAGGCTGTTAATGCGTCGCCTCCTGGATACACAACCTAACTCAAGATTGTTACTTTCTTTTGATATACACAATCAAGGAAAGTTAAAGCTTCCCAACACTCTACATTTGTCCAAAGACAAACAAACCAAGTCTTATTTCTACTAAGTGGGGTCGCTTGCATGAATCGGGGCTGCTACGACATTGCATTGTCATGAATCATTTCCTCATTAATTCCTAAATGGTCTATATCTTTCTTATAAGTTACCTGCCAAGTCTTTTTCGGTCTTCCTCTAATCCTTTTACATTGACTACTCTCTGTAAAGTTCACTTGCCTAACAGACATCTGGCTCTATTAGCACATGATTTATCTACCTTAAGCATGTTTCTCTCTCATCGATAGGTGTTACTCTAATCTTATCCCGAATATGCTCATTTTGTATCTTATCTATCCTGGTATACCCATACATCTGTCTTAACATTTACATTTTTCCTATTCTCATCTTTTGCTCATATGCGCAATTCATTACCCAACATTCAGACCCATAAAGCATCACTGGTTTAATGATTATTCTCTAAAATTTACCCTTAATTCTTAAAGGAATTTTGCAGTCGCATAATATTCTTGATACCATTCTCCATTTCATCCAACTCCCTTGTATCTGATGTGTAACATCCCTATCTATACCACCATTGGATTGCGTATACTCTAAAGAATTGAACGTAAATACTTAAAATGTTCATAGGTGTCTCTTGATCTCCAATATTCTATTCCTATGTGCATTCTTATAGGTATCTCTTGATCTCCAATTTCTATTTCTGTGTCCAAAGTTATATTTATGAAAATTTGAAGAATGAAACTCTAAATGAAGGTTTGAAAGCAATATACTTTCATTATGGATGATGTTCTCACTTTGTCCAGAAATAATATGTATATTTTATTAAAATAAATGGGGCACTGTTGGAGTATTTGAGTAATATAAATGATTTGAATAAATGATTGATCATTACGATTCTTCCAAAAGAATAAAGTATTGGCATTTACTTTTGGGAGTGACAATAAAATTTTCAGTTACAAATCCTATACCATTATGTATTTCGTCTTTGGACAAAAGTAGGGTGTTGTTAAGCTTCCGCTTCTCTTGATTGTGCATATCGAAGGTATTGATTGTGCATGTCAAAAGGAAGCAATAACCTTGAGTTGGTACTTGGGCTGTTGTATAGCAACTTGCTACAACGTTGTGCATCAAAATTCAAAATATGTAGGGGCGCAAATCATTTTAAAGAGAGTGCATACGCGCCTAAGTCCTACCGTACTTCTTGGTATCTGTCAGTTTGTGCCTCATGTCCTATTGTGCCACAATGCTTGAATCGTGGAAAAAAAGGTACTAAATATTTTCAATTTTCATGTGAAATCAAGGTAAGATTTATCTTATTAATTTTTGGGTTTAAATTATTTGTGATTAAAATGTAATTCTTGGTGTAGAACCAAGAGAAGTTAGTGTGAGATACAGAAGTAACACCTACATATAGGTAGCTTTCTTCAGATTGATGAAAGTATATCCAGGGTATGTCAACAGATTACCTATAGCAAGCAATAGAATTTTTGGCATAATGAATGTGACTATGGAAATGTGAAATTAAATGAGATTTTTTTTTTTAGTATGAAATTGAATTTCATTCTACAGAAGGTCAATTTGAGATTAGGTTCTGTGAACAAGGAGGGTGTCCGCATTCAGGGAATCCAAGCTCAAATTTAAAAAATAAAAAATAAAAAAAAATAAAACTAGAATAATCCCCATCACCTCTCTCCATGCGCATCTCCCATAGCCCCTCACCAATATCTTATTTGAGCTCTCAAGTCTTGTCCCAAAATCCAGCCTCAACTCATTAGCAAATCTCCAATGCATAAACTGGCAGCAAAAGATCAGATGAAATTTTTCCCAGTGGCCCTTCTTCAAGTAATGGCCGATCCTGGTCACCTGGAATTGTATATCAGCTTTGGTGGATCAGGACACTGGCATCTTACTGGCTCGGACCAAGATTTGTGAATTGAGTTCCTTTCTTCAATATTCCACCAACCGTTCGCCGTATTTCCTTCTGAACTCTCAACTCCGCTCACACTGCCCAGGTGGTTATATTATGAGCATATAGAGAAGCCACTATTTTCTTTGATTTTATTGTATTTTTTCCTTTTCCAGAAAATCATGTAGACTGTCATAAATAGGCGCTTTTTCTTTCCAATTTGATTCTGGCATTTGCTATCTTGTATTTTTTATTTAGTAGACTGCTTAAACTTGATTTTAGAGAGGTTAGTCAAAGTAAAAAGGGTAGGAAAGACCAAAAAAGACAGCTTGTAAGAAAGATATTGCTAATTTAGAAATCAATGAGGATATGGTCGTGACACATGAATGCATGGAATGATTCATGCTCTGTCACTTAGTCTGTCTCTTATACACAGGCTTGGTTTGTTTGCTGTGAGATTGCTGTAACTTCTGCAGATAACATTTTTAACTTCATTGCACTGGTCCTGCCAGTAAACTTGTGAACAATCTGTATCTCTGAAATACATGATAATCCTATAAAAATCTATGATTTTTGTTTTCTCCGGTCAAAGTCCTTTGAAAAGTGTTGCTGATAACAGAAAGAACTGATAATACTTTAATGTATTTATGCAATCTATCACAATGAATAAATGAATGAACAAAAAGATAACCAAATGTATCTGGAACAGTAAATGTGATTTAACATTGTCCTCCTTGTTTAGCTGTTGATATTCGTTGTACCCTCTTAAATATGAGATAACATTTTGTTGGTTAACGATTAATGATAGTTTCACTTGATGCATGAAATAAAATCAACACAAACTGTCCAATGTACATTGCCACTATGTACACTTTGGCATAGGAGGAGAAAGATATTGCGTATATTTCTTCCTGTAAATTCTTCTTCCCACTCTATTTTCTCAAATATCAACACCAAATACAGAATCTAAATTTGTATATAAATTGTTATTTGTTATCTAGAATTATTTTTATTGGCATATAAGACAACTAGGATTTGATTCGTAATGTTAACTAAAAAGAAATCATCCACATAAAGTTCAGTTTGTGTAAATGCTATTACTTGTAAAAATGAATAAATCCATAAAGCAAACATACAGTCATGTATTCTGTTTTCTCCAGCTACTAGGATACGCACATATGGAGTGCTTGGAGTTTTCAATGCTTTCTTGTACTAATTTGTGTATTTCCGCTTATATTTCCATTTTGTGATGAATATTTTATATTTTAACTCTTATCTTTAAAATTATTGCAACTGCTATCTGAAAGGATTTAATTTATAAAGTTTTTGAAATTTAACCAGGAGTACATGAGCTTCAAGCAAGTTCATCTCAACTTCAAAAGGGTTTATAAAGTGCTCAAGGAGTATGCAACAAAGCTTGTAGACATTAACTTATTTACAGAATGTCTTCAAGATTGGGTCCTGGAGAATTTACATTCTGGTAGTGTGAATGGTCAGCATTGCTGTAATTCCCTCTTTCAAATTGACGAGCTCTGCACCCTTGATTTTGCATTGGAGGGTATGCTATTTCAGCAGCTATTCCGCATGCCTTGCTCGCCACATATTTCTGAAAATCTCAAAGAGGATGAACTTTTGGCACTTGAAGATTTCCTATACACTGTTGCAGATGGCTTGTGGCATACCTTTTGGCATAAGAACAAGCCCTTGCCATTTTTTGTGTCGTTTCCTCGCTATCCTGGATCCAAGTTTTATTCCGTTGAGAAAGCAACATCAAGAGGGAGGCTCAAAGAGCTCAATATAATAGCTTTGATGTCAAAAGTTAGTGGGAATCTACATGTTCGTTGGGATGATCTGGTCGTGTTTGCTTTATTTAAACAAGATATTATGATGGGAACTGAATTTAGTATCTCTTCAGCTGTTGCCTGTGAAGCTCTTTTCTATGCTATTCACATACTTCTTGCTCGGAGTTTGAGTAAAAATAATGCTGTTTGCAGTGACTATGTTTTCATTTTAGTACTTGACTCTAAATTTGGAGGTGTGATTAAATTGGGTGGTAACCTTGGCAATCTTGAAGTTGACTTGAATAACCCATACCAGTCCATAGCAGATTGGATCAAGCGTTATGGAGAAGTTTGCTTTTCCCCCATAGAGCAAATATGGAACAAGCTAGGAAATGTAAATTGGCGGGACTTGGGGACTTTGCAGCTGCTATTGGCAACCTTTTAATTCAATAGCTCAATGGGTTGGACCGCCAAGAAAATCTATAGCCTCTCTTGCAGCAGACCACAGCCTTCGTCTTCGGAAGCGTAGAGTTGAGTGCCGCCTCATTGAGAATGAAAATGCACTGATTCCTTTTCAACATGGCAGACATCATGATGGAGAAATTGTAGAACTTGAATACCATGACCACCATAATATCAACAAGCAAGGATCACGGTTGAAGTTCTACCAGGATGAAACATTGATTGTCGAAGACCATCACCTGCGAAAGATAAGTTTTCAGATACAAGAATCCCTGGTTGAAGGAAGTTATTCCTATATCGCTGTGGCTCTGGACAATCATACGGAATTGTTGACATTATATGTTGGTGCTCACACATCTCGTCTGGAGCCATCCAGGGAGGACATGAGTTTGTGGTACCAAGTACAGAGGCAAACCAAAGTATTGAATATCTTAAAAGAGCAGGGTATTGCAAGCAAGTTTTTGCCTGAAATAATTGCCTCAGGTAGAATTCTGCATTCTGGTCCTTGTGAGAAGCAGAGCCCTAAGGGATGCTGTGATCATCCTTTGTGTGGAACACCAGTACTTGTTACTTATCCAGTAGGAGAACCACTTTCGTCTGTTGTAGCTCACCATGGTCCATTTTCAGCAGAAGAAGCTACTCGTTGCTGTCGAGACTGCCTAGCAGCCTTGAGAAGTGCAAAAGTGGCCAATATCCAGCATGGTGATATCTGTCCTGAAAACATAACCTGTGTTGTTGATAGAACAAGAAGCAATTATCTGTATGTTCTGGTGTCTTGGGGCCGTGCAATTTTGGACGACAGTTAACAGCCCAGCAATGAATTTACAGTTTTCGTCTTCACATGCACTTCAGAATGGAAAACTTTGCCCATCATCTGATGCAGAGAGCCTAATTTACCTCATTTACTTTATTTGTGGTGGAAATATGCAGGATCACGACTCTATTGAATCAGCATTGCAGTGGAGGCAAAGATGCTGGACACAAGCGTCTAATTCAGCAGCAGCTAGGTGAGGTTTCAGCTCTCTTAAAAGCATTTGCTGATTATATAGATGGCCTCTGTGGGACGCCATATCCAATTGATTACGACACTTGGCTGAAGAGGCTAAACAGGGCTGTAGATAACTCAGCAGATAGGGGAAAAACCATCGATCAAGTTTCGGGGATAAAGGATAGTGGCGAGTCTTCCAGAACTTCTGGGGGTGGAAACTCTTCCGTAGGCTAAAGGTGACAGTTGAAAGGGGTTCTTATTCAATTTTTTTTTTTCCCTTACTTGGTTCGAGATTGAGTGAGCATTTGGTGGTTATATCTTTACTTGGACTAATTTGAATGTAGCATATGACTGTTTGAACAAAGTTGCCAAATTTCAATTCCATTTTTTGAGAAAATTCTCTTTTCCACAAAATTAAATGTAAACGATGACACTTTGAGTTCTGTTTGATGGTCTCTCAAAGTTTGTAGCAATCAATTTGGATTTGAACTTAGTAGGAAGAGGAAAGAAAATGGAAAGGAAAATAGAAATAATATAACATACTAGTGTCTAATACACATATATATATATATATATATATATATATATATATATATATATATATATATATACATCGGAATTGCACATATGCTTTGCATGTGTTATGATAAGAAAACTCTGTACTTGACAAAATATTTCTTTTGATTAGTTAAATTTGATTTGCAAATTTATGTCCTTAATTAATTGTTATTATCATTCAACAATTCATAAGCTTTACAAGTTGTCGATAGTTTAGAATGACTTACTAGTTTGAAATAGTCACGTAATTTATGCATGTATTATGATAAGAAAGTTAGGTACTTGACAAATATATGTTTTGATTAGTTAAATTTGATTAGAGAATTCATGACAAATATATGTTTTGATTAGTTAAATTTGATTTGAGAATTCATGACGTTAATTAATTTTTATTATCGTTCAACAATTCATAGGCTTTACAAGTTGTCCATAGTTTAGATGATAACCTACCAATTTGAAATAGCCATGACTATATTATTTATATAGGGTAATAAATGATGATATAACACCCATCATTCGAGTGACAAATACATGTAGGATCATGGATCAACCTACATTTCTAAAATAAGCACATTACATACAGTAGGTGCGAATGATATGGATCCGAATAGCTCAAAGATGTGTCAAGATGAGGAGATGAAAAATAGAGCAAACTTGGACTCACTCTTGCCAAGATTGGAGCACATTCGTGATATTTTGATCGAGTTGGATTGGACTATCTTCAATTCATTATTACATGATGCCCAATTCTTCAAAATAAAGCATAAGTGGAGATCCTTTAAGTGCAAGAAGGCCGAATTTCCTTTCAAGTTTATTTTAGTTTGGTCTTTATTATGTAAAGCCCTATAGTAGTTTAAGTTTGTGTAAATTGGACTGGTTTTAAGTTTTGATTTAATTATTAGTTTTTAGGCTCATTAATTAGCCTTAATAAGGCCCATTTATAAAAATGCCCAAATCTTGGGGCCACTATTGGCTGAACCCTAGCACTACTTTTTTAGAAGTTTTAAAACTAGTTTTTAAGACTTTATTAAGCATATGAATAGGTAGTATTATATCGACGAATTTCAGCATATTTTTTATCAAAAAAACTTGTCTTTTTTGTGAGGAAAAAGTTCTGTCTTTTAGGCTTTGGATTAAGATTTTGTTGGGATCATCGCTTGAACAACGGTGATTGTTCTAACCGACTTATAGATTTGGTTCTTGCCTGATTCATATAAGTAATGGGTCAATTCTTGCCTTAAATGTTGTTAAGAGTTTGGTTCTTGTCTCGCTATAAACAACGGGTTGAATTCTTGCTTGATTTTTGTGTGTTCTTTTTCGTTCTTGTTTGTGTGTTTGCTGTCCAAATTCTTGTGACCAACTTTGGAGTTGATCCTTGAGGTTTTGGTGCCATCTTGAATTGTTGGATTTCGTGACATTAAGTTGATAGCGCACGGGATTCGCTTCAGCGATGCAGAACTAATAGAATTCTACCCCATGTCTATGGGGAGTAAAAATTGAACTTCAAAAGGTTCTTCTACATATTTGTGTGTTACAATTTTTATTCTAGTTACATATGTTTCTCTTTTACTCTCCAAGTAATTTTGTTTATCTTCTCTATAGAGTTATACACATATACTAACTCTCAAACTTATATCATTATTGCATTTGAAGACAGATGATATATACATAAACTAATTAGCAAATTGTTATCATTATTGCATTTGAAGACACGGTCGAAGTGAGAACTATAAACATATAAAGGTTGATTTCTTAAAAAATGTGTCATTTAGTAATTGATAGAAAAACTTTTATTCGTTTATTATCAATCAAATTAATGTATATTTTGTGAAATCTTTTATTAACTCTCAAATTTATATCATTATTGCATTTGAAGACATTGAGATATATAGATAAACTAATTAGCAAATTGTTATCATTATTGCATTTGAAGACATTGTAGAAGTGAGAACTCTAGATAAACATATAAAGGTTAATTTCTTAAAAAATGTGTCATTTAGTAATTGATAGAAAAACTTTTATTCTTTTATTATCAATCAAATTAATGTATATTTTGTGAAATCTTGTTTTAATTATTCTCAATTTGTATCTTTATATTTTTATATTCTGAAATTTGTTTACAAATAAATCGATTCTTTCAATTTAGCACAGTCAATGGCTACTTTATATGTGCATCTTTGGTTAAATTTAATTATTTTTTATTTAATACAGCTTAATAAATTCAACAAATTTGTCATGCATTACAACCATGGTCATCATAAATAGAGATACAATATATATATTTACAAAACTCTCTCTATTGTCACTCTACACACTCTCTCTTTATACAGCCCATAATAATTCACATATAACATAATAATTTATTTATATAATTTTCATTGACATAATAATTCTCATTAACAGTACCTTTAGAATTTGTGATATTTACTTATTGCATTTTATCTATAATGACTTTTGATGGCATTTTTATCTAAATCAATTGTTTTCATCATAAAAGTGCATCCAATATTTGCATATTTTTTATTTCCTATCCATTTCACTATCTTATTCTCTTTTTATTGTGTAGTTTTAGGTAAGTAACAAAACTGTTTCTAATAATTTATAGAACAATACATGTGACGTACATAAGTTTTCAAAATTTTAAAACACTAAATTTTTTCTCATACCATAGTCTATGTTATAACCATTAATAGGTATAAAAATGTGGGAAAGGTACGAAGATGAGGTATCAATTTTTATTTTTTATTTTTTTGAATGTTTCATATATTCACAACCCTATAAGCTAGCAGGTGGCTTTTAATGAAAAAAAGTATGTACCAACCTTTACTTCTATATTTTATTTAATTTTTTAATTTTAAATATTTTGTAGGATGAGGTAATCAGTTTGTTATGTACCTGTTACACTTTCTATATACTTTAATTTATTTTAACATTTTATATTATGATTGCATATCTTCTTTTTTCTTTCTTTTAAACCATACCTCCCTCTATCTCTTTGTAACTTGAATCTATGACCAAGAGGTCATACGGAAAGTATCTTCCTACCTAAACTGCACTTCGTTGTCATATTATAATTCCATATCAACTTTTTTAATCTCTCATTTTTTTGGTCTAGTGATCATGTTTTTACTCTTTAGAATTTAATATGATTGAGTTTTCAACCTGTCTTTGAATTCTAAATTTGTCGATATGCAATATTTATCAGAAAATTACGTGTTTCAAAGTTTAGATTTTTATGTATCCTATTTTAGGAGCACTGGCCTATGTGTTATACAAACAAATTTGGAATAAAAAAATAGAAGTATTTATTCTTGAGTTAAGTGAATGGTCACACATGCTTTCGAATATGCTCATCGGTAAATTTATACTTTAACATTTAAATAGAACCGATATTATTCTCTTACTTAATCTAGTATCTCTGCTGTTAAAACTTATCATACTATCCTAAATATCTTATATGCTTCTTGAATATGTCTGTTTATTTTATATTACCAGTTAATGTATTTTTATTTACACAATTTCTAGGTATTTTAATAGGGAAAGGAATCTTAAAATAAAATATGAAATGGTTTCATATTATCAACTAAGCTATTTTTATATTAACAAATCACAATTTGTTATGTAGCAATCTCAATTAAGTTGCTAAAGTAATTGATCTAAACTCAACAAATTCTATAATCTCTTTATTTTTATGGTAATATGTATATGTGTGTGTACATATGTGTGTCTATATATATATATATATATATATAAGAGTCCAATTTACACAAACTTATACTGTCTATATACACATCTGATCATTGTTCTTTTGAAATGATCTCTTATACACATCTAGATGTGTATAAGAGAGAGCATGTCAGAAGTGATGTAAGATTTACATCACTTCTGACCCCTAAGATGTCACTTATAGACATCTAGTATATTATAAGAATATCTTTCGCATAATGAGGCAAAGTAGAATGATCAAAAGAAAAATTACATTTGTGAATCACAACCTACATTAGCCAAAAAATCAGCTAGTTGATTTTCCTCTATAAATAGATGATTAGAAATGCAATTTGAGTGAGAAAGCTATTAGTAATGTGCTAAACCAGCTTATCCATCCTTCAAGGTGGCTTTACTTCTTTTTTTTTTAATCATGTTTTGAACAATAGTTGAATTAACATCCACAATCACATTCTTCGGCTGCAAAGAGTGAAAAAGCTGAATACACTCAAACAATGTCTTATGTTCTGCATATAAGTTGATTTGATACCTCCATAATATGAAACAAGAGAAGCAACTAAATTTCCCTTTGTATCTCTTATAGCCCCAAGCTTCTCTCGGATTACCCTTAGATACTCCATCTTTGTTCAATTTAAAGTATTGTTGTGGTGGTGCCATCCAACTAACCAGTGTGACGGTATATGAAAGATTAATCCATAGATATGACCTATCTCTTATACACTCATTTTCCCCAAACCTACCTCTTCCCTTTACCTCCAACTTATCGGCATCCAACCTACATCACTATCCAAACCTAGTTCCTCGCCTTCCTTTCCCTTCCCTCTCCTTTACTCTCATCCAAATACCCCTGCTCTTATACACACCTAAACTTCCACTACCTAAAACCCACCAGTCAAATTATATATAAAAACCCTAGCTAGATACAAAAACTCATCCCCTTCCTCCCTTTAACCCTTAAGACACGTCTCCATCTCTGGCCGTCTCTGTCATTGTCCCTCATCCCCTCAAGTCAAATACAGCCACACACAATCACACACTACCACACAATCAGACACCAAAATTTCGCACAAACACATCAAACATTCACATAGACACACAAAGCTTCATTAATACCACACACAAAATGAAGAAGAAAAAGAGGGTTGTTTTGCCAAGACTCTTTATGTAAGTTATCTCCAACTATGCTAGATTATACCCAGTTGTGAATGCTTATAACAAGCCCTAATATAAGCAATTGTTAATATAGTGAATCAATCACTAAATCTGATTTTTTTTTCATTTTTTTGTATTGTTAGTGATTTTTTCTGCAAATCAAATACACACATGGGTCGTAAAAAAATAAATCCCACATCCCTACCGATTCAAAAATTCCCACATTAACTGTTAGTGATTTTGGATGCATTTTTTTTTTATAGGTGTTGTATGTTGCTGGATTTTTTTTGGTATTGTTGCTATTGTTTGAATCGTGAAGATGATTCTGGGGTGCAGAAGAGAGGTTGGAGTAGATTGATACGGAGGAGAGAAGTTGGAGAAGAGATGAGAGAATAGGAGAGATGTGATAAAGGAAGGGGTTGGATTTAGGGAGAGGATAGGATGATGGGTATTTTGGGGAAAATTTTTTTTGCTCAGTATGACATTTTGGGATCCCTGTCTCTTATACACATCTCTAATTCCACTTTATAATTCAGTCATGATTTTGAAGGATGAAAACAATTGACTTAGATACAAATGCATCAAAAGTCATTATAGAGACAATGCTATCAAGTTTCAAGATGTGTATAAGAGACAGCTCTTACTCCTTAATAGGATCATAGAATTTTCCTATTAAGGAGTCATTTCTGTTTTGTTTTAGAAACTTGTATAGTAAAATACAATGTGGGATATAAACTTGTATTATACAAGCCTTTAAGTATAATAGAATTAGGGTTGGCAATTTCTGACATGACGCGATAACACGATACAAATAAGACACGACATTAACAGATTATGACACGACCCGAAATTTATCAGGTCATTATTGGGTCAACCCATTTCTTATACGAAATTAAATGGGTTGGGTTGGGTCAACCCATGGGTTGACATGATAACTCGTTAAGTTACTGTATGAACAGATTTTGTTGAAAATTTTATTTTATTATAATTGAACATAGTATATTTTAAGATTGTGAATAATAGATTTAATAGATTATTAAATCAAACATAACAATTATTTTAAATATTATCTAAAAATTTCAATAATTTTAATTATGTGTTTTAAATTACTATAATAATAAGGTTAGTATTAATAATTGTTTGAGTTATATAAATAATCAAAATTTGAGATTTTAGCTCAAATGGATCGCAAGTTATGTAATTGTTAAATAGGTTGATACTCTCTATCAATAGTAAACGAGTCAGACACGAATACAACATGAACCCTAATGGGTCAGACACGAACACGACACGATAAGATACGGGATGTGTTATACACGACACGACACGAACACGATAAGAAATGGGTCACACTTAACACGACACGATAACCTGATAATTTGACCCATTGACACCCCTAAATAGAATAGTTCCAATGAGATTGTAGAATTTTTGTAAAGGAAGAGCCCCTAATAGTGTGATGTCATTTTTTATTCTTCATATTGTACCTTTCTTTTAGGTAGTTTTAAAACTTTCCATCCCTCTTTTTTTCACATGTTCTTCTCTTTATAATATAATTATTTTAGTATACCATAAAAATATAAAAATATAATTAAAAATAATAAAATTATTTATTTTACTATTAATATAGCACAAAACTTGATATGTCAAATTTAATGTTATTCCATATATATCCTTAGTAGATTACTACTACATAACTACCTATATTACCATAACTTCCCTCCCACTCCCAACCTCTTCACCTTATCTTTTTTTTTTCTTAATAAATCAAATTTCAAGAATATTTTCTCTTCAGCAATTCAAAAAATCAAGAACTGGACAATTTAATATGCTATATTTTATTGATTACTTTTTACAGTACATTTTTATACACTCAGTTAATTTCACAGCCATAGGATATGCCAAAATTACTAGTTTTTATAAGGCATATACATTGGTGTGAAATAGCTACTAATATATACAAAAGAAGGGTTGCAAAAACTTTTAATGCCGTATGTTTTTTTTTTTTTGAAATCCTAATCTTGAAAAAAAAAGAAATTGAAAAACATTATCATCATTTCAAAAGAACAATGATCTATAATTGTAGAAGCAACAAACATGTGAAATCGTTAGCCCATGTCAGTTATAGCATTATAGCTGTCTCTTATACACATCTAAAACCGGGGTGGACCAGTAGGTTCATGTGCCTTTCTCTTACATAATACAAAAGTTGCTGTTTCAAGAGACAAACTTCAAATTGTCATCCATCCCAACTTTTTCCTTAGTGGTTCCACACCTTTCATTCCCCAATATATACGTTTTGACGTCCTTCTTTCAATTTATAAGAATGTTTTCAAATCTAAAAAGGCTACCTTTAGCTTAGTTTTCTTTAAAGGAAAAGCACACAGAGAAAGAACTGAGAAAGAAAAATGGTTATCATTTTTGATAGACAATTGTTGTTGTTTGTTGTGGTCAAATTAGTGTTTTGGGTCTTAATAATTGAATATCCAAACGCTGTCAAAGGTTTGCCACAGGTTTCAGCCATGTTTGTGTTTGGAGATTCATTGGCTGATAATGGCAACAACAATTACATCAATTCCATGGCAAGATCGAATTATTATCCTTACGGTATAGAAGTTGCGATTACAACAGAGGCCCTACTGGAAGATTTTCTAATGGCAAAAATTTTGTTGATATTTTGGGTAACCTCCTATTCTTGTGCCTTTGTATATAGTTACTCTGAATTTTAAATAAAAAGCATACATTTACCAAAAAAAAAAAAAGAAAAATTAAAAAGAAACTCGCGAAGCCGTTGACAAAATTATCCTACAGTAGTCACTAGATAGGATATCTGTCTCTTATATACATCTAGATGTGTATAAGAGATTGGGGTAATTGTTTGATTTCAACAAATTTTCTAAGAATACTAGATGAATATAAGATGTACTCCTTCTCATCTCATTTTTTTTTTACATTTTTGGAGAATCCAACTTATTTAGAATAATGTATTAATGGAGATAAATGTTTAAATTTTTCCTATTTTACCCTTAAAAATTCAAAATCTGAATGGTGTATGATACTTTTTCACAAAAAAGATAAAGGATAAAAGTGCAAAATCTTGTTAATAATTATGCATTAACTTTCTGAACATGTGATAAATATTTTAGGACAAGCAAAAGTGAAAAATATGATACTTTCATTGAAAGGAAGGCAGTAATTTTTATTCACTTTAGACATTATGGAAACTGATAAGGGACATTCAATAACTGAAATAATTAGAAACGAAGTTTTGAAGTTTGCCTTGTGTTTCTATGACTCTATATGCATGTAAAATCGCAAATCATTTATTTCATTTTCATGATTGGTTAATTCATAGTAAGGAACTAAAATTAGGACTAATTTCGTTTTGCACTACTTAACTTACATTAAATTTCCACTTACCACTCTCAATTTTAATTTTGAACAATTTGTATCCCTAACTTTCAATATGCTCTTACTCCAATCTAAGTTTTAACACCATCAACAAAATAAACAGAATCTTAGCATGTACACCAAAAATATTATAGACAATTGTTATAATCCTATAGAATTTGTTATACATGCATAAAGATTTTGATAAATTTGGTCATTGTGTTGACAATACCTAAAAGTTCTCCTGAATCTAGATGAATATTAGAAACTGTCTCTTATACACATCTCATTTTGTAAAGGGTACAAAGTGATAATTGCATATAAGTTGAGGGGATGCAAAGTGGAATTAGTTTCTAAAATTATGAACTTTGGTCAAGGTCTTCTCGTAGATTTCTTCCATTATGAAAGTTGGATCAACAGATTCAACATCCACTACTTGTGAGAACTAATAATGTGAGTTTCTGATCTAATATTCCAAAATTCAGGAGAACTTTTAGGTATTGTAGCTCCTCCGCCGTTTGCAGACCCGAGCACATCAGGAGCAAGACTTCTTGGTGGAGTCAACTATGCTTCGGCAGCTGCTGGTATCCTAGATGAAACTGGCCAGCATTACGTGCGTATAATATCTAACTCCATGATCTCTTAATTTTAATTCATGCATTTTATTAGCAAAAATTTTAAGAGTTAGAGGTATTTGGAATGGGTTCACTGTAATTTTTTAATCACTCTAACAATATTAAGCATTAATTGTCCTGATCAGGGCTTGTAGAAAATTATATGAATTAGTTAAGCTTCAATTTTGATGCACTTATGATTTTCTCAAAATGTTTATGCAATATATACAGGGAGATCGGTATCCTATGAGCCAACAGGTGCTAAATTTCGAAAGCAATTTGAGCCAGTTGAGAAATATGATGTCCGGACAAAACCTCACGAAGTACCTATCAAAATCCATAGCAGTAGTGGTGTTTGGGAGCAATGACTACATCAACAACTATCTTCTGCCTTCCCTTTACACTTCCAGCTATAATTTCAATCCTTCCCAGTTTGCTAACCTTCTTCTTAATCATTATGCACGACAGCTTGTGGTAAGTACCTACGATCTCAATTAATGTATAAATTTCATTAATTTCTTTTTCTATTAATTTTTTGTACCTTTTTTAAGTTATGTAATTTAAGGAAAGGAATAGTAATTAGAATCATAAACACTACGAATATGAAAAGTTTGTATGATGTCTAAAAATAGGGGTAGGTCTTATTTGTTTCTGTATAGAATTGGTACTGAGTAGTTGGCGATTTGATATGGAGTATATGGGAGTTTGACGCTAATTTGAGAGAAATTTGAAATGTATCAGTTATTGGATAAAGATGTAGAGGTATTTGTAAATTAACTTTCACATTTTCCTTTCATAGAAATTAAGATCATTTTACTATATATACGTATATATATATGCTGCAGGCGCTCTACAACGTAGGGCTCAGAAGGTTTTTCCTAGCCGGAATAGGACCGTTAGGATGCATCCCAAATCAACTGGCAACAGGTCAAGCTACTCCCGGAAGATGTGTGGATTACGTGAATCAAATTCTTGGTTTTTTCAATGAAGGACTTAGAAGGCTTGTTGACATTATGAACAATGGTGGACATCCTGGTGCAATGTTTGTCTATGGGAATTCATACGCTGCTATCGGTGATATCCTTAACAATCCAGCTAGATACGGTAACTAAAAACTACAATTTAATTTGGTTTCACAATAAAATATTTGAATTTTAATGCAGATTCTTAAGAGTATAATGGTAAAATTGTTGGGCAATTGCAGGTTTTAGTGTTTGGGACAGAGGTTGCTGCGGGATAGGGAGAAACCAAGGGCAGATAACTTGCCTACCTTTTGTAACTCCATGCTTCAATCGAAAGCAATATGTGTTTTGGGATGCCTTCCATCCATCCGAAGTTGTTTGTAAGGCATCCCAAATTACGTGATTTTTTTCAAATCTCCAAAATCTTACATAGTAGTATACGAAATAAATGAACAATAAAGTTCTAAAGAATCAAAAGTTCTAGAATATCTACCAAAATTCGAGGCCCTATTTTAATTTAAAATTAATTTTCATAGTTAGATACCATTTTATGAATGCTCAAAGATTGTAAATACAACAAAATACAAAGAATTCATCTCTTTATGAATAATTACAATATGTGAAGAACAAAAGATCATAAAATGAGTTCAAATTGGATGTTGCTCCTAGTTAGAAAAATCTACTCCAAATCCTCAACTTTTTTTTTTTTTATAAATCAATTTCCCAATATTTTCTTGATGATATGTTTAGTAAACATCTATTGATGACTATAAGCTTATACACATCTAGATAGTATAAGAGACAGAACCAAATTTAATTAAATTAAGACTGTCTCTTATACACATCTAGATGTGTATAAGAGACAGGTAATATTAAACTACGAAATTGCCATGTTCTAAAATAACATTATATCGATCTTAAAGGGTCAAAATGATGTAGTTTTACCTTTTCTCATTTTCACACTTTAGTTTCTATTTCTTCCTTCTCTCTATAAAACAATTTCTAGGAATAAATGATAGCATGGAGGAGTTGCTGCAAATAGTTGTTTATGGCATGAAGTAGTCGACGGAACTGGTGGCGACGTTGTCATCGGCCGCCACCTGAAATATTTTCCAACCACATTTTTAGTGAAATATTAAGTTTTTGAACTTCATTTTTGACAAAGAATCCTACTTTAGTGTTAAAATTATCTGGTTAACATCACAAAATGGTCAAATGATGGAAAAATGAGCTAGTCATTCGAGAGTCATTTTCACACAAAATAATACCTCTAACTCTTAAATTTTTTGCTTAAGAATAACCATAGGATTATACAGAGACTAGATTAACACACCTTAGAGCCCCAAAAACAAGTTAAATTCTATCGAATTATTGACTTCTTTGTCTGCATTCTTAGAGGCATTTCATCGAGCAGGTAGAGAACTAAACAAGATTAACTCATTTTGTGTTGAACTTGTATTCATTCATGCACAATATTATCCAACCAAAACCATCACAAATTTCAGTCATTACAATAGTTTCATTAGACAACCTAAACTCAAAGTTGCAGCCTGTTTTGTTCTCATGGAGAAAGATATAGTATAGAGAGAGAAAAAGGTTTAAGCAATTTTTGATGGGTTTTCTTCTTTTTTTGTTAGATTTTTTGTGCATTTACAATTTAGTCTTGAAAAGACACAATGAAATGGATATTTTTTTGTCCGACAAAGTTCCTTGTCGAGAAAAGTTCAGAGAATGTAGAGTTATGTTATGAGATCTTGAAGATGATATCGAATTTTCATAAATTGTAGTTTAGTCCTCAATTTTTTTGAGTTTCTATCTCGACCGCATACTTTTGGGAACAAAACACTTAGTCCTGGTCCCGAATCCATTGATATTTTTAATGGCCAAGGTAGAGACATATTCATCTTTTTACCATTAATTTACATTACTGATATAAAAAAAGTAAGTGTTCACTGTCAGTTTCATGTGTAAAATGAGAAGAAAAAAAAATAATGCTTGGAGATTTACTACAAAACAGACCAAAGCTTCAAGGGGTTTACTACATTTAATAATTTTATATAACACAACCTGTTGATGCCAAAAAATGGTTGAACTAATTACTCAATGTGTATGTTTGTTATTCTCAGGATCTAAGTTTACAAGAGATTGGGGCTTGTCCATGAGGATAGTATCTACTTAAATCAATAATTAATTAAAAAAATAAAATTAGAAAGTGCATAAATTCTATCTTACATCCTTTAACTTTGTTACCATTTATCAAATTGCATCCTTAACTTTTTAATTATTTTATGCCCCTAATATTTTTTTTCTTGCCACTTAATGGAAAGTTAAAGGATGGTACAAACATTAGATCCTGGATTAATGATTAGACTAAGTAGCATGAAAATAAATTCGTATTACGCTGCAAAGTGGCAAAAAAAAGTTTAGAATGTAGTGTGAAAAATGTTAACAAGTTGCAGGTGCAAAAAGGAATTAAGTCAAAGAAAAACTAGAAGACCAATTTTAAAAAACAAGTGGACTAGACATGGAGGAGTTAGGGACTATCCATTGGAATTCTATCAAAGTAATGAGACTTATTCTTGTTGAATTTGATTATTCAAAATGAGGCAAAATGAGAATTTGGCAAAGGAGCTTTATATACAAATGATCTTTTTCAAACTCTGGTCCAATCTTAGGATAAGTAGCTAGCATGTGTTGTTTAATACTTTTGGATGTGGTAGAATGTTAATTTATGCTTAGGATGTTGTTTTTGTTGTTTCATGTGTAATTGATGGTTGGGATGAAGGAAGTCATTAAAAGTTTTTGAAATTTATACTAGACTGGTCATTACCAATTCAACAATGACATCAAAATTTTGGACACTTTGCATCTTAATTTTATTTACTTGCCACTCAATCTTGGACTAGAGGAAGACACTAAATTGATGAAGTTACAAACAGCTGAACTAAAGCAACAACAAAAGAAAATAATAGGGTGCAAAATGGTCCAAAAAAAGTTCAGGGTGCTATTAATTATCACCTAATTCAACAACCACTTCAAGTATATAGGGTCAAATATATATAAAAATAGTAGTTGTCGATCCTACGAGATTGGTAGGCAAGTAATGATTATTTGATTTTGAACACTATTTGAAGAAGTGAAAAAAAGGAGATTTTGATTTGAAGCTAAACTAAAGGCTAGAAATGATAAACATACAAGTTAGGATTTCGACTAGTAAATTATTGGGGCTTTAGTGAATTCATTCAATTGTTGGTCCAATCATTCAAATTAGAGGTTAACTCCTAATTTTAGCTAAATCCTATTTCCTCGTATTAATTAGGTCTATCAATCTAACTATTTGAATGGGGATTCCTCCAACCAATTAGAACAATCCAACCTTAATTATATACCCCATAGAACCATAAACATAACTAACTAGGTAAATTTTTCTATCAAGATCAAATTATAACCTAGTCCGTTTATAAATCTAGATCTTTAATGGAGGTCCAACTTTAGTTCTCGTCTCAACTAACCAAACAATTAGATAAGTGATCAATTTTCTTAATTAACGCTTATAGTCACTCAATAATGACCAACCAAACCATCATCCTTTGGGGATTAACATCTTATAACCCTAACCCATAGCTAACTAGGGTACAATTAAAAGCACTAATACAAAATAAATAAAGAAAGCAAGTAAACCAAGGCTGGCATGAATTTAAAGAAAGCAAGCAGGTGAAAGCATTTAAAGAAAGTTTGTAAACTAATTTAGATATGAAATTAACAATTAAAGAAGTATATTAAGTATAAAATGTTCAAACTTTGATAACTATAGGAAACTAGAGTTATATATACCCTAAATTTGACGGTTGTACTTGTTTCAAGCATTCTCGGTGTTTTAGTGTGTGTTTTTGTATATTTTTGCTTGTGTTAGAGTATGTCGATGTACACTTAATAAACCTGTCTCTTATACACATCTACATGTGTTAAGAGACTTATTTTTTACATTCGTATGTTTAGAATTGTGTCTTGTCCTTACCCTAATTCCGTTGGCAGTTATGTTTTCATTCATCTTTGATTGACTTTCATTTTTCGTCTCTTTTGTTAGAAAATTTTATTTAAATATATTAGGAGTTATTCTAAACATTTATTATATCTAATAATTTTCTCCTATGTGTTGGGGTTCGGTAGGAGAAAATGACGCATCAATCGAATGTCGGACGACGATTTTCCAAGCAAAATGGTGAAGTGCTACGGACGCCCCAACACCAAAATTTGGTGTCGCATTCTCAAACCAAACTTAGTAGCAATGGTGTCGCAACACCAAACACAGTAAAAGTTCGATGTCACGACTAGATGTGTATAAGAGACAGGTGCTAGGATAGTGGGAGAATGGTGCTGCACCATTCAACCCACTATCCTAGCATACATAATCCCTTTTAAGCCTCATTTGAGGCATAACCAGGCTATTATGAGTAGGATAGAATAGTGGATAGTAGTGTAGGTCAATTTTCTTCCTTTTCTTTCCCATTTGGGAAGGGTTCTCATAGATTAGGATTTCTCTTCTTGTAGATTTAAATTTCAAGTTAAAGATTGAAACATTTTAATTATAAGTGCTTTATTTATGTTAAAACTCCTTTAGTTAAGTTTTAATTTCATGTTCCTTTAGTTAATTAGTTTAATTGGTTTTATCTAAGTTCTTCCTTTACATGATTTCTTAGTATAATTGTTAGATTAATTCATGGTTTTCTTGAAAAATACTTTCTAAGTGGTAATTTGTAGTTTAGATTAATTAATTAGGACATATTAGTTTATGAATTTTTCATTTAATTCTATTTTACTTGCTTTCTTGGTTTAATTGGTAGATTAGTTAATGGGTTTTCCTTAATTATGCTTTCTTAGTATTAATTTGTAGTTTAGACTAGTTAATTGGTTTTCTAAAAATGCATTCTTTTTACATACTTTCTAAGAATAGTTTATGGATTTTCTTTAATTGTACTTTCTTAGCGATAATTTGTAGTGTAGATAAATTAATTACTTCCTTAAAATGCTTCCCTTTTACTTGCTTTCTTTGAATGTTTTCTTAAAATGCTTTCTTTAGTGTTAATGTTTACTTTAATGTGTTACAAGTACAAGTGAAATTTCAGCATAATTAGCCGTCTCCACAGTCTCTTCTAGTACCTGATCCACGGTAGGTGGGATGGACCCCTTGGTCCACATTCATCCACATCACTCTAACTCATTAAAAATAAACTTCTTCAGGGTAATGTGGATGAATATGGACCAAGGGGTCCTCCTACCTACCGTGGATCGGGTCCATATAAGAATTTTCTGTTCCAAGGATACACTTGTAGTTCTAACATACAAGTGTCAATTGACCCAATTGTGAGACCATTCCACAAGGTTCATTAATCTCAATTTGAGCACATTCACATTATACTTGTGTCCGAACAACTCGATTGGTTCTCCATGTTGGTCGTACCCCCAAACTTGCATTCTCCCACCGGCATTTGTGAGTCTTGATTGAATGATTCAACACACATCCTTATCACCATGCCATTCTATAGGGTTTGGGTGGTTTATGGGGGCTTCTTAAGTTTCACCCCCAACTTCCTTACATATTCATTAATTTGAGCTTTATGTTTCGCAAAGATGCATTAAATTCCCCCGTCGAGATTCTCAAAGCATTTTCTACTCTTACATTTTCTTCTTCGGTTGGTGGTGGTTGATAGGAATGAGGTGGCTCCAAATTAATTTCCATGTTGTACATTGAGCCACCAATTTGTAGACACTCACTTCCTTAGTGAATTCTCAACTCATGATTGAAGATTATCAATTAATGCATGAGATGGTCACTCACAATTAGGGGTTGCATTTGTTAAAAGGTAGGCTTGTGAGTATTGGAAAAAGGTAAGAGTAGTCTTGATAGTTTGAATAGGTATTTGGACCCGAACTGATTGTACCAGCCCATTTCATAATCAAAGGAGTATGGAAAGTTATTAAATGATACATGCTTATAGGATACTCCTTCATAATCATAAGAATGAAAATATCTTTGGCATGCTTCATCACAATCCATGTTTTGCATGTTCTTATAATGTGGATATAAAAATATACAAAAAAGTATACTAACACAAAAGCAAGAAAAATAAGTAAAATGGGCATGTGTTAGGCTAGTGACTGGTCTAAACTATCAACTCAAAAGATTTCATCTATTTAGTTTTTCAATATAAGAGAAATGAATTATCAAAGAGAAAATCTTTTTGGTTTTTCAAAATAAGACAAACAGCTATGCAAAAATACAAAATATAAGATAAACAAAATATAAATAAACTTCAAATTAGTGATGCATGGATAATTACACTCTAAAGTCAACAAGTTATAATTTTATCTTCTTAAGCTAACTCGCTAGATACAATCAGATCTGACGGAGACTTGGCTACGAACAAGTACTAGACCTAAGAGATTACTTACTATTTAGATGATGATTGATGTTTTCCAAACCTTATTTTGATGATGACATAAACACTTAACTCTGTAAACAAGTTTTTGCAGGTCTGTTATTTGTTTTGCTAGAGACAGGGTTTTGAAGCACTGAACCAAATCGGTTATGTCAAGCTTCTAAGACGCTGTGCACCGTCCGAACCAACATCTAAATGTGTATCTTACAGCTTATACCAAATGGATGTGTATAAGAGACAGGAACGACTTTATCTTCGGACGAAGATGACAGTTGCAGCTACTTCCTAACGATGGAACGGACGCATGCACGGACATTCGAATAAAGTTCTTCACCAACTGAATGAAGGTCGGACACTGTGTCAGACGCATCCTATCTAGCTCGGACGTCCGAAACCCCAACAGCTACTTTTTGTGCATTTATTATCTAGCCGTTAGGAAGTAGCTGCAACCACCATTTATTACTCTTATAAATACTGCGCACTAAAACTACTTTGATATTCTGTAAAAACCATCTAATACATTGAATACAAGCCTTAGAAAAGAGCAATTTTAGTACAAATTGGCTATAGTGCTTTGTTGTATTAGTGCGCAGTTTAGAGTGCAATTCAACTTGAATGGAGTAACAATCTTGTATGAAAGTGAGGTTGTGAGTAAAATTCTTGGCTCAACTAAAAGAGTTTTAGTGTGAGCAAGAATCTCCCTACTTTGTAAAGATCATTGGCTCACCAAGTGTGTGAAGCATTCTAGTGTTTTAATACTTCAAGCTTGTTAGCTTCAAAGTATTGGCTGTTTTATTTCATCTCCTTCTTACTTTACTGTTTCATTAATTTTATCATAAAAATTATTATTGAAAAAATCTTAATAAGATCAATATTTCTTAAAATAATTTTTAAAAACCTAATTCACCCCCCCTCTTAGGTTGCTTTGGAACCAACAATGATTAAGTGGATTGAGGGTTTAACCACAAACTAGACAAGTAAAAAAATGCATGAGATAAGCATTTTAAAAAAATCTATCCAATTGGAGTTATACAATTGGTCTCAAAAAATGGTGATAGATTGGGTCCTTAGTACATCCAATTCTATAATTAGTGAATGGTCTAGATTTATCACTCAATGTCTGTAATTTTATTTAAGCGCACAAATGAGATTCAAAGAATGGCCATCTCTTCAAAACCTACCAAATAAAACTCACAAACTACACAGTTTTCTACCACTTTAACAAATATCCAATCAAAATAACCAAAACCCATTAGAGTTCACATTTCCTCGACACAATCCAAAGAGATCTAACTATCCATAATCAACATAAGAAACAAGGGTAAAAAGGAAAAGTTCATGCAAATGATAATTAGAAACTTAGTAATTCAAAGTAGAAATGAAAGATTTTTATATAGAAAGAACAATAATAAAAAAGCCAACAAATTAATCTAAGAAAGGTTTAAACTTGCAAGGAAATTAATTAGAATTAAAAAAAAAGTAATTGTGGAAAATTTTAAGTTAAACTAAAAATAAAGCTAAACTAGGTAAACTTGTCCTCTAAACTACTCTAAAATTACTCACTACACTAAAGTGTCTAAACCCAGCCCAATTTCAAAACCCAACCTATTTACCCAAATGAATTTGGGACTAAGCGGGTTGAATTATCGGGTTTTGGGTTACTTGGGTTGGATTACCCAAGTCTTGTTGGATTAGGTTGGGTTTATTTTTTAAAACATAACCCAAATCAATAACCCTACAACCCAATAAGGTTTACTTTTATTTTTTATTTTTTCATTCTTGTCCTAATTATTTCATCTAACTTATAATTTTTTTTCCTTTTCATTCTTGAAATAAAATATCAATTTAATATATTAATATTTGGGTCTCAAGATTTTCTCTTTAATAATCTAAATCATAATAACAAATACCTTTTAGTATACTCATCTTATGAATAACAATTTTTTTTATTAGTTTGAGTTTTTAACACAAATAACCCAATATCCCAAGTAACCTACTTGACTAATACTTGGATTGGGTTTACTTAGGTTGTTATATTAGTTAGGCTGGGTTGGATTTTAATTTCTTGATCCAAAATTTCAAAAAGTCAACCCATGAATACCCCTACACTTCACTATTACTATTTGTCCTATTCTGGTCAAGTAGTATAACTTAACACACAAGCTGTTACAAGATTGCTCAAAATTACACTGCAAAGTTGATGTAGATCGCAGTCAGACTTTAGCAAGTACAAAATCCTTGTAATTTGTGTCTTGCTAAACTCGTATAACATCAACTGTGTATAAGAGACTTGTATCTGTGATAGAGACATAATTTGTGATTTATGTGTTAGACTGTCTTTAGGACTCTTCAAATCTTCATTTTTGCAATTTATTCCTTCAGCTTCTGATTGTCCTAACTTGTGCCCATATGTTCATTTTTCCTTCAATTGATCACAAAAAAACATAAATTCTAAAACACATAAAGTAGCATTAAAATAATGCTAAAACTACACTTTTACTCTACCATATATAAAAACATCAATTAAGACCAAATTGAAGAAAATGCACATAGAAACACATAAATCAGGCAAACACTAGCACAATATCGCAGATTTTGCTGGTAAAACACTCTATTATGTATAGTTATCACCACCCCCAAAAACAAGAAATAAATAGAGCTAAAATCAAACACACAAAATACACAACCTGATTTTACAAGATAAGAAATGATAGTCAGATATACTTTGGATCAATTGGTGACATCTCAAGAACCACAAATAACATATTATTCAAAGCATTCAAATGGTCACTCTAATGATTTATTTTCTTAAAAACTAATTCAATTGCCGATATTCTGTCTCTAAATTTTCAAAATATTAACCATTTTTCTCAACCAAAAAGGTTTTCACAAAAAGAACTTGATTTATGCAAAATATATTTTAATCCACTCAAAAAGACTAAAAGTCAATCAAACAATCCCATATAAACCACTTAGAAGTGAAAGGATCATTAGGGCACTATCTAAGATGAACATGTCACATAAATGAAGTATTAATCTAGTTAAGAGTAAATAATTCAATATCGATGATGGATAGTACATAATGTAACACTCATAACTTGTTGGCATATACTAGCACCTATTGTTTTATTTAGAAGACATTGCTTCTACTTGCTTTATTGAACTATCCTAATAGCTATTTTGAAGGTACAATATTTGTGACACATCCTAGATGTGTATAAGAGACAGCAAACAAATAGAATCTAACAAGCTTGAAGTATTAAAACACTAGAATGCTTCACACTCCATTCTTTTGAATACCAAGGAACCTAAGTTAAAAAAGAGAAATGAAACATACCCAAAATTATAAATAGAATTAATTTTTGTTAAAAATAGATCTAATACTTCCAAAATGCATAAACACACATATGTCCTAACTCATCTCCGACCATTTAAAATATTTTTCTAAAAGAATAACTTGGCAACAATTAGCACTTCTGAGAATGAGCAGAAGATTTGCAAATAAACTGTTTTAAAAACAATTAGCATACTATTCTTTTTTGAAATCGAAAATAGTTGGTTTTGAAACAATTGCTCGTAGTAAAACTATTGCAATTTACCACTAAAACCAGAATTTCAAAGTAAATATCACAAGTTATATACTATTCTTAAGTCAATATGTCATCGTCAAGCACCAATTATTCCCTTTTCTATCCAACTACTAAACTGTTTGTTCACTAACATCACTGTTATCAAAACACATAAGACTCAAACAAAACACAACAAAGTGAAATCTTGCTAAATCGGCCAAAAAACTTCACCAACTAATGTGTGCTATCCATACTAGCAAATGCACTAGTTGAACAGGAGTAATAAAATGATAAAGCAGAGTATCGATCCCATGAGGAAAAGTGAATGATCTAACAAATGATCACAACAAGACTATGGACCTTATTTGAGCGATCGAAATAGAGAATGGATTAACTAATTGAGCTAAACTAATGACTACTACAATTAAATTAACAAAAGTATATAAGAAGCTAAGGATGCTAAAAAATTGACTTCACTTAACTAACATAGCCATGAGACTAAAGCAAACAAGAATTCCCTAAATTACAGTAGATTTTCTTAAGTTAATAATTATCCCAATTATATTTAATTTCAAATAAGTCTTCTCAGAGTTAATTTAGGCAAATAAAACTATAATATAGCCCTTGTACTTGTAAAGTCTTTATAGTTGTTGGACATCAAGGGCTGATTCAATTAATTTATTACTGAACTCGCATTGTGAACATAAACGAATTATGGTATGCATTATTTTTGACTAATATTTAAATATCAATTCCTAAATATGATTGTAGAACATACTACAAGCCAAAAATGGAAAAAGCATTAAGAACAGTAATGAATACTCTTACAGTCAAACAATATAAAAGGATTGAATCTTTATTCTAAATAAAATAATCAGAGTTATGCAGTTGGACTGCATCAACCCCTAACACAAAACTAAGACATGAAAACAAGAAAAAGAAAGCAGCACTAGAAGTCATGGAGAATTGGAGAAGAAAACATTACCTGAAGCCTTCTTTCATATGAGCACATAATCCTCTTGGTAATCCTCCAAGATCTTCTAGAGTTGTCAGTTAATATATCCTATTCTTACTCCTACAACATGTTACTACCTACTCTATTACTCTTACAATATGTTACTACCTACTCTCCTACTTGTTTAAAATAGGTTTTTATGGGTCTTAATTATAATTACAATGTGTCTTGGGGAGTAAGATAGGATTTTAGGTTGAGTTGGGTCTATATGGCCCCAAAATTGGACTCATAAGTTATAAGAATGGGCCATTAGGAAGGGAGAATAGTTGGACTTGGAGGGGGTGTGGGAAGGGGGTTTGCAAGGAAGGGACTGAAGAGGGATAAGGTTGAAGGGGATGCGACATATCGAAGTGAATTTGAACCGAACACAAATTTTGAACTACCGATTACTAAATTTTGTTCAAGGTTGGTTTAATTATTGACAGACGAAACTCGAACACAACCTCTTATCAAGCCGAGTTCGATTCAACTATCAAATAATTTAAATTTATTTACGGTGCTAAATATGAGGGACTAATAAGTATAAACATAAAATATAAGGAACTATTTATGTAGTGCTAACTGAGGAGGATAGTAAATTATCAATTTTGACTCAATAATATAGCATGTGATGATGAACACATGACTATTTCAAAGCAAAATATGGATAGAATTAGGTCCACTATAGCGGGTTTTGAATTCATGAAAGAGGAAATTAAATAATTTTAAGAGTGAAGGTCTAAAAATAAGAACTGTGCAATTTGTGGGACAATTGAGATGGTCGTTCGCCATCCCCAATACTTTCCTGCCAAAGCCCAAGATTTAGGCAAATGATATTGCCACAGTAAAATAGTAGTCATTTGCCCCTTAATTGATTATATTTCGGCTAATTATGTATGTGGAATGTTGGAGTGGGGTGGGTGTCGTATAAATTTTGGGGACGGGGGCAAAGCTGTCATCTAACAAAACTTTGCCGGGGCATTAAGAAAATAGCTGTGGCAATAACATTTGCCAAGTTTTATTAGGTTAGGGACAATGAGGGCAGAGAATTACAGAGGCAGAGTAGTGAGAAGGCAAAAGTATGGCGGTGGGGTGTGGGTGTTTGCAGAGAGGCGCAATAAAATCTTTAAGTAGTTGGGTGCTCAAAAGAGGCAGCACTGCCCAATTACTACAGTTGCAGCAGCGCTTCTGTCTGGCAAATACAAAGGGGTTGTGTATAAGCTGCTGAATCATCACTATCGTCGTCTGATTCTTCTGCTTTTCGAAAGCAATTCGAATACGTCTACTGCGAAAGCGACGGCGTTTCAGGGGTGCCCACGTCGGGAATAAGCAGGCCGCTGTCGGAAATATTGAAAGAACTAAACAAGAAAGTACCAGACTCTCTCATCAGTGCCCGCACCGAACCCAATGGATTCTCTGTCAAATACATCCCCTGGTTTGCTTTGCTTGCTTCCTTCCTTCCTTCCTAGTTCAAAGTTATTGGATGATTCTATTTGGGTTGTTTATACGAGATGAGTTGAGGTTTTAGTCTGTTGTTTTATCTTTTCTAGTTTTTACACTTACAAGGGCTCTTATCTACCCCCTCCCCCTCTCCTTCTACCAGGCACATACTCAATCGGATTATGAACTTACATGCTCCCGGTATTGGGTGTTTTACTTACCTTTTTTGTTTCTCAAGTGAATAGTTTCTCTGTTTAGCTCCATTCTGAAAGTTTTATAATCCTTTACCTGTTCCAGAGTGGTCTGGTGAGGTTCGGAGCATCACTTATTCAGCTGATGGGAGGACAGTGTCAGTTGTTTATCGGGTGACATTATATGGGACTGATGCAGAGGTACTATTTTCTATTTATTTTTTGGGCTTGAGCTCTTCTATCTAAAAGATTCAGTACTTTTGTGTCTGGCCATGTGATTCTGTTATTCATCTAGTCTTAATGTTGTTAATTTTGTAATGAGATAAGTGCTTGATACTGGGGACACGCACTATACTTATTAACAGTTAGAATTGTTTTACAATTACTTGTAACATGTAGAGAACTGTACCTGGACTTTTGAGTGTTGGCTACATGTTCTGTAAGTTTGGACATTTCTTTACTGGTGAGTTTTCAGAGCATCACTTGTTCAGAAAACATGAGTAGCCTTCCATCCATGTGTGTTATTTACTATCCTCTCTTCTTTTGGTTTCAAAGAACCACATCTTTTTGTCGTGGTGGCCTAACATGTGTAGGGAACACTAGGTGGCGTGGAACTTTTAAGAAGAATGATCAAACTTGTGTTGTCTGCATTTGAGTGACCGAAGAAGCAAATAGGGGACTAAGAGAGAGATGAGAAGTAATTGCATTAAATTTTCTACTTGTCTGAGGTTTTCTTTAGTTGCATACTTGAATTCTTCTTGCTTGTCGTGTCTTTTTTTTCCATCATATGAGGTAAAATTTGTGCAGAAGTATGACATATCTAAGAATTTCCTTTGTGAGACAATTAATAGTGAAGTGAAAATAGAGATGAGAAAGAGTTAGTTTAGTGACGGATACTTGGTCCTTAATTGACACACTGGAGTGCATGATGCATGTCAAGGATCTAGCATTTTGTCTAAGAGACTGCTTTTATTTGCACATCTAGAGTTACTTGTTGGATCATCTGATTTTCTTATACACATCTAGATGTGTATAAGAGACAGAACCAGTCAACACTGTAAAAATCCATATGGTATAAGAGACAGATCATGATATGCTGTGAAATTTTCTTCGCTGGTAGAGCAAATACAAATAATTTAGAATGTCTAAGCTGAAGCTTATAAGTTGGAAACCATTATATCTACTGTAGCTTTTCCTAATTACTAGGTTTGCGGGATGATTTTTGAGGATTTTTAGGAGGGCAGATTCAAATTTCAACTGGTTCTTGTGATTGAAGGCTGGGAAAATAAGAACGAACTTGGGGAGTTTGAACCTTTTGAAATTTATCTTGTTGGTTCTGATCTTGCAGTTGGATGGAAATGGACCATATATGTTTATTCATTGTTGTGGTTTGAAGAGGTTGGAAAGGTCAAAGTTTATCAAGAGGAAATAGGATTAGATCATCTTATGGTGATTTTATTTTGAACGTGCATCAAGACTAGCACACTATTTGAGTACTGGTGATTCAAAATTTCAGTGAGATTGCTGACACTGGGTGGAGCCAACTCAAATAATAAAAAAGTGAAGAAAATATGGTTGATAATCTTCTCTCAATTGGCTTTCGTGCTTAAAAGAATTGCATGCTGGAACAATTTCCTGTTTTTACCTTTTACTCCAAATAGCCAAAACGAATTTTCCTTTTAGCATAAGTTCACTCCAAATCTATGACAGAGCGCAATGGCGTAGCAGGATTCATACAGCCGACCCTACTTAGTGGGATCAGTAGACTTGGTTTGTTTGTTTGTTATAAGTTCACTCCAAACCAAATCAAGATGTTACCCAATACACACTGTTGTTAATGACTACTATTTTCTTGGAACAGCTAGAATCTTAGAGGCGGAAGCAGTATAATTTTTTATGACTAATCTTCTCAGTAATAGTTGTAGGTTCAGATTTATGGTGCCGGGTTGATGTTGAATCTCTTCAGATGCATTATAAGCTGGGGGTATTGAATGGAACCTAATTTTGGGGTATTGAATGGAACCTAATTTGGTGAGACAATCATGGTTTTTGTCCATTTCATTTGATATTCAGAGTAACATTTTCTTTTCAGACATTCTTTTGCTTTTGATTTTGGTGGATGGGGTGGGGGAGGGAAGTTTAGTTTGGGATATGGAGTCTTTTAGTTGGTTACGTTTAAAATATGCTCATTCAATTTGAGCAAAAATGCAACACAAGAATGATTACTGTAGCAACTTTTGGGATTGTACGTATGTGAGATAAGAGGTCAGGTGGAAACTGTGTTTAGAAATGATTATAAAATATTATTTAGGGAATAATGGATACTAGAACCATCCAAACATTGCCATATTAACTGTTTATCTCTTAAGGAGACTTATTGAGAGATATCGGGATAAAAAAAAGGATTTCCATATGATTTTTATTTATCTTGAAAGGCATACGATAGGGTCCCTAGAGAAGTTATGTGGAGAGTTTTAGAAAAAAGAGGAGTTAGAGTAGCATACATAGAATCAATAAGGGAGATGTATAGGGATGTGGTTACAAGTGTGAGAACACCAAGAGGGTTGACACGAGAGTTTCCTATAAATATAGGTTTACACCAAGGTTCAGGTCCAAGTCCTTATCTATTTGCGTTGGTCATAGATGAACTTACAAGGCATATACAGGAGGAAATACCATGGTGTATGTTATTTGCAGATAACATTGTGTTAATAGATGAAACAAAAGATAGGGTTAATGCTAAACTCAGGGTTTGGAGAGAGACTTGAGGCAACAGTAAGGGTTTAGAATTAGTAGATCAAAAACAGAATATATAGAATTTAAATTTAGCAAGGGTGCATGTAGGAATGGAATAAGGGTTAGTATCGGAAATCAAGAGATACCCATAAGTAAAAATTTTAAATATTTAGGATCAGTTATTCAGAGTAATGGTGGTATAGATCGAGATGTTACATATCGGATACAAACAAGATGGACTAAATGGAGAATAGCATCGGGAATATTATGTGACCGCAAAATTACTTTATGTCTTAAGGGTAAGTTCTATAGAATTGCAATTAGGCCAGCGATGTTCTATAGGTCTGAGTGTTGGGCAGTGAGCCACACACATGAGCAAGATGAGAGTAGCAGAAATGTGAATGTTAAGATGGATGTGTGGGTACACTAGGATGGGCAAGATACAGGATGAGCATATTCGTGAGAAGATTAGAGTAGCATCTATTGATGACTTGACTGAGAGAAACACGTTTAAGGTGGTTAGGTCATGTGTTAAGACGACCAATAGAAATGTCTGTCAGTCAAGTAGATTTTAGACAAAGTAGTCAACATACACAGAAGAAGACCGAAAAAGACTTGGTGGGTAACTTGTAAGAAAGATATAGCCCATCTAGGAATTGAGGAGGATCTGGTCTATGGCAGAGCGCAATGGTGTAGCAGGATTCATGCAGCCGACCTTATTTAGTGAGATTAAGGTTTAATTTGTTTGTTTGTTCCTTTTCCGAGCTTAGAGAAGGTCTAAAATTTGAGATTGTTTGGTTGCTAGCAGTATTTTGCTTACTCACCCAAAAAGAGAAAAACAGTTTTCTGCTGCTCTGCACAATGTGATCTTTCTGTAAAATAATTTTCCATTGTGAATACCAATATATGAAAAGCTGTGCTAATCCTTGCTTTTGTTCGGTCAAACTTGTAATGTTGCTTAGATATATCGGGAGTCAACAGGAACTGCTTCTGTAGATGAACCAGGTTATGGGGATGCCGTGCAGAAGGCAGAAGCAATGGCTTTAATCGTCGAGCTTGTTCTCGCTTTGGGCTTGGGCTTCATCTCTATCACCAGGACATGTTGTAGGGGGCCATGTACATCCTCAGTACAGCTCATCTCAGGCAACTAGCTTTGATGCCTATTTTTGTTTATAGAGCTGGCTGTTGCAAGTTATTCTCTATTTCTTAACTTATGGTGGTGTGACCTTAGTGTGTGATATTGAACTTTAGTTGTCCGCTAGGAATTCCCTTATCGCGAAGTTTTCTGCAACTCCTGCAAGTGATATTACTCACGATTATCTACTAGTTACAACCTACTTGGCTTTCCTAAAGTATTTCATTTTTAAACAAAGTTATCCCAGTTCGCAAGTTTCCCATAACTAGTACTAATTCGGATGCTTCAATCTCCTCAAGGACCATATACTTTGACTACAGTTGGGATGTGGCATGTGCCTTGCATGTGTGTTGGAGTTCTATTGCTACGGGATACAAATTTTAGTAGATATTTTTTATAATTTTGTGGCCCGTATAAATACAGATTTACCAAATCAGATCTTGAAAAAAGTGAACTCTTGCTCAATTAAAGTCCTATTACGTTAAAGGTCGTAAGGGTTTCAAATTTGATTTGTCTGATAATTTATTCTTGTGGATATTTTTTGAGGTAATTTAATCATGTTCAAGTATTTACATTTTTCATTGTGTTGTTTTCTGTCTTTAGTTTCTTTCTTGCCCACTACTAAACATTAGATGTTATTTTTTAGGGCAATGATATTGCCGCAACAACTTTTTAAAAAATACCAAAGTTACCCTTCATCTTATCGATAGAATTTACTCGTACAAAGAACCCATCGGAGAACCAACTTTGCCTTCATCACCAGAATCACCAGCCTTTTGGCGGCCGATCAACATGAACAACTTCAGAACTGCCCCAGTAGTAGTGGCGAGAATGAATATTTATTACCGGCATCATGCCACTGCCAATATTGAAGCTACCAATAAGATCTAAAGACCCAAATTTACACATCCCTACAAGATTGTTCTGCTTCCTTTGCCGCCGTTCAATGGTTTCAGTGCAATCTATTCTGCAAGGCCTTCTCGGCCACTCATTTCTCCTGATGTTTATTGTTTACCGATCACACTTAATTTAGTAATCAAGCATAAATTTTGTTTTTTTTAAAAAAGACAAAAGAGCATCATCTTTGGAAAAGTACCCTAAATAATAAAATAAATAAATAAATAAATCCAACTTTGACTTATCTACATAAAAAAAGATTTAGGTAGACTTGGTTTGTAACCCCACTTACAGAAGATTAAATAGATTAAATGTTATAGAATCTATGACATAAGTTGATGTAAGTAAGATTTTATAAAATTTAATTTTGACCGCACGATCTACATGTGAGGTTAAAGACCAAATTTATGGTAGTAATTTTCATCTACCATAAATATGAATTTGGTGCAATAATTTTCATCCAGAGATTTAATGCGAAAACCATAAGGAAGAAAGTAAGTACAAAAGATTAATAGAAGCAGCATTTGAATTGAGTAGGGTGGAGGAGGGAGAGCACTGGGTGCTAGATAGCCGGGTGCGGGTTGGGAGCCGAAATGGTAGTTTGGGATTCTAGGAAATTATGGATTAGATCGACCTACTGTAACGGGGTAGGTAATATTGACATTTCATTGAAATTTATTGTGGTAATAAGATCATTGCTGTGGCAATATCATTGCGCTATTTTTTATTCTATGTTGGGTACAGCTTGATTGAAAGCGGCTGATTTTGAAGTATTTAATAAAAAATATAGATTACAGTAAAAACTGAAACTTGTCTAATAATTAACGACTAGATGACAAAAAATATAATAAATTAAAGAAAATAAATATTTTGAATTTATCGAAATTAAGGTTAAAATGCAGAATTAAAAGTCAATATTTCTCGATCTTTATTATCCTTTTAAATGTATTCTTCTTGACTTCTTTTTCAAACTTGAATCGGGTGATCTTTCTCTTAAAATTCTAAAGTATTTCATCATTACCCTCATCTAGATTCTTTAACTATGCTTGATGTTTTTGATCTATAAAATGCATCAAAAACTTAATTACATATATAGATTAATTTGTTAATAAAAGCTTAATTAAAATAAATAGGTTAATTTGTTAATATAATATGATTTTTTAGACAATACTTATATTTGATACTTATCTCATTAACTACAAAGATGAACTTCTATTAATTTTCCTTTTTTTTTTTTTTTTGTATTTCAATACTATTTAACATTAATTTTTCTTACTAATAATATATTTATTGTCCATGAATATTTATTTTTTTAATATTTTTATGAAAACGATTGTACTCATCGTTCAATACTATTTAACATTTATTTTTCTTACTAATATTATATTTATCGTCCAAGAATATTTATTTTCTTAATATTTTTATGGAAACAATTGCCCTTGTGTCTTTGATATTCTAGCATTGCATATCAAAAAAATATGAATATTATTTATAATATTAAATCTTCTATAGCTAAATTAATTATAGATGTACATTTTGTAACTTTATGCAAGAATGGCTAAGAGTTAAGAACTATCACAAAATTCGCGCACCTTTCGATTCGTATTAAGGAGGCGTTTGGTTTATGAGTATGAGCGGGGGGAATGTGAATCAAAATTAATGATACCCATAAATGTTGTTTGGTTGAATACTATGAGAATCATTCTATGGGTTTGATAGTGTTAGAAAATCAAAATTAAATTCCCACTAGACGTATCCTGTTTCAAATACAGTAACTCATTAATATAATGAAACTCATTTCTACAGCCAAAACTAAACAAGTAAGGAGAAATGATATAAACCCATACCAATAGTAGGGTTTATGATTCCGATTCCGATTCCGATTCCGATTCCAATTGACGAATGTGAACCAAACACCTCCTAAATTTTGTAGCCCAATTTGTGAACTTTTCTTAACCCAAACTTCTTGTTTGTATTGAATAAAAATATTTTTCCTGCATTCACTCAAGTCTCAACTTGACCCTGAAGATTATGAGTGTCAGCGCATGGGTCGTGTTGGGTTCTTATCGTATCGGGTTTTTATCGGGTTTGTGTCAGAAAATCTCAACCCAAACACGACTCTTTAAGCATTCGTGTCGTGTCGTGTAACCCATTTATTAACGGGTTGACCTGACATAATCCGTTAACCCGTTATGCTTTTAATAATAATACAAAAGTTACTTAATGGGTTGACCCAACACGGCCCATTAACCCCGTTACATTAATATAAAAGTTACTTAGTTTACCTAGTGACACGATAATCCACAATTAATCCGTTCACCTGAATGATACGATATGTCATTAAAAAATGTATTATTGTGTTAAATTTTCATAAATACCCGAATTAATTAACGGGTCATTCGAATTACCCAATATCTTAACGGGTTAAACGGATCGTGTCGGATTACCCGTTAAGATAATGGGTTATCGGGTCAACCTGTGGGTTGACACGACATGACCCGTTTAAATTCAGGTCATTAACGGGTCGACCCGTTAATAACCTAATTAATTCAATTCGAGTCATATTTAAACCTGTTAACTTGTTGTCGTGTCGTATCCAAATTTGCCACCACCACTAAAAATTTTATGAACTTGAACTATATATTATAATAAAATATCCTTTTATTCTTTTCGTGCATTTTCTGTATTGAGATAAATAACCAATCAAGTATTTGTCCATTAATTTGGCGACATGAGGAAACAACATCTAGATTACCACTATTCTCTGCAGTTTGAAGTTTTCGTGTTGAGGAACAGTCTAAATTTTTGTAATTCTCAATATCTTAGATATATTTCTAATATCAATGATCATAGAAAATATTTTGATACTTATTTTATTTGAAATTAGTTGTATGGACATGCCTATAAATATTAAAATTAATCTTATGATAAAAATTTCTAAATTGAAATATCATAACACAAATTAGTTATTGAAAACAATAAGTCAATGATTGAATAACTAACAATGATTAACTGACAAATAACTAAGTAATAATGCTTAGGATGGATAAACAATTTATAATATTATTGATTATCTAATAAGATAGAAACAGATAAGCCTCTCGTCGAATGCAATTTCCATAAAAGAAATAACATAAGTATGTGAAATACTTGATGTCTCTTATACACATCTAGATGTGTATGTGAGACTGTTCGTTAACAATTTTGAATAAAAATAACTTATTACATACTTATTTAGTTCTTATCAATAATGTTCATCCTATTCTTCAAATTATTACAAAGCAAATGGTGAAATTATTGTATGAAAACTTGTAGCAATTGTAAATGACAGCAAAATAAAATTCCTTTAATGCTTCATGATATATGTAAATTTTTCAAAGAATAAACCAGCAAAAGACTTAAACAGCTAATGTGTATTTGAGATCAGGTGAAATCATGATATTGCAAAATCTATTATTGAAACTAATCCATTATATCTTATTAGAGTTTCACATATAAAAGTTACTAATTTCTTTTAAAGAAATGGTAAACTATAATTTTAGATTTGCTAACTAATAGAAAAGAAAGGCATGTAAAAGTTTCAAAGAAATAATGAGAAAGTTTATTATATATACATATATATATTTTTTGGTAATAAAAGAGACTATACTACAATTGCAGTCATCAATGAAAGTTGTCTTTTATTTTACTATCATTTCTATTCAATCTAAACAGTTGGGTGCTCTCATTTATTTTTCACTTGTAAAAGAATAAAATTTTATGATAAAAGAAACCTCTGAAAAGGCTAAACCATGTAATTGGAGATCCAAGAGATCCAATATCTAAGCTAATATATTTTTCATGGATTATAAAAATTACACAAATCAATTTCTTCTATGAAATTTCTATTCAAGTCTAGTTCTATAAAAGATTGTATTCATCTTTTAATTCCTAAAATCCCTTTTTGATTTCAATCTCTGGTCATGCTATTCGACAATATTAGATGAAAAAATTAACATCAACATGCAATCTTTTATAGAAAAGTATATTAAATGAGAAGTATTTGATTAAACAAATGATAAGCATCAAATAATACTTTCTTTCATTTTTTTGACATCTATAATGATTTTAGGTGCGTGTTGATGATAGAAATTTAATTTCATTGTATATATAGATTTAGACATAGATTTAGTATTAGTTCCTATTTAATTGTTAAATTGTTAGATTGGATTTATAATTTATCATACTTTATTTGTTTTCTTGGTGATTGTGTAGATTGGGTTTTAAATGTATGAGAGATTATACTTGCTTGACAAACTTTTTGCGTTTCTCCATGTTCTAGAATGAAACTGAATGTTAGGGTACCAAAAATACTACTACGCAACTTTAATCCACGATTCTCTTAGCAAAAGAGTTTATTTTAAATTTGAGACAACTGCAGTATTAATCAATTTATGAAAATGAGTGAACCTATTTCCATTAAGAAAAGAAGAATTTAATATTTTGTTAAATTTTCTTTTTGCCCTTTGAGAGAATAAAATGATATGAAACAACAGCCAATCGTATATATTTTTCCTTCATTTAAGTGATGAATGACTGCTGGTATATTTGACTATTTTTATTCCAGATATGCGAAACAAAAGAAATCTACATGGAAAATAAGTAGAATGCAACTTGTACACACCTATTTTTGTCCCTTAAGTTGTCCCCTATTTCCCTTTTAATTTGTCTCTCAATTTTCTTTTAATTTTTTATTTTTAATGTCTTTTTAACCTGCTATTTGATTACACATCTAGATGTGTATAAGAGACAGATATTAAAATGGGCATATGAAATTTTTGGTTCTTATGGGTGACAAACTTTTGAAATACTTTTTTTTTTACAGTTCTAATATTCTGAACTGTTAGAACTTTCAAGTTCTTAGTATTTAAAAAAAAAAAAAAGTTCGGCTTGAACAGTCACATCGTCTTTGTTCACGCTACGCACCTTTGTCCGGTCGGCAGAAATGTTTTGGTATATTATGGGCATGTCACCCATTTTTCACCAAAAATTTCAGATGCCCATTTTAATATACTTCCTTGGCTAAGAGAGGTTAACTTCAGCATATCAGATGTCTCAGAAATGGTAGTATCCGAAGGATCAAAAGCATTGATTTTGGGCCATCTGGGAGAAAATAAAGTATGAAATGAAAGAAAACAAAATGAACTAAAACATCTTGAAGAAAAAAGTTCTCTTTAATCGAAGATTTGTACAAGTGATCCTAGAGAACATAAACTTGACATTCACGGATACAATGCTGTGAATGCACCTATACAATGACTAGATGGCATAAAGAAAACGACTTAAGAAGTAGAAAAACATATATACAAAGATGAAATTAAAAGGAGCAAAACTAAAAATAATATCATTCAAATTTATCGAAACTCCCTATGACTAGGGAATCATCATATGTCCAGTTGTGCAGTTGGTCGATATCAGCAAATGGCAGCTCAGTGTCATCCTTCTCCGTCTGCTCCTGAATAATCTCCCCTGCAAATAATTCGGCTATAGATTGTATAAGAGACTTTTCAGCCTCAGATGCATCATGAGCCATAATGGCGGCAGAACGCCTAAAGTAATCTTAAGAGGTGGAATGACCAGGCTCATTAGGCAATGCTTGACTATTTTTCAGCTATCTTCACATCCTTAATCTCCCTAGACTGCCTGGCATTCGGGCAAAAACCGAGCTCAAATGTATTCATCTGCGTTGGTAGCTCAATAGGATGTATTATGTCTTGCAAATTCATCCCCAAACCTTGGCCGATGCGATATCCTCCATGCAGCATTTTCTTTGCAATCATTACACTCGCCTTATCCCAGACAACTTTCATTGATGACTGCTCTCCAGGCCTTCAAAGGGTTAAATTCATTTCATAAGCTAAGAAAGGCACTCCGGAGATGTGTATATGAGAGCAGGCTATTTCTGGCTTACTATGGAGCTGTCTCTTAAATCAGATGAATCGCCTTAAACTTGTAAATGAATTTAACCCTTTGACGCAAAGATGATGGAATAGCCCCAGCAGAATGGATCCAGGGAAGTCCCAGTAGTAAATTATATACCCCAACAATTGGAAGAACCTGGCAAGTGATCTGATGAACAGTTGGCCCCATGACTTCAAAAATTTGGTTCAAGGGTCCGGTGGCTTGTCTTCTGGCCCCGTCAAACCCTCTGATCACCATGGATGAATTCCTGACCAGGTCATGAGAGATTTTCAGTTTGTCCAATGTTTTCAAAGGACAAATATTTAAAGCAGACCCATTATCAACCATGACCCTAGGCAAAGGCCGCCCCTCACATCTAATCGAGATAAATAGAGCCTTGTTGTGGTCGCTGCCTTCAGAAGTTAAGTCATCATCAGAAAAATAAATTTGGTTTGATGCCAGCACACTACCCACTAACCCAGCAAGTTTGTCAGTGGGAATGTTATGAGACACATGGGCCTCACTCAAAATCTTCAATACTACCTCCCTGTGTAGCTCGGATGTTAACAATAAGTTGAGCATAGAAATTTGTGAGGGCATCTTATTCAGCTGCTTCACTACTGAATATTCACTTTTTCTGATCAATCTTAGAAAGTCCTCCATATCTTTGTCTCACATGACCTTAGGGGCCTGCATAGGCTCTTTACCTTTGTTGGATTATCCGACCTCAAAGCCGTTGTCATTTGTGATTCGCCCGACCTCGTGACAGTGGACACTTCCTCCTCGAAACGGCTTTCCACCGACTATCACAAAGTGAGGTTGGTAATTCCATGGCACCGCATGTGTGCTCTCAATTGGCAATTGTGTTGGCGTTCAATCACAACGGGATCTCGGGTTCTACCTCAAACGGATCCACGTCTATGATAAAAGGCTCTGAGTGGGTACAGTCTCTTTGTTCACCGGCATGCATCCGAGGCCGTTCATATACCAGGAGGACCCGAAGGCATAGTTCCCAGAGATGCCGCTAAGGAAGTCTTACATCAACAGATGTGTATAAGAGACAGGATTGAATCCTATAGCTTCCTCCTCTAGATCCGAGGGAAGAGACAGGAATGACGATCTCTCGGGCATCTGATCATTTCTTATACCTTGTTCTTCAACGTCCAACAATTAGCCGTGGAATGCCCTGGGGCTCCAGAATGATAGGCACAGAAACGGGCATTGGCGTCATACCTATCCGGAACTTCCCTCGGATACTAAGGAGGAGCTATAGGATTCAATCTCCCCGCCGATCTCAACTGCTCATACGGTTGCTCGATAGGCCATCCCAAGTTGGTGCAATTGCGGGGTGGTCCCCATTGTTCCAAACCATGAAGTTTGGTGGAGGGAAGTTATTTGGCTGACCCTGGGTCTTTGACTGTTTGGATGTGTTGTGATCTTGGATTATAATATGGGAGCTGTGGATTAGGCACGGGCACTTGTACTTGAGTTTGGTATACCGGTTGAGGATAGTATTGAGGTGGTAGTGGAGGTGGTGCATAAAAGGGTTGTGGGTTAGGTCTTTGGTATTGATGGAAATTGCGTGGTGGTTGGCGGTTGGGTTGGTTGAAAACCACATGGAGACCCTGTCTCTTATTCTTGTCTAGACCCTTGCTCGGACAATTTCTTAGCCACAGACATGCTTCCCTGCATGGATTCTATCTGAAGTTTGAAGGCCGTCATGTCATACTACCCTCCATCTTTTCACATACTCACGGTACTTCTCTGAGGGCTTCTTCTTTAAGTTCTCAGAGCAAAACGGTCTGGCTCTGCCTATTGCGGTTAAACTCGTACTGTTTCACAAAAGTATTTGCCAAGTCCGTACAATCCTGCAGTTTTTTGGGATCAAGATTAAATACCATGATGACGCATCTCCATCCAAGCTTCTGGCAAATACCCTGATTGCTATCCGAGGGTCGCTCGTCTGATTCCAGACCAGCAAATTACAGAACATTTTAATTGCGCCACGATATCCTCAGTGCCATTGTACTTTGTAAATTCTGGGATTTTAAATTTTGGCGGCAATTGCACCTCGGGGAATAGACATAGATCAAGAGCAGGCGGAGGAGCTCCAAACTGATCTGTCCCATGTTGCTGCTTCATGAAGCTGCACGAACCGCATCTGATCTTTTTCCCTAGGGCATCAGGGAGTTTCGGTAAATTTGAAAGGATATTATTTTTAGTTTTGCTCCTTTTAATCCTTTTTTTTCAAATGACATTATGTTTTGATATGTAGGCCATCTAAGTGTAAATTTATCTTGCCTTGCACGGCTGTTTTATTATTCACAAATACAGCACAAATGTCAATAAATTAGAAAAATAAATTTCTATGCAGGCCTGGGATGTGAATTTCAGACAAAGATATCCGAAACTCTAAGATTGATCATGACTCGAGCGGAACTCATCCACTGTCACGAGGTCAGGCCGAATCACAAATGACAACAGTTTTGAGGTCTGGAACATCCAGCAAAGGTAAAGAGCCTAAACACTAATCCGCTGCCAGGCTGTAACAGACAAAGATATGGAGGACTTTAGAAGCGGAGATTGATCAGGAGCTGTGATCCCTTCTACGGCTAATGATATGCAATAAGTAGCCTACGGTGGCCCTACAACGCTGGGGTTAGCCTAAATGCACACAAGGGATAATAAAACTTTGGAAACATGTCGCGGGGGTGGATCTCTTATTTGGGTCTGGCAACCATATGCCTTTGACCCTACCTAAGGTTTATGCAATGCAAAAATCAAAATTTACTCTTTCTTGCGGGAAGTAGATACAAATTACATGACCAAAGTAAATCATACGAATCAGAAAAACTAATTACTATTACATAACAAAATTGTAAAGCTATTTACTATTACAAGCCAGATAAATGGGTGGGTCTTACCGCTTCGTGTCTAGTGTCCTAAACAAAGTCCACACGGTTCTGCCCTATGGTTTAAGCTATATGACCATGATTTTGGGCTAGGCTTACTAATGCAATCTAGATAGGCTTGGTTCCCGAACCTTCAGACTTTGGGCCCAAAAATAAAATCTATCAATTCCAATGGGCCTTATCATCGGTGGTTGGGTGATCGCCACAGATACCATTACGTGCACATTGTGTCACGACCGCATATCTGGGTAGATCATCTTAATTCCTACAGGGAATGTGGGAACGACACCCACAAAAATAGGACATGCAATAAATGAGTTCGGGAATCCTGTTGTAAAATGGGAAAGTTTGGGATGGATTTGAATTTCCCTCGGCACCCACTTTACCCGGCGTTGGACCGGTTGCGTGATTTTATCGCGTTTCCCTTTTCAATTTTAGTATTCATTATTGCCGGCTTTGTAGCATACGTGTGCTTTGAGATAGTTTAAAAGTAATAAAATATGTACATGTTAATGAGGAAACGAAAATAAATGGTAAATATTAACATTGACAGGTAGATTTAGTCCGCGCAACCGGTCCAACGCCTGTCTCTTATTGGACCCGGGTGTATGCACGCCGGAGTTTATTTCTAGCCCAATTTTATATTATTGATACAATTATTAAGTCCTGGGCTAAATTGCATTTGATTCAAATATTTAACGTCTAGTTGTGCAACTAATCCAAAATTTGAGGGCAAAAGAATAAATTCACATAATTTAACAAGTAAGATAAGGCATAAATATTATATTGAGACCAACAAACATTAAAATAAAGCACCAATCATCACAAAATCAATTGAAAAAAAATATGCGCAAAAATCACGCAACCGGTCCAACAATTGTCTACTTATACACATCTAGACAGTATAAGAGACAGATCAAAGGGTAATTAAAACGTATTAAAATGCCAAACAGAAATCAAAGTAAAACTTGGTGGTTATTGACACAAAACATGTAATTTGGAAGAAATTTGAAGAGAAAAAAACAATAATATTAAAGCAAATTCCTTAAGGGCCTACATGTAATTTTTAAAAAATAAGTATTTGAGGGCTAAAAATGCAGAAATCTGAAATCTCGTCAAGCCATGAACGTTTTCCTCAATCTGCTTTTTTTGAAATTTTGGAATTTTTTTGGAATGCCACGTCATCGCTATCGTGGCGCAATCTCTTGTGCCACGTCATCAATGACGTGGCGCAATCTGGGGAGTGCCACGTCATCCGTGACATGGCGCATCTGGTGATGCCACGTCAACCGATGACGTGGCACAATCTGGTGAAGCCACGTCATCCGAGACGTGGCGCAATCTAGTGGTGCCACGTCATCAATGACGTGGCATCAAGTGGGCCCTATCAGAAGGGCCTAAATGTAATTTAAGAAAATATTCTCGGGCTAAAATGAAAAAACTGAAATTGGAGGAGTAAAATAGAAATAAAATTTTTCTAACCTTTCCTTTTTTTTTGTGCAGATTTTTGTGGGCTACCAGCCTTTTCCACCACGCTTTCGACCCACCAGATGAACGATTTTGCTTCGGATTTAAAAAGAGAAGTTGTAGCTCGCCAAGAACCCTATACAACTTTTATTCTTTGAGTTTACTATAAGTTCCTCCTCCTTCGCTTGCAATCTTGGCTCAAAGTCAGTTGTCTGGAAAATTTTCCAAACTTCAAATTTTTCTGCAGATCCTCTGGATCAATAGCCTTTTTCTACCACATTTTTTGACCCTCCAAATGGACGATTTTGCTTAATATTTACAAAGGGAAGTTGTAACCCCAGGAACCCTCTATAATTTTTCTTCTTTGAGTTTAGTCTAATTCCTCTCCGATCGTATAGAATTTTGGCTTAAAGTTGGCTGTTTGGCAGGTTTTTTAGGCTTAAGAAAATTTTTTCTCTGCAGAAAAATTTTTCCTCCCATTTTAGACTGATTTATTTGTGCTTTTAATTAATTGGATTGAGTGTAAAAATGGTCAAAGACCATTTATCGTCATGTGTATGGGCATCTGAAATTTTTGGTGAAAATGGGGTGAAGAAACAGTAGCGCGAAAACTGTTCACGAGCCGTCAGCGCTGAACTTTTTTTTTTTTTTAAAATTTTTTTTTTAAAAAGAATTTAAACCAATTAATTAATTTAATTAATATTTAATTAATTAATAATAATTTAATTAATTATTTTTTTAAATCTAAAAATTCAATAATAGCTGTCTATAGATTTGTATAAGATGTGCATCTTAACACATAAGAATAATTAAACATCATAACATAAATTAAGAAGGAATTAAAGGGTAAATTAAAAGATAAATCAATCACCAGGTGATATACACATTGGACATTAAAAATATAAAATTAAAAAAAAATTGAGAGACAAATTAAAAGGAAAATAGGGGACAACTTAAGGAATAAAAATAGGTATCTACACAAGTTATATTTTTTTATCTCCTTTTTACTTATTGTTACTAAATTACTTTAGAATTTAATGTAACCGAATTATTTTTAACTTTTAAAAATACACCACACATTAGAATAGTAGGGTTCTATTTACTGTATCTAATTAATTTATGGTGCTTGTATTGGCATTACCTTAGTGTAATCAAATAACACGAAAACTTTAAATATGGTGATAACTCTATAGTTAGAGTTATTTTTATACCTTTTCTTTTGGTTTCATGTTTAGGTATATTTTGTCCCATTTGTCATGTTTTAGGGAAGTAAAGTCATGTTTAGGATGTTTGTAGTTGATTGTGTTGTTTTAAATAATTTTTGTAGTTAAATATGTGTTTTATTAGCATATTTATATATTCATTTCGTTTTGTGTTTGGTGCAGATAGAATGAGGAGTAAAGTGGTCAATTAATAAAGGAACGTGGAGCTAAAGTGAAGGAGCAAAGAAGTTGAGGAGTGCTGATGAAGACCAACCACAGACTACGGCTGACTACAATTAAACAACTGCAGTTTCTAATTAGAAACAGAAGCATAGTCGATTGTGGCTAATTCAAGTGCATCACTCACACGCAGATTGTGAAAGAACAAGACGAAACCACCCCCAGCTGGGTGTAGGCCTATTTTAGTCCTAGGCCTCTTACATTACTATATAAATAAGGGGGCTTATGTAACGATTAAAGACAACGATTCTCAGACTTATTTCCCGGCTTTTCATCTACGTTAAGAGACAGAATGCCTGTCTCTTATACACTTGGCAGTGTATAATACTAGGCTCAAGTTCGTAGTGTCAATACTCTTTTGGATCATTCAATAATTCAATTCAAGTTCTTTTGCAACAATTTTAATTCTAGAACTTGTCTTTTATTTATTTATTCACATTGCACTTTAATTTCTGTTTATCAATTTACCATATCTATTAGCAATTTAATCAATTTTTTCCTTTTCTACATTCCATGAGTTGCTAAATTAATTAGTTCAGGTGCGCGTGATGCGAGTTCATGGGTTAATCTTAAATTAAGGGTTAATTACTATATTATATTAATCGGCTAATAATTAACATAAATAAACAAATCTAAATAGTAGCTAATTTTAGTTTTGGTTGGCTGGCCAAGGCAATAAGGTTTTTGTGTAACCTCTGTTATAGGTCAGCGTTAAATTATTAGGTTAATTATTCCAAACTAAGGTGACGAAATTGATTAGTTGATTCATCGAGTATTCTCGGCAGGAAACTCGAATTCCATACAGATAAAGACTCGAATTGGTTAGTTAGGCAAGAGAAGTTCTCAAACCCTAGTTAATTAATTTGATAGGATTCAATTATCGAAAGCTTCAGGGTCGGGTTAAAACATGGGAATAGAATCTCCATTAAATATAATTTAAATTGATTGATTAACCCGAGATTTAATTAAATCAAGATAATTGCTAGCCTAGCACTTGACGAACTTTTATCAACTACTTGCAACTTTAATTTCATTCAGTCTTTCTTTAACTTTTAGTTATTTATTTCTTTCAAAAAATTTAATTCTAAAAATCCGAATTCTTTGTAAATCGGTTAATAGAAATTGGATTAGATTCTCGGTACTTGTTACTAGTCCTTGTAGGATTGACCCTTATTCACCCTACTACACCGGTAACCTATGAACTTACAGATATAAGTGGAAATGTGGGACAAGGTAATTTAATTTGTCCAATGTGGATCAAGTTGTGGCACTGTTGGCAGGGATTATTATTAGGCAATATGGAGAAGCTAAAATAGTTCCTACATTAGATTTTTGTTTTCGTTTATTTTCAATTGTTCTTTTTGCAAGCCTGAATCCCATTAAATTCTTACTGATTATTCTATTATATTAATTGGTACTTGTAATGTTTTCCTTGTGCTTGATAGTTTATGTGCAAATCTAATCGAACTCTTGCAAGGTTTGATCTTCAAATTGACAGGACTTTCAGATAGTTAAGGATACAAGCGCTACAGCAACAACAATGACATAATCGATATAGTACCGATGAAAGAAATCCACGTCAACCTTGATTCAACCAGATAAAGATGAGGATGTGGAAAATATTGAAGAATTTGAGGGGAATAGGCAGAATGTATGTGCTTATAACATACTATTGGAAGACTTTACCCAACCTTCTTTTGGAGAGAAGGCATGACCTACTAATCTTCTCTAACACATCTATGTTCTTTGGGATTGCACAGTTTTCAATTCAAACCACCATTTAATTAACTTTGAAGAAGTATGTGATAATTTTAAGCAGAACGGTATGTTAGCAGATGCCTTTAAATTGAGGTTGTTTTTCTTTTCTTTGAGGGATAAAGTAAAATTGTGCCTGCAAGGATATAAGCAACGGACTTTTACTATTTGGGACAGATTAGCTGAGGCATTCAAGTAGAAGTATTTTTCTCCATAAAAATAGCTAAACTAAGGAATGACAGCTTCTTTCAATCAGCAGTATGGAGAAAATCTCTAGTGAGGCTTGGGAGAGATAGAATGACTGTCTGCTTAACAAGCTCCACTCATAGGTTGCCTTATAGATGCAAATTTATCTTATATTATGGAGAAAAATACTTCTACTTGAATGCCTCAGCTAATCTGTCCCAAATGCTAAATAAAACTCCGGAAAAGATCCTGGATTTATTACACAACAAGAAGTTATGGATAAATAGATGGTAGTTTTGACTAAACAAATGGATGATGATGAAAGTCAAAGTACTGGCTACATCACAACCATTAGTTTGTGATTTTTGTTCAGGTGACCACCCTAATGGCCAATGTGGTAACTAACATCATCTAATTCTTCTTTTGCAGGTCAAGAACAAGTGAACTACATGGGAAGTCCGGCCAAAATTGGAATCAATACAGGAACAAGAATAATGCCTTCAGCAATACATAGAATCTTGGATTGAAGAATCACCCAAATTTTTCTTGGGGTAATCAACAAAATCATAATTCAAATGTTCGACCTCGATTCCAACAATATCAATAACCACAGCAGCAGACACATGCATATCCACTTCAGACACCTAATCATATGAAAAATACTCTCACCCAGTACGTGAAATCCAACGATGCTAGGGTAAGGGGTTTAGAAGATTCAATTAGAAACTTGACAGTTTTTCAATCAAGGATCTAGAGAACCAAGTGGGGAATTAGCTAGGGGTATGGCTAAGAGATCGCTTCGAGTATTGACACTGCAACTAAGCCTAGGGAGCATGCCAAGGCTATCACATTGAGGAGTGGTACAACTATTGGAGTAGAAAAAGAAAATAAGAAAGTGATTGGGTTGGAATAACCTTGAGAATAAACAGAAAAGAAAAGTAGTGATGGAAATGTGGAAATAAGGGACAATAGAGCAACCAAGTACAAAATCCCTTCTAAGAAGGAAACTAATATGCAACTTATCCATCCCTTGGCAAGGATTGCATTCCTAGTAGGCTTAGACGTGAGGATGAGCAGAAAAAGTTCAAGAGATTCCTTGAGATCTTCAAAAAGGTGGAATTCAACATATCACTCATGGAAGCACTTGAGACCAATGCCCAAATATACAACGTTCATGAAATAGATGTTGACCAATAAGAGAAAGTTGTTGGGAGATGAAATCTTATGTTTGACTGAAGGATGTACCTCAAAACAATTATCCAAAAGAAACTACCTTCAAAGCTTAAGGATCTTGGTTCTTTCTCCATCCCTGCATAGTATACACATCTAGATGTGTATAAGAGACTATGTAGATCTTTGAATCCAACTACTTGATGCCTCTATCTATATATAAGAAATTGAATGATGGAGATGTAAAGCCTACAAATATGTCTCCCTAATTGGTTGATAGAAGTATAAAATACCTCGAGGGTATTATTGAAGATGTGGTGGTTAAGGTGGAGAAGTGTTACTTGCAGCAGACTTCATCATCCTGGACATGGAAGATGACAAGGAGATGTCCTTGATTCTTGACAAACCATTCTCAGCTATGAGACGGGCATTGATAGATGTCCAAGAGGGGAAGTCACAATTGAGGGTCGATGATCAGACTATCAATTTTTCTATTTTTAACTCTCTTAAACTTCCTGTAATTTATGATGATTTAATGATGATTGACATAATGGATAACTTTTTTGATGACCTTTGTAGGAACAATACTCCACAGCTTCAATTGGAAAGAACGCTGATTAAAGCACAGGAAGTGGAGAAGCAGGATGAATAAAAAAAGGCTTGCCTAAGGATGTTATAAGAAATCACTAAGCAAGGATGAGGGTCCAATTGAAGAATTAGGTAAGTGGATCTGACCAACAAACCCCTCAAGGTAGAGTTGAAACCACTTCCTAATCCTCTTAAATATACTTTCCTTGGTGAAAATAAAAATTTTGTATTCATTGTTAGTGTAGAATTGTCTATGAACAATTAACTGAACTACTTTTTGTGTTGAGAAAGCATAAAAACTTAATTACATAGAGTATTCATGATTTAAAAGGGATTAGCCTTACAATTTGCATGTATAAAATTTTGATGATTAAAAATTATATTTGCTTGTAAGCAACCTTAACGTCGGCTAAACCCTACGTTGAAGGAGGTAGCAAGAAAGGAAGTCATGAAACTATTAGATGCTGGAATAATTGATGCGATCAGTGATGGTGAGTTGGGTTAGCCATACTCAGGTGGTACCTAGGAAGGGAGGAATGACTGTAGTTGTTAACAAGAATAATGAACTAATCCCATCTAGGTTGGTTAAAGGTTGAAGGGTAAGCATCAACTATAAGAAATTAAATGAAGCCATACATAAGGACCACTTTTCACTACCTTTCATTGATAAAATGTTAGAAAGATTAGTAGGTCATGCCTTCTACTTCTTTCTGGATGGTTATTCTGGTTATTTTCAAATTGTCATAGCTTCGGAGGACCAAGAGAAAACTACCTTTACATGTCTCTTTGGCACCTTCGCTTATCGAAGGATGCCTTCTGGCTTATGCAATGCACCTGGTACTTTTCAAAGATGCATGTTTGCAATTTTCTATGATATGATTGAAAAATGCATAGAAGTTTTTATGGATGATTTTTTAGTATTTCATTCTTCATTGCATGATTATTTGCATAATTTGTCATTGGTTCTTGAACAATGTGAAGAAACAAATCTTGCCCTTAATGATGGGAAAATGTCATTTCATGGTTCAAGAAGGGATAGTTTTAGGTCATAAAATATCTACTAAGGGTATTGAGGTGGATAAAGCAAAGGTCAAAATCATTGAGAAATTGCCTCCACCCGCAAATGTTAAAGGAACAATAATTTTTTTGGGGCATGCCGGGTTTTACCGGCGGTTCATAAAAAACTTCTCTCAATCTGTAAACTCTTATGTGATTTTTTTGCAAAAGATACGACCTTTAACTTTGATGAAAGTTATTTACGTGCATTTAATTTATTGAAAAAGGCCTTAAACGATTGGTCGTTAACTTTAGAAATCATGTGTGATGCTAGTGACTTTGCTTTAGGTGCCATCCTTTGTCAAAGAAAGGATAAGGTCTTGCATGTCATCTATTATGCTAGTAGAACTCTTAATGATGCTCAAATTAATTAAATCACAACTGAAAAGAGTTGCTGGCTGTTGTTTTTGCTTTTGACAAGTTTAGATCGTACTTAATTAAGACTAAAGTTATTGTTATATACTGACCATGCAGCTTTAAAATATTTGTTTTCTAAAGGTGATTTGAAACCAAGGTTAATTCGTTGGATTTTATTGCTGTAGGAATTTGACTGGGAGGATGTTGACAAAAAAAAGAGTGAGAATCTTGTAGCCGATGGCTTGCCTAGAATGGAATTAATTGAAAAGAATAGTGACTTGTTACCTATCAAATAGGAGGTTCTAGAGGAATATTTGATGATGGTTGGCACTAACCCTTGATATGCTGACATTGCAAACTATTTAGTGGCCAAGGTTATTCTATCATCAATGAGTTATAACCAAAGGAGAAAATTCTTCATTGATGTAAAGTTCTACTATTGGGATGAGCCACATTTGTACAAAAGGTATGTGACCAAATTATTCGGCAATGTGTGACTAAAGCTAAGATTGAAAGTGTCATTCATCACTAGTTGGTGGCATCATGGTAATGAACGGACAGCTGCTAAAGTCCTCCACAGTGGTTTGTACTGGCCTACACTATTTCGGGATGCTAGAAGATTCATTGAGCATTGTGATGAGTGCCAAAGAACTGGGAATATATCTTGCAAAGATGAGATGCCGTTGAATAATATCCCTATTGTTGACCTATTTGACGTGGGGGTGATAGATTTCACGGGTCCATTTCCAAGTTTGTTTTCCAACAAATACATCTTGGTGGTAGTGGATTATATCTCTAAGTGAGATGAGGCAGTGGCCTTACCTACTAATGATACTAGAGTTATGACTAGATTCATTGCCACAATATTCTCTCAAGGTTTGGAGTACTTCGGGATGGAGGTTCACATTTCAAGAACTCTTAGTTTGAAGCCTTATTGTCCAAGTATGGGGTAAAGCACAAGATTTCTTTACGTTATCACTCCCAAACTTCAAGTCAAGTTGAGGTGTCAATAGGGAGTTGAAGCAAATCTTGGAGAAGACTGTGGCTTTTCATGCAAGGGTTGGGCTCGGAGGCTTGATGATACATTATGGGCTATCGAACTGCATTTGAAGCACCTATTGGTATGTCCCCGTATAGGTTGGTCTTCAGAAAAATGTGCCATCTATTGGTAAAACTTGAACATAGGGCGTTTTGGGCAGTTAAGGAGTTTGATGCCAAAGCTACTGGAGAAAAAAGATTGCTTAAATTGTACGAGCTTGAAGAGTTCCAAAATGAGGCCTATAAAAATTCTTGAATTTACAAAGAAAGAATGAAACAATGGCATGACAATCTCATCATGCATAAAGAGTTCCATGTTAGTGAAAAGGTTGTTTTATACAATTCCAGACTACGATTATTTCTAAGCAAGCTAAAATCAAGATAAAGCGGACCCTTTGAAGTGGTGAATGTTTTCCATGTGGGGTGGTAGAAATATGAGGTAAAAGTCAACATTCAAAGTCAATGGGAATAGACTAAAGATTTGCTATGGAGATGTCTTTGACAATGGACTTGAAGAAGTCCATTTGGTTGACTACATGGCCGTGAACAATAAAGTTAAGCTAATGACTTTGCTAAAAAAGATGCACTTCTTGGTAGGCAACCCAAGCATATTATTTTAATTCTTTTTATTTTAGTTTGATTTCTTTAAATTTAATTTTTACATTAGTTCATTAAAAGCTAAAAATGACCAATAATTATTTTTTCATGTTTATTTTGTAGGGTTCAAGTTGAATAAAAATGAGGAATTGAAAAGGGAATGCATTTGGTGAACTAGCAAAATGAGTCACTTGCATCCTGCCTCAACAATTCTCCTACAGTTTGTAGGTGATATAGAAGAACACCTGCAGTTTGCGGGTAAGAATAGGCAAATCAGTCACAGTCTGAGGCTAACACAGAACACTAGTTGTAGTTTTTGGTTGATAACGCTAAACTAATCACAGCCTGTGGATGGACCAGGCGGGAAGACGATAGGTTTTAAAACCTTTAAACCCCACTTCCTTGTTTCACAAAATAGCTTATTTTTTTCCTTCTCTCATCCAAGTGATACAAACGGAAAAAAAAACCCCTACTCCTCTACTTTATTTTTCCAATCTTCTCGAATTTTCTTCCTGCTCTCATACACTCATCTCATCATTCTCTCTCTTCTCCCCAATATTCTTTTTTATCATTGTAAATTAACCAAGAATTTTCCTTTTATCTCATCATACCCTTCTCCAAGTTTGGAAATCAAACCACTCACATTCAAGAAGGTTTATTTGGTTCTTCACTATGGAGTATCAACACTAGTCCGAATTTGAGTAAGATTGTTCCTATCTAACTTCTGGGGTTAATTTGTTGGATTTGTTGGTGAAATTGCCCTGTGATTGTTTCACTTGTGTGGTGGCTGTCTTTGTTATACTTCTGAATTGGATTTGATAAACAATATGGTGAGATATTTGTTGGGGTTTTTTTTTTAAACAATAGATGGGTAAAATTTATTTGTCTGGGTATTTTATTTTGTTTGTTGATTTTATTGCTTAATGGGAAAAAAAGAAACAAATAGATGCTAATACTTTCGATGCCAATGTTTTTGTTTCTCTTGAGGCTAAAGAAGTTACATGACAAGCTTTAAAACCGGGTTAATCCTTTATATGAGAGGGGTACTGATCCAATTTAGGTATGTATACAAAAATAACGATTAAGTCAATGAGTTACATAGGAAGATTTTTAATAAAGTTGAAAATAGGGGGTGGTGAGATATTTGGAAACTCCTACTATTGTGACAAACAAAAACACGGCCTACTAGTTCATTGGTAATAGTCTAGAGATGAGAGACTATGTAGTTGGAGTCAGGGGGGTACACCGGTGAGTTTTTGATATGAGATTATTAATGAGCTTTGCCATTTACTTACTAATCCGAACAACCAATTTGCTGCATTCTTGGAGGGTGAGATTGATTATAATAAGATGGCTAGTGGTTGACTGATGGTTGGGGTAAATGGGAAATGGAGGAAAATTAGCATAAGTGGAATAGGCTAAAGTATTGGAATGCGGAAGCTCGAGTTTGGATGCAATACTGTTTGTTCCTTCATGTTGCCTACTTCACATATTACTGAGAGCTATTGCTCTTGATGAGGCTTGTTTGATTTTTGCTATTATGGAGGGGTTAACGATTGATGTTGGATAGGATATCTCATTGGAGATTTTAAGAAATGGAAACCAGAAGCACAAAGCATTGTTTTTTCCAAATTTGATAACCAAATTGTGCCAGCTTGCAAGTTTGTAGATTTCTATGACAAAGAAATAGGAATCACCGATGCCGATTGATAACAAGGCTCTTCAAGCGATCGTGACCCAATATAGATCCACCATGATTTTACTACAAGTTGAGGAAAGAGGTGAGCAAGTAGTTGAGGAGGTTCAAGGCACTCAAGAAAGACCTTAAGGATCATTGTTTGTACCTTTGCCTAGACCAACATCTGATTTCATTTTCCATCCGCCACTCAATCGTGAGATGCAATGGGAACTCTTAGTCTACCATAGCCAGTGCTTTGAGAAGATAAGGCAAAAGATGGACTTCCTAGCATGGAAGCTTAGCCACCTTGGGAACTTTGACTTTTCTCATTCCGGGCTTCAGACTACTCTATTGCCGGAGTGGCACTATAGACCCCCAGATGATACAGAGAGACAAGGGCCAAGGATTAAGAAGGTAGGAGATAAAGCCGGGCCATCTAGAACTGCAGGAGATTGACCATCTTTACATTTGCAAAATTTGTCGAGGGAATTTTATTTTAATCTTTAACTTTATTTTGTTTGTTTAGTTATTTTTTGCTATTTACCACTTGTCGTAGTCTAGTGTTGTGTGGGAAAGTGGTGATAATAGTCCAAATTTGTTAATGTTTAGTACATTTTAATATTTAGTGTTTTCAATATGTGATGTAAATTATTTGTGTGATGTGTTAATGGAATGGCGTATTAATAGTAGGATTGATTTCTAGCTGATAATGATATGAAAACCTTGAGTTAATATTCCACAAGATTCATGTTTCACAATTTTGTTAAAAGGATAGAAATTTGAATTCTTGTCAAATGTGCTTTCTTGGATATCAATTCTCAAATTACTACTATTACAGAGCTATACGGGGACATACCAATAGGACCGCGTAGACCATCGTTAGACTAGATTGAGAACCATGCATGCTGTCTCTTATACTGCCCAAAACCTGTCTCTTATACACATCGTAGATATAATCCAATTTTTTGTGGCTAGTTCCTTATATGCTCTAAATACTCCAATGAGCTTGTGGGGAAAAAAAGAAAAAAAAAAAGAAGAAAAAAAATGGCTTGTTACGTAAAATACGTAAGCATGGTAAGAAACGAGAATTTTAAGGTAGCTTGCTTGAAAATGCATCTTGCTAAGCCTAGACAAAATAAAATAAAGAGCTAAATAAATGGTGGTCATAAAGGAAGTATGAAAGGTTGTATTGCCATTTTTGAGTTAAACAATTATAATAGCTCTATAATGTTTACTTTTGTGTGACATTTGTGTGCTTGCATTGTAAGGTCTATTGATCCTCCTTTTTACCTTCTTATAAAGATTTAATTTTGTACCTCTTTTAAATTAGCTGTGGGTAGGGAAAAATTTATTGCGTGATATGGCCTATATTGATAAATGTAAGTTTTTGTTTTTATATTTGAGGGAGTTTATTTGAAATTTATTCGGGTGGACTTTTGGTGTGACTAATAAAGGAACATGATTTCATGGAGTAGGTCGGATGTAGACTAGGTTGATGAGTTGATTAGATGAATCCGATTTTAGTATTTCCATTCCTATTTTGTTTTGTGTGGGTTGTGCCTAGTTAATTTTGGTTAGTATTAGCAAAATGCTAAGTTGGGGAAAGTTGATAATTCAATATTTAGAGTTATTTTTATACCATTTTTTGTTATATGTTTAGGTGTGTTTAGTCCCATTTGTTGTGTTTTAGGGAAGTGAAGTCGTGTTTAGGATGTTCATAGTTGATTGTGTGGTTTTAAGTCATTTTTATAATTAATGTGTGTTTATTAGTATATTTTTCTATTCTCTTAATCATTTTGTGTTTTGTGCAGATAAAATGAGAGGCAAAGTTATCAATTGACAAAGGAACGTGGAGTTGAAGTGAAGGAGCAAAGAAGTTGAGGAATGGAAGACCAGCCGCAGTATAACAGGCGCAAAGTGTGGCAGAAACAGAAGCATAGTCCCAGACTGTGGATGAAACAAGTGCATTAGTCGTAATCTGTGGGTGAGCCGCAGATTGTGAAAGAATTAGCCTAAACCACCGCAGTCTACGGGTGGTCCATTTTGGGGATGGCCCTATTATGTTACTTTATAAATAGTGGTCTTATGTAACGATTAAAGAAAGCGATTCTCAAAACTAACTTTTAGCCTATTGTATAGCGTTTTCAGAACTACCTTTCTTGAACCATAGGGTTTAATTATTCTTCAATTCTGTAGTTCAATTTTTGACTTTTGGATTTTTCAAGTAATTCAATTCAAGTTCTTTTATGACAATTTCAATTCCAAAAACTTGCCATTTATTTATTTATTCAAAATTGCATCTTTTAATTTTTGTTATCAATTTACCATGTCTATTAGCAATTCAATTAATTTGTTTCCTTTTTTGCACACCATGAGTTAATAAATTAATTAGGGTTCAGGTGCAAGTGACGCGATTGTTCATGGGTTAATCTAAAAAAAAGGGTTGATCACTAAATTATATTAATTAGCTAAAAATCCAACACAGTCAGACAAATCAAAGGAAGCTACAGAATTGAAGAATAATTAAACCCTATAGTCTGTCTCTTATACACATCTATATGAATCCTATGGCTGTCTCTTATAATAATTTTTCTAGACCAAGGTGACGGTAATGATTAGTTGATTCGCCGAGTATTCCTAGTCGAAAACTCGAATTCCATGCAAATAAAGACTCGAATTCATTAGTTAAGTAAGAGAAGGTCTCAAACTCTAGTTAATTAAATTGAAGGATTCAATTACTGAAAGATTCAAATTTGGGTTGAAACATGGAAATAGAGTCTCCATTAAATATAATTGAAATTGATTGAGTTATTAACTCGAGATTTGATTAAATCCAAGATAATTGCTAGCCTAGCACTCAATGCATTTTTATCAACTACTTGTTGCTTTAATTTCATTCAGTCTTTTATAAATTTAAGTTATTTATTTCTTTAGGAATTTTAATTATAAAATCTAATCTGTTCTTTGCAATCTGGTTGTCTAAATAGAAATTGGATTAGATTCTCAGTACTTGTTACTAGTCCTCGTAGGGTCGACTCTTATTCACCCTACTGCATTGATAATCGTGCACTATTTCGCGTTGCAACTTAGAGACGAATTTTACAGTTGTTCCTCATTTTGTTGCACAAAATGTCATCTTCTTCTTCTTACTTATTATAGAGTTCAACCCCTTTCTCTATTTATATTTTCCCACTCTTTTCCATTATAATGTCAGTTTATAGATGGGTTTGAATTACCAAGGGGGTGGGTAAAGATCCACAAAATAACCTCTGTTTTGTTTAAATTTTTTTAAAAGAGCATTTTATAAAGGTAATTTTGCATTTACCAGTGGTGTTTTTCGCTTCTTTATTAAAGAGGTCGTGTTGGTTCATGTTGTTGTGAAAGGTTGTACAAGATTTTGGGTTGATGGTATATCAAATCTTCGAAAATTGCCTGAAAATCTATTAAGGTAAGTTGTTTCTAACTCCTTAAAAAATAGTTATTTCCATGCATTCTAGCATAGGTTTTAATCAATTTTTGATGTGTCTTGTTTAGTAAGCAGGGGTATTTGGTCATTTTAGGGGTTTCAGTAAAAAATGTTGTTTTATGTGTTTTTAATGTTTAAATACATTTCTCTATGTGTTTGAATGTGCTTTTGTAGGTTTGGAATGTTTTCGGGGTGAAACGGAGCAAAAACAGCAAACCCAAGCACTACGGCAGTCCCTGCACTTATGCCCATCCTTGTGTTAAGAGACAGATTTATAGAGGCTTCAGTGGTTACACAAAGTATTAGGCTGCACCAAAAAATGGGCAAAAAACTTGTTTTGCAAGTTTTTGGCTCTACGTAACTTATTTCATCCTAATACTTTGTGTAACCCTGAACCCTCTATAAATAGCTAGACTATGGTATTATTATCAAATATAGAAAGTCTTACAGAAGTATTACATCAGGAGAAAGCTCAATCAATCCTCGAGGCTACAATAAAGGAGAGGATTGAAGAATGTAGCTTGAAAGAGTTTTCTTCTTTTCACTTTTTTACTTGTATTTTTGCTTTTGGAATCAATTGTAAAACTCTTCCTTAATGTTTATTCATCTTTAGTTATCACTAAGTTCTTATTCTAAGGTTTTATTTGGAGAATGTCATGAAGATTGAATATTGAAATTGATTTCTTCCCTTGATTTGATATAAAGGATTATGTATTCAAATTGTTCTTATTGTTTCTAGTTGATTGATCACCTTTTAGTTTGGTAAACCCTAAATGGATTTGGCAAGTAAAGGTTAGGGCTAGGCCGGATTTGAATAACCTAGGTTTGATGAATTCGATAATTGAATGAACTAATTCGTGAATAGGATAGTATTTATCAATATCTGTCTCTTATACACATCTTTCAATAGAAAAATGAAACTAGGGTAAACTGACAATTGACAAATAAACCCTAGAGCATTATTATCTTGAATTAAATGTTAAATTCTTAGTCACAATCTTAATTTCATTTCTTTCCCATTTTTCAAAATTCACCATAATTCTTGAATAAATTAAATAGAGTTAAAAGTGTGTTAATTTGGTTTAGGGACTAATGATAGCCTTAGGAACTCCAAATCTTGAAAAAATATTTTTCCAAATAAAGTTGATCACCATCTGTGCATCATTGGAAGGTAAAGCTATTGCTTCCACCTACTTGGAAACATAATCTACGGCCATGAGTTTGAATATGACATTGGGAATGGTTCAATGAATCTAGCCCGGCCAAACGTCAAATACTTTACAAATTAAAATTTTATTGAGGGGCATTTCGTTCCTGACATTCATTACACTGCTCCACAAAATGTCTTGCATCTTTAAACATGCTCGGCCAGTAAAAACCACATTTATGAATCTTTGCCGCCATCATTGGGTTCCATGATGTCCATCCACCATGTAAGAATAATAATGATAGAGTATATCAACCATCTCTTCTTTTGTTACACATCGGTGGATAATGTTATCACTACATTGACGATAAAGAAGAGGATCCTCCCAAAAGTAATACTTTATCTATAAATGTGGTTTTTACTTTTGAGCATGTACCAATAGAAGTGGGCATTACCTTGGATACTAAATAATTAATAATGTCCGCATACCAAAGTCCGGCACTCCCAACTGTCATCAATTTTTTGATTGAGAAGTCATCATTAATTGGTACCACTTCTTGGGCTAGGTCTTTCAATCCTTCAAGGTATTGACAGATGATCAACTTCAGTATTCACACACCCTTCGCTTTGGTTAATATTTCCTAATCAAATTTCTGTAACAAGAGAATCCATCTAATTAGCCTATATTTAGCATCATTTTTAGAAAGCAAATATTTAAGAGTTGAATGGTCAGTATGAAAAAATACTTTGCTTCCAATGATATAAGAATGAAATTTATCAAATGCAAACACAACTGCTAATAGTTCCTTTTCAGTGGTGACATAATTAATCTGTGCTTTATTGATTGTGTGACTAGCATAACATAAGACATGCAAAACATTATTGTCTATCCTTTGACACAATGCTGCCTCACAACATAATCACTCACATAACACATAAACTCAAATGGGAGAGACCAAATTGGAGCAATTATGGCCAAAGCTGTAACTAAGGCTTTCTTCAATTGTTCAAATGCATGCACAAATTCTTCATAAAAATCAAACACCACATCCTTTTGTAGCAAAGCACACAAGGGTCTAGAAATTTGGGAAAAATTCCTGATAAAACAGCACAAAATGCTTTTCATTTCATGAACACTACAAAGAGGAGGTAACTTTTCAATTACCTCAATCTTTGTCTTGTCAACCTCGATGCTTTTTCTAAAATTTTATGCCCTAAGATATTCCTTCTTTTTCAAAGAGACGTTCAAGAATAATGCAAATAAAGATTTATTTCGTCACATCTTTTAAGAACCATGGAAAGATTTACAAATATAATTAAAAAGAATCACCAAAAAATTTGAATCATTCATAAAAAATTCCATAAAATTTTCAATTTTGTCATAAAAAATAACAAGCATAAACTGTTGGAAGGTACTTGGAGCATTAAAAAGGCCAAAGGACATGCGTCTATATGCAAAAGTACCATATAGGCAAAAGTATCATTACATCCATAGGTGCAACGACTATTTGAAAATCCTGGAATATCCATCAAGAATACCTAGAAAGTCTCTCTTACATTTGATCAGTAAAGGGAAGAGGGAAATGGTTTTTTCTAGCAGCCTTATTTAGTTTTCTAATAATCTATGCACATACAGCTACCCGAAAATTAGATAGAAGGTATGAGTTAATTATGCACATTGGCTACTCCTTTTTTGGGCATCACTTGAGTAGGACTGACTCACTTGTATCACTGATAGCGTATACAATTCCAGCATCTAAAAGTCTCATCACTTTCTTCCTGCAATATAGGGTTTAACCTAAGCTAAGGTTTCTTACATGGTTTATAGTTCTTAGTGAGCAAAATTTTATGCATACAAATAGTTGGGTTATTCCCTTAACGTCTTCCAAACACCAAACAATAGCTCCACGATATTGTCTTAACATATTAAGTAAATTAAGCAATTGTTTAGTTGTAAAAAATGTACTAACAATAATAGGGCAACTTTCATTAGCATCAAGAAAAGCATAGCGGAGATGAAGAGGAAGAGGTTTGACCTGAGTCTTGGGGGTTCGTTGGTCAGAGACCCTCCTTTACCTAGCTCATTTTTCTTTTTCTCCTCCAAAGTCGCATCTTTCTTCAACATATCCAAAATGCCTTACATGGTTGTCCTTGGCATGCCCTTTTTTGTCTTTTTTTCCTTCCATGAGTGCCATCCCCACTGGAAGTTCCACGAAGTTTGACCCACAAAAATCATCAACAATTTCATCTATTTTCAGACCATCATTGATAAGTCTAGTGAACAGAGTTATTTTACCTCTAAAAATCATAATGTTTTCATAGTATTTTCCCAATTTATGTGTTTCATTGTGTGTTTTTCTTTAGATGTTAAGTAGTAGTCTTAGATGCACTAGAACACTAGAGTACTATTAGACTTTTAGGATTACTTTTGCGTGTGTATATATCTTTTTTTTTTTTTAATTGGCTAGTCACTAGAACCGTGGTAGGTATTAGGAGGGTCTCTACTCCTATTTTATTAAAAATTATAAAAAAAGTACAAGGAAGGGGATGTAATACCAAAATCTCTTGGAAAATAGAGTTATAGAAACCCTATCTCTATTTTGTAAATTTAACCCTAACAGTAGCTAGGACAATACTGTCTAGTAAAGGGCAATCTTGTCTTGGTAAACTATGAGAATCAAAAGTCGCATTACAATTAGGATCACATCCCCAGTTTGCTAAGCAATCTGCTAATTGGTTCCTTTCTCTGAATTGATGCGTGAAGGTGATGTTTTGATTAGAAATAAGATGAAAAACTTGCATCACTACTGAGAAGATCTTCCAAAGAATAACAGCTTGATTGGTGAGAATACTGACCATGAGCTTGGAATCTATTTCAACAATCAGATTGGTAAATTCTTTGTTAACACAAAGCTGGATTCCATGCAAAACTGAAAGTGCTTCAACTTGCAAAATAGTACCTGGTGAAGAAAAGCTAATTTTGTAACCAAAGATCATCATTTCTAGATTCTCTTAGAGCACCATCTCCTACTATGTGGCCTGGATTTCCCCTACAAACTCTATCAGTGTTTAGTTTGTAATAGCATAATATGGGTGGAAGCCACTTAACTAGAGTGAGAGTTGACATCCTTGGTTGATGTGTGAATTAAGACCAGGATTGTTGAGCAAGGATCAGAAATAAATAATAGCTCCTTCAGAAAGTTAAATGAAAAGAATCTGACATATGTAAAATAAGCATCTGTCTTTATCAGACAGATCTAGTTGCCAATAGTGGACAGCTTTCATAGAACACCAAGGATGACCCACAGGGAAACTATGAACAAAATGTGCATGCATATTGAAAATTGGAGAATGATCCCGCGGATGAAAGATTGCCAAGAATAAAGCCACCATTGGTCAAGAAATCGTTGTATTGTATCACCCTTGAAATCTTCTTGCAATAGGCAGTGGAAATGTTTCCAAATAGATGCAACTATAGCACAATGCAGAAAAATGTGATCCAATGTCTCTTCTTTACAGCAAAAAAGACATTTAGAAGCAAGCTGTTTTTCTCATCACTTGATCCAAAGGCAAAGCCTGATTTAGGTGAAGGTAGAAATTTTGATTGGATTCTTCTATCCCAAATCCTGATCCTTGAGAACAAGAAATGACCTCCATTTTTGATAATTTGAATAGCCGAAGAATTGAAATTAAACTTCCCAGAAGTTGTAGGTTGCTAAATAAATTCATCCTTTCCTTGAGTTAGCCAAATTGATTTATTATTGAACCAAACAAGGTAAATGTTTGGACATGCAGATTGGATAACTTCAAAATCCATCCAGAATCATTTCAAGTTTAATGAAACCAAAAGGATACCAATCCTTCCCATGGAATAACACACATGTTTTCTTCTACAGGTTTCTTGACAAGTGTCATTCTTCTCCAAGTAGGGGAAGAAGGTGATCTGGCTTGAGGTTCTACCAATGAAGCATGCAATAGCTTGTGTATAAAATCTCTTCATGAAGTAGCTTCAAAAGGAGTCTCTAGTTCTGAAGACCACCATAGTTTCATAGACATACCATGAATCACACGATCCAAATTAAGCACCCCCAATCCATTTTCCTAAATAGGCTGTGCAATAATCTTCCAAGATTTCCAATGCAATACCTTTCCCCATTCTGTGTCTAACCAGAAGAAATCAGCAAAAATTTTATAAGTATGCTGCATTACTTACATCTTCTCACATCTATAGCCATTATAGTTAACAAATATAAGGATTTGAACTTAAAACATACTTTATGGGAATGTGTATTTCACCAACTGAAAGATGTTTGGATTTCCAACCTGAGAGTTTTTGATTTCCAACCTGAGAGCCATTATAGTCAATTATTGGTTGGAAAACAACCCTGTCTTTCTCCCTTTTCTTTATAGGACATGCCAAATAAGTGAATAGAAAGCTTTTGCTAGAGAAACCAGTCAATTTACTGATAAGCCTTGCTTTTGTAGCAAACAATTTTGAAGAAGTGCAGAAGCTACTCTTGTTAATATTCACCTTTTGTCCAAAAGTTAGCTCATGTTTGTTAAGAAACTGCATCACATTCTTCATGGATTTCCTATTACCATTGATAAACATTAAAATATTATCAGCATAAGATATATGCGTAATAGAAGCACACCTTCTTGAAGAAGATAGTAATCAATGTTGCCTTTGTGAAGTTCCTTCTTGATACTATGATCCCCAAGAGAAAACTTCAGCAGTAAGAATGAATAGGAATTGTGATAAAGGGTCCCCTTGTCTCACCCCCTTGTTGAATAGACAAACCAGTGGGGTAGCCATTAAATGATACTATAAACCAATTGTTCCCTACACAGTTTGAAATCAAATTTACATATTACTGAGAGAAGCCAAACTTATGCAAAACCTAGTAGACGAAATCCCAAGAAATTCTATTAAATGCTTTTCCATATCAAGTTTAATCACTTTTTTGTCAATAAACTCCACCAGCTCTTGTGTAAGAAGAATATTATCAGCAATGTTTCCCTCTTTGAAAAATGCACTTTGCGCCTCAGAAATCAGCTTGGGGATTCAAGCATTGAAGCCTATTAGCCATTATTTTGGTGAGAATTTTGTTGACAAGTATGCAAAGACTAATTGGCCTAAATTCACTAAATTTGGAAGGATTGGGATCTTAGGAATTAGGCATAGGAATTACACAAATGAGAGTACTTTTAATAGCCTTGGGTGCTACTTTTGATTCTCATAGTTTACCAAGCTTTACTAGACAGTATCTGTCTCTTATACACAGCTAGATGTGTATAAGTGACCATTGAAACTTTGTACCAAGGTAAAATCTTAAAACACCAAGAAGTCAAGCACCAAGTTGGAAAAAGATAAGAATTCAAGACGAAGTTTAATGCTTCAAGGAGCTTGAACAGCAGATTCAAACTCAAAGGAAGAAATTTCACACCACAGTCCTAAGGACCAAAATGCCTTAGTCCGAGAAGTCTCAAACTGCGTGTCAAAAATTAAAGATGGAAATTTGAGAACGCGATTTGAAAGTATTTTTCAAAGAGAGAGTTGTCCAATTTTGTAATAATTGCAAATTTTGTTAATATTTTCCCTGTGGGTCATAGTAGTGTGTTCATTAAAGGAGAAAGAATGAGACATAAGGATTTTGGTGGAGTATATGGCCAATCATGTGCCATACCAGCTTGAGATCCAGTTGTTTTGTATTTCATTAGTTTTGTTATTTTTATTATTTTTTTATTTAAAGTTTATTTTGATTTTCTTGACTAGTTAAATTTTGCTAAACTTGTGAGTTCATAATGTGACTGCTGAAACCGCTGCACCATTTTAAAGGAGGATACTGTAGCATATTTTGCGTTTTGATAATCAGATATGGATATTTTTGGATTTTCTGATGCTGGAAGTTCAATTCAGTTTGTGGAATACCAAATTGTACGTCTCTGTTTGTTGCTGCTAATTCTCTGTGGGTGCTGGATCTGTTCTCCACATGAACCAACTGAAAATGCTTTTTAAAGATCTTTTTTTTTTTTTTTTTGTGCCTGTAGTTGTTCTTGTTGGTAAAATATTTTTTTTATAATTTATTTGATCATAAGTTCGAGTTATTAAAGGATAGGACCTATTAACTATAACCCTAGATTTCAATAAACTAACCTGGAAGCTTGCATGGCCCGTCCCGACCCTTTTGGCTGCAAGAAATTCTTATAGTCGAGCATAAGAGACAGATTAAAATGATGATTTCTTGCAGTTCTAAAAAGTTACCCACTTCAATCCCCTACTGTCAATAAGGATAGTCTTTTCACTTATAAACACTAAAGCCTTTCTTTTAAATTCGTGAAGAAAATTGAGACATTGCTCTTCAAAACCAAAATCTGATATTATTAGGGAGATGCAACCTCAATCCCTTTGCAGTTGAATTCTATTATTGGTGCCTTTAGGGGCGGATTTATGTAGGAGCCAATGTGTGCCCGACTGTCCACGAAAAATATCAACTTATATATTTTGAAAATTTGTACAGTCTTTCAATTGAGAGTGATCACTAATATTGTAGTAATATTTGATGTTTTTGGTTGTCCAAAAATATGCTTAAGAGTATTTCGATTGGAAGAATATTATTAACAAATTTAATTAAAAATCCTACCGTCAGTGACTTTTTCTATTAGCGAAAGTCCATCCTACCTCTTTTCTCTGTCTCTTATACACATCTAGATCAACTCCTGTCTCGTATACACATCTATATTGCAGTTGAATTCTATTATTGGTACTTTTGATGCGGATTTTTTATGAGTACATAGTGAAATAAGTTATTATACGAAGTTCGATTTTGAAGAAAAATGAATCGGTATATATATATATATATATAGATGTATGTATGTACGTATGTATCTCAAATAATTAAAAAAGTTTCTAATTCTTTGTGCCCTTGAATACTAATATTCTGGCTCGCCTCTGAGTGCCTTCTCCATCTAAACTTTAACCTACCCGCAGCTGGAATAATCTGATATGCACTTGTAACATCCAAATTTCCATAGGCTTTTGAGTATCTGCAATACTAATTCATCCCCGGTAATATATGTACTGTATGTATGTATAATGTGCCATACTTTGTATATTACTATAGGAGGTAAACTTTGGCTTTGGTGAAACTGTAAATCCCCTTTCTAAGTTTCAACCAATTTGCATCTTTAAAGAACTTAAAAATGTTTTTCTTTTCTTTTCCTTGCGATTTTTCCCCTACTGAACCCTAACACACAAGAGAACATTATCAGATATGATAAATGCTTAAAATATCTCCGGAAAACTTAAATGAATACTCACAAAAGGGACCAAATACTAAAGACAAACAAAGATGAATAAAAATCCTAACTTCTAATGGAGTTAGGTTAAAGACATGACACAAATTCTAAATACAAGAACATAATAAATAAGATAGTTAACACCTAAATAAGTTCTAAAACACTTAATAAACACATACTAAACCTAAATAAGTTCTAAAACACTTAATAAACACATACTAACACACAAAAGTAAACATATTGACAAAAACACACACTAAAACACTTAGAATGCTTGAAACTAGTAGTTTAAACCATCAAATTTTGGATAGATATAACTCTAGTTTCTCATTTGTCACACCCCTAAACTTAAGCTTTTACTCGTCCCGAGAAAAATAAAAGAAAAGAAAACAAAAGGAACAACAAAACCGCTAACACATAAGCAAACACAAAACATAAGACACAAAACAAAGCAAACTAGACAATGAATTGTAATTCTCCCCTCATACTCATTTCAAATTCTTTTTGCATTAAGCACGAGAATTCATTGCACAAACTTTCATTAGTTGCTCCAAAAATAATATCATCAACATAAATTTGAATAATTAACAAACCATTAAGATTAGTTTTGGTGAAGAGAGTGGTATCAACAACACCTCTTTTCAAACCATTTTCAATCAAAAAACTACTTAGCCGTTCATATCAAACTCTGGGAGCTTGTTTCAAGCCATATAAAGCTTTTGAGAGTTTGAAAATATGATTTGGCATTAAATTTTTATTTTCAAAATCGGGGGGTTGTTCAACAAAACCTTCTTGATCAATAAAGCCATTTAAAAATGCACTTTTGACGTCCATTTGAAATAATTTGAAATTGTTAAAGCATGCAATGCTAGAAACATTTGAATAGATGATTAAACCTTTGAAAAGTGCAAATGTTTTATCAAATGTCAATACCTTCTTCTTGAGCTTATCCCTTTGCAACAAGTCTAGCTTTATTTCTAATAATCTCACCATTATCATTTAATTTATTTCTAAAGACCCGTTTTGTTCCTATCATGGGATGAGTTGGTGGTCTTTCGACTAAGGTCCACATATTATTTTTCTCGAATTGGCTAAGTTCCTCTTGCATAGCAAAGACCCAAGATTCATCATTCAATGCATCATCCACACATTTAGGTTCAATGTGAGAAAGTAAGTCACAATTACTATTCAAAGGTTTATGAGAATGAGTTTTTACCCCATTGGACGGGTCACCTATGATCAACTCCTGAGGGTGACTTGAGATAAATCTCCATGCTTTTGGAAGATCTTTTGGAGAATCTTCGTTCTTCTCTCCTTCTTCATCCAAGTGATGAGTATCGTCCTCATTGCTTGTCTTGGTCTCTTGATGTTCTTCATGTATGGTGAGCTTCTCAAGTTCCTTTTGTATACTTACATCTTCATCCTCACAAACATTCTTTAAAATAATATCAATAGCCTCGTCAAATGTAACATGCACAACTTCTTCAATTAAAAGAGTTCCTCTATTGTATACTCAGTATGCTTTCTTGTCACTAGAAAATCCTAAGAAAATTCCTTCATCCGATTTCTTGTCAAATTTTCCAAGATTTTCTTTGATTTTTAAAATGAAGCATTTACAATCAAAGACTTTGAAGTAACTCACAACAGGCTTTTTGCAAAATAAGAGTTCATAAGAAGTTTCGTTTAAAATAGATCTCAAAAGAACTCGATTTATTACATAACAAGCCGTATTGACGGCTCTGGCCCAAAAGTATTTTGGTAAATGTCATTCACTAACCATGGTTCTAGCGGCCTCTTGAAGTGTTCTATTTTTTCTTTTGACAACACCATTTTGTTGAGGAACTCTAACAACCGAAAACTTATGTGAAATACCATTGTGATCACAAAATTCGAGAAACCTCCAAATTTAAATTCGGCTCCATTATCACTTCTCAAACGAATAATTTTTAAATTCAACAAATTTTGTATTTTTTAAAACAATTTTACTAAATTTTTGAAGGCTTCATTTTTGTGAGTAAGAAATAGTACCAAAGTATACCAACCTAGAATAGTCATCAACAATTACAAAAGCATATATTCACCTCCACCAAGACTAGCATGTTGAGTTGGACCAAATAAATCCAAATGCAATAATTCTAAAGGTCTAGAAGTAGACACACAATTTTTTGGTTTAAAAGAAACTTTGACTTGTTTACCAAATTGGCATGATTCACAAATTTTGTTTTTAACAAACTTTAGTTTTGCCAAACCTCTTACCAACTTCTTTGAGCTAGATTTTTGATTAAATCCATGTTGAAGTGACAAAGCCTTCTATGCCAAAGTCAAGGATCATCTATGGAGGCGGTTAGACATTTTACATTGCTATCACCAAGGTTGTCAAGATAAATCACATAAACGTCATTGTGTCTAAAACCTTTAAATAAAACTAACAAATTCTTATCAAGAATTAAGCATTCATGCTTGGTAAAGAATACATATAAATGTTTATCACAAAGTTGGCTCACACTTAAGAGATTGTAATTTAAATTGTCAACTAGGAAAACATTTTTAATTAAAGTCTCACCATTTTTACCTACATCACCAATGCTGATTGATTTTGCCTTCATGTTATCCCCAAAAGTCACTTTTTCACTATTTTTGGATATGAGTTTTGTGAAGAGAGATGCATCACCCGTCATGTACCTGGAGCACCCACTATCTATGAACCATTTGGCTTGGTGATATTCATTACCTACACAAGAAATTAAGTGATAACTTTTAGTACCCATATTTTTTTAAGTCCATAAGAGTTAGTGAAATTACTACAAATCCATGCGGTAATCATTCCACATTTTCATTTCCCTTGACATAGAAATTATTTTCACATGTCGACATTGTTGGCAATAATTACAAATAATATTTTTATTTCCATATAGGGAAGATTTTGATTTTACAAAACAAAAATCATCCCTTCTAAAAGTCACAAAGTTCTTGTTGAACAATACATTTCTATTCCTTTTCATATCAACAATATTTTCCTTTTTTCTATGCAAGAGAACATTCAAGTCATCCAATCTTTTCTTCAAGGATGCTTGTTCTTCCTTGATCCTTGTTTTCACATGCATTCTTTTCTTCAACTTAGCGTTTTCTTGTGATAGCCTATTGTTTTCATTCACAATTTTAGAGTTAGCATTTAATAAAGCATTTGATTTTTTTACTAACTCCTTATTTCTAGCATATGATTCCTTTAAGCTATCATGCAATTTTAAAATGAAGGATTCAAGATCATTATCATCATTTTCATCATTAGAAACATAAGTAGAGGTTACCTCATTATCACCAGTGGCCATAAATGTCATTTGTGTTGATTCCATCTCTTTCTCAACTTCTCCTTCAGAATTGCAATCATCCCAAGTGATTTGAAAGTTGGTAAAGTGAGGTTTCCTTCTTTTCTTCTTCTTCTTGGAGGGACACTCATTTGCAAAGTGTCCGGGTTGACCACATTCAAACCTGTTTCATGATAAATTCTGCATTGCTCTTTAGAATCTATTCGCATTTATGCAAATTACTGTCTCCTTAGAACATCTAGATCCGTATGTTGATGCAGATTTAGGAAGATGAAGATGATGAGTGCAAGATCACCTTCATCAAGATCTTCATCTTCTAAATTGATAAACCAACTTTCATCTTTTTCTTGAGAGGTCTTTTAGGCTTTGCTTCTTATTGGCTTTGCTTCTTCATCATCCACCACTTTAGCTTTGAGCTTCAATTCATACATAATGAAGTGAGAGAATTTATTAATGACTCAATGGGTATGGAATTCAAGTTCTTTGCTTCCTTTATAGCAATAGTCTTTGCCTGCCATTCTTTGCATAAGAGCATTCAAGATTTTTCTATTCTTTTCACCCAAAGAATATTCCTTCCCCAAGGCTTCAACATCCTTGATGATATCATTGAATCTACATTACATTTTATCAATGTTTTCATGTGGCTCCATCTTGAATGATTCATATTTGGCAACAAGTAGAGATTTCTCTTATTCTCTAACATCACCACTTCCTTCATGAATTTTCTTAAATTTGTCCCATATTTCTTTGGCAGAAACGCATCCCTTGACACGAGTTGATTCATTAGCAACCAAGGCATTGTATAGTACATTCATAGCCTTGGCATTTAAGGTCAAATTTGCCTTGTCTTGTGGAGTGAGCTCATCCCTTGTTTTTTTCTTCTTCTATTTGTATGATCATCAATGATGGTGGCTTCGAAAGGACCTTCATTTACCACATTATACCACAAGTCAATATCAATAGATTGCAAAAAGGTTTTCATTCTATCTTTCCAACTAATAAAGTTTATCCCATTAAACATAGGAGGTCTAGTGATAGATTGACCCTAAAAAAATAACGCATTATTGCTTGCCATAAGGGATCTTTACTCAAATGCAATTTAAGAAAAGTAAAGATACCAATGCTCTGATACCAATTGTTGGTCCCAAACAACGTAAAACGGGGTGAATTTGGTTTCTCAAAACAAATTTACATAAGATGCTTAATTCAAATTTGACAAATAAGATGATAGAAACAATTAAGCATAAAATGAATTGAATAAATTAATAGAATGATTAAACAACAGCACATCCAAGCTTGCTAGCTTGGAGTAGTAATCCACTAAGATGCTCTTTCAAATTTGGTGAGCCAATAATCTTCAAGTGTACAAAAAGTAAGATTACCCTTGCTCACACTACTTCTCTTTAGTTGATCTAAGGATTTTACACTAAACCTTACTTTTGTATCACTCAAGATTATCATTCCACTCAATTTTTTGAATGTCTCTTAAGTACACACTAATACAATGTCACTAAAGACCTAAATCTCACTCAAATAATCCTTTCTTTTTGCTTGTATTCAATGTGTAAGATTATTTTTCATAATACAGAAGGGTTAGTATTTATAGGTGCAATAAATTAGTTCCCAACCACCTCCTAACGGCTAGATAATAAATGCAAAAAAAATTGGCCGCTATGAGTTTCGGGCGTCAGAGGTTCATTTTTGAGTGTCCTTATCAATCGTCCGATCTGAAATATCAAGGAGTTGAGGATGCCGTTCGGAAGACCGAGCTTGCATCCATTCCTTCATCCGAACTAGGTATGTTGAAGAGTTCAGACATCGGACGGTGTAGTGTGTCCGAAAGGTTTGATGCTTAACTGGGGATGCTTTTCTTTCGGAGACTTAGCCTCATCCGATGTAATCTTCTTCGGACAGTTAGATGCGTCCGTTGCAGGTGCCTCAAAACCTTGCTTCTGCCTTTGATGACCTTTCAAACGGTGAATTGTATCCGAGATAAATTTGTTCGGATGAGCTTGTGCGTATGTTGTAGGTGCTTCAAAATCTTGCTTTCTGCCTGATTGTTCGGATGGTGCATTGCGTCCATGGTTATCTAGTTCAGACGAGCTTGTGCGTCCGAGATACATAGTACTGTTCTGATGGTGTATTTTGTCTGAAAACTCTACTAAGAGCAAATATACTAGCAAGCCTACACAGCTCAAGTTAAGTAGTTAAATCGCGTTTGTCATCATCAAAACCAAGTTTGTTGATCAACGGCCTTTACATCCAATCCCTTTTCTTTAATGCATCATTTTCTTTTGTCAACATATTATTTTCATGCACAAGCTTTGAGTTGGCACTTAATAAAGCATTAATCTTGATTTTTAGCTCCTTGTTTCTAGCATATGATTCTTTCAAACATGCATTTTTAAAATAAATGATTCAACATCATCATCATCATCATCATCACAAGAATCATAATTAGAGGATATTCATTATAATCTCCGAAGGCCATGAAAGCCATTTGGGCTGCCTCATGTTCTTCTTCAACTGCTCCATCCGAATTGCAATCTTGCCATGTTATTTAAAATTTGTTGAAGTGAGGCTTCCTTGACACTTTGACAGGTATCTTGCATGGACATTCATTTGCAAAATGTCCCACTTGGCCATATTCATAGCATTTTTCACTTGGCTTCTTGCTTGTATCTTTTTGTGAAGTTTTCAATGCTATGCTTCTTTTGGCCCTTACTTCCTTCTCATCTTGTTACTTGTCTTTCAACTTCAATTCAATGGAGATTAGAGAATTGATCAGAGACTCAATAGGCATAGAATTCAAGATCTTTAGACTTTTCTATGGCACTGGATTTGTGTTCCCATTCTTTAGGTAAAGTATTCAAAAAATTTCTATTTTTCTCTTATGAAGAATATTTTTTCCTAAGGCTTCTAAGTCCTTAGCAATATCATTGAACCTACCATACATTTTATCCATATTCTCATGATGGTTGCATTATGAAGGATTCATATTTAGTTTCATTAAGTGACTTCTTTTGCTCTCTTATATCTTCACTTCCTTCATGGATTTCTTTCAATTTATTCCAAATTTCCTTAGCCAATTTGCAACCCTTGACATTAGTGAACACATCTACATCTAAGGCATTATACAAAAGATTTATGGCTTTAGCATTCAAAGTCAAGTTTACTCTATCTTGAGCATTTAACTAATATCTAGTCTTTGGCCTTAACCTATGTGTATTTACATAAATAATATTAGCCTCAAAATGACCTTCATTAACAATGTACCACAAATTAATATCAGTAGATTGTATGAATATTTCCATTCTTTCCCTCCAACTAACAAAATTAATGCCATTAAACATGGATTAAAGTAATGGAATGTCCTCAAGAATTTAAAACACCTATAATGAGCTCACTCCCTGTCTCTTATACACATCTAGATGTGTATAAGAGACAAGCTCTGATACCAATTGTTGGCCCAAAGCAACACTTAAAAGGGGGTGAATTAGGTTGTCTCTAAAAACAAACCTTTTATGTGCTTAAGGGAATTATAAACTTATACACCAAATAAACACTTAAGCACAAATAATTACAAGTAAAGATTCAACATGTACCACCTCCAAAAAAACTTATGTTTTACCCAAACATTTAGGAACGTAAAAGTTTAGGTCCCGAAAATTGAGAAGTGACCATAGAGAACACCATAAGTGAATGATTAGAACAGGCTCTATTCAAATGCAAAATGAAAACATCCTGAAAAAGATTCAACAGCTTCTGATTACATACCACCATATCTAACCTTTTCTAAACAAAGCTTCCAAGCCTTTTTTCCCAAATATACTGCAATAGATCTTTGATCAGGCTATGAAGCTCCCAAATATTCAGTAGAATCAACAATAGTATTAGAGTCACCTCCAACAAACCCAGAATTCAATACTATTAAAAAAACCATTAAGAGATTTCCAAAGAGGCCTTCTATCTTGCAAGGTGCATTCCTATGAGAGACAATTGAAGCAAAAACTGTTTCAGCAAAATCACTACTGTCCATGGAAATATGGATTACCTGATCTTTAGTGGAAAAATTATTGATTGTCAAAGAAGTAGTTTAGAAAATCCATATAGTAATGACTTGATTAGTAATAATATCTACATTAAGATGTTTCTTTGAAACTTCTAAGCTTATTGTGTTTTAGATGTGCTCCTTCAAGAATAGCCAAAAAGTTCTTATCACTCATCTTTATGGCTGTCTTCAAACGCCTAAGTGAAGGTTTATTTCCTAATCCCCTAATATTCCATATTATTGTATTAACTCATAAATCAATGTTAAGGGAAGACAATTTGAGGGATTTTGAAACACTTCTCGTAACCATGGTGAGACCTGGTTCATAAACCTTCTTCTTCCTTTATCTCATTTGCACAATTAAGGTGAATTTGTCATCTAGGGAGAATCCCTTTTTTGTTCAGCACAGCTGATAAAGATCTCTATGCGTCAATTTGCGAAATCTTATCCAGGTGTTATTACTTACAGGGACATCATTTCATATAAACAAATGTTCTCCTCATGAATGTTATTTTCTTTGATTCAAAATACAGCTACATGATCATCTACAATCTCACTAGATAGATCATTTTCATTTGGAATGTGAAACCCTAAAATCACATTATGAATCCCCTATTGAAACCCTGATGTTTCATATAAAGGCAATCCTGCATAACCACATTTTGATGAACCAAATTTGTTTCCTCCTGACTATTTGCTAGAGAATCTTCCACGTGGTGGTTTGAATTGGATGATGCTGTTTGAGTGGAATTTGGAGTTTGTTTTGAAAGTTACGATTTCAAAACAACCATATTCTTCTTTCTAGAAGGACCTGCTAATAACCCAATATTGTAGGGTTACTTTAGTATTCTTTTGAGGTTAGTTTAGATGCTTTTTGTCCTATTTTGTGTGTTTTGTTGGTCTTAATTAGTAAGTTTAATCTTTCATGCGTTTTAAGTAATTATTGTTTTTTCAAAAATTGTCTAGGATTAATTTAATAAATTAACTACTTATGATTTGTCGTTCCTCTTTATACAGCTTAGGTTAGTTTTGTCCATTTCCAAAGTTAGGATGCTTGCGAAAGAGGAATTACAAAACTATAAGAAGTCAAAAGTGAAGATACGAAAAGAATCAATTCTGACTGCAACAAGGTCATTCAGCGCTACGACAAGCTTAAGGAAATTTGGGTAGAGAGTTTCCTCACCAAGGTGAGGTCATTTATATGCCCCGGGGAGCTTTAGCTAGATAACATAAAACGGTTGCTGCCTATAGATACTTTTCTCAACAGCCCACTTCTAGAATAATCAATTATTAGTAGGAAGAGCAGTAGAATAGATTAGAAAAGGGAGATCAAGAACTATGGTTTTTATCTCTCTTAGAAATCTCCAAACAATCTTTACGTATTTAGTTTATATTAATTAATTCATTTCTACTTTCACTAGATCAGATTATTTGATTCAAGTATTTCTTCATGGATCTCTTGAATATTAACCGAAGGCTTATAGACATTCTTATTATTTTATGCATTAGTATTTCTTCATTTACATTTCTTGTAATTCAATATTGTTCTATTGCCTTTCATAGTTGTAATTTCTTATTTGCTACTAGTTGCGATACAGGTTATGCTTTTCCAATGAATTCAATGTTCTATTTAGGGTTTATGTTTTTTTCATTGATTTTTATTTTCTTCCATTTAATCATGCACTAAATTAGTTAGGGTTAGATACAGGTGATGCAATTTCCTATGGATTAACTCAGGTAATAATAAATCAGAACAATTAAACTCATGGGTAACAACTAACACAATTTAACAATTCAAGAATGCAGCTAACTCTTGTTTTGGTTAGGATGGCCAAGGTGACATGGAAGTCGATCTCGTCACAGACTTGCGTTAATAATTAGGTTAATTCTGTTGGTAGATTTCAACCAAAAAGGGGGGTGAATTAGGTTTCTGAAAAAACTTTTAGAAAGATTAATCTTATTAAGATTTTTCAATTACAATAATTGATATAATAGAATCAATGAAACAGTGAAGTAAGAAAGAGAGGAAATTAAACAACCAATACTTCCAAGCTAACAAGCTTGAAGTATCAAATCACTAGATGCTTCACACAGAGACAGCCAATAATCTTTACAAAGTAGGGAAATTCTTGCTCACACTAAAACTCTTTTAGTTGAGCCAAGAATTTTACTCACAACCTCACTTTCGTACAAGATTATTACTCCACTCAAAATTGAATTGCACTCTAAATTACACACATACAATAAAGCACTATAGCCAATTTGTACTAAAATTGCTCGTTTCTAAGGCTTGTATTCAATGTATTAGATGATTTTTACACAATATCAAAGCAGTTATTTATAGGAGCAATAAATGGTGGTTGCAACTACTTCCTAACGGCTAAATAATAAATGCACAAAAAGTAGCCGTTGAGGTTTGGACGTATGAGATAAGTAGGATGCGTCCGACACAACGTCCGATCTTCATGCAATTGGTTGAAGAGCTTCGTTCGGATGTCCGTGCATGCGTCCGTTCCATCGTCTGAATGGAGCTTCGGACGGTCATGTTCGTCTGAAAGAGACTTCATTCAGACAATTGTGTGCGTCCGTTGCAGAAGCAGTAAGATCCTTGCTTTCTGCCTGTTGGTTCAGACGGTGGAATGCTTCCGAGAATATTGACATAGTTCGGACGAGGCAATGCGTCCGAAAACCCTGTCTCCAGGAAAACAAGTAACAGACCTGCAAAACTTGTTTACAGAATTAAGTACTTATGTCATCATCAAAATAAGGTTTGGAAAACATCAATATCCCCCTTTTTGGTGATGACAAACATTCATGGAATAATTACGTAAAATCAATCAGATATGAGTGATGACCAATCATTTTGCAATATAAATTACTACTCCCCCTTTTGACATCATCAAACAAAACTTCCCCTGAGAATGTGCAAATATTCAACATAAATAGCGCAAAAATTCATAAAAAGGATAAAGCCCAAGTATTCAACAGGAGAAAGCCCAAGTATTCAACAGGACTAGTTCAAAGTAATACATAAAAAGGTAAATCTGAGAGCAATTCTAACTAAACAAAGGAAAAAATCAGAGAAATGAAAAAGAAGACAGGTTAGTGAGGACGACGAATTCGAGCAATTTTTCTTCTTGGAACGCTTTTCGATCTTTCGGCGTTTGGAAGGAGCATCATCATCAGTAGCCTCACTGTCCTCATCTTCTTCAGTACGGCGTTGCATGATGAAAATGAACGTGTCGTCAACATCCTCATCGTCGCCTTCATCTTCATTGGCAGCACCTTGATTATTTGCGTCCTCTTCGTCGTCCTCACTAACATCCCCATCTTTAGCAATGTCATCACTGTTGGTAGAGCAGTCGAGTGGATATTGTGATTGAATGTTGGCAAATTGAACCTGAGCCGAGCAGACATGCCTAGGCTAAGTGCCTCTTGGAGAATCACCTGACGAGTTTCAAGTCGGTTTAACTTACTATTAGTGCGGCATTGAAAGGTATAAGAACTTACTTGAGTGCTCAAGGAAGTGAGAAGACTACAGATTTGAGAAAGTGAGGGTTCAGAGGAGGATGGATGAGGATCATGGAATGGTGGAGGTATTTGAGGAGGAGGAGAATGTGGAATTGCCAAACCAGAGGTAGAGGCCTAGGATTTTGAACGTTCAATATCAAAAGCTTCCTTGGTTAACCATTGATCGTTGAAAAAATGAAGGCCTTTTCGTTCAATATAAGATTTGTTGAAATAATGGGGAAATTATTTGTTGCCGCTGAAAAGGACATCAAGGAAATCAAAAACTTTTGTGAGAAATTTTCCAAAAAGAATGTTTCTTTAGGTATCAGTAAGAAAGAGTTCCCACAGGGAGCAGAAGAGATACCCAAAGTCAAGATCTAGATGTGTATAAGACAAAAAGATAAGTACTAATTCTGCATTTTTTACACTCACAGTGCGATGCGATATCGGTTGCTAACCAGCAAAGATTTAGAGTGTTCAAAATGTTTAGTTCTAATATTGGCAATGTGGTTTTGGCTTTCGAGGCCTGTTTGACATTGATGTTAAAAATAGCTCTAACCTCATCAATGTCAAATCTCTTATCAACAGCGGGCCATTTATCTAAAAAAAATTAAATCTAGAAATCATTCGGATTTGAGACTTCACATTCAAAAATAGTGTTGATGATGTTACACATCTAAATGTGTATCAAGATTGGTGCTGTTTACACGAGAAATTAATGTGCGAACAGTGGGGCCTTTCCGAAGATTGGTTGTGAATTGAAGCACCACGGGTAAATCAATATGTACTAGGTGACCCCAATTTTGTTTTTCAAAGCATGATTTTACAATGGGAAGATTATATTCATCAAAAAGAGTCTGAGAAGCAGGAAGTTGAATGATTATAGATTTGCTCAGAAGAGATGTATATCATTCGGATGCCTTGGCATCGATGAATTTTGGGAAGGTTGGATTTAAGGAGACTTGAGGATGCTGCAGACGATTCCCCACGCACTGGAGCTTTCCCTTTTGTTTTTCGTCCCACGAGTTGCTGGAGAAGAACCTCCACTGGATTTAACCATTGTGACTGAAAGGAAGAAAGAGGAGAACAAATGTAATTTTTTTGAAAGGTTGGTGGGAATTTGATGAAATGAGATGGTAGATGGGTGGAATTAGGTACAATAATGGTGATGAATACTTTGGAAATGATAATTTTTCAAACAATTATGGAGAGAAGTGAGGAATTTGGAGGAGATTTTGGAGAAAAAATTTCGCCAGAGAGGGTTTTGAGGGTTAGGGTGAGTCCGAAATGGGGGAAAATGGATGGTTTTAATCAAACAGTGAGATTGTTCGGACGGCCGAACAATTGGTGTGCGTCCGATGAAGCGTCCGAAAGCTGATGAACGGACGGCCGATGGAAGAGCCAGTGCGTCCGATGTTCTTTCGGACGATGGTAAGCGTCCGGAAGAATTCCAGAGAATAAGTGAAGAAATTGAATAGCGTTCGGACGATTATAAGCATCCGAGATAGAGAGGAGGTTTTCGGATGAGAGATAGCGTCCGAAAGAAAGTGTTGCTCGGACGAGTGAGTGCGTCCGAACGAAGAGATTATGCCAAATTGATCTGTAAAATCCCCAAACATTTTCTGAGAGATTCAAAGCAATCTAGAGCCAAGGGTTTTGTAAAAATATCAGCCAGTTGATCTGAAGTAGGCACGAAATCAACACGAATTTCTTTTTTACAAACAAGATCTCTAATAAAATGATGCTTAACATCAATGTGTTTGGTTCTAGAATGCATAACAGGATTTTTTGTGAGATTAATTGTACTAGTGTTGTCACACTTTATAGGCACACAATAAAAAACAACACCAAAATCTTTCAGAGTATGTTTCATCCAAAGAAATTGAGCACAACAATTTCTAACAGCAATGTATTCGGCTTCAGCCGTAGAAAGAGAAATAGAATTTTGTTTTTTGCTAAACCAAGACACAAGACAATTTTCCAGGAAATGACACATATCACTGGTACTTTTTCTATCAATTTTACACCCATCTTTAATACAGCATCTAGAATAACTAAAACAATCAAATGTAGAGGACTTTGGATACCACATTTTTGGTATTCATTGTCTGTCTGTATATAAACATCTAGATGTGCTATCAAGTGCGATTCTTTGGGGCAAGATTGAAATCCAGCACATAAACAAACAGCAAACATAATATCTGGTCTACTGGCTGTTAAGTAAAGTAGGCTTCCGATCATACCTCTATACGGGATGAGAAGATGGTCTTTCAACCAAGGTCCATACGTTATTTTTCTCAAATTGACTAAGTTCATCTTGCATGGTATTAACCCAAGATTCATCATTCAAAGCAACATCTACATATTTAGGTTCAATGTGAGAGAATAATGCACAATTACTATTCAAATGTTTATGAAAACGAGTAGTTATCCCATCGGATAGATCACCTATGATTAAATCTTGAGGGTGACTAGAGATGAATCTCCAAACTTTCGGAAGATCTTTTGGAGTATCCTCGTTCTTTTCTTTTTCATCAGCAGCGGACTCTATTTGATGGTCGTTGACATCATTGCTTGATGTGATCTCTTGATGATCTTCATGAATAGTGAGCTTTTCGAGCTCCTTTAGAATACCTGCATCTTCATCTTTGCACAAATTCTTTGAGATAACATCATTATCTTTATCAAATGTAACATGCACAACTTCTTCAATCAAGAGCGTTCTTCTATTGTAAACTCGGTATGCTTTCTTGTCACTAGAATATCCTAGAAAATTTTCTTCATCCGATTTTTTGTCAAATTTTCCAAGGTTTTCTTTGATTTTTAAAATAAAACATTTGCAACCAAAAACTTTGAAATAGCTCACAACGGATTTTTTACAAAAAATGAGTTCATAAGGAGTTTTGTTTAAAAAGGATCTTAATAAAACTCAATTCATGACATAACAAGCCGTGTTAACAGTTTCGGCCCAAAAGTATTGTGGTAAGTTGCATTCACTAATCATAGTTCTAGAACTATTCTTGAAGAATCCTATTTTTCCTTTCAACAACGAAAACCATTTTGTTGAGGGACATTAACAACGATTTTTGTGAAAGAACATGAAATTTTTCATGATTTTCAAAAATCGGAAAACCTCTTATTTAAATTCGGCACCATTGTTACTTCTTCAACGAATGATTTTTAAATTCAATAAAGAATTTTGGAAAACAATTATACAAATCTTTTTCAAAAACCTCATTTTTGTGAACAAGAAATAATACCCAAGTGTACCTAGAATAGTCATCTCCAATAACAAAGGCATATTTGCAACCACCAAGACTAGCATGTTGAGTAGGTCCAAATAAATCTAAATGCAACAATTCTAAAGGTTTATGAGTGGACACAAAATTCTTTGGTTTAAAAGAAACTTTGACTTGTTTACCAAATTGGCATGCATCGCTAAGAGGTTTTTCAAAAATTTTAGTTTTGGCAAACCTCTTACCAAATCCTTCTTAGCAAATTTTCAGTCAAATCCATGTTAAAACGACAAAGTCTTCTATGCCAATGCCAAGGATCATCTGGTCTTATGGAAGCGATAAGACATTTTACATTGCTATTGCTAATTTTATCAAGATGAATCACATAAATATCATTGTGCCTAGTGCCCTTGAATAAAACAACATGATTTTTATCAAGGATAAAACATTCATGCTTGGTAAAAAATACATATAAATTTTTATCACAAAGTTGACTTACCCTTAATAAATTATAGTTCAAATTATCAACAAGAATCACATTCTTAATCAAGGTTTCAACATTTTTACCTACATCACCAATGCCGATTGATTTTGCTTTATTGTTATCTCTAAATGTGATTTTTTCACTGTTTTTGGATATGAGATTTGTGAAGAGAGAAGCATCACCCGTCATGTGCCTTGAACATCCACTATCTATGAACCACTTAGCATTGTTGGTGATGTTAAGTACCTACACAATAAATCAATTGATAACTTTTGGTACCCACATTTTCTTGGGTCCATTTGAGTTAGTGAAATTGCTATCAATCCATGCGACTTTCATTCCAAGTTCTTTCATTCTTCTTGACATAACACATATTCTTAACATGTCCATGTTGTTGGCAAATCAACAACATTTTCTTTCTTTCTAGTCAAGAGAACATCCAAATCATCCAATCTTTTCTTCAAGGAGGCTTGTTCTTCCTTGACCTTTGATCTCACATGCATTCTTTTCTTCAAGTCACAATTTTCTTGTGATAGCCTATTATTTTCATTCACAAGTTTAGAGTTAGCATTCAATAGAGCATTTGATTTCTTCACTAACTCCTTATTTCTAGCATATGATTCCTTTAAGCTATCATGCAATTTCAAAATGAAAGCTTCAAGATGACTTTCATCATTTTCATCATTAGAGTCATAGTTAGAATTTACCTCCTCATCTCCAATGGCCATAAAGGCCACTTGTGCCGACTCCATCTCTTCTTGACTTCTCCTTCGGAGTTGCAATCATCCCATGTGATTTGAAAGTTATTGAATCTATGTTTTCTTCCTTCCTTCTGTTTCTTGGAAGGGCACTCATTTGCAAAGTGTCCGAGTTGACCGCATTCAAAATATTTGAATATGTTGTTGATATTTCAAGCCTATCTGTCCTTATACAAATTATTTGAATTTATAGAGACCACCTCTTCTCATTCAAGAAGAGTTGAACAGCTCCATTTAATCTAGAAGATGATGAGTGCAAGATCTCCTTCATCAAGAGACTTCATCTTCTAGATTGATGAAGCTATTTTCATCCTCTTCTTGAGAGGTCTATAGAGCAATGCTCCTTCTTGGCCTTGCTTCTTCATCATCTGTCTCTTTACACTTCAAGATCAATTCATAATATGTAAGAGATGCCTAGCGATTCAATAGGCATTGAATTTAAATTCTTGGCTTCCTCTATAGCAATTGTTTTGGCATCCCATTCTTTGGATAGAGCATTTAGGATTTTTCTAATTTTTTCACCCAAAGAATACTCCTTACCCAAGGCTTCAAGATCCTTAATGATGTCATTGAACCTACAATATATTTTGTTCAATATTTTCATGTGGTTCCATCTTGAAGGACTCATACTTGGCAACAAGCAAGGATTTTTTTTGCTCACGAACATCGTCGCTCCCTTAATGGATTTCCTTCAATTCATCCCAGATTTCTTTAGCAGAAATGCATCCCTTCACGCGAGTTGATTCATTTGCATCCAAGGCATTATATAGCACATTCATGGCTTTTGCATTTAATGTCAAGTTTGCCTTGTCTTGTGGAGTGAGCTCATCCCTTGTCTTTTCTCTTCTTCTATTTGTGTGATCATCAATGATAGTAGCTTCAAAAGGACCTTCATTAATAACATACCTCAAGCCAATGTCAATAGATTGCAAAAATATTTTCATTCTATCTCTCCAACTAATAAAATTTGCCCCATTAAATATAGGGGGCCTAGTAACGGATTGACCCTAAAAAAATAGAGTATTGTTGGTTGCCATAATAGTTCTTTTCTCAAAAGCAATTTAAGCAATAAAATGAGACCAAGCTCTGATACCAATTGTTGGTCCGAAAGCAACCTAAGAGGGGGTGAATTAGGTTTCTAAGAAAACTTTTAGAAAGATTAATCTTATTAAGATTTTTCAATTAATAATTGATATAATAGAATTAATGAAACAGTGAAGTAAGAAAGAGGGAAAATTAAACAGCAAATACTTCCAAGCTAACAAAGTTTGAAATATCAAATCACTAGAATGCTTCACACACTTGGTGAGCCAATAATCTTTACAAAGTAGGGAAATTCTTGCTCACACTAAAACTCTTTTAGTTGAGCCAAGAATTTTACTCACAACCTCACTTTCGTACAAGATTATTACTCCACTCAAAATTGAATTGCACTCTAAATTGCACACTAATACAATAAAGCACTATAGCCAATTTGTACTAAAATTGCTCTTTTCTAAGGCTTGTATTCAATGTATTAGATGATTTTTACACAATATCAAAGCAGTTATTTATAAGAGCAATAAATGGTGGTTGCAACTACTTCCTAACGGCTAAATAAATAAATGCACAAAAAGTAGCCGTTGGGGTTTGGACGTCTGAGATAAGTAGGATGCGTCCGACACAACGTCCGATCTTCATGCAATTGGTGAAGAGCTTCGTTCGGATGTCCGTGCATGCGTCCGTTCCATCGTCTAAATGGAGCTTCGAACGGTCATGTTTGTCCGAAATAGACTTAGTTCGATTTAGTTGTGTGCGTCCGTTGGAGATGCAGTAAGATCCTTGCTGTCTGCCTGTTGGTTCGTACGGTGACATGCGTCCGACAGAAGCTTGACATAATTTGGATGGGGCATTGCGTCCGAACACCCTGACAGGGTCATAAAAGTGAGTAACAGACCTTAAAACTTGTTTACAGAGTTAAGTGCTTATGTCATCATCAAAGTAAGGTTTGGAAAACATCAAATTCAAGATCATGATTGACCAAATTTTTTAGTTGGTTCATTTGAATTCCATATAGAGAAAACTCAATTTAATTGAAATTAGGTCAAAAAGGAATCTACCCTTAAATGAATTAGATTGACAGGACCCAATTGTACGAGGAATCGGAGTTAATTTGATAACTGGGAATCGAATCACCATTCAGTGTGGTTGAATCAATTGGTTGGTGTTGAAATAAATTCCAAAAAATTGCTAACTTAATATCTAACCTTCTTTTAATCCTTGAAATACTTCTCTTAATCAGTGTTATTTAGTTGTATTCATTTCACTTGGGTTAGTTATAGTTTCCGAAATTAGAAGTCCAAAAACACCCTTTTGCGTTCGTCTAAATAGAAATTGTGAACAAATTTTAGTACTTGTCTACGCATTCTCGTGGGAACGATTCCTATTTATCCTACTATGCTCATACCATGTATTTGCAGAATTTAGTGGAGGTTAATTTCACTTTTTCCTGCATCATCGGCTCCTTGATTTTGAATTTGATTGTTTTCCTCCTGAAGTGGTAATCACCCATTTTCTGCATGTCAGTTGTTGTAGCCTTATCTATTAGGTGGTGTACATGATCAAAATAAGGTATTAATTAATTTTTGTACATTAATTTAAATATGTACTCTAGCATATATTTAGTTTTAATTTTCAAATCATTTCATCCTAAATTTCTAAATATAATTATTTAAAAATTAAGAGATCATATTAATCCAAAATCCAAACATCATGGACCAAAAATGCAAAGTCAAAATATTTAACTGGCGATAATTTGATTTTGACCGTTATCACTATTGATTTCTATAATTGTCCTTTTATGGCTGAAATTAGAAACATTAGGGACTAAATTTGTTTTTAGTGAACTTTCGTGGACTAATTTATCTCCCTACCAAACATTGGGAACCAAATTGTGGTTTTCCCCTTGGCAAAGTGATTCGCTTGGTTAAATTTGTTCCTTAATTTGAACTAAATTGTTGATAGGTGACAAAAAGAAGCAATCTACCAAGGCGGAAGTTAGTTCAAGTGCACCTATCTTCAATAGAACGAAATTTGTTACTTGAGGCCACAGATATCTTTGAGAAAAGTGAAAGAAGGAAATTTTACCAAGGATAGGGATCTTGTTGTAGACTCACATTGGCGGGCTTATGAGGATACAATAGTGGAATTAATAAATCACATCATTGCAAAGGGTTGGATCCTTTTTTGCCAAAGAACTCGGATCGGCTTACATGATTAAGGTTAAAGAATTTCATGTCAATTCGAATAATATGATTGATGATTGTGAAACATCTACGAGGAAATAAGTGGATATTGGCCTCGGGTGCATAATGCTAATTATGGTTTAAATGCTTTGGAAGGGCATGATGAATATGCTAATTTCATGGCTGATGATGAGAAGAACTATGAAATGATCATAGATATAATTTGTCAATGGAGGATGGAATGCAAAAGGGGTACAAAGGGAGAAGTTCAGAGAAATTTCTAAGAATATGCCTCTTTTCCAAATTTCTTCTATTTGTGTGCCTATTTCAAAGTGGAATTCCGAAGGAGTGGAATTCCGAAGGAGTGGAATTCCGAAGGAGTGAGACTGGATCAATGGTATTGGGTTATGGTACGCGATATATTTGACATAGTATTGGTCCTGACTTTGAACTTTACTTAAATCAAGATATTAATAGCCCATAACCCATGGTATTATAAATAATACAATATTTCTTCCCACTATCAATATGAGACGGAACATCACATTTTCACACATTTTTCTCTTTAGCTTGAACTGCTTTTACATTTTAGTATTTGCTTTTGGTCTTGTTAATTCTAGGCTAGTTGAGGACAAGTAGTTTACTTATATGGTTTTGTTTTTATTTGGTACCTAGTTGATGGCAAGTAATTTACGTTTGGTACTTTTATTATGACTTTGGTTTAGCAGTATTTAGTTTGTTATTTCTATTTGGTTTGGCTCTTATTGTTAATTGGTGTTGTCTTGATTATATTGTTGTTTGGATTATGGGTTGGATGTCTCTGGTAACTCATTCTTGTAATCGATTGAATGGATGCATGATTGAATGGTATGATTGGCGGTGTAAATGTGCGATAATAAATGGGATTTGTTTAATGTTATTTTGTGTTTTCAATTTCATATTTTGGTAGTTAAAATGTCCTAGTGATTCTTTCCACTAGGAATATTAGTTGGAAATATCAAAGGTCAAATTTGAACTTCAGGAGAATTTTTATTATTTGAAATAAATTACTCACTTTTAGACCGTTGACATTTTGTTACTTTTAAAGGTCTAAAATTATGTTTGCGATAAAAAAAAAAATAAAAAAAAAAAAATTGACCTACATTTCTAATTTGAAATCTAAGACAAAGTTGTTGAGTTCTTGAGTGTAACGTCCATTTTCACTTCCGAAGTGCAAAAATATTCTACTTAACCTAATTTTAAGCCTTTTAGTGGTGTTATGTGTTATTGTTATTTGTGATTTGTTTTGTCTTCTTCTTCTTTCTTTTTTTTTCTTATTTTGCTCGAAACTAGTAAAACGTTAAGTGTTGGAGTGTGATAGAGTGACAAAATCATTTTCCATTCAAAAGCATGGTATTTTGTTACTCCTTCCTATCATGGATTTTATGGTTTTCTTATGTCTTTTATGTGCATTTTGTGTCTTGCGATTTTTTTTGTTTTGCGATTTTTTTTGTTATTTTAATAGTTTTTAGTATTATTTTGAGTATGATTTAGTATAATTGGTGCTTATTATCTTGATTTAGTATAATTGGTGCTTATTATCTTTATAATTTTTTGTGGGGTAAACCTCAAGCCAAAACCAAGGTTTGTAGAATCGGGATCCCACGTAGGATCGTTTTGAAAGTTGTAGGATCGGATCGTAGATAGGATCGTAGGATCGTAAGATCCTATCAAAAGGATAAAAATATAACTTTTATTTATTTTTAAAGCTAATATTCAATAAAAACTTATACAAATAAATATAAAATTTTAATATTCATCATGAAATAAGTTTCTTTAACTAAAATTTATAGCATTTGACATTATATACTCATATTGTAAAAAGTTATGCGTTATCGCAAATTTAATACTGTTCTTTAATTAAAAACTAAAAAAATAATATGAATAGTATAAACTAATAAAATATAACATTTGAATGAAAAATTATCAAAATACTAACTTAAATTCAGTAAATATATATATACATTACATGAATAATAACCAACTAGAGTTTATCTATAACAGCGATCCTACCTCTAGAATCGGGATCGATTTTATAAATTTGGATCGTAAAATCGTAGGATCGTAAGGGTAGGATCGGGATTCTAACAACTATGGCCAAGACTAGGAAAATTGGTGGCAAAGAGAGCTTAACACTATGTAACATTCAAGATTTTGTAAAGCAAATTTTGAAGAAGATGACCTCTTGGCCGCGCCAAGAAACAAGGCGTAATAGTCCTACCTTTTGCCCGCCCCTATTTTGAAGAAGCCCACTTTGTATTTCGGGTCGCGATCACAAAATTAGGCATAAAACCCAAGACCCTGGCCCATTCCTCCTAAATTCAATTTTCAGCCAGCTTTTGTATAATTTTTGGCCGGTATGCTGCGTTATCAACTTGGGAGCCCAAGTAAAGTCTTGTGGGTGGCAAGGCTGGTCGGCAAGAGTGCTGGCCGAGGAACGTAGGCAACCGGGTTGCCGACGTGCTGGACATTAAGAAAACGACTAGGCAGCGTGCACAACGGTTAAGTGCACTCGCACGGGTGTGGCCACTACTTCTTTGAATCAGCGTCAACAATTTAGCCAAGACATGTTATACACACCAAGTGTTCATAAAAAGTCCCGTTGTAAGCTTTTCAAAGAAGTAAAAACGTCATGCAAGGGTTGGCCTGGGGCCGTAATTCGTTTGTGTACCGTTTACTTACGTTTTGTTGTGTTTTACTCTTGAGAGTGGCTTAAAATCCTGATTCCGTGTGTTTGAGTGAGTTGCTTGTTTGCGAAACGAGTGCTACGATGGAAAATTGGTTAAAGTTAAGCTTCTTATTCCGACCAAACTTGGCAGCATTGGTTCCAACTAAGTAGAAGTTTCATGACAACTAGCATTAGCAAGAGTTTCTTGTAGACTCTTTTCATTGATTTCAATTTATGTGCTTTCATTTTAATTCTTGCCATTTAGTGCTTTGGTTAGTTTAGTTTGATTAGGCTTTTCTTGCTTTACATTTCTAAAATTAAAGTTTGCACCTTTCATTTAAAATTATTGCCTCGTGTTTAGCTCTATGATGACCATTTTACCATTCTTCTTATGTGCTTAATTCTGAACTAAATTTCTACTTATGATTTGTGGCTGTGTAAATTAATTCTTTCTATTTGATCTTGTGAGTTAATTTGGCCCTTGAAAATTTTTAGGAAAAATGACCTTAATAGTCCTTTATATTTCATATTTATACTTTTTTAACTCCTCACATTTCAAATGAAGCATTTTCGTAGTCCCTCACCAATTCAAAACACACCATTTTGGTCTCTTGACACAAGTACAGGCATGTTTTGGTCTAAAATACTCACATACGTATCAAATGAAATATTTTTAAGTGTAAAATTGACAATACATAACTTTAAATACTAAATTGTCCGAAAAAGAAAAATATTAGGGAGGTTGGAGTAGGGGTAGTGGATGAAAAACAGCGAGGGAGGGGATATATGGGTGGTTATAGCAGATGAGCATTTTAAGGTCGGAAGAAATTTTAGGTAGTGTCGTTTAATATTTAAAATGTATATTGCCAATTTTGCTCATAAAAAATATAATATACAATACGCATGAGTATTTAAGGTCAAAATATATTCGTAATTGTGTCAGAGGACCAAAATGGTGTATTTTAAATTTGTGAGGGTCTAAAATCCATCATTTTAAATGTGAAGGACCAAAAAAGTATAAATATAAAATGTGAGAGACTATAGGATTGTTTTCTCAAATTTTTTGACACCTAAACTATGTTTGACCTTTGTACAATTAGTTTTGGATTGCAGGTGCAAATTCGGACATCCGGCCACTTTTCTGAAGACCTTCCACTAGTTTTTCACGAGGAATAAGTTCGAGAAGTGCAAAAATGGGGTTCCATGCAACAATAAAACCAATGGTCTGGAAAGCATTTACTTTTGGAATTACTATAATTCTAAAAGTTTAGTCATATTAAATAAGAGCTAAGCTGGTGGATTAGCACATAAGAGATGTAAAGTGCCTATATCTCCAGCTACCATTTCGAAAATAGGGACAATCAAATGCTTTGCCTATTCTATTGATGTCTTACAGCTGTTTGGACTTTAAAGACTAGCTAGATGGCTAATAAAGCCCTGAAACAGAACAGCAGCAAAACAGGCAGCAGAAGAAACCAATGGGGCTGAAGTTCATTCTTGAGGAAATGGAGAAGGAATCCCTTGAACTTTATCATCTTCAACCGTTCTTTCTACTTCTCGAGCTTGAGTCGTCACCGTCGGATATTGTTGCTCTGAAGTTTCAGCTCGCTGCTGTCCCCAGTTGCTTGTTTAAGATCTGGGGCAGGAATCTTCTCTATGACTTGACCATCAAGAAAACTTCTTTCAACTTCTCGAGCTTGAGTGGTCAGATGTTGCTCGGCATTTGGCTTGCTGCATTTCTTCTCAGTTGCTTCCTGAGACATTCCGTGATCAATCTGAATAGAAGACAAGCAAATTTTCTTCAAGGGGTGCATTTTCTTCCAAGCCTCAGGGTTTGGTTCGCTGCATTCGTCATTTGCTCCTTGAGGAATTCGAGCAGGAACCTCTAGAAATTTACCATCTTCAACAGTTGCTCGAGGAGAAGGATGTTGTTGCTCTTGACCTTGAGGAGAAAGATGACGTTGCTCAGAATTTGGAACGCTACAATTCTTCTCAGTAGCTTCCTGAGATATCACATGACCAACCTGAATAAAAGCCCGGCAGATTTGCTTCACAACAAGGTCCACTTTATCCCCAGCCTTGGGGTCGTATCTTGGAAAATCTACTGAGATCCAAGTCTGGGAGGTGCTTTGCCTGTACCTCCTCCAAGGCTTCCGTCCAAGCCTCTCTATATATGGGGTCCAAGAACTTCTTAACATCGTCTTTAGCAATTTGTGACTCCTTATAAGACGTAATTGCCTCCTTGGCAGATTGCTCAAACATCTGATCAAGCTTTTTCTCTAATCTTGTTATTTTTGTTGCACTTTCATGAGCTTCTTCCTCCATCTTAGCTTTGAGCCTCTTCAACTCATCCTCCAGCATAGTGATGTTTCTGGATGAGTTGAAATGGCTCAATTTTAAGATGTCAAGCTCCCTTCTTGGGCAGCATTCATGATTTGATTGTTGCACAGTGGCTGGATTACGATCATTGGCAGGGATCACATTTCTGCCTTCCAATGAAGGAGGTATGGAGCACATGGATTGTTGCTCCGTGTGTGTGTGGTTGATGCTCTCAACAGGCTGCTCAGTGGCCGTCCTCTCGCCCTTTGACTCTTGTTCTAGATGCATGACTTTATTTTTCTTAATTTCCAGCTGCGGGAGCTCAAGGTCCACATTGGGCTCTCTATTGGTGGTCAGAGGAATCAGCGGTCTTGCCTCGTTCACCTGTTCCTTAACATTCTCTAGAGCTGGAGCAGAGGCAACTTGTAATGAAAAAGGAAAGAAGGAAAAGAAGAAGAAATTGAAGCCAGCTTACAGATGAACAAACAAATCGAGAGGAAAAAATTAATTGCCTGAGAGAACCTAGACCTGCCCTCTTACCACATTAGATCCTCTTGAAAGATTAGACCTCTACTGGCAGATTAACCTTTATTTTTCACAAAGAAATATGCAAACTCCAATTTGGAAGTCACTGATTCTTTTTGTCCAATATTTCAGTAAGTGTATTTTTTTTAAATTTTTTTTAAAAATATTTCAGTATGTTGTACATCTAGATCATTCATTTCAGTGTTTTACAATGTTAACCTAAATCAGGCTGCATTACTCTTTCTCCTGACTTAAATTTTACTTCATCTTCCCCGTATTTGCTTGAAAAGCTTAGCAACTAAACACAAGTAAATATTTGAATAATTAGCTAGTTTGAATGAAATGACAAAAGATTGCATATTGATGGTCCAATCCCAAAGCATAGACCAAATTAAACAACAATGGTTAATTGTTTTATACCCAGCAAAATGACAAAGACATAGCTTAGCAGCTCAATTTCAATAGAAGCAAGTTCATCATCATCCTTAACCTAGTTACTAGGATGAATTGTAGTGTCAAAATCCAAAATTAACTTCAACTTTTATGCTCGAATTAATCTATTTTTACAATATTGTTTTCATGTATTTTAAAATATTAAAGAGAGCAATTAGGTGGTTTTTTTTTTTTTTTTTGGAGGTCAATTAGGAGGTTAATATGCCATATGTGTTGCATGTTTATGAATGTAAAAAAATTACCACTGAATTTCTTAGATTATACTGCAAGTGCAAATGAAACAATTAGACATGTCTCTTAACTTGGCCTTTCCTCTATTTGTGTGAGGGCCACATGAGATTTTCTAGTTTAAGGGAATTGACTAAAGAAATGAGGACAGACAATTATTTGAAAGGATTCTTGATATCCCATTTAAATAAATGGTGTCATTAACAACAAAACCAAAGTTTACAAAAATTTAAAATTGCAGCATATCATTTGGAAACTACATACGTGTGCCATCATGATGCTGACTTATCTGAGGAATTAAGACCAAGACATGATTATGTTTTGTTTCATTTCTTGGATAACAATTAAAACTAGGTGAGAAAACACACTCAATGAAATGCATAAAAAATAATATTTTTAGAATCTGTATGCTTTCTAGTCTTAACTTAATCTAATTTAGGCAATAATAAAAATATTTCTCAATTATTTTAGAATCCAAAATATTAGATGTTAGTTTTTGGGTTAGTTGGTAGTTACAAATAGATTTTAAATTTGTGGTGATCACGTCCTCTTTCTTCTCTTTTTTTTTTTTTTAATTTAAAAGAGACCAAAGGTAGAGTGGACCACCATACCAAGTAGTGCTCTCTCTTTATAGATAGTATAGAAGGTAAGAGTAACCTAACCAGAGAAAATGGAACATATAAAGTGCTAGAAATGAGTCACAAGTCTTGCACATCATATACCTGAAGTAGAGAGCGGCCTTCGTACTCCTTGTGGGAGATCAAATTAGGAGAGGCTTCATTTCGTTTTTTGTTAGCCATGACGTCCTTCAATACGGGCCTTGAATCTAGATGTGTATAAGAGACAGTGATATTGCTTAGATCTATTTGCCCCAACCTGTCAATTTGTTGTGGATCAGAAAGTCAAAATAGCTTTGGGGCAAAAATCAACTTGATAATTCATATCAGACTCAAGTGTTATAAGCACAGCTTACTGTAATTCTTCATCAAAAGAACAAAGATGTTTCTGCAGTAGGATATTTGGTTGAAATGTTCACTATACAGTCTATACAAGTTGCAATAGTTATGAAATTTCCTACCCTTTGTACATTCTATACTCATTCATAAAAAATAATGATTTACTACCTTTATATAAATAGAACAAACATGAAAAGGTTGCAGTGTGTATTATATACCCGAAGTAGTTTTATCGTCTCCCGCCACATTGTTGACAGGAAATGAACTCCTTAAGCCTTCACTGAGCTTATCACAGTTAATTGTGTATTCTCCCTCTATTTTCACCATTCAAAAAGTGGCCTCAGAAATATAAAGCTGCAGGAACTGGTCTTGCCAAAAAAAAAAAGAGAGCGAAAAAGTAGATGCAAAAACTGCTTGAAACCTGTTGCAAGTCTACAGAATCATACACCTGCAGCAATTTTATCGTTCCTACAGAGTACCTTTAGTGGGGATTGATTCTGGTGGGCATTCGTTTTCTTGTCTGTCATTCATAGTCCCTTCTGATGGTGGTTCTTCGATCACCATGGGAAGATTGTGTATTAACCTCAACCGTTCTGATGGTGCTTCAAGCTGCTTCTTTTTATTCATGAATTCAAGATAAGTAAAATACAGATAGGTTAAGGCCTTAGTATACGATCCTTATTAAAGGTAATATGACTTGCCCTTTCAACTAAAGCAAATGAAAGTCATCTTGGGCAATTGTCAACTATGTCCAATTCTCACAATTTTCTTATCACCTTGAATTAAAAAAAATAAATAAATAAACAAAAAGATTTTAAATCTCGTCAAGATGTCTAAATATATAAGCTGCATATGCTCTAGTACAAACATCTCTGAAAAGAGCAACAGATCAAATTTTTTCTAGTCTTCTTTTAGTAAATGAAGTGTTAGTTAGAAGCTAATTCTCATGTGCACACACTCGTAGAGCATGAAGGATAAGTTTAATATTTTGGAATTCACATGAATGTACACGTACATCACTGATTATATGTTCTATCTTCCTTTTATAGCCATTTGATGCGACTTGGATTCCTCAGACCTTTATCTTGATTGGCAACTTCTTGGTTGGAAAACGGGCAATTTCTGAGATTGATGAGGTCTCATTGATAACACAACTCGCAGAAGAAAAGAAGTACCTTTTAGGCTACTTCAGACTAGATGCTCTAGTAATGTAAATGATTGTAAAGCTACTAGAGCACTTAGTAATTCAGTTGCCCTTTTTCCTTCAATAACTTAATTGAGAAACACCATCAAAGGATATTCTCGTCTCCTTCCCTTCTCATTAGCTAGATCCATTTTCGGTTGCAGTTTTCTCAGCTCTCTAGCAATCATCTGACACAAAAAGGAATTATAAGTAACAATTTCCAACCAAAGTGAAAAGGAGTACAAAAATTTGGTTAAAATCTAATTGAGATGCACAACATTCTAATTACCAGAATAATCATCAGCATAAAAAATGGAACATTAAAATCTGTATGAGATTAAATTTACATAAACATAGACAAGTAAAAGAGATGCACGTCATCAACTGTTGTAGACTACTTCAGAGGAATGCCAACTTCTATGGTTAATAACTCCACCAGAAAGGCCTTGTTCTCAAATATTTATGAAAAGTTATAATAAGATGCTCTTTTGAACCCCCCCAAAAAAAAAATACCACCCCAAATAAAAATAAAAAAAAGAAAAGAATTGGAAAGAAACTGCTAGAGCACCTAAACTGTAAAAGAAGCAAGAAAGCACGAAAAGCTATTCTCTCTTCCTCTAAACATATAATCATGAATACAAATATTCCAGAAACTCTATGGTTTACCAGTCTAATCACAGGTGACGTCTTCTAAACATATTGGAAGATAAAACAAAATTCATGATCTTAACTTGGGTAGTAATAAAATAAAGCCATCTACATGTTGAATCACGATGTCTTGACTAAAAAGGCCATTCATAAATTTTTGGAGTTCTAAACAACAATAAAATGAATTTCTATTGAAAAATGAAACATCCATCCTGCGAAACAGGAGATGATATAATGCTATATGTAAAACAAATGTGAAGCCATACGTCATCCACAACATCCTCACGCAGAATCCTGGCCTTCTGTTCAAGCTCTTCCTGTACATGGAATTGGAGTCAAGTGCTTTGCAGAAAACCATAAACTGAAAATAGGAGTCGTATAAAATAGAATACAGAAGAAATCTTATGATTATTCTGATATATTCTTTAGTGACACATCTGATGGATAGCAATATGGAAGAAGGCAAAATAAGATCAGGGAAGCTTATCAAGTTCAAGAAGGTATAAGAGAATGACGTGGTAAAATAGAATCAAGGCTGCGATCAAGAGCCCACAAATTAAGGCAGCAATAGGAATGATATTAGTTAATTATTCTATAGAATATTCTAGAGAGATCCTATTAGATTTTATATTTTAGTCAAGCCCTATAATAAAGGGGTTAGAATCCCTATTATTATGTACTACCTAAATTATTCAGCCTAATCTTGTTATTTAAACAATTGAACGTAATGAAAGAAGATAAGCAGAAAATCATTCAACTTGAAATAGGTAGCTCTCTCTCTCCCTCTCGAGCTCGAAGGTTAGTAAACCCCTTTGAAGAGCTCCAATTTTCCCCAATCCTCGCACCATAGGTTCTTATAGAAAACCCAAGCAGAATCGTCCCCTGACTAGGTCCCATTCCAAGGCTTGCAACGTCTTGGTATCAGAGGCAGGAGTCATGGGAAATTCAAGCAACCAGATGCATCAAATAATGGAGATGATGAAGCACATACTGAAGGAACATAGGGCCGAGCATCAGGCAACACTTGCTGCCCTGACTGGCAGAATTGACAATCTGTCCCAAAATCAGGAAGGGTGGACAGGCCAGAGACGCGACCCGGAAAACAGCAGCAGTCAAGGTGCCAACACTTGCACAACCATAATCTGCATTAGGGGGACGTCCAGATAGCAATATTTTTCCCCGATATGCAATGCTTGATTTCCCTTCACATGGTGGAAAGGAAGACTCGCTTGGATGGCTAAACAAATGTGATTAGTTTTTTCGCAACCAGCATACAGCTGCAGAGGATAAGGTTGGAATCGCTTTATTCCACATGAACAGAGATGCCCAACTTTGCGATTCCAATTTATCCCAAGAAAACCAAGATTTATCATGGGAACAATCATGGAATTGTGCCATCTCCGTTTTGGGCCGCCAACACGAAGCAATCCCCTTGGAGAACTCATCACCCTTCGGCAAATAGGGATAGTAAAAGAATACATGAGCAGATTTCAAAGTCTGCTTGCGCGGGCCACCACTGTGCGCGCTGACCAACATGTGGATATTTTCATAGCGGGGCTGTCTGACTCCATCCGCCTCGATATGGAAATCCACTGCCCTATAGATTTGGTGTCAGCTCTTTCATGAGCCTTGCTATGGCATTTGAATCCAGTTCAATGAAGGGAAACGCCACACTTACAACGGGACAACTTCAAGATAGACTCAGAATATCGCAAGAAGTCAGAGAGGAACAAGACAGGATAGTAGTGTGGAGTTAGGAGAACAAGCGCACCCACCATCCTTTATCAAACGCCTGAACTGGGCTGAAATGACAGAAAGAAAGGCCAAGGGCCTATGTTACAATTGCGATGAGGCATACACTAGTGGCCACAAATGTAAACGCCTTTTTTGGTTCTGAACAGGATGAAGATGCAGATAGTGTTGTCACTGCCCTGGAGCCTGAGGTCTCTCTCGATGCAATTACAGGAGTCCAAAACTCGCAAACTATTCAAATTCAAGCATGGATACAAGGGCAGCAGCTTCTGGTTCTGGTGGATTCTGGAAGCACTCATGATTTTCTTCGTAAGGGAGTCGCACATCAGCTCGGAATACCTTACAAGAAACAGCCAGGGCTCCAAGTCTCACTCGTAGCAAATGGTGAAAAAATTGTGTAAAGGACTTACAGGTTTCCTCCGACTCTTTCTATGTTGATTTGTATATCATACCATTGGACGGTTTTGATGTGGTGTTAGGTGCAAATTGGCTGCACACGTTGGGTACTATTGTATGGAACTTCTCCTTCTTGACAATGTAGATTGAGATCAACAAGAAGGTGACAAGGAAAGGGGAAAGTATGAACCCCACGCTTAAGGTATTTTCAATCCAGAATTTAGCAAGTCTTCAAGTGGCGCTAGAGATGTTACTAGTGGAATATCAAGATTTATTTTTGGAGCCAGAAGGATTGCCACCATCTCACGCAAAAGATCACCGCATTCCTTTGTTACCGGGAACGGGTCCTGTGGTGGTCAGACGTTACCATTATCCATTCTTGCAAAAAAAGGAAATAGAGAAGCAATGTGAAGACATGCTTACCAAGGGAATTATTTGCCCTAGTCAATCCCCTTTTTCCTCACCAATTTTTTTGGTAAAGAAAACACGATGGATCATGTCGTTTTTGTGTAGACTACAAAGAGCTTAATGCAAAAACAGTGAAGGCCAAGCTTCCCATTCCTGTGGTGGATGAGCTACTAGATGAATTACATGGCTCCAAATGCTTCACCAAGCTCGACTTTCACTCTGGGTGTCATCAAATCCATATGGATCCCCTGACATTGAGAAGACTGCTTTTCGCACCCACCATGGCCATTTCGAATTTCTGGTGATGCCTTTCGGCTTGAGTAATGCCACCTCCACCTTCCAAGCTCTCATGAACATCTATATTCCGCCAAATCTATCTAGAATTTATAACTCGATGACAAGCTCATAGCTTGAGGGGGGAGTGATGTTACTGATGCTATGTGGGGTAAGCTATATGGAAGAAGGCAGAATAAGATCAGGGAAGGAGATCAAGCTCAAGAAGGGAAAGAGAATGACGTGGCAAAACAAAATCAAGACAAGAATCAAGGATGTGATCAAGAGCCCACAAATTAAGGCAGCAATAATGAATAATATCAGTTAATTATTCTACAGAATATTCTAGAACCCTATTAGATTTTATATTTTAGTCCAAAAGGGCTTAGAATCCCTATTATTATGTACTAATGAATTAGTCAACCTAGTCTTGTTATTTAAACAGTTGAATGTAATGAAAGAAGACGAACAAAAAATCATTCAACTTGAGATAGGCAGCTCTCTCTCTTTCTCTCGCTTGAGCTACAAGGTTAGTAGCCCCCTTTGAAGAGCTCCACTATTCCCCAATCCTCGCACCATAGGTTCTCATAGAAAACCCAAGCAGAATCGTCCCGTAACTAGGTCCCATTCCAAGGCTTGCAACATATATTTACTATACAAACCTATCAACATAAACCCCATAAGGACTACAAAATTAATCGTGTCCATTTATCTCTTACAATGACCAACACATGCGAGGAAAGAGAAAATTAATGCCAGGATGCTTGATCCAAGGTTGCGGCACATGCATTGACACATATGGGCTTATCAATAAATGATTCAAGCCAGCTAGTGCCATATGAGTCAATACACCAAGGCTATAATTCTTTTTGGCATTCATTCTTCAAGAATGGATATGCCAAATTGGCCATGAAAACTTGGCTCACAATCATAAGCCACTCAAAACAATTAACTTCTCCTATTGCAGAACAATAGATTCTCAAATCTCCCCATGTCAATGATGCAGCAATAGTTGAGTCTAACTACTTGGGTCTCACATCACTGAATGGTCCACCAAGCTTTAGGAAACCATTTCTTAAGCCAAGAACCCACAAGCCTATTGGCACAACTTGAATTAAGTGAAACAAACTTTTACTATGTATGTGGAACCCAGACCCAACATATACAACTCTTCATGTTCTATCTAAGAAATTCGCTTAATGCCCAAGGCCCACTTCTGTTCCACATCAAATATTTTTTTTGATTTGTGCATAAGAGTTTCTCTACGTGCAACTAAATGTTTTGTCCTTAACATCAAGGCTGCAATAAGTTTAACGACACAAGCAATTTCCAACTGAGGCAGTTCATTTGTTACTAGAGCGGGCTACCATAAAAGAAATATTGCAAATTAAGTGTTATTTGAGACTACTGATTCTTGTATTCAATGCTGTCTACTCATTTTTCCTTTTCTTCTTTTTGGTGGAGAGTATGCCACTATGATATTAATGAGTTGAGGGGTGTTGCATCTGATATTCGTTGGGCTTTCCTCTTCAAGAGCCTGTGTAGCCTCATTTTTGTGCAATCTCCGGCAGAAGACTAGTGATATCTCAGGTGCTCTCGAAAAGGATAGCCAAGTGAGTAAGCACTGAGTTACAGAATAGGAGGTCAAAGCTACTTCCAAAATTTGTATGATCCTCCTCTAAAATATTCTATCTCCTGGAATAATCCTAATTTACGAGCTAATCAAATTTGACCATAGTGGGATGTCAAGGGTTTTTCCCAAATTACAATCAGTTTATGCACACTTTTATTGTTGAATAAAAAGTTGGGTCTGGCATCTTACTCTTAACCAGATTGGGTTTATATGTATTTTGTCCAGTAGTTTAAATTCTACGTGTTGGGTAAGTATACATCTACCACCTCATTACTAAAATTATGTGCCCTTGAGAATCTTAGAAATTTATATTTTACCTAGTTAAGGAGATCTAATGAATAGAACTAAAATAATACATCTAATGAATCTCACAGATCAGTAAATTCGGAAACTCTAGCCATAATAGTTGGTGAAGATTTTTGAATTCTAATGTTATCCCTTACACTTGAGATGTAAATGAGTTCTCAAGGGACAAAAGAGCACCTCAAAGTGTCCAGTAGCTCCTCAACGGTCCTAAATAGGACCTCAATCAATTGGCATGAAACCATGCCCCATGCATACCCACACTAATGGGCAAGGAAAAAGGAGAACAGTTTTGGTTTTGTAAAACCTTTTCAAGCAAAAAATTAGTTAACACATAAACTTCAAATTTGCAGTCCAACATAACAAGTTTACTTTTACTTAGAACAACTAGTACCCAAACTAATGTGCATATGGATGCAGTAATGATGGATTTATTGAACATTTAACTACATGTGGTTTAGAACCATTCTTGCAGGATCTTGAAAGTCCAAAGATCAATTTTTCTTCAGTAAAAGAACCAAGATAAGAATTTCTATAAACTCATGGACTATTTCAAAACGTTGTATTCTAAATTAGGCCCCGTTTGGTTCTGATAATGTCGTCTAATATTAATAAAATTTTAATTGAAACAACTTTCCAAGTCCAGTTTGCTTTTGATTAGTAATTTGTTTTCTTTTTAATCAAAACATGATTAAGCATAAAAATTGCTTGTTTTGAACATAAATAGACATCTGATTTTCAAACGCCAAGATATTGTACATAAACCTTATCTTATGAAACACTTTTGTTCAACCAATAATTACTTTCTTCTTTACATATTTCTCTTTGAATTCTGTGCTTTGCAGACTGAAACATTAAGTGTTTCAATTGTAATTATATGTGTACTTTTTATGTTGCTTATAAATTCATTTCGAAGTGAAATGATGGAAAAAGTATACTTAAAAGTATGGTCAAGCAACAGCACAAAGTTTTAGCCTCAACCGGACTTCTATTTCTCACTGGTACAGTGCTATAAGAGTCACAGCAGAGTTAAATTACAGAAAATCTTAGGAAAGACGAGATGTGTGGTGTGACAACATTACTGTATCGAAAACTTAGTGACAAATACACATACAAAGAGTGGTTCAAGCAATAATATTTCCAGCGATTGTAAAATATTCATATCAGTGCTACAAGAGTCACAGCAGAGTTAAATTACAGAAAATCTTAGGAAAGACGAGATGTGTGGTGTGACAACATTACTGTATCGAAAACTTAGTGACAAATACACATACAAAGAGTGGTTCAAGCAATAATATTTCCAGCGATTGTAAAATATTTGATATGAATAAGTCTCACAGACATAAAACCATGCCAAAAGTAAAACGAGAGTAACATTCCAAAGTGTGTTATTTTCACCTGAATCATACATTTGGACCAAACATACATTTCAGTATGCATCAATTTTAGTTTTAAAAGCACTCCAAAATAAATGTTCACAAAAGAATTCGGTAAAGTCTGTCTTTGAAAGTCCAAAGTACAGTGGATTCTGTCCTTTACTCCTTCTTACCCTAATTAATGTATGTTCATCCTAATCACTAACTTGTCAAAGTGCATGTTAATAGAAACTTGTTTATCAATCATTGAGGAATTGGCTTAATCTTCTAAGTTGTGCTTTTTATCTGCCTTTTCCAGAACTTTCTTCAGCTCCATTGCTGGATGATTCAAGCACAAGTATGAGAATAATACATAAACCTTTTGATCTATTCAAATCCCTTCCTCAGAGAGAAATAAATATGATCTCATATAGATGATTATGCTATCCTATATAATCTGTGAGATGCAACTCCAACCTCCAAAAGAATCAAGGAACAAAAAGCAGCTAGTGCAGAGTGCAAAATAAACAAAAAATAAAAATTCAGATCATCTTCTCCATCCAACGAACCAACTTATGTACAAATGGAAAGTTTCCAAATTTGGGTTCATCACCAACATCTGTGGTATAGATAAAAGCTAAAAGTCATTAATAGGATCCTACAAGTATGAGAAGTGAGATACAACTAGTGGGACTGTTTTACCAGCTGTCACAACTAGTTTATTATATCAGAATTATCTTGTCCACTAGCAACTCCTTCAAGTGATAAGCAACAGCAGTGTTGGCAGAAGCCATGTTTCTTTCACCAGTATTTTCTCTATTCAAGAATATACTTTTGTTACTGAAATTATACATCCTAGTCTTATTTACATGAAATAGTTCATACAGATGTACATTACATGCAATTTCCCTTGAGCAATTATTTCTGCATCAAAGATACGATAATTTGAATGATTACTCACCACAGTAGGCTTTTTAAGAAGGCCAACTTCTGCTTGTTGTCTGAGATCTTCACATTCCTTCTGCAATAAGCAAAGGAAAACTAAGCTAAAAGTGTCTCCCAGTGGAAGCAAATCTAGACAGAATATATCAAACTTATCACTATAAACGAATGAAATGAATTTTGTTGCTCAATAAGTAATGCAGACATGTATTGACAAGCAGTAACAAAATTACTTTCATGGAGAGGAACACTCATAATGTGTCAGATTAAGAATGAAAAGCCTATATACTGCATTAGCATTCATTACCTGAATATGAGTCCTGTGCTTTACTAGTCGGTTAACTTACCTCTTACTGGGAACTGTAAATTTACAAATTATTGGTGGTCATCTATGCAAGATTCAATTATCAGTTCTGTAATCTAATCTGATGTTACTTTCTGAAAATATTCTGAATCATGCAAGGAAGAGAGTTAACAGCTCCTACTGGTCCCAAGGTCTATAATCCCAAGAAAAAGTCAGGTGGTTTCCATCCAAAGACTGAAACAAACCTAAAGTCTACGATCCAAGTCAAATCCATCAATTTTCAGTTCTTTTACTAGCACCTACATTGAGTATAAATTGAATCCTAATAGTCACATAACATCCTAACTATTCAATGCCAATTCATGGCTAACCGCTAACTACAGCTTATCGTCTATTTTCCCGGGGTGTAATGTTCAGAAGGCCTCGTGAAACACACAAAATCTTCAGCTATAAAACCAACATCATTATGCCATTTATATTTGTCAGTAGCAGCTACAATGGTGATTAAACCAAGACAACTTGTCATCTTGTAGGGACAAATGTAGATAAAGGTAGCTGCAATTATCTCCTCAAGGAACTCCATCCTATTGCATGTTTTATCAGCTTCACTAGTTTTAACTTGTTTCAACAAAATCATGTTTCTTCCATGGATTCAAAGTAATGGAGGTGAGATTTGGCAGCTGGAAAAGGAGGAGAATGAGGACTGATGCAACAATACAAATAGAAGACAAGAAGACAATGGACAGTAATTCAAGATACTGTTTATCGCTTACAAAAAAAAGGGTACTATTATCTGTAAGGTTACCTCAGAGAAATATTCAGAATCTGATATCATGTCAATGGAAATGTCATGTGGAACATTTGATGCTTGAAGCATAATATCCATACTATCACCATCACTTGAAATCTTTGTTATTCCTGAGAACATCTAGACTATTAGCAAGAATCTTTTTGAACTCTATCAGCAAGTATATGGTATGCAAAGAAGAGAATCACCTATTTATCCTAGAATTTCAGTTGAAATCCACAAAAAGAAGATAGCTCACAAAATTACAAACTGTGGAAATGGTTTCACCCTTGTCTAAAATCACACACTATCTCCAACCATTTCAAAATCACCGTCACAATTTTCAATTTGATCACCTTCCCCCAGACACTTGCACATTTTATCCACCATTCTTTTTAACTCAGAGCAACATTGATAAATATTATTTCCTTATAAACGCTCCAAAATCCAATTAAGAGACTGTTTACTTGGAATGTTCTCGGACCAATATAAAACCTTATTTTAATTAGAACATCACCTACATTTTGACCTTAGAAAGGCTTATCTAAAACAGACAAATTCACCACACGTAAGGTTTTGTAGATGGTTATTTCCTAAATATTAATAAAGAAACAAATTTCTGAGAGAAATTGTTGTATTCTTCAGAAAGTTGCAATATCCAGAAATGTAAAGAACACAAATTCTGCAGCTGGAACAGAAAAAAACCTCCAAAAATTGGTGGCAAAAGGTGGTTGCTTTATGGATGATCCACTAGCCTTCTTCCTATTATACTTCATCTAGATGTGTATAAGAGACAGACCAGATGGTCAGCTATGTACTCTCTTATCGCAATCTACTGTTTGCTCAACCAGAGTTGATCCTTGGTCCTTTTAAGCTCCTAAATCTTTAATCTTTTTGAACATTTATTTTGGAGTGCTTTTGCATTCTCTCTGAATTTCAACAGTGAGAATTCTGTTTGTTCTCTTAACCAATCAAACAAATACAATTGTGCACTAACAATTTGAGGGCCACAAGGCAAAAGGAGAGAACTAAAGGTGAAAGCGGAAAGCAGTGTACATGAAACATTCTGCAGCCAGAAGTCTAAGATTTTGAGGCTCATAAAAGGTGAGAACAACACAAAGTGGAAGTTTGCAACAGGAGGAACTTCAGCAGAAAACTATGTATCAGAGGACAAAAGTTGACTGATGAGAGAAACTATGCAGTCTGCAATTATTAGTTTCTGTAACGAGCTCTAAAGAGTGTGAGTGGAGAAAAAGTTAGCAATGTTAGTTCAGGATTATAATAGACGCAAATAGGACACAAATATTTAGAATCCTTCCAAGGAAGATCAACTCTTAGCAGCAAACAACTCCCCTGGATAAGATGGCTTCTCAATGGCTTCTTTCAGCATAATTCAGACATTATCAAACATGATATAAAGGAAGTTATGCAAAAGTTTCACTCCGGATATGTGATTTGAAAAAAGCTTCAATGCTTACTTACAGCCTTCATTCCTAAGCGAGAAGGTTCTATAAATTAACCTATCAATAGACAAAATGAAGCACGATCAGCTAAAGTTTACAAAAGGTGTCTAATTTGGTACACCTTGAAGGATTAGGTGCCAACTGGAGTTGGAATCGGGGGCTTCAACAGTCCATGTTCTTTGGAAATACTAACTCAACTCATAAAATTATTGGTGAGTCTTTTTTACTGGAACCATTATCAATGTTGTTTAGGAAAATTTATTACTTCACACGAATTTTCTGATATTGGCACTTGCATTTTCACTTTTTGTACAAATCAGAAATCATTTTATGAGTTGAGTTAGTATTTCCAAAGAACCTTTTACTTTTGGTAAGTATTTCTTAAGAACCTTGTGATGTAGCACAAGATTAGTGTATCTTGTCTATCAGCGCGAGTGGAAGAATAGAGGGGTTCTGGGACTGTTTTGGGCTTGAACAGTACCCATGAACAATAACCAATGTGTATAATCAGGAATAGTCGTCTTATTGTCCACTTGATTATTTAGGAAGAAGAACAAAATAAACAAAAAACAAATAACTCTAATCTTTAATTCATCATTCTCTCTTTAAATAAATCTAATGACTATATATATAAGCTGTAAAACTAACTAAAATTCATAATTCTATTGGGAATAGAATTCCTACTACCTATCCTAAATAGACAAGCAAACAACCTCTACGACTATTCCTATAACAACAAGAACTCCAAATAAACTCCTAATATAATCAGATAGCTAACTCGGACGCAATAATTTCCTGTGACCAATTAAAAGACCAAATTACCCCTAAAGCTAAATTAAAACAGACTACTGAAAGGATAGAACAGATATCTCATCTTCAATGCTGGCATAGTTGAAGCTTGAGGAAATTCATAAAAATCTTTCTTGCAGTTCTTTGTTAGCTGCATCACCTTGTCTCCATAAAAAGAGACAAATCTCAGTCAAGGCAGGAAAATGTTTTGAAGCCTATAAATGATGTATTTGTCTTTCATATTTCATCACAATGCAGTGTGATGCGAACATCCAAGTTACCCAACCTCAAGTGTGATGCCTAGAGGTTTTCCAGGAGTTATTTCAATAATTTCCTTACAAAAAATCTTTTTTCTTGCTAATTTTACAACAGTTTAACCCTATTTCAGCCCTTGATTATTTAGTTCAATTCCTGTTTATTTGTGCATTGTTATATTTAAAAACCTTCCTGTCAACCTGTTGGCCTACTAACAAATTCTGTGATACACCACCAATCAGACTAGGGGAAAGAGTGTACAATATCATGGCCAAGGTGCTTGATTCTAGACAAGGAAAGGATGACTTGTGTTTTTTCGAAGACTCACAATCCCATTGTAGAAGGAAGATAGAAACTACAGATGCACCCTTGGTTGCCAATTAACTTACTGACACAAGTTTGAAGCAGGAAGAAGGGGCTCTGATTTGTAAATTGGATGTAAGAAAGCCTGTAACTATGTAAACTGGTTTTTTCTTTGGAACTAACCAAAATAATTGTTTTGAACATGAGGTATTCCATTGTCTTAATGGAACAGCTATCTTTTCCTTCCCAGGTACAAAGGGATCAAGCAACTTAGACCCGTCGTTACCTCCACAATTTCATTTGTACATCGAAATTAGGTATCTAGATGTGTATAAGAGATAGGTGTTTTCCGGGTCTGGATATACCGGATCTGACCCGGATCCGACCGGATCCGGATCCGAATCTCCGACGGGTCTACAAAAGTATATCCATACCCGGATCCATCGAGTCTTGTCGGATCCGGGTTTTAATAATTTTTTTATAACTTTTAAAATTATATATAAAACTATTACAAATTATCAAATTTTCTCCTATTTTTTTTAATTATACAAAAGTATTGAGTTCATAATTAATATTTATGCATGTATTCTACATTAAATATAAATCACATGGGCAATTTACACAACATATATGTATATATACATATAAAATAACACTAATATACAACAATTTTATTATATATTAAATATTTTAATCACTATCTGATTGTGTAATCTGATCCATGTGACACCCGTCTGTCTCTTATACGACCCGCGACTATGTGTAATAAATTAGACAGGGTCTTGATAAGATTTGTATAAGAGAAAGGGCGATCTATAGATCCTAGACCCGGATAAACAGGTCTAGCTCAAGTTCAGGTCCAGGTCTAGACCCGACCCATTGACAGGCCTAATCGAAACCCATTGGTGACCTGATGACTAAAGATGTAGGAGGATTTATGGTAGGCTTGTGCAAATTGAAACGGTCCGTTTGCTAGGATGTATAACATTTTCTTGAGAAAATATTTTCCATGGAAATGATTTTCTAATGAGAAAATTGTTTTTCCTATGAATTTACTGGTGTTTGATTTTTTTTTTTTTGGGAAAAAACTTTTCATCACAAATATTCAACCTCAATCCCCAATTACAAAGACTTATCCTAACTTCGAGAGCCTCACAGCCTCAGAATCCTGCAACAACCAGTCTACCACAACCAAAGTCAACCTCCCCACAACCACTACCCTCCTTCCACATTTCTCTTTGTTGGTTAGTGGCCTTCCTTCACTCCATTCCATCCAATTGACATAGGCAAGAACTCCCCTCTTATAGATTTAGATTGCTCCTCACCTCCATAATTCTCAATTTTTTTGTGTCTTTCCCATGACTCATGATAAGGTTCCGTCATAGAGAAAAGCAGTAGCTGGAACAAAAAAGGTTATTCGAGTCATCAGTGTTAAAGAATATGGCCTTCCACCTCAAAACTAATTGGAAATGACACATCTAGCCCATGACCCTTATTAATTAGTCTAGGATCTTTAGAATAACCAAGGTGGGATATTTTATATTTAACACCCCTCACACGTGAGTTAGGTTGGTTGAGTGCCCGGGGCTAGAGAGAGAACCCATGATTTGGGTTGGTTGAGCTCTCGGGGAACTGAGCGTGCCCATTATGCTGGGCTGGAGAGAATCCAAGGCACATGTGGATGGAAGAAAACTTGATGCTAGCTCTGATACCATGCTAAAGAACATGGGCTTCCATCTCCAAACTATTTATCAATGAGTAGTGTGCCCATAATCCTTATTAATTAGTCCAGGATCTTTAAGCTAACCAATGTGGGATATTTTATATTTAACAATCAGCAATGTCGCTGGAAAAGTTTGCCGGCAACTCTTTAAGGCCTGGTCATCTAGGTTTTATGTTTTATATGACATATGCTATTGAGTTGAATAGGATGCAATTGTGGCTGGAGTGGAAAAAAAACTTCACTTAAACTTTCCGGTAACTCATTTTCCATTGGATGGTGTAAAATGTTTTACACTGGAAAATCTTTCTACCAATTTTAGAATAGCCAAACATTTGGAAGTTCCAGAAAACATCTTCCAAAAAATGTTTTCAGTTGAATCAAACAGACCCCACTTGGAAATCTTTTTCCAATCCCTTACTATTAAAATGAAGAAATTTGATCCCTAACATATTTAAAGAGTTTCTTCTATTAGGATATTTGTCCAGTACCAGTCCCTGATCCAAATAAAGTGTCACCTGCTGGACCAAATGATTAGTAAATCATGTGTGCATAATTCTTTAGACAAAAAATAGATTAAATATGCACACCAGTCTTTTTCCTCCAACAAATGACCAGATTCAATAAAGGAAATACAAGTAATGGTCAAAATAAATGATATTCTACCTAACAAAATTAGGGTTAATTTGCCTATTACAAATTACACCTAATTGAAGCTCCTCAAAATATGTTAATGTGACATAAGAATGATATACAATGGGGTCAAATCTGTATGTTTTAAATATATGAGGGATCAGAGACAGAATTATTGAATGTAAATGATTCAGTTGATCCCTCATATATTTAAAACATACTGATTTGACCCTGTCTCAGTTTACATATGTCAAAGGTAAAAAGCATAATACTTGTCCTCTATTAGTGAGTCAATTGTCTTTTGTGGAGCACATGGTAACCCTCGGATATTAAAATATTGCTCATGTGTCTTGAAGCTAGATCAGGCTTGAAAATGGATGTATAAAAAAAACACATGCATGTGAAAATATACAACTATAGAACCCTCTGGTCAATAAATTTGAGAGGAAGAACACTACCCATCAGATTGTTGGGAAGCAGACATGTATTAACAGCACCCTTTTCAGCATTTCCACTTAATGTTTTCGTCATCATATCTGCTTCTATTGGTAAAAGACAAGACAAGATACACCTTTTATAGGAAGGCAAAGAAAATAAAGGGATAACTATCAGTAAGGTAATGGCAAAATGTGACTAGCCCCATAACAGGTTCCAGGTTCACACCCAAAAATTTTCTGATGAAGCCTCTACAGGGAAGTGATTGTGGAGATTTACAATGTCATATGGACTCATCTCCTACCCTAGTAATACTATGTAAACACGATATGACACTAGAATTGGGATATGATCTGTGTTCACTTTTCAAGTAACAATATTAGGTAACAATATCACCAATCAATGCCAGAATAATTCTGAAAACCAGAGAAGCATCAAAGTAAATACTGAGAAACTTAGGGAAATTAGTGTAGTTGACCATTCTTTTAGTGCAATGTATAACAAATAATGGGAAACAACCAAGATATATTAAGTTTATTAAAAGATAGCCAAACAGAGATCTTGTAACTAAGGCCAACCTGTCACTTGCAGAATCTGATGAGCTTTCCTCCTACGCATATTATTTGAAGATAATCCAACACGAACGAAGGTACCTTTTACCTTGTCCTCAAATGATTCAGGCTGCTTCAGGAGCTTCTGAACTAAGCTCTTTGTCAGATAGATAAGTCTAACATTTTGAGGAACAAGAGATGCAAATAAGATTGCTGGTATGCTCCTTACCACCTCCTCACGTAAGTTTGTTTTATTAGTTTTCAACTTAATTTCCTGTAGCCCCTTATGTCTCTTGTTTTCATTGACATCATCTAAACTTGAGCTAGATTTACGCTTCTCTAGGATCTTCCATCGCCATTTGGCAGACCGTAGATCATCCAAAGTAAGACCCTCTTGCTTCTTTATGATCTCATAGTATTCCTTGAGATGACCTTCTGTTGTGGAAACTTCTTTAAGATTCATTCCCTTCTGCTAGTTTAGGTAAAAAATATTAAGGGAAAAAATTTCAGTAAAATCACAAGCATTATTGAGGCTAATGTTAGGAGTAGAATGGCTGCAGACAAAATAACATAACAAAATTCAAGTACAGGTTGAAGTCGTAAATGACTAAATGAGAACAATCTATGCAAGAGTTTACTTCTGAACCAGAGGTCCATCGTAACACTATCATAAATAGTATCTCTTCGGAGGGATATACAGCGTGAAGATTATCCCCAGGAATGGGATTTTCAAATAAAATTGCAGACCTTTATAATTCAAATTCCCAAAAATACTCATGCATTTATTTAGTTACAAGACATGATGCCCCACTATAGGAATCATTTTCAGGAAAGGTTGTGTTTATTGAACTTTTCTTTCTAGTTTGAATCTTTAATTATAATAGTAAATTAGAAATTCTAAGATTTGCTTGTACCCAACAAGTTGAGTGCTGATGGTTAACTGATGTATGAATAGAAATGGGAAGCGGATAGCAGGAGTGGAGCTAAGTCCATTGAGCGGTCAAAATTCAACCACCCTGCTGCCCCCAATTTGTTACTGCACCGCGAAGGTTGAAATTCAACAAACCATTAATATGAAGGTTAACATTAGCTTCCTCAATGTAAATGCAAGAGGAACTCCTCATCTCCTGACCTTAAACAGCATCATCTAGTATTTGTTGGGATTGTCATTTTGGGATCTCATGAAAAGCCTTTAACATTTTTGCAGAAATACTACCATAAGCAATTTACAGTAAGTTCCCCTGAGTAAATGCAGATGGAATTCCTAACTCCTTGACCATAGGTAGTTTTACCGAATAGTAATATTGAACCTTATTTTCAATTTTGCATGAAAACTTTTAACATGTGCTAAAAGTAGCCAACTTTACATAAGTACTAAGATTATCGAGATTTCATTTTAAACTTATGCAACATTTTCAAGGTCAATTTTAAAAGTTAAAATGTTACAACCAGCATAGAAGGTGATGCATCAACCAAATAAGCACTATTTCTAGATCAAAAAAATAACTTTATGACAACATTTAAATAGTTATGTATCAAGAGACAGCTGTCTCTTAACTGCATCCCTACGCACACCTGTTTCTTATTGTGCATGATGTGTAAAAGAAATCAAGAATATCATATTTTACCGATCTGACAGAAAACCAATAACTATCATATACCAGTCTACAACAACTTTTTCCAATATGTAACAGGTAAATACTATGAGATATCTATTGCAATCATGTTATCTCCTTGGCTGAAAAAACTACTTCACTGAAACATTAAATATCAAGTTTCTTCTTGAGCTTAGTCAAAAAATATAAAAAAAGTGCTATTGCATTATCTTTTGTCAACATGAGCTTTCTTAAATAAGAAACAAAAACTGTTATGAAACTGCAGCAGTCAGCTAATAATTTATATCAAATTTCATGCATTAAGAGTATAATGTCGGATTCAAATGTAATTTTATATCCCATACCAAAATGAAGCTTACCTCCATGCTTTCTTCGATATCCAGCACAAAGACTCCATACAATCCTTGCAAAATCCATTTTCTTGTCTAACACGTGCAAATCCTGCAGCATAGATGCATTGATCACAGACTGCTTTTGGGCACATGTAACATGAAATCATCGATCTTCCACAGCAACAGTAGCATGAGTGGCGACCTGAAATGAGAAATCACATAATGTCATAAATATCAATATATTAAATGAGTAACCTTGTGATAAGCAGGAAAAAAAATTATTTCTATTCGGAGTTCATAAACCATATATGTATGAGACATTAATGCAGACAACTTTCTACAGAAAATCAAAGAGGTAAGTCTGAATTAAAAAATTGAATAAATCTTAGAACTATTAGTAGACATCCAAATAAGGAACCAAGGCTTCTAAGTCATATCCCAATTCTAATGTAAAGTTTCTATACGATCCTACCTAGCTGGAAAGTCAGGCACTCAATGAGAGATTGTTAAGTCACTTTGTTTTTTGGTTTGCATTTCTGGGGCTAATCATCCTCTTTCATATGATACATCCAAACAAAGAATCTCTATGTCCAAAACAAATATTCTGTCTTTGACAAACTCTATTTTCGTTTATCTTTTTTCTTTTTAAAAGATTTCTGCCATCAAATGAAATAAGTTTCTTCACTTTTAGAAAATTCAGTTGATCACTATTCTCTTCAAGTGAAGAACCTTGTTTCCCTTCTTTTGTTTTAGTTCTCAATTGCATGTTTTTTGAAGAACTTTGTTTTCCTTCTTTTGTTTTAATTCTCGATTACATGTTTTTGAAGATTTTTACATGCTTGGACGAATGATAAATTCTCTAGGACTTGCTGTTACTCACTAGGAACTAGAAACAATTTAACCAGCAAATCAGTATGATCATATTCATCAAAAATCTGTGAAACAGTGTAAAGATGGAATAGCTTCAAACTTATCTTGAAATAAACCTCAGTGGACCTACTGGTATGTAATAATACAGAACATCAATAGGTTACGAGATAAATTAATGAATGATATAACCGCACTTTCAGGGTCGTTCGACAAGATGACATACTACAATGCCATGCCGTAGGTTTAATATATTGCTTTAGAATAAATGGAGATCACAAAAGTTAGCAACAGAAAATACCAATTATTAGCAAGATAATGAATGCCAGTTGTAGCCTTTCCTAGGACTAGGAAAGTAGGAATTTATGACTCCTGAACCTAGCCAGTCCAGCTTATGTGCTTGGGCAGTAGTAACAATTTGCGCTTTCACAATCTTTAGTCTACTTCCGTTGATTGAATGCATGGAATTTGGACAACTTGTAAAGAGAAGTTTCAGGAAATACAAGGCAAAGTACAAGAACTTCAGAAAATACAAGTCAAAGTAGGAGAACAAGAGTTAATGGAGGTTATAAAGAGATCAATTAGCATCTTACCCAAGCACTTTACTCCAAAAAGACAGAAGAATTTATGTGCTATTTGTGGAAGTTATTTTCATAGATCCCTTCATATGTGTAACTATTCCTCCATTTCCAAACATAAAGACTTTCCTAGTTTACTTATTTAGTTCTAGGATTAATCTTCCATACACTGATAGTGTAGAAAATTCTTTACACGAGAGGGTTTGGATTCTTGACACATCATCTCTAGTGATGAAATTACCTTTAGGCATGCATCTAAATCCGCTTGTGTAAAAGAACCCATACACTTTCAGAGATAGAAGATTAATCTTTAGTTATAACTAGCAATCCTGTATTATCAAACATGACATCTTGGATAAGTCACTGTTTTGCCATTAGATTGAATAAAGTTCGTAATATGACGTTTACTTGAAAAGATTTAGTCCTTAGTTTGTAGCTTCAAGGTCAGATACTTACATTCTTCAAGGATTACATTAAAATGAAACACCTTTCATCTAATTCTTGAAAATTTTCTCCATTGCCTTTCACCATCCCAGTAGTGCAATGTAGTCTTTCGACCAGGCAAAAAGAATCAAATTGACCATATCAACTAGCTATTTTGGTAGGAAGCAAACAAAAGATGGATGGTAAAACGAAAAAGGAAACTAGGGTGGACAAAAATCAGATGTATAAACATTTTAAGTCCCTACTGAATTTGTCTTCCACTTTTCTTTATTTTCCAGTAACATCTACATGTCTTTGTGAACTATCAAAAATCAGAAATATGTAAGAGAAACCATATCCTGATTCCTTCTCTTTCTGCTTGGTCGTAGAGAGGCAGTTTTAAAGGTATGAGATGAGTGGCTTACCACAATTCCACTCCACTTCACTCTTCAGAAATGTCTCTTTTGACCGACGCATCTTATAGTTCTCTGGTCTACCAGCCATTTCCTAAAAATTTATTTCAACTAGATGCTTATCTTATAAACCATGTTAAGAATTGAAAAATTTGACTTGTATTGTAAATTTTAAAGTTTCATAAACAGAAATAAACTAGAAGAAAAAGTAATGGCGCCGAGTGGAAGTAATAACAAAGTAGAAAGGCTGAAACTAATGACACAGAGAAAACATGCTATCAATGCAAAGGCAAGTCGATCTCGCATTTAACTCATTGTTATATCTTGTAATAAATGTCTTCGGATTCTTAGGACATCATAAATCTCAAACTTATTGCAAGACTAAATCTCCGGAGGAGTCATCCCCGCAGTATCTAACTATCTGGGTAACTCTAGAGTTATTTCATATTTCTTCCAAATGTTTTAGCTAACGAGGCTTTTCTTCAGAAAATTAAGAAGCTGCAGAAACTTTTTGTTGCCCATTCCATTACTCACTCTGCACCAAACAGATAACATTTTTTACCAAAAAATTCCAATACTGGAATATGAAAAGTAATAAAAATGTCCAAATGATTTCTTAAGCTGCTATCGATCCTCCTTGTCTTTTTTATGGTTAAGAAACTATAGACATATCATGCTACTATCCAGACTCTGGCTCACTATTCATCCAAGAAATTAGCAGGCAACAGCCCATAGAGCTTTTCCTAACTTAAAGCCCAACATGGCCTTCTATTATATCATAACTGAAGCAACCACATTCTTTGCACAAAGTATGAATTAGAAAAAAGAGATTCATTAGTTGTAATGCAACTTATGAGCTATATTACATGGACTCGGATAAGGGTGTCAGGTTCGGGTACGTATGCTTGCATATGTTAGTGTAGTTAGTCTAGTAATAATGCAATTTGATGACATAAACTAATTTACATTATTTTATAACTTATTTTTCAAAAAAAAAATAATTATGTTTGTCCATGACATTAAATAATAGTGGCCTGAGAAAAGAAGATAATAGAAGGAGTATACACATCATGCAATTGAATTTTTTTAAAAGAAGATGCTATTTTCTCTCTCTATTTCATATTTGCCAAGGAGCTGATTGACTACTAAGTTGGAATCTCCAAAAACTCTAAGTTGTAGTTGCTTCATATCAACCACCATTTCGAGACCAAGGATAAGTGCTTGATTAAAAGTTGACCTTATAGACACAGATGTGTATACACAACTAGATGTGTATAACAGACACGCTCACCCCTAGGAGTGAGGGTTAATTAAATACCCTGTCTCTTATACACATCCACAAGCTCAAATTATTATTATTATTTGTCTAAGATTGTGAATGACATTAATAGATACCTCTGAAATACACCATCAACTGGAAAAAGAAAAAACAAAAGAATACTTTCTGGAGCATTTTCATGTAGAAATTCAGATAATTATATGCTATCTTATACATTAAACCATTCTCCATACTAGTACTTTTTTTTTTTCTTCCTTTTGGTCAAGAAGATGGATGGGAAGGTAAGTAAGTTACCCTGCACCTTTAGACATGTAACAGCGTACTCAGGTCACCATTAAACCTTGTACTCAGGTCACCATTAAACCTTGTATCACCGCAATAGTTAGTGCAAAAGCTTAGTGTCCTTCCAATAATCATGACGAAACAAAACAAAATTTCCTAAACGGAATGCTGATTAATTTATCGCATGATTCTGAACAAACAACTCAGCGCATTTAGGTATTAGCAATGAGATACTCGCCTCTCTACTAACTGCTCATAATTTCTTTCCCATCCAAATATAACCATTTCTAGATTGAAAATTAAGGAACATAAACCACAGCCAGAGCCTTCCCAACAGAAACAAAACTTAAAGCTCGCCAATTCATAGTAATTCAGCAGAAAAACCCAAATATTACCTATATTTTTCCTTCCCAATTTGAAGGGCGAAAAAATTCAGTGGCAGAAAGCACAAAAACACTGGCAATTTTGCATCCTACCAAAAAAATTTAAAAAATGAATCTAAAATAAATAAAAATAAAGACCGTAAGGAAGAATCGTTATTCAAGAGAAACAAAACTCACGGGAAATCACATTCCCGAAGTTTTCCACCGTCATGGCATACGAAACACCAGTCTTCACACTCAACGTCGTTTGGTGTTTCCTCTTCATTTAAGCTTTTCGACCCCATTCCCATAGCCTAAATCAACACCACAACAAAAAAACAACGGATTACTTGCCAAAAAAACCCTAGTTTCTAATCTCAAAATGAATTCAAAAACGCTGCTATTTTGCCTAATGTAGAAAATTCGTACGGAAACTTTCGCTTGAATCAGACGATGTAAGATCAGAAGGCGATCTGAAGGGTAAGAAATGCTTACACCAACTTACTGTCTGCCGGTTAGCGGGTATAAGGGACAGGAAAGAAGCAGAGGCGAGAGAACTTTGCCGACGATGGAAAGGGCTGAGTAGACCAGAGTAGAGTAGAGTAGAGTAGGGTGTAGTGTTATGCATGAGTTTGGTTATTTCTAGAGAGAGAAAGTGTAGGATGATGACGACGACAACGACGCGACTGACAAGTAGGATTTTGAGCGACTTAAGGTGAGCCTGGTCTAAAACACCACATCCGGTGAGATTAAAAAATAAAATAAAAGCCCTACATGTGTGTCCCACATATGAGCCCACTAATCGAGTCTACCTGCCTAAATCCTCCTCCTTAAAATGTACTGTGAAACAGACAATCACACAGAGTTAATTAAACTTTGCTCAATGGCTTCAATCGTTTGGAAAATATTTAGATAGATTCCGTCTTTCACCCTATCTATAAATTTTGTGATTAATATTAAATTTTAAAAAATCTTATTTATATCAATTGATTTCATAGATTTGTTAAGATTTAATCCACACCACAGGGTTTATAAATAATATTAAAAATCGGATTTACCTAAATATTTACTTTATTTTGGTGGATAATTAGAATATTAATTTATGTGTCAGTCATCTTTATGATGCTTTTGATGGACTGTTTAAGAATTTTTAAATTAAAAAAATATAATTAGGGTCCTAAAGTAAGTAAATTTGTTCTGATTCACATGCATTATTTAATTTTATTAGTGAAGTTGTTACTTTATTTTTGTTTTATAATCTATGTGAATCATATTCACGAAATTTTGTTCAGTACTTATACATATGCTAAGTATGAATAAAGAGAGAGCGTGGGATGGGTCTCACATATTCGGCATCTTTTTAGTCATTTTCAATTAATTTGTTGCTATTACAATTATAATCCTAGTAAAAAATCGATTTCGTATTCTATCACTAAGAAAAATTTCAACTATAGCTAGATGGTGTCTCTGATAGAATAGCCATAGATAATTTACAAGCTCTATGAAATATCGACTTTTACAATTAATTTAATAATTTTATCAAATTAGGGGTAGATTGTATTTCTATCATTACTGAAGTGAAGTTCTAATAACCCTAAAAATTATATGAGGGAAATTCAATAATTTTGTAACATTTTTAACGTTTTGACGAACTATTAACTTTGACCGCTAATCAAAGGAGATTAAGTGTATATAAAAAAATTTTCAGGGGCAACTTAAGACAAGGTCAAGTTTATAAGGGGAAAACTTTAATTAACCCTCACATAAATAAAGGCAGGGAAATTCTTATGTGGATTGAAACTATGATAGGTGTTATAGATCATTTGATCTACAATCGCTTACATCACTTTAAATTATTAAAATAAGTGAGTTAGGTGATTGTAAATATCTATCAGATGGATCTAGTCCACTTAAAAATTTGCCATAACATTGATTTGGAGATTGATTTTAGCACACACCCATATTTTATATTATTAAAAATGACTAAATATCCTTACCTAAATAATCTTTAAAGAAATAAGCAATTCAAATTCATAGTTAATACTCCCCATCCTAATTTTATTGTCACACAATAGCATCTTCTTTTAAAAAAATTCAATTGCATGATGTGTATACTTAAATGGTCCCGACAAGAGAAATTAAAAAGTTACAATTTGAGTATTTATTAGGATCTTCTTTAATAAATTGATGATTATTTGATGTGGCCCACTGTTTAACCGGGAACTTACAAGACTAGTTAACAAAGTAAATAATTTAAATGGGTTAATAACACTTTGCCCCCTAAAGTATGGGGTATTTACACTTTGCCTATGTGATTAAAAAAATTATACTTTACCTTCTATTTATATTATTCATCCATTAACCATTTTAACTCCATCAAGAAAAGTTAGTTAAATGGATATGGAGATTATTTTGAATTGTAGTGTCATTATTAGTTGTAACACGATTCTCAAAGTGAGTTTCTTGGTGAAATTTTCTTTCAAAAACTTTTATAAGATTTTGTGTGGTGATAGATTTTTTGTAAAACTTCTATAATTTTTTGTTGTGCCTTGGTATTTAACACTTTTTATTTTTGATTTAAACGTGTACAAATTACAATGTCGAATACAATTTGAGTTAAGTTTTTCTCATAATTTTCACTCTTGAAAACAAAAATATCCATGTATTTATAGTTTATTTGTTCTAATTTTCAATATATTATCAATCCACTATAAAAAATGTGATAAGAGACAGAGTAAGCACTGTGGTGGATTTTTTTTTTTTTTTTTCTATTTTAGTTTGTCCCAAATTATTTATTATTCCTTAAAATGGCAATATATGAAGATCATTTTACTTTTTTTTACCCTTCATACAAGTTTCAAAACAATAATATTAAAATCATGTTTCATTATTAATTATACTCACAAAACATGTCAACATTTGAATTTGAATTTAAAGTGAGAGTATATTTCATAAAGAATATTTTACTAGTTGGTCAAACATCAATTTATCTTAAATTGAGCGCAAAATTACTCATGCCAAAAAAATAGGACGAAGGAAGTAGCGATAGGGGCATTTCAGCCATTTAGCTAGCTTTTCTTAACTGAGATAGAATTGTAACAGATGGATATTGTAAATTGATGGCAAAATATAATTCCCTTTAGTTTAGTGGATAATCTAAATAGCAGGTGGTAACAAGGGATGATGTTAAATTGGATCCAAAATTATTCCCTTATTTGGTGTCAATTAAATACTCTTCATTCTTATTAACTCAATTTATCTTACATATTCATTTCTCTTTGCCTTTTTCAATCTATGGTTTTATTCTTAGATTTCCACCATAATAATAAAAAAAAAAAAAAAAAAAACCACAGTGCTTACTACTACCACAATATTTAGCACTTAAATAATTTCAATGCTGAGTTTTTCATTTTCTTGCTCATCTTTTTTTTGAGCTAGATAATTGTTATCTCATTAACACAAATGATATGACATACTGGACTTATAGATGTATACAACTATAAACGGAGTTTTGTTACCTGTCTATTTTACACATCTAGATGTCAAAATTTCCTCTCATGAGGTAATTAGTGGATAAAAGGAAAAATGGAGTAGGGATGGTTATTAGAGACTTGCATGAGGCAATTAATGGATAAAGGGAAAAAATTTTGGAGTAGGAGTGCTTATTGGAGATTGAATGAAATAGTTTATTACTGGTTAGCAAACAAAATTGGGAGCTAACTCGGCACTGTCTCTTATACACATCTACCAACATGTTATTTGAAATTCTCCCAGGGCTGTCTCTTATACTTTTGGTCATGAGCCTAAGATTTCTTTCCCCATTTGAATATGATTCACATTACTAGAAAATTGACAAATATAGTTTAGAACTTAAAATTTAAAAAAAAAATCTAGATAAAGAAATGGATGTTATAAAAGTTAAACAAAATATATGACGACTTAAAGAAAATGTATGGAATTGAGAAAGAAAGAGAGAAAAGAAAATACAGAAGACTAGGTAGTCTATTATATTATTTCTCATGTAGTGCATGTATTTATAAGACTACAATGACCCATAAGTAATGTAATGTAAATAATGTAACTTGTATCTACACTAATCAGTATTCGGATATAGATAGATTTTCACTACAACTTATCAAATTTAAATACATAGGTAGACATCCACTAGATATAAAATTCATGGCACTCTTACTTGGATGTCTATTAACTAAAATATATGCTTCGTTAAAACCTCACTCTAGGAAAAATCTGGTGGCATAAAAACCAAGTAAAGAAAAAATAGTACATTGTTGCATGCTGACTCATTAAAAACCTGGCCTAAAAACCCCGGCCTAAAAAATCCATTGGGACAAAACCACGATCAAGGAAAAAATAGTACAGCATGTATTATTACTCCCCTTTATGAAAATATCACTCGATAGCCTTGAGATGATGCAATCCGATATTGCAAATTATCTTCTCAAATGTTGATGTTGGTAGTGCTTTTGTAAATAAATCAACTAGATTATCACATGAATGTATTTGTTGGATAACAATATCACCATTCTTCTGAAGATCATGAGTGTAGAAAAACTTTGAAGAAATATGCTTCGTCCTATTTCTTTTGATATAACTCACCTTTTAACTAGGCTATGCTTGCTGTATTGTCTTCATATAATATGGTTGGCAGCTTCTCTTCTAATATTAAATCACATATCTTTTGGATATATTAGGTTAATGACCTTAACCAAATATATTCTCTACCTTGCCTCATACATAGCAATTAATTCTGCATGATTTGAAGAAGTAGCGGCTAAAGTTTATTTTTTTGAATGCCATGATATAGCTGTATCTTTACATGTGAATAAATATCCCATTTTGAGATCGAACTTTATGTGGGTTAGATAAATTTCTGGCATCTATACACATCTTTTGATATTCTAGTGCACCTTATATACATATAAAGTACAATTATTGTGGTGACAATAAAATTAGGATGGGGAGTATTAACTACTGTCTCTTAGTGTCTTTGTTAGCAAGATTTAGTTCTTTTCCAACATGAAGACCTGTCTCTTATACACATCTAGATGTGTATAAGAGACAGAATTTGTACATCTAGATGTGTATAAGAGACAGATTTTTCTCATTTAATAAAGAGTAATTCATCATTATCCCAAGAATGAAAGGATCCTTTATCCCATCAAGCAATCTTACAACCATTGTGGGTATTCAATGGATGTACTTTATCCATATAGAATTGCTTTAATACCTTTGGAGAAACTTAACATAAATTCTATAAGTTGATTGACGAATAAAAATTCTATGCATTAAGTGCTCAAATTGTAGGCCTATATAAAATTTAGTTCTGCTTAGATCTTTCATCTCAAATTCTTTCTTTAAACAATTCAATGTATTTTGAAACTCTTCAAGAGTTTCAATAATATTTATATTATTGTTATATACAGAATTATCACAAATTCTAAACCAATTCTTCTTATAAAGACACATGAACAAATTGATCGTTTAAGTATCTCTTGAATGAGGGTTATAACTGTCTCTTATACACATCTAGATGTGTATAAGCCAAATTGCTTTAATCCATACAAGTTTTTATGTAATTTTATTGAACAATTTTTTCAAAAAACTTTATATTCTTTGGGCATGTTAAATCGTTCAGGAATTTTCATATATATATATATATATATATATATATTTCTGTATCAAGTAAGCCATATAAATAGGCTAGTCACAACATCTATTTGACGTGTTTCAAGTTTCTCATCTAGATGTTGTAATAAGAGATCTCCTGCTGTCTCTTATACACATCTAGATGTGTATAAGAGACAGCACATCTAGATGTGTATAAGAAGAAAATTTGGAAATACAAAGCCTGTCTCTTATACACATCTAGATACCCATTTGTACCTTACAGCTTTACACCTTTACGTGTTTAGACTACAAGTCCAAAAATTTCGCGTTTTGAAAGTAAATTAAATTCTATAAGAATTGCATCTTTCTATTTTGGCCAATCATCTCTGTGTCGACATTTGTCGATAGATTTAGCTTCAAGATCCTCGTTTTCATTCAAAACATTAGCTGCTATGTTATAAACAAAGTTCTTGTCGACAACAATATCTTTTCGATTCTATCTTTTTCCGGTAGAGACATAACTTATTGAGATCTCTTTATTTTCATTAGATTTAGGTATCTGATCCACTTCTGGAGTTTTATAATTAGTTATGTCTAGAGTCTTTTCGGGAGCACCTATATCCATTGTATGACCGATTTTGAATAGTTGCTCCTTTCTCTTACGTGAATTCTTATCTTTGGAATCAATTGGTCTACTATGCTTTGGCCGTAGTTTACTGTCATTTCCACTAACAGATTATTCTACTAGAACTTCAATTATAATTGGAGTATTTTCAAATGATATATGAGATTTAATAATTCGTTTTAGGTTAGTAAATAAATCTGGCAATTAGAGCCAATATTTTACAAATAAATTACTTTTTGAACTTTTAGTTTACATTGTTTTGTACGAGAATCAAAAAATGATAATGACAATTCATTCCATTCAATTTTTCTATCCAACTGTTTATCTTATCTCCTAATATTGAGAAAATATTTTCATTAAAATAACAATCGACCAAACGTGCCATAAATAAGTTTCCTAGTAATGGTTCAAGATATTTAATTATAGAAAGGGACTCATATATATATTCCCAATCTTCTTTGAGGACTATCTTTGTGCATTGTGGTGGATTAATTGGAACATATACGACACATATATCTTTATAAAAAATTCTTAAACGGGATATATTAGGCTCTGACCAAAAGCTAATTTTCATTGGGAGAATTTCAAATATCTTGTTGGTCTGATACGAACAAGTGTTGTTACATGTAAAATACCATGTCCCCATGTAGAAGTAGGTAATTTTGTTCTCATAAGTAATAGTCTAACTATTAATTGGAGGCACTTTATGAATGATTTTTGCTAAACTATTTTGAGCCTCCAATATGTGCTAGCAATATTTAATAGTTATACCGACATAAAAAATTATTAAATGTCTAAGATATACATTGACCAGCATTATCAAGACGAACTTTTTTTGGATAATTTGAAAATTGTACTCTTAATCGAATTATTTGAGAAAGTAATTCGCAAATGCCAGGTAACGAGATGATAATAAACATATATGAGACCATCTAATTGATGAATCTATCAAAACCGTAAAATATCTAAATGGTTCACATGACGGGTGAGTGGGCTTACAGATATCACCTTGCATACATATCAGAAATGCTAGAGATTCAATCTCCATTTTAGTTGGTGATGGTCTAATAATTAATTTTCCTTGAGAACAAGCACTACAAGAAAATTCACTAAATTGAGGAATCCTTAGATTCTTCAATAAATGTCCATGTGAATTTGCAATTATTTTATGCATCATATTGTTCCCGAGATAGCCCAACCGATCATCCCAAATAAAAGTATTTGAATTAGTAAACTTCTGGTTTACTGTAACATGTGATTCAATTGTACTAATGTATATGATATGTAGATAGAGAAGATTAAACCATGTTATAACCTCACAGTTTCAATCCAGATATTATTTTCGTAATATATAGATATTCAAGATTATTCTCATTTATAGTTTCAATATGATATACATTTCACGAGATGTACTATATAAATGAGATAAATTTCTTTGAAATTTAGTAGAAAATAGTTATTACTTATAATAAATTTTGTTCTCCGGGTAGTAATATAGTGGCTTTTCTAAAACCATCAATTAATTGAATACTAGCCGATATTGTATTAACATTGGTATTACTCTTTATTAAATAAGAAAAATATTTCTAATTTTTGAGTGTCATATGTGTTTTTGCACTATTTGCAAGATATAAATTTTCATTGTTGTTTTTATTTAAATCAATTGAATGAAAAATACTCATATTCTTCAATTAAAGAAAAATAATTATATCAAAAGAAATGTTACTAAAAGAAACAAATTACATTAAAATAAATGTTGCAATTTAAACTTAAAAACACTACTGAATAAACTAATATATATATATATATAACAAACTTTAAAAAAAAATTCCACATATTTTTATTCCTTCCTATCTCTTTATTCATAACTTTCAAAAAAATCTCTTATATACAGATAGTGTTATATCAGTAAATCCATTGTAGTCATCGGCATCATAGTTTGAGTCATTAGCTTTACTAGTAAAATTTGTCATGACTCTATCACTTTAATAAGCCATATTTGCTTCCACATTTTTCTCTTTTTCTTCAATAGATGCCTCTTTGATAAAGCTTAACAAGATGCTCAGTAATACGCAGGTATGTAACCAATGTCTTTTCATGTCATATCAATAACACAAATCTTTAGTATTTTTGGTGGGATTATTTGGACCAATTTCTTCCTTCTCTTTCTCATTGTCTTCAGCGTTAATCTACTTCTGGTGATATAGGTAATCATTACGGCCATTCCACGGCCACAACCACATCCATGGCCACGACCATGACCATAGTCATAATTATTTTTAGAATTGTTATATATAGCTGCATTCACTTCAGAGAATGGAGTACATCTAGATATGATTGCATTCACTTTCGGGAATGGAGCAGATTTAGTTGGATGAGATTCATAATTTTTCATCAATAATTCATTATTTAACTCAACCACAAGAAGATATGAAATTAGTTGAGAATATTTCGTAAAACCTTTTTCATGATATTGTTGCTACAGTTACATTCGAAGCGTGATAAGTAAGAAAATATTTAGATTCCATCAGATCTTCATCAGTAATATCTTATATATTTCCCCATATAATTTTAATTGGGACCTAATTCCCCATATAATTTTAATTGGGAACTAATTCTAAACATTACTGAGTTATAATCACTTACATATTTAAAATTTTGCAACATTAAATGCATCCACTTATAATGAGATTTGGAAAGAATTACTATTTTTTGTGGTCAAATCGATCTTTCAAACTTCCTCATAGATCTGCAGAAATTTTTACAATGAGATACTCCCTTTTTAATCCTTCGTGGATGTGATGACGTAGGAAAATAGTCCAATTATGCCTTGTCCTGATTGGATGGAGTATTTTCCTTTTTATGGTGTCTCCAAGGCCCATGGAATCCAAATGGATTTCAACATTCAAAATCTAAGAAAGATAATTCTTGCCCGTTATGTCAAGGGTCGTAAATTCAAGTTTGGTAAGATTTGACATGATTCAAAATAATAATCAAAATAAATAATAAATAAGCATTGAAATAAGAGAATACCTAAATATCTTCAAGTTCTACTGATTGATCATAGCTAATAACGTGTTATAAAAGTTAAACAAACTATATGAATAAAGAAAATATACGGAATTGAGAGAAATGAGAGAAAAGAAAATATGGAAGACCAGATAGTCTATTCTATTATTTCTCTTGTGGTGTATGTATTTATAAGAGCACAGTGACCTACAAGTTACATAATGTAAATAACGTAATTTGTATATATACTCATCAGATACTTGGATATAGATAGACTTTCATTACAACTTATCAAATTTAAATACATAGGTAGACATGCACTAGATATAGAATTTGTAACAATGGAAAATATTTAATTTCTAATTGATATTTTTAATAACTTGTTATATCAATTGTACAGGTTCTCTATTCTTTCTTATGCTAAATTCTATTAAATTTGAGTTTGTCTACTTTCAAATGTTATTTTTTAAATTTCTTCCGCATCAAAGAAATACCATATTTAAATTTGGATCCACATTCATTTTGTCAATTACATTATCATTTCCCTGATAATCACTTGTGACACATTAGTTCTCATAAAACTTGATCATTCAAATAAAAACATACACTCTTTCGCCTTATATGAAAACCTATACTATTACTGTGTATAAGAGACTTGCATTAACAATTTTGTAATGTATCGAAAGGTATGCATTTCATAAGCTATTCCTTATATCAAACTATGGGAATCTTAACATATATTACAAATTATAATTTGACCATCACTAGTTTTATGTTTTCTGTTTCAACAAAATTTTTGAATTCATAAATTGTATAAATAGTTTTAAAAAATTATAGAATTTAAACTGTGAGGTTTTTAAGATGTGTAATCTTCCTATGCCATATTTTGGAGGGAGAGTTCAGATTTCTTCTAAATGTCTACCACATTGGAGCTTCACTTTTAAGTAATCTCATGTGTGAACTAAAATTGGAACCAAATTGATGAGAAAAAAAAGATGAACGAAGTCACATGGTATGTTACATCATTACCTCCTCGACTATCACTTGAAAAATTGTCCTTATCCTATATGGTATACCTATATAAATAATTTCTTTTCTATCACTTGAGAAATTGTCCTTGTCTCTTATGTGGTATCTTTTTACAAATAATCTCCGACCTTTGCTTTTGTTAATTTATTTTAGTTGATATACATTTTTAACATATCAAAATACAATCCAAACTCTTTTGTGAACTCTTGCTCCTTGGATTTAAATCTTCTCCGAAAAACCTCCAACCTTTCAAATATTCAAATCTTTAAATGTCTCATTCATGTTCATTTCAAAGTTGATCCCTTCCGGTCATCATATTATACCTAGTAATATAGTATAATACAAAATTTTCTTACAATTCCAATCTAATGGAAACAAAAGTTACATGTTTCCTTCACGATCCTGAATTACAAACAAATATGTGATCCTTTTACTATTTACTTCGAATTATCTATTCTAGTGTCTTTATTGATATTTGTTTCCTATAACAAATATGAGTGTTATTGTTCATGTCAAATTCCATCACTTTTAATCATCACATTTATTCCTATGTTTTATGAGAAGTTTGCTCAATTTCAATTTTTTTTTACGTAGATCATAAAATCCAAACTTTTCTTACAAATGCAATGTAATGAAAACAGGAATTCCATATATCTTTTACGATCCTGATTCAGAAACAAATATTTGAAAAAAAACCCTCATTACTGTGAACTTTGAAATACCTAATTTCTGGTCTTTTTATTGATATTTTTTATACCATGTATATGTGTTACAGTTATTCCAAAATTCTATTTCTCCCGATCATCACATTTTATTCCTAATTATTGAGGTTGCTTGTTCCTCTCGAAAAATTGCACTCTCCCGCAAACTTATATGGTGTGATCGTATTCCCTTGATTTTTATTTTTACTCGGAAAAGCTTAATGGTTTTTTGCCTTGAAAAATCGGTTGATATGGATTGAATATGAACTTGCCTTCCAAGTGCTTATTTTGTTCCTTCGTGGAAAGCATGCCTCATTTCTTCATGGATTGTAGCATGGTAGATTGTATTTGGTCATATACTTTGATACAATTCTTGGAGTTTAGAGCATTAAAGGTGTTAACATTATTCAGAAGCTACAAACATGGTGGAATTCCAACTCTTCTTCTTGCTATCGAGATCTTCTTAAGATGTAGATATAGCTGACAACAACTTATACAGTCTAAGAGCTTATTACACTTGAGGAAAAATTAACATCATGTGGAGATCCTCAATCATATTGTTATAGATTCAACTGATTTAAGTTACATTCACCCATTCCCGAGCACAAATATTCATTTGTCCACGAGTTAGATTCAAGTTTACCAGTAAGATTACGAATATAGATTGGCACAAACCAAGGGTTGTTTCTCTCAATTTCAATGTAGACATCTCCTCTTTTGGTAACCCAGTAAGCATAAGCCCACTGAGGAAGTAATCTTTTGCTTCACAGCTCATATTGGTTTTGCTAATAGTCTGGACTCTAGAGGTTGAAGCTAAAGGGCTTCTAGTTGGCATGAAGTTATGTCAAGACCGCTTGTTATCTCTCTAACATTTCAGTGGAACTCGATTCATAATTACTGGTTGGTATGGTATTAGGCCATTGTTGTATCCCTTGGAGGTTATGTCACATTATTCGTTAGGTTAAGGAGTTCGTTTTCTTTTATCATCATACTATCGATCAAATCTACAAGAAAGTTAACTCGATCCGTTATAGATTCATTAGTTAAGATGGGTAATGCCATTATTGCTTGCAAGCAATGTAATAGAACCATCAAACGTTTTGATTTCAATTCCCACCTAGTTCATCAATACAAAACTTATCTAGAGAGCTTGGAAGATTAGACCTACCAAGACCGAGAAAATCTAAAAGTTGCTAACACGTGGAGAGTCATAATCCAAAATTGTAAATCACCTAACTAATTCATAAAAGCTCTTCAAATGTTTCGTAAAACGAAACATAAAGATAATAACATTTGTAAAACCATAGTCAAAAGTCTCATGCCATTTAAACATCGCATATCCAAAACATAGCCAAAAGATATTCATAAGAGTCGTTAAACAAAATACAAGTGGAAGAGGGTAGACAGATTTCAAAAATCCATCAAAACATATTTCAAAGTAAAACAAAATACAAGTGGAAGAGGGTCTATGGATACCCACCTTTCGCACAAATGATCACCGAACGCGATTAGGTGGCGTGGTAAAAATGATATAAGAGGACTCTTAGAATATATGTAAAGTTAAAGAATGACTAAAGCGAATAGAAAACGACACTAAAACGACACCAACAGCTCTCTTTGGTCAAAAATGACCTGAAAAAATACCAAAACACTTAGTTAACCCCTCAAATATTACAAAGATAATAAGCTCAATTTTCCAGCCGAAAACTTCGCCTCTCCTAGGCTTCGCCTCCCTAGGCTAATTAGGCTATCCTCCCGCCAGGCTAAAATCCTCCCGCCAATAAAATCCAATTCCAAGGTATTCAAGGGACCTTGGTTACAACCCAACTCAAAACAACATATTCAACCAACAAAATCCATAAACGGAATTCACCGGAGCAATAGCGACTATATCAATAGCATTCAACAACTTTTTCCTTTTTCCTATGCAAGAATACATCAAGATCTGTCTCTTATACACATCTATAGGTTGGTTGGAATTTGTTTGGACAAACATGCTTCCTATCCAACCCACTCCAAGGAAACACCTTAAACCATAACCAATTATCCAAATTCATCCTAAAGACCTTCAAACATAACCAATTATCCAAATTATCCTAGTTGCCAAACTACTTATAAATGAAGGGAAATCAATTTCACTTGGTTTCAAGTCTCAATTCCTATCCAAACTAACGTTAAAACACTCTTAAAACATCATTATGCATAGACATAAGCATTTACAGCATAACACTCTAGGTCACATATGGAAGACAAAACCCTAACTCATAATCTTAAAATTTGTAATCTAACCATGGAAAGTTGTTAAAAATCCCCAACCCCAATCACTTCCCAACCTCCAAAACACTAAAAACAACCCATAACATACATTCAACACATATAAGGCTGCAAAGAGGGTTTGTAAAGAATCCTACAAAACTTGAAATTAAAGCTTGGATCATAAAGCCCATAAGCCATAAATGCTAAAATACATAAAATCTTACCTTCCAAGTGATTCCAATCCAAGAAAATTCAGCTGCTGCTAGGAAGAAATGAGGATTAATTGTTGACCCAAATAGACTGTTGACCAAATGACGACCCAAAAACTAATTTTTTCTTAATTTGCTACTAAATAACATTATAAATCAGGCACTAATTACACTTAGTCCATTTTGACCCGCTTATCCGCCTGAATTCGCGTAAACCGAAAAAATTAGCCGAATTGAAAACGAATAAGTTGAAGTACTTTATGACTAAAAATAATATGAAAAACATTATAAACCAGTTATCAAAGAACAAGGCTTTTACTGGTTTCCCAACCTGCAAGGGATTGACAAATTGTTTCTTATACACATCTAGATGTGTATAAGAGACAGATTAGAATAGTCTAAGACTTATAGTGACAGCTACAATTAAGAAAGGTCACTAGTACTTTTATTTAGATTATGGCCTCAAATATGCTAATTCTAACAGATATTTTGGCCTAGTCTCCTTCTTTACGCTGTATAAGAGACAGGACTAACCCTAAGAAAGCATGTTTAAGAAAGAATATGAAATGGATGTGTATAAGAGAAAGCCAAGTACATAGTAATAGGATTTACAAGATCTAAGTGTGGGGAATTCTATTGCATCAAACCGTAAGGATTCTAGTAATGATTGAGGAATGCTGTGAGGACCAAAAATTATATCAACGTTATCTTAATCACTTCCTAACTTAGCCAAGAAATCTTCTACAGTGTTGGCTTTGTAATGTGAAAGACATGGTGAATGGTGTGATGATGCTTTGCAAATAGAAGTGTATCCACTGAGCTGTAGTATCAACCACCCACGCGATCACTACTTGTCCAAGAACAATCTGGCATAATAATGCTGAATTAGATTTGGTTTCAACATGATGAAGTCCATGAGATTGACATAGCTACAAACCATTAAGCAAAGCAATCACCTCGGCATCCAGATTTGTGTGAATCCAATACACATTTTGAAAATAAAAAATTACATGTTCGGAAGGATCTCGAACTATGCCTCCTATTCCCGCTCTGCTAGGGTTTCCTCTAGAAGACCTATCCACGTGTAACTTGAGCCTTTGTGTAGGTTTAAGATAAGAAACAGCAATTGGGTAACGTTTCATAGGCACCTGGATGCTAATGAAAAATCTAGGAAGTAATGCACTTGGGGCATTTACTGAATTAGCTGGAAATGGCTGTCTAATGCTTAGGAATGATAGCATTGTGTGTATGTTATGTATTGCCCATCTTGGCTTAATGCACAATATATCCATCGTGCTTGAATTTGTTATGTGCAATCCAAATTTGCCAACAAATTAATGAAGGCAACAATAAGCACAACTAACCTTGCAAGAATGCTAAAGAATACAACCACCAAAGCTGCAGTTGATGTAGAACTGGCGACAGCGGCCATGGTGGAATTCCAAGCAACACTGCAAAATGTTGCCAAAGATTCTTTGCAAAAGCTCAAGAAACAAAACAATGATCAATATCCTCAATAGAATTATAGTAAAGTATTTAGAAGGAAGGTTAAAACCCAATGCCATAAGAGTATCTGCAAAGGAAAGATTGTTTTTGAGTAACCCCACACTAAGATAAACAATTTCCAAGGAATCAGAGCATCTGAAAATGTATTTCTGTGGTAGCAATTCTGAACGACGCTTACGAACAACAAAATAAGTCAAGGAAATAGTAAACTATCTAGAAGGTATATGTTTCCAAACATAGGAATCCAACAAAACATTTTTGAGCATGTATACCCATTGGACTGCTTGATGGGGGTAAAGATTGATTAAGAATGGATAAATCCCAGCCATGTTCATTGCTAAAAAGTTGAGCAATCTCAATATCTGGGTGCTCAACTTCCCCATCCATCAAATCTGCAAGCAAGGATTCACCTAACTAATTGTCGAACCAAAAGCTATAATTACCATTTCAAACAAGTTTATGAAAAATTTCATCCCCCAACTATTTAAGCTTCATCATTCTGCACCAAACTTGTGAAGGAGCAGCCACTTCAGCGTTGTTGTATCTAGACCGTATATATGTAGCCCATAGTGAATTAGAAGTATGATAGTTCCACCATAGTTTAAGAGTAAAAGCTTGAATTAACTCATGAAATCCATGAATGCGGAGTCAATTTTCCTCTGTAGGAAGACTAACTTTCTCCATCTAACACAATACCTTTTATCCCTGTATGGTGATAAGCATCTTAGACCTGTGGTTAGAACTTGATCCATGGATTCATGATTGTGTTTGGAGGGTCTTGTGTAGAACTAGTTGGTGAATGACAGTTGTAGAGAGCATGGGTTTGACCAACACCAAGCGACCACCTGGTGAAAGTAGATTATTCTTCCAACCTTCAACCCTAGCTTGTAGTTTGTCCACTGACAACTCTAGAAAATTAGAGTTATAGTATCATAAACTTGAAGGTTTGGCTACCAGTTTCGAGCATTTTTAGTGTTTTCGTGTGTGGTTTTGTCTATTTTGCAGTCATGTGTTAGAATGTGGTAATATGTGTTTATTAAGTGTTTTAATACTTTTTAGGTCTTAATTAGCATATTTTATTTGGTTCTTGTGTATAGAGTTGTGTCGTGTCTTTGACTTAATTGCGTTGGGAGTTAAGTTTTCGTTCATCTTTGTTTGCCATTCGTTTTTTGGGCTATTTTGTGAGAATTTTATTTATATATTTAGGTATTATTTTAAGTGTTTATTATAGATAATAATATTCTCCTATGTGTTAGGGTCGCATGAAAAAAACGGTGTATCAGAAGATTTTAAATTTTTAGTTGGGGGACTCTGGAGCAAAAATGACATTGTTCGGGGCTAATTTTTGCTACACTATTACCCCACGACCCTAGCACTATTTATATCCTTTTTAAGCATCATTTGAGGCATAGAAGACCCGTTAGAAACCTAGTAGAAGTAGGCTAGATTAGAAAGTAATTTTTTTCCTTTTTCCTCCCTATTTAGCGAGGGTTTTCTTAGATTAGATTAGGGTAGGATTTCTCTTTCTTGTAATCACAATTTCCTATCTAAATATTGAAGCATTTTAGTGTTAAGTTCCTTGTTTATGTTAAAACTCTTTTAGTTAAACTTTAATTTCATATTTCCTTAGTTGAATTAGTCTAATTACTTTCATATATTTGCTCTTTTTGCATGATTTCTTTGTGGAATTGTTAGATTAATTATTGGGTTTCCTTCAATTATGCTTCCTTTGTGGTAATTCATAATTTAGATTGGTCTAATTAGGATAGATTAGTTTATGGGCTTTTCATGTAATTGCTTTCTTTACTTACTTTCCTAGTTTAATTGGTAGATTAGTTAATAGGTTTTCCTTAATTGTGCTTTCTTAATGTTAATTTGTCGTTTAGGCTAGTTAATTGCTTTCTAAAAGTGCTTTCTTTTTACATGCTTTCATAGAATATTTTGTGGACTTTCATTCATTACGATTTCTTAGTGGTAATTAGTAGTCTAAATTAGTTAATTGCTTCTTTAAGTTATTTTTTCCTTTTAATTGCTTTCTAAAAAATGACTTCCTTTTACATGCTTGCATTTTACTTTCTTTCTTAAACATGCTTTCTTAGTGTTAGTCTTTACTTTAATGCAATAGATAGTCTTTAAATTGCTTTTTTTCTTTAGTTCTAGTTTTAGTTAAATCTTTTCTTTTAATCAATCATTTCAACTTGTAATCTAACCAAATAACCGTTAATTATCGACCAATCCTTGTGGGTACGATCACTACTTCCTTTGCTACTAGTTGACAACCGTATACTTGCGGGATGTCACCTAACTAGTAGTAGGATTTTGGTGTTTTATAAATTTATTGCTAGGTGTGTGAAGTATCGTCCACCTTGTGTTCAAAGAATATTCGCTTGGACTTACCTGTAAAAAGATTGCAGCCAAGATATAATATTGGAAAAGTTTTATGTGGAAAATCAGTCAAATGCTCAAATAGAATTTTTGTTGCACTGGAGCCCTTTGAGGGCAAAAGCAATGAACTCTTGTAAGAGTTAATTTTCTGTTCGGAACCAAGTTGATATTATTGAAGGAATTGCATCAAATTGTGAAGGGTTTTTATTTCCCCTCTAGTGAATAACATGGTTTTATTCACATAAGATAAATGGGTAACCCTTGGACACCTTCTTGGCAATGCATAAGGGACGAGCCGGCCTTGCTGTGTTAAAGTATTAAAGCCCTTAGATAGCACTTCGCAGCATAAAATAAACTAATAACTTGGAGACAAAGGCAAGGATCCCCTTGCTTGGCCCCCCAAGATGGCTGAAAAAACCCATCACTTCACCATTCACAAGCAAAGAAAACCAGCTACCCTGCAACAAGTTCATGATTTATTTGACAAAAGTATCATGAAAGCCAAATTTCCTACTGTCTCTCCAACAAAAAAGTCTATAAAACTCTATCAAAGCTTTCATTAAATCTAGATTTAGGATAACATTATGTTATCGAGCTCTTCTGTTAATCTACGTGTATATCTTCTGAGCAAGTAATACGTTATTGGCAAGAAGCCTTCCTCTAACAAAGCCAAATTACTCCATTGAAATTAGACGAGACAGTAAAATAGACAACCTATTAGTCAAAATTCTACAGAAATCTAATACTTTTATTCCTTGATTTTTATTCAATATATTTTAGTTACAAATTTATCGATTTTTAAACCTTTATTTAATTTTTAAATAATAAATCAAAAGAATTACAATACTAAGAATGACTTCTATTTGCATGCTATTTATAAGTGACTTCTATTTGCATGCTATTTATGAGCTACAAAATTAACAATGGCTGTAAAATAATTAACTCGTTCTTTAAGAATAAATTAAGATAGGTTTAAAAGATTATATAGAACCCCATTTGATCGACTCTATTTTAAAATTGACTATAAAACCCCTAATTGTACAATCAAAAGACAATAAAATCTGAAAAAAAATCAAAGTAAGAAAAAACAATACATGACTACCGTACAAATTTATTTTTATCCGGCTTTCTCGGGCCCAAATTAAGAATCTTGGATCTACCATTGCAAAAACACAAGAAGCTTCACTACTTCAGATGCCCTGAACTATAAGTTTTTTTTTATATATATTAAGACATAGTTTAACAATTTTAATTTTTGATTTTGATTGTATTGGTAAAGTTTTAAGATATTGAATGATTTTTTTTTAAAAAAAAAAGAGTAAATATGAATAATAAATAAGTAAATATTCTAGGGCATAGTATTGAATTCAATTTATTCCTAAGCTATTTCAGGTTGCTTTTCACAATAAAATACATTTGAATATCTAAAAAGTGAATGCATTTAAAAGGAAAAGGAAAAAACAAAAGAAAAGAAAAGTCGTGCTATGCAGACCAAAACAAGTAATTGGAGGACTTTATCAATGTTTAATGTTTGGGTTAATATCAATTTACCCTCTAAACTGAGCAAAAGTCTTAATATGGTCCTCAAAATTGGAAAAAAAAAATAATTTGGCTCTCAAAGCTGAAAATAAAAATGTTTTAGTATGACACTTTTAAATTGAAAATGTATATATTTAGACCTTCAAGTTGGAATAAGTTTTTTGATGTGGCCCTTCAAACTGAAAGAATTCCAATTTGGCCTTCCAACATGAAAAATTATTCTATTATAACTGTTTATTTTAGTTTTATTTTATCAAAATTGATGATTTTTTAACAAAAATATAAATATTTTGGTAGAATTAATATTAATATAAATATTTTTGTAATGCCTTTTAATATTTTTAGGCCAAATGATACGAAAATACATAATAACTAAACACATAATATTTATTTTTATTGTGTTGGAGTATTAAGGTTCCAAAAATACAAAAATCTCGAGACAAAATTGAACCATAGGGATAGACTAAAATATTTTTTATTGGTTTGGAGGAACTAATAGAGATTATTAGTTGGAGCCATATTAGAATACTTGTTTTAGTTTGGAGGGTCAAATTAAAATTATTTTAGTTTAAAAGACCATATCAGAACATTTTTTCAATTTGGATGGCAAATCAGACCTTTTTCAATTAAAGGTTCAATGTTGATATTTTTACCCAATTTTGATGGCCAAATTGGTATTAACCTTTTATGTTTTCCATCATTTACATATATACTACATTGCCTCTCTTGCCCATTGCAAGTGAAGGGTAAAATTCAAATAGTGGTGGAGTATTTCATTGTTACTCATAAGTAATAGTACTTATTTGGGACTTTTGATATTGAAATTTAATTAATTCTGAAAAGATTTAAAATAGTGAAATTTTAAACAAAAAACTAAGAAATTTTGGTTTATGCATCAAGTCTTGTACATTTCTTATCTTTTAATCTTTGCAATATTGATATATAACAAGTTAAAAGTTTTGTAAAAAGTGTTTAGTATGTGATAAAGTTTTTCCTGATTTCAAAATTAGTGTATCTGTATTATCCTTTCTACTTATTGTTGTTTCACTAATCTAATTCAAAATTTTGGTAACCTTATGTCGATTTGTGTAGAAGTTTTACAAGATAGTATTTATGTAACTATTGGTACAATTAGCATTGCCGATAAACACAACCAAAATAAGATAGCTCAAATGGAAACTCATCGAAGGTAGTTAAGCAAGATGGTGAAGCTGGTAGTATCCTAAAGGATGAAGTAGTGTATAAGAAGAAAGCGACAATCAAAGACGTGGTGCCAATATGGAGAAAATACGATCAAGGAATAAAAGTCCTCAAAGGTAGAAAAAGAGGATTGGAGGGAATGGTTATGTAATACCCGACTTTTTTTTTGATGTAGTCTGACCTGGAGGTCAAGTTATCCCATCACAAGACCCCGCAGTCAAATAGTTCATAACAGTCATAGCAGTCACCATGGCGTCCCATGGATGACTATAGAACCTGTCTCTTATACACATCAGGGTAAGGGTTTCCTTCCCAAATCAAATTAGTGATTCAGGAAATCCTCGTAGACCTCTAATCCAACTTCAAAAGTAAGTTTTACTTTCAAATCTGTATGATTTTTATGTTAAATTCCAAGCTCCTTAGGAAATTAATTTGTTTAATTTTGTTGTTTTGTAAATTGATTTTGTTACCAAATATGTTTATGAGCTCTTGGGTATTGATTTATGGTTTGAAATGACTTTTTAACTGGAATTGTTAATTGTTTTTGTGAGATTTGAATTAGGGTTTTGAGAATTCTTAACCTAGTGATATATTTGAAATTGTGAACTCTAATTTTAGGTTTTTATCTTATTTTCGCGAATTTAAAACAACCCTTACTTGTTTGTGTTCAATTATTGTCTAAGTTGAGAATATGGGTGATACCCAAAAGTGAACCATATCTCGATTCTTTTATCCTAACGGTATAACACTCTCCTGGTTTAGGTGATTAGGGATTAGAGTTTTAGACTGTGTCCCTAATTAGGATACGTCTACGAAATCGATTTTCTTACTACCTCTGTCTCTTATACACATTTAGCCTTTTTATCGATACCTTGTATATGATTGATATTGTAATCCTAGAATAATTTATATTAAGGTAAGTATATTTATTTTGATTAATGTTTATAAGGTAAGTACGTTTATAAATTATATGTTCTATAAGTGTATTTATACAGGTACATTATATGTTTGTTATATAATGTACCATTTCTTTATTATTGTGCTATGTGTTAATGACAATGATTGTATAAATGTTATATAATTGGGTTTAAATGTTATTTACTAAACACGATGTGCTTACTCCATTATTATTTTCTCATTTATTTGCAGTCGAGAACCAATAGGAGACGTTAGTAGGTCCTGAGTCGAGTGCTGATCAGGGAGGGGGTTATCGTATAGATCCCAATTACTGGAGTTAAAGTTTTCCTATTTACTACTTTAGTGTGAGGTTTGTTCTTATGTTAGACCTGTATGCCTATGGACTTGTTAGATTCGTCTTGTGATTTTTATTTTAACTGTGTATATTCAAGGCAAACATTTTAATATTGATAAATCTCTTATACACATCTGTCTGTGTATACACATCTACATGTGTATAAGAGACAGCCATAATATCTAATATACAAACCTCAAGATCATCGAATCATGAATCCAACTAATAATCTCTATTAGCTGTCTCTTATACACATCTAGATGTGTATAATTGTACAGTTTTGGGGGAGTGAGACAGAGTGGTATCAGAGCATAAGTTATTCAATCCTGTTCTAGTATTAACTTGAACTGCTATTATTATGAGTGCAGTATTGGGGATTTGGACTTGTAAGTAACTCAGGGTTTGGGACTTGACAATCTAAACTAAGAGTTACTGCGATTCCTTGTTCGTAACACTTTGGTGGGGAGTGGTTGAAGTGTGTAAGTGTGTTATTTCATGGTTAATGTCTAAATAAGAATTTACTGTGATACTTATCCTAATAAACCTGTGCAGGAAATTGAATTTGAATTGAATAGATAGAGACAGATTGTTATATCTCGGGAGGGGACACTCAGGCAAGAACGGGGACCGATTAAATACAAGTTGAGGAATCATGGAGCGGATCAAGGGCAAGAGGACAGATTGATTGAGTCACGACCCAGCAGCTACAACAATTACAACAATCTGAACCATCACAAACACTTGTATCGATGACAGATTATGTCACAATTGCGGCGATTGTAGGGCAAGTGTGCATGCACCCTCAATGAATACTATCATAAACATGTGCACCTAATCCACCACCTCAACTAGAGGCTAAGGATGTTGATTATTATTACCGGGCAATCATGAAGATCAATATTCCTACTTTTGAGGGTAGACACAATCCGGACGAAGTAGAAAAATGGTTGGGCCAAATTGAAGAAAATTTAGAATTGTTGAAGGTGCCTAATGAGTATAGGGTCCCGATAGTCAAGCCCTATCACTGCCCCTCTGTCCCTGTCTCTTATACACATCTAGATGTGTATAAGAGACAGGTTTAATCACCTTCACATTCATAATTGAGCGGAGATATGCATTTAATTCATTTAGACAAACTCCACGGATGTCCGTAGTGGAGTATTCACACAGATTTCATGCATTGGGGATGTTTGCTCTGAGGGTCATGAGTGATAAGGTATAAAAATGTGACCACTTCAGAAGGGGATTGCTGAAAGATATGCGGGACTAAATAGCAGCTGTAGCACAGATACATTCAAAAAATTGTATGATACTAGTGCCCGTGTAGATACATACCTGAGATGACAGGCAACGGAAGAGAGGGATGACCAAGGTCTATATGTTCCTCCGCAGAGACCAATTTATAGACCTGCAGTACCTCCAGTCCGCAGTGTACGACCACCGCAGCCACCATTTTCACAATTTCGTAGTTTCAAGCCCCAACCACAGGTGAGACTGCCTACACATGGATAGGGCCAAGTTGTGACAAGTATGATATTAATTAATAATGTGTCTACGACTGCTCTATTTGATAGTAATGCTACGCATTATTTCATTTCTAGAAGACTCGGTAGAAAGTTGAACGTTAAACCTGATTGGCTTGATACCCCTTATCAGAATGGGTACATCGGGGAATAGGATTCTTGAATCTAGATGGGTATATCCTAGTAGATGTAAGGTATCATTGGGTAATTATGAGTCTGATGGTAATTTAGTGCAATTTAATATGTCTGATTTTGATATAATACTGGGTATAGATTGGTTGTCTCGCAATTATGCTCACTTAGATTGCAAGGAGAAGAAAGTAAGGTTTTGTTTTCTAGAAAAAGAGGAAATTATGTATCAGAGTGGTATCAAGAAACTAGACAGACAATCTATCCACTACTGTCAGCATTACAGGCACATAGGGCATTGAGGAAGGGTTGTGAAGCATTCTTGGTTTACGTGATCAATACAGAAAAAGAAGGGGCTAAACTAGAAGACATTCCAGTGGTCCGAGAGTTTCCAGATATCTTTCCAAAGGATTTGCCAGGCTTACCACCAGAGTGAGAAATAGAGTTTGAAATTAATCTACCACCAGAGACTGCCCCAATCTCCAAGGCTCTTTACAGAATGGCCCCAACAGAGCTTAAGGATTAGAAGACGCAATTGCAAGAGTTATTAGATAAGAAATTCATTAGACGATGGATATTTAGAGACAGCAATCAACCACTTATTTGTGAAGAAGAAGATAGCAGTCTCAGATTGTATATTGACTATCGGGAATTGAACAAAGTCACAATCAAGAATAAATATCCTTTGCCAAGGATCGATGATTTGTTTGATCAATTAAAAGGTGTCAGGGTGTTTTCCAAGATAGATTTGAGATCTGGGTACCATCAGTTGAGGATCAAGTTAGAGAATGTTCCAAAGAGTGCCTTTTGAACTAGATACGGCCACTATGAATTCTTGGAGATGCCTTTTGGGTTGACCAATGCACCTGCAGCTTTCATGGACTTGATGAATAGGATATTCCAACCTTATTTAGACATGTTTATGATAGTATTCATTGATAATATCTTGGTTTACTCATCTTCAGCGAAAGAGCACAAAACCCATCTCAGACTGGCCTTACAGAAGTTAAGGGAGCAGAAGTTGTATGCAAAGTTCAGTAAATGTGAATTTTGGCTGAAGAGTGTAACATTTACTTGGCCATATCATCTCAGAGAGTGGAGTATCAGTGGATCCCAAGAAGATTGAGGCAATTGTTGATTGGCCCTGACCGATAAATGTGATACTTAGGTCACACAAAAGGAACTTAATATGAGACAGCACCGATGGTTAGAACTACTCAAAGACTATGACTTAAAGATTAGTTATCATCCAGGAAAAGCTAATAGGGTAGCAGATGCACTGAGCAGGAAATCTTCAGAGGTCACAGCTAATATGTTGATAAGGAAAATGGATGAATTAAATTTAGATATTGTGGAGTCCACAGCCAATATTTTAGCAGCACTTGTGGTACGACCAACTTTGAGAGACAGGATTAAACAAGTTCAAATTATAGATCCATAATTATTAAAGATCAAGAATAGGGTGGAAAGTGGAGATCTAGGAGAATTTCGGATTGATAATGGCGTTGTTTGGATGCAAAGACGGTTTTGTATACCTGCAAATGAAAACTTGAAGAAAGAGGTCACGGCTGAAGCTCACAGTAATGGAGTGTCTATCATCTGGCAGCACTAAAGTGTACAAAGATTTGAAACAACATTTTTGGTGGAACAACATGAAACCTGAAATTGCTGAATTTGGTCCCTGTCTCTTATACACTTTAGAAGATATGTTAAGGGCTTGTGCTATTGATTTTAAAGGTAATTGGGATGAGCATTTGATGTTGATGGAATTTTCCTATAATAACAGTTACCCATATGAATTGAACTCTTTTGCCTATCTTGAGCAGTGATGGTTCTAGCCCTGCAGTAGGGCAGTCTCTGATATATGTCTCTTAGACACATCTAGATTGTATTCTAGTTTTGTTTGATTTCGGGGGGTTATGAGATTTGGAAAAGTGAGAAATTGAGTCCAAGATTTGTGGGGTCCAAGATTTGTGGGATCCTTCGAGATACCGAAAATAGTTGGAAACCTGGCATATCAGTTGGCTTTACCTCTGGAGTTGGCTCAGAGACCGAAATGCGAAACAAGTACCCTTACTTGTTTGCCACATAGGTACGTTAAGTTTCGAGGTCGAAACTTTTCTTAAGGAAGGGAGAGTGTAATACCCGACTTTTTTTTATCATTTACCGCTCACATATTTTCGTACTTGATTTCATTCTTTCAAATACTCATTAATATCTCTTTTAAATATTAAATAATCTTTTTATCCTTTTTAAATATTTTTTTAAAGTTTTCGTGTAAAAGTATAATTTTACAAAATTTGAGAGACTAAAGTGCAAATCTTGAAAACCATTTAAAAACATCGTCTCGAAGTCTCCTGATTCATTTTTCCTTCTGTTTCTCCAAGTGACCTCCAGAGCCAAGTTTTTTAAACTCCATCAGCCAATTCCTCAAATCCTAAATTTAGTTTGTCTCTCCCAAATCAAATTAGTGATTCAGAATTGTCGTAGATCTCTTATCAGAAACATGGCTTGACATCATGTTTTTGTGAGATTTGAATTATGGTTTTGAGAATTGTTAACCTAGTGATATATTTGAAATTGTGAACCCTAATTTTAGGTTTTTATCTTATTTTTGCGAATTTAAAACAACCCTTACTTGTTTGTGTTCAATTATTGTCTAAGTTGAAAATATGGGTGATACCCAAAAGTGAACCATATCTCAATTTTTTTTATCCTAATGGTATAACACTCTCCTGGTTTAGGTGATTAGGGATTAGAGTTTTAGACCGTCGAAATTAGGATACGTCTACGAAATCGATTTTCGAGATAAGTAACGTTTACGCCTTTTTATCGAAAATGTATAATTGGTATTGTAAAATAAATAACTTACCTTAAGGTAATTATATTTATTTTGTTTAATGTTTATAATCTAAGTACGTTAATAAATTATATGTTCGTTATGTAATGCACCATTTGTTCATTATTGTGCTATGTGTTAATGAATGATTACTTGAAGGGCTCAATGGGTCACTTTAGTGGACTTGGCTATGAGTGAGTGAGTGAGTGAATGAAATGATATACTGAGTACTCTGCTTCGTAAATGTTATACCTAGTCTATCAGGAAGACAAGTCATAGACACTTGAGTATTATAACCCTGTCTACTTAAGCGGATAATAGGTAGACCTGGATCCAGTGTTGGGGAGACTTTTGTGAACCATGAGCTCATTGATTGGCATTTGCATTTTAAATATGAATAATGTCTCGTATATTGTTCCCTATACTGATTGTATACATGTTATCTATAATTGGGTTTAAATGTTATTTACTAAACACGATGTGCTTACTCCTTTATTATTTTCTCCTATGTTTGCAGTCGAGGACCAATAGGAGACGTTAGTAGGTCTTGAGTCACATCTAGATGTGTATAAGAGACAGATGCCAATTACTAGAGTTAAAGTTTTCCTATTTACTACTTTAGTGTGAGGTTTGTTCTTATGTTAGGCCTGTATGCCTATGGACTTGTTAGATTCATCTTGTGATTGAATTTTTAACTGTGATGGGATTGTGGTTTCCTGTTTGTATATGACTGTGATTTGGTCATCGTGGATTGTTATGAATATGGTTGTTGAATATACTTTGTGGTCTTATTTTCGATGATCTTGAGGTCTAATGACAGATATTATGGTTTGTATATTGCTTTTGTACTGTACCTTGCATGCTTGGGTGATCCCGAGGTACGGCATGTCATTGTCCCATTTTGGGGGCGTGACAGGTTATCCCAGGATTCAAAAAGGAAAATCCTCCCATGACGATTGAAGGAGAAAACCAACAAAACAACAGGCGCAGAGAAGAGAGGGACAACAATCACAACAAACAAGCACAAAAAACTCTTCCAAAATTGCTCCCAAAGCTATTAGAATTAGTTGTATTTTTTTGCTTTAATTCCTAGTAGAAATTAGGTTCCTTTTCATTTTCAATTCATCGTTTAGTTAAATTTAGGGATTATGCCAGTGAACACCATCTTGGTGAATGTAAATATGGTCAATGTATAAATGAAAGAAATTTTGTTTTAGAAAGGCATTTTGCATTTCTTTGATAGTGTTTCTTCTATATTGTTATCGTTTAAGAATTTCAACTTCAAATGACTGAATTTAAGTTCTCATTTTGGTTTGAGGTGAACGAACAACAATCCTCTTGAAGTTGGATAACAGCAAGCATCATTTCTGTTAAGAATTATCAATACACAATACGGCACTCCCTGTCTCTTATACACATTAGATGTGTATAAGAGACAGGCCAGTTCAACTTTCACTGAATTTGACCATTCTGTTCTAAATCAGATCCATGGTCTCAAGTTGTTAGGTATTTGAGAATGACAAAACGTCTTTTTCGAGACCCACTTAGCTAGAAAAGCTCAGTGAAAGTATGGACACATCTAGACTTAAGAAGGGAAACTGAGCTCAAAATGTTCATGAATCAGTTTAGAAAAGGAGCCCAAAAAAGATACAGCCGACATGAAAGAGTTGGCTGGGGTAACTTTAATGCTAAATCAAAAAGTAAAAGCTATCAATAACTTAGGTAAAGTGGTAGATGAGATGGGTCGCCAATATGATAGCCATGCTGATCATCTGGATATGGGGATGAAAATGTTGAATGCCACTTAGGAGGCAGCGGTCAAAGCTTTATCTGCATTGGCCCTAATTTTAGCCACTAACAAAATAGAACACCTAGGAGCAACTGCTATTCCATTGACACACAGAGTGAGCTACCAGACAAACAACCTGCTATTTCAGTTGTTGGTCCATATACACATCTAGATGTGTATAAGAGACAGGAGTTTTACTATTCACTCTTTCAGTTGTACTTTTTAACCCTGTCTCTTATACATAATCTAGATGTGTCTTTGTTTGGTAAAACGACCATTCTACCATCCACAGACCTGTCTCTTATACACATCTAGATGTGTATAAGAGACAGTGTATTAGACTTATGGCTAGATGTAGTTTAAAAAACTTGAATGTATCTTTATTGCTGTCTCTTATACACATCTAGATGTGTATAAGAGACAGCTTCAATGGTTGTCCTCATTGATTCTGGACTTGCAGAAGAAATGGACAACGGGGTTTACACATCTAGATGTGTATAAGAGACAGTCAAAATACCTTTTTCATCAATTTTTGATCAAAATACCTCCTACCTCTTTAGCAACCATCTCATTCGATCCTCAATGGCTGTCTCTTATACACATCTAGATGTGTATAAGAGACAGGCTAAAAAGAATGAGATAACCGAGCGCTTCATATAAGGTAAACGCCATAATTTGTCTCTTATACACATCTAGAGACAAAAGAGACAGTACGAGTTGAACAGGTCGCACTCTAGCAAGTCCAATAAACATATACAGATGCCCTTAAGAGACAGACTCCATATCCCTGGCTAGATACATAGGACTTGTGAGTTTCTGAAGGGGCTTTGTTTTCCTAATTTCACCAAATTCTCTTGAGATGATCATCAATCAACTATTGAGCACATTGGCTGATTCACCATTTAGTATAGAGAGGTAGGCCATCACGATTTCTTGAAAATGAGATTATTCCCATACTCGTTGACACAAACAACTTTCGAGTGGTATACCAGATTACCAGTGATAAGAGATAGAAGAATGGATAGGATGAAAGATGTTTTCCATCAATAGTTTTATCACTTGTCACAACTAGAGCTCAAGTTTTCTCGATTTGACCCAAATTGTTCAAAGAGAGTGGGGAAAATGCTTGTCAATACGTCGAAAGATTCAAATATGCTAGAATGCAATGTAATGCTCGAATTGCAAAAAAGAATTTGTAGCCACTGCCTTGGTAAGAATACGTAACTTTGAATTGTTAAAGCACTTTGAAGGAAATGTCTTCAAAGATTTATTTGAAATGGTCAATAGGATCAGCGGGAATTTTGAGAAGATTCAGTAATGAGAGGTCGAGGTAAAAGCTACTCAAAGAAAGAGTCTGTTGTATAAGGATGTTGATCGTGAAGTCTCTTTTGTACAACGGAGCAAGGAGATGTAACTCAGTTGAAGAGGTCAATGCGGCTGAAATCATGGGTAAAAAGTCATTTACTTGCAAAGCTTTGTTTCATCCAAAATCTCAATAACCTGTAATCCAATCAACATTGGCAACTTTAAAGAAGCAACCTGTCGAGAGAGATCGAAGGTACAATTTCAATATCACTTAACTGGATGTAATATTTGAATATTTAAAAGCTGATGGTGGGACAAGGTTCCCAAAGAATTACAAGAATCTAACGGTACAAGAGCTACTAGAAAAGGAATTATGGAATTATCATGGTAGTTGGACTTATTCCACCAATAACTGTGCAGTTTTCAGAAACTTTACGCCATGCGATCGAGCAACTAGAGCTTTCCAGTTTGATAAGGAGAAGAAAGAGGCAACACCTGCACTAGAAGTCTTAAAAGAATCCATTTTAGCAGATGGTGGAAATTAATATGGTGAGTGCAATATCTTATTTGAACAGTAAGGGAGATATAGTTCAATAGGAAAATAAGGGCCGTCCAGATGATTATACAACCAAATAGCGCTGTTCTGATAAGAACATATGTGATCAATACCATAGTCAAGTAGAACAAGTACTCACTCAATATCTCTGGCTACATATTGTGATAACCATGAATATATTTCAAGGGAAACTCTAGTTGAGGAGACCTATCGGTCACCTTGGTTATAGATGGAAAACCCCACACGTAGATTAGAAAGAAACTAGATACACAGTAGCTAGCGAAAGATAGAGTGATAAAACCTAACGAAAATTTAGGCCACAAGAATTTGCAAAGTCGCGAAGGCGTATCTCGCTAAAGCGGGTCCAATGCAAAGCAATCACTAAATTCTTTTAGAGGTGGCCATGAGAGGTTGGGAGGCCAATATCAAGGATATTCCAGTCATAGCCTGAACGACGAGCATGCGTATCGGATTATACGAAAATTTTGTTGTGAAAAATGTCTAAAAAATCATGGAATAAATATATAACATCATAATAAACACAATTATCAAACTAAATAATATAACAACATATCATATTTGATGAGCATAATTGCATTAAACAATTAACTATTTTGACACATTCAAATAAATAAATTAAACTAGTTATAATTTTAGAACATTTTATAGTCCTCATAACACAATCATTCTATTACATTTAAATGTTATGCTGAACCACACCTTTCTAAAGTACAATAAAATGATACATTAATGTAAAATTTTCTACTAATTTGTATTTAATTTTTAAATCAAACTAGTATTTGCATAAAGGTAATACGAATATGATTTTACCAAACAAAGAAATATATGAATTATGTGAAGGAATTTCACAAAAGTACAACTGAATCTTGAATAGTAAAACTCATGCCAAAGGGAAGTAAAATAGAAATATTGAGGCCTTTTTACAAATTTCCAAAATTTTTGATTCTTTAGAGGAATTTTCCCTTACACTAATAGGCATTACGGATGAAGCCTGAAGAGAGGTTTCGATTGCCGTCAAAACCCCGTTGTCCATTTCTTCTGCAAGTCCAGAATCAATGAGGACAACCATTGAAGAGATCGAATTAACAACAAAAGAAAGGAAGTGGTTGGGATTGATAAAGTCAAAAAATGGAAGAACAAGAAAAGAAATAGAAGTTGTATAAGAGACTTTGAACCACGCTTGGATGATTACTAAAACCCAAAAATGAAGGTGGCAAAGGTAGAAATAGTAGAACAAGTCTATTGAAAAAAGTCCAAAGAATCAAGACAAAAATGGGTATATCAACGAAAAGAAAAGCTGGACATAGAAATGTTGGATGAAAAATCAATTATTTCGGCTAAAAATGAAGGTGAAGTTGAGACCAGCACTAGAAATTTGACTGTGGTTAAAATTGATGGTTCAATATTGATAACTTTGGATAGTTGCCCTTCGAAGAAGTTTTATGCCAAAAGAAAAGCAACCACATTGCACAATTGAACAAGATCCTAATCAGTCAGAGGTGGCCGAAATTCTTATACACATCTAGATGTGTATAAGAGACAGTCTTTGGCCATTGCCAATATTTAAAGATCTAAGGAGATGTGTGCTCAATACAAAGCTTTGATTAACATCTAGCTTTCAAAAATTTGAACAATTTAGCTCAAATGTCAGAACTCAGAACACAAGCTATTCTGTCTGCAAGGACATAAGAGAGTTTCCAAGTCCTTAGAATGATGGCTCTTATACACATCTAGTGGTATAAGAGACAGTGTATTTTGAGGCTTGATCAAATAAATAATTTTTAAGTTATTCAAAGACAGGGCTTATATCTTATACACATCTCCCTGGAATGTTGTGATTGTGCTCTATGATCAGCATTGCCATCATTAGCCAAAAGAAGGATGAGATGATTGAACATTTGACTAATGAATAGCCAAACAAAGGAAGAAAAAAAGCAAATGGCATCGAAACAAAGTCATGCTAAAAATTCAATGTTTCGCTTATGAGAGGAAGCCGATCATGTTGGATTTAGCAATGGAAGGAGAAGAGCATTCGATTGGTGTGCGGACCATGTGTATCCTCAACATTGGCTTTATTGACTACATCCTGTCTCTTATACACATCTAGATGTGTATAAGAGAGCAGAAGTGTATCCAAGTCTACTTTATGGACATGGTTATGGAAATAGATATGGGAGATGGTAGCAAGGGCCAGCCTATATTTTTCAGTAATAAACTTAATGCTGAGCAAAAAAATAAATTGACATAGATTCTAAAAGAATTTAGTGATTGCTTTGCATTGGACTACACTGAAATGCCAGGACTGAATAGAAAGTAAGTAGAGCATAAGATCCCATTAAAGCCAAAACCTATATACAGCCACAAGATGATTCTCAAATGAAGTGACCTTCACTATCACATCTAGTCTTGAGATGTTGTTGGTGACTTTATAGAGGTGGCAATGTATGTAGAATGGATAACGAATGTAGTCCCAATGGTTAAAAAAGAATGGGAAATCTCAAGTGTGTAATAATTTTAGAAATTTGAACCTGGTTTCACTGAAGGATGAATATCCAATGCCAATAGTTAAATGTTGGTTGATGCAACGAAGAACAAGTTCATGACCTTTGTTGACCAAAATGCAAGTTATTAAGAGACAGATATAATGAATAGCACTGGCTTTTGATCTCTTATACACATCTGTTTGTGTTTTCTTGGTAATTAACAATGGGATCTCTCCAGTCTTCTTTAACGCTAATTTCCATGGCATCATACTCATAGTTTTCTTTCCTCAATATCGAACGATCAGTACACATTCTTGTGTACTCTTAAAGCACATCTACTTGTGGATAAGTAGCCTAGTGAGTATTTGTATTTGTCAACTAGTAGTATAGGAAATAGGATCGAACTCCTTTGCAAATTTGGTCACTAACCGATTATATCGATTAGATTATTAGTTGAAGTGATCTATTTTGGAAAAAGATTTAAATTAAAATACCACTAATAAATTAAGAAACTCACGTAAAGAGTACTAAACTAGGACAACAAGTAAAAGTGAGCAAGAAAACATTTGTAAGAAAGTACTTGAAGAAAGAAAGTGAAGGCAAATCATTTTAAGAAAGCAATTAATCATATTCAACTACAAATTAACACAAAGAAAGCTTGATTAAAGAAAGCTTGATTAAGGAAAGCCCCATAAAGTAACCTAACCTAATTAGCCAATCTAAACTACAAATTACTACTAAATTAGCATTTTTAAGGAAAGCCCATAACTAAACTATCAATTAATCTAGGAAAGTAAGTAAATTAAGCACTCAAATGAAAAGCCCATAAATTAGCTTTACTAATTAAACTAAGAAAGCAATTAAAAGAGAACATTCAAACTAAACTATAGTAGATTAGCACAAAACATATGAAATTAGACATAAATTAAGGAGAACAGTTCATTAAACTGTTCTTATTAAGATCTAGAATCTACCACTAAGGGCTTTAAAACAACACTAATCTACTCCAAATCTAAGAAATCCTGTTCAAATGGAAAGGAAAAATGAAGAGCTAAACTACCCTAATTCTTCTCTACTTAGCCTCCAAAGACCCTTTAGTATTGCCATGTGTATAAGAGGGTTGAATAGAAAGTTGTAGCCAACATTTGCCATGTTACGGATAGCTTTGTGTTCTTCATCTGTTAAGCATTCCCAAAAATCTTTACGCTAGGAGTTGCAAACCACGGTTTAGAATTTTCCTTCATAAAAAAGAAAACTAGGATTTTCTATATTTTGACAATTTTCAGACTTTTAACATCTTGGTAGTATGATTATGAAATGGCTTGATTTGATCATTTCTCGTCCAATAGNCACGCAGTTTTCTCCAATCAACTCCTACACATAAATAAATTCTATTAACAACAAAAAAACACAAAAATAACCCTAAAAATACTAAATTAACATAAACTAACACAATCTAGAACATGAAAGTAAAAATAGGCAAAAATAACACTTAAACCATAAAAATGCTTGAAACTAGAGAAAAAACACTTAAATTTAGGATACAAATAACTCTAGTTTCCTAGAGCTATCAAGGCCATCCGGAATCTCGAGGCCGATGAGCAAGAAGGAGCTGTGATTTTGGGAAAAGTAAACTTTCTTTGGCGGTTCATATCGAATGCGGCGAGTGAAAATGTTATAGTCGTTGTTAAAACTAAAAACGGCTAAGTGTTTCGTGTAGGGGGTGAGCATAAGAAGGCTTTTGAAGAACTTAAAAATTATTTATTTGATCAAGCCTCCTATAGTGACGCCCCCAAATCGGACTAAGCCATCGAAGCTGTATTTATCAGCCATCGATGGCAGTATTGGTTTTTTCCTATCCCAAGATAATGATGGAGATCAAGAGCACAATTACAACTTGAGTAGGGTGTTGACACTAGTGGAGCAGAGATATAAGCCCGTAAAAAATGTGTTTAGTTATGTATTTTCTTTGGTCTAAAACTTTGACATTATATGTTGCTAGAGTTGTTTATGTGATTCTAGCCAATTATGTTGCCATAAAGTCTGTCTCTTATACACCATGTGCTGATGTGTATAAGAGACAGTTGATATTCCATTCAATACAAATTTTTACATATTCCACAAACCATAGTTAAGTGTCAAGCCTTGGCCAATTTTTGGCTGAACATACGTCAATTTAGACAAAAAGTAGTAGAAAGAGACAAGTGTCAATCAAATCGGTAGTACTACTTGGGAAATAGAATTTAATGGATCAAGCAAGATGAAGCGGTCAGGTATTGTGATAAGCGATAATCAAGGCGTCGAAAATACTCTTTCTATTTGATTGATTTGCATGCACAAATAATCAAGCTGAATATGAGGCCTTAATAATTAGCCTAGAAATACTTAATGAAATGCACGTGAAAATAGTGAAAGTGCGTGGGGATTCTCAATTGGTAATTAATCAGATCAATGGATGCTGCTAATGTATGCATCACCCATTCTATTGAAATATCTAATGGTGGTTTGCAAACTCATGGAGACTTTCGATAAATTAAGTTTGAACATGGGTTTAGGGAAAGAAATAGCTAGGCCAACGAGTTGGCTTAGATAGCATCAAAATGAGCATAATGCTGAATGGCAGAGAGGCTGTCGATCTCAAGGTGGCCAAAAGAATAATGCCATCCTATCTGAATTGGAAAGAAAACTATGAGTATGATGCCATGGAAATTAGCGTTAAAGAAACTGGAGAGATCCCATTGTTAAGTACCAAGAAAACACAAGCAGTGCTTCCCAAAAATCAAAAGCCAGGCTATTCATTATATCATGTTACATATGGCATTCTACATAGACATAGAAAAGATGAATTGCCTTTTAGCCGCTTAAGCAAACCTAAGTCTTGTAGTGAAATCTCGATGTGCATGAGGACATATGTCCTAGTGGGCCAAGGGAACCCATGTCATCACAACATCCACATCATTTTTCTATCCCTTGGTATGAATTGACGATGATTTCCATTCTCCTGTGCTGGTGCAAAGAGAACCAACACATGAGACTCGGCATTATCGTCCTGTCTCTTATACACATCTAGATGTGTATAAGAGACAGTTAGGACCTATGTACATTTTGCAGCGCTGCAACACGATTACATAATAACGGCCACCGATTATTTAATGAAATGGGTAGAAACTACATCGATAGATAACCAGACCAAAAATTAATGATGGGATTCATTTGAGAATACATAGTTAATCGGTAGTCACCAACTAATCCTAGTCACTGATCAAGCATTGTGTTTCACTGGTGTGCTTATAATGGAATTCACAAAGGAATTAGGGTTCCAAATTATGTATTCAACCCCTTATTTCGTAGAAAGTAATGGCTAGGAAGAATCAACCAACAAAATGTTAAAAAACATAATAGAGAAAATGATCGAAGATCGTCCCAGATGTTGGAACAAATAGTTGTATTGAAGCATTGTGGGCGTATAGGGTGTCCTATTGAACTAGCACAGGTATTTTCTCTTATGCATTAGTCTATGGACACGATGTAATTTGTATCGCCAAAGTTACATTAGGGACATTATGGCTGGCTCACCAACATGGCTGGCTCACTGATGCATATAGCCAATCCACGTTAGATGATCTATTAACACTTGATGAAGAAAGATTGGCTACTTTAGACCACTTAAAAGCCAATAAAAAATAGGTAGCCAATTTATATAATAGAAAAATACACACAAACTACTTCCAGAGTGGTGACCGAGTATGGAGGACTATTTTGGCTATCCGTAAGAAAGATTCAAAGTTGGGTAAATAGCCCCTAGGAAAGGCAGTTTACAGTAAGGGAAGTACTCTATGGGGAGGAGGGAGATAAAGGGGCATACATGCTTGCTTAGATGGTAGTGCTTATAAGAAACCCATAAATGGCATTATACGAAAGAATTTAATCCTTCGGCTTAGGAATGCTAACTTCTTTTGTTTGGTCTGGATTGGCCATAAGGCCAAGAACATGCTTTTTCCCTGTCTCTTATACACATCTAGAATGAATAAATAATCAAATCATTCAAATGGGTGGAATGGTGGCATCAAAGCTTGTGCTAAAGAAGTTTAAGAAAGTGCAGTCTAGAAAACTTAACATTCTTCCCTAGGCCAATGCCATAAAGGTATCGGACATTACGGATAACCATTTAGGCGGGGTGGAGGTAGTCGAGTTTGAGGCAAATGTGTATAAGAGACAGGAACACCTAGTTTTAACAACGACTATAACATTTTCACTCAGCTCGCCAGATTCGATCTGTGGTTTGGTAGCAGCCATGGGATTTGGTATTAACCACCTATGAAAGAGAAAATTAAAGAAAGCGATCAGGATCAAATGTGCTAATGAGAAAGGCTAAATAAAGCAAAATTAAGGCGACCTTAGCCAACCGGGTTGGTTTCAACAAGGAGTAATGACCAAATCTTCTTCATCTTCACTATCATAAAAAAGCTGATTTCATAAAATGAGTATCATAGGCTTAGTCTCAATAGCGATAACAAGTTAAGATTAGAACCGAAAGATAAATTGAAAGAAGGAATATCAAATACCTATATAAGATGGAAGGTCCCTAATGACAAAAATCAAGCTGCCCAATAATCTTCGATCTACAGGACATGCGTAGAAACCAATGAAGAAATTGTTTCACCAGTTCGAGTGTCTAAGAGAAAGGGTGAGGCTCATCTGGAAGAACAAAGTCTGCCGAAGGAACCTTGGGAGTTCCTCTAATTCAACTTTAGAAGAACTCATCAAACTTGGGAGATCTCGGCGATCCTCATGTTTTTTGAGGAGTATTTGATTTGTGAACCCCACTACTTTCAGTGCTCCTGGATTAGCTAACCTCAAGAAATTAATCTTTCATTTCTTGGCGGGTTTAATTTCCTGTGAGACTGACAAAGAGTTAGAGTAGATGAATAAAATAAATGAAGTTTATCGAAGAAGTTAGTCAAAGACTGATCATGATGTAATTGTTTAAAAGCTGTACAGCATAAATGAAAAAAATTAGTGTATGATTTGGTAGAGAAAAAGGGATCTCTCCAGTCTCTGTCTCTTATACACATCTAGATGTGTATAAGAGACAGGTGTATGCCAATGAAAAGGAATTCATACCACGAAAACATGTTTGGTTGATAGAATT